>OX336333.1:13699530-14299530 GCA_946902875.1 Nematopogon swammerdamellus
TCGGCCGCGCCAGCCGCTCTTGAAGATGTCCTAACGTGACTTGGAGCCAATGTGAGAACAAAAGTGGCGTCCAACATCAAAGAACTACCCTTAGTCCATGGCACTAAGGTGATAGCATCGGGCCTCTTGCCATCCAGCCGGGAATAACCGCGAGGTTCTAGGATGCACGGTATATTTGCCGTTAGAAGCTTGGACTTTATAATAAAATTTAAATTAAATTAACTCAATCTTAATATTAATTAACTTTATTCGAGATGGTTTAGCTTCTTCCTGAACGCAGCTCGGCCTTCGGCCTCGCCCTTAGTTACTTGCTTTCTTCGAGATGGTTTATCATTTGTCAGAACGTAGCTCGGCCTTCGGCCTCGCCTTAGTTGCTTACTTTCTTCAAGATGCTTTAGCTTCTTCCTGAACGCAGCTCGGCCTTCGGCCTCGCCCTTAGTTACTTGCTTTCTTCGAGATGGTTTTTCAATTATCCAAACGTAGCTCGGCCTTTGGCCTCGCCTTAGTTACTTACTTTCTTCAAGATGGTTTAGCTTCTTCCTGAACGCAGCTCGGCCTGCGGCCTCGCCCATAGTTACTTACTTTCTTCGAGAAGGTTTATGGTCTTCCAGAATAGAGCTCGGCCTTCGGCCTCGCCCTTAGTTACTTACTTTCTTCAAGAATGTTTTTCTTCTTCCTGAACTCAGCTCCGCCTTCCGCCTCGCCCTTAGTTACTTTCATCGAGAAAGAATATCGTTTACGTGAGCGCAGATCCGCCTTCGGGCCCGCCTTTAGTTACTTACTTTTTTTTTTTAAATACGAATTTCACGCGAGCGAAGCCGCGGGCAACAGATATATAAATTTTATTGCACCAATGACAGCGACATAACTTCGACTTTCAATTATTATTTTTATTTATCAAACAATTTGTCACCGGCCAGCTCACGTCGAGATGACAGTTCTCCGTTCTCAACATGACATTTAAAATTGTTTTTTACCTTTACTTTGGATTACGTGATTTTTATTATACTTTTTAATTATTATGTTCATCCGGGATATACACTGTCACTATAAAAAGTTTCGTCAAATTCCGTTCAGTGGTTTTTGCGAGATGCGCGTACAAATAGACATTTTTGCATTTACGATTTTATGATATGTATAGAAAGAATAGATATGTATAGACTATTGTGTTCAAGTTATAAAAAAGAAGAACTGTCATTTTCGTTGTATCTACTTATTTTTAAATTTCGAATGAATATTTTATTCAAATTGTATTTGCTGCCAGTTCTCAAGACATAATTATGTACTTTGGACTACGTGATTTTAAACGCGCAATAATGTTTATAATTGTTATTTTTTTTTTATTTTTGTAATTTTTTTTTACGTATTATGTTAACCCGGCATATAAACTGCCACTATACAAAGTTTCATCTAATTCCGTTCAGTGGTTTTTGCGTGATGCGCGTACAGACAAACAAACAAACAAACAAACAAACAAAAAAAAATTTTTAAAACTGTTCTAACATGTTCAGTATCTCATTTTAAGCCACCCTGGTTAGTTTTTTTCCGAATACATTCAATGTACAGACTTTCTTACCTCTACGATTTTATTATATGTATAGATTTCTGGCAGTTAATGGAGAATGTCAGTGGGTCCGTAGAATCCTTTGAAACTTTGAAAGAATGAAGCGGGTCGTTCCGCCATTTCGTTCAAATTTGCATGTTTTGGCGGAATTTTTATTTTTTTATTTTCTGAAATATATTTATATATATATATGTGTTCCTGTACTTATTAGATGTAGTAACATAAGAAAGGCATCTATGTACAACTTTTAGTTTTGGAGAAAATTGATGGAAGGTAATGAAGGTGTGGATGGTAATGAAAAACACCTGGATGGTAATTTATGCGGTTGGATGGTAATGAAGCATGCTAGTATGTCTTAATGAAATTTGCTTTATTATATTATTATTATTATGATAATGATAAAGATATCATTTAGCTGATGCTAGTAATAATGTTAACGATTATCAAAAGTTCGACACTATTAACATCAAAATTTTAGCTAAGTCATTTATAATTCATAGTGTAAAAAGTTTTAACTGAAATAACAAATCCCCTTTCCACCTTCGCACCACGCGCATTGGGCAGGGATTGCATCCCTACACGCTGGACTTACCGCGCATGCGTACCAATCGATTATGCAGATCATTCCTCTCCAGAACCGGTAAACTCTGGAACGCTCTCCCTGTCCATATATTTCCCCCCCAAGTACAGTCTCGGGTCCTTCAAGAGGGGCGTGAATGGGCACCTGTCAGGCCGGCATGGCATTCGCAACCCCCGCATACGATCGAATGTCCATGGGCGTCGTTAGATACCTTATGGGTGGTTCGGCGCCATATGTCGCGCTGTCAATAAATAAAATAAAATAAAATAACAAATGAAATTGTATTACTGATACTTTGAAACTTTACAGAGTGAGCAGGTATTCAGTGAAAGACGATAATATCGTTTCTTTTATATTATAAAAGAAATATAAGATTTATTCAGACTTTTATGTAAAGATCACAAGAAAAACCACTGTAATATGTATAATCAGTTACCGACTGATTTTTTCAACATACTACTTGAAGAAAGAAAGAAATATTAGTTTTTTACTACAGCATTACAACCAGCAACAAAACAAAAATACATTGTAAATAACTTTTTAACAAAAAATTCAACCGGCAAAAAATGAAAAACGAAAAATATAATTTCGGCGGGTAATAAACCCTTTTAGTCTTAATAGCTACGCAAGTGGACTAATTTTAAGACTGTTAGTAAGACTAGGAAGGTTTATTACCCGCCAAAATTAGATTTTTCGCTTTTCAGTTTTTCGTCGGTAAAATTTTTTGTTAAAGCTTTTATTTTTTTTGTTCAAATAAAAATTGGACCAATTTTGAAGTATACCCTATCCAATAAAAAAATAATTGGTCATATACATATAAAAATATAAAAATTTTAAATTAAAATTAATTTAAACTTGCACAAATATTTTTTTTTTGGCGTTCGATAATTTCTTTTGTTCCGCATTATTTAAGGAATCGCATGGTCTTTTTTTTGTCCCACATTTGGTAAGGAATCGTATGGGCACCCTATAAAACCATAAATTTTAATCTTATGGTTACCCTATCATAATAAAACCATTTGTCCCACATGCATGAGGAATCGCATGGTCAGCCCTGCACAATTGTTTTTTTTTCTGGTGTTCGATAATTTTTTTTGTCCCGCATTCATATTCATATTTTTATTGATTCCTTTGGTACCACGGTACACTTGAATAAGTCAGTCATACATAACATTTACACACACATTGAATAGAACACATATAAATTATTATTAGCTAGGTAATTATAAGTAAAATGTTTGGGTTCGAGCAAAAAATAGCCTTCGTCAATACTTTAAAACTTATTAACACAATACCATTTGAATAAAAAGGCATAGGAAGAAAATCACAACATAAAAATATAATAATCAAGATTTTAAGTTTATATCTAAAATGTCACGAATAGAATAAAATAAGGTACTTACAATAAATTAGATTAGAAAAAAATCCACAGTAAAATTTCATTTGTCAAAAATAAAAACATAAAAAAATCAAGTCGGTTTACGGACGATAGTTTTACGCAAAGACATTAAACCCACCCTCTTTTTTTAATCTCTTTGGTTTTACGTGATGAAGTGGAATAATCGTAGTACATAGATCATATATCAGTAATTCTAATTCCTACATTTCCAGTAGAAAGATTAATCATCTTGTGACTGGCCATCAATAAACTTCTGTTGTCTGATCTTGACAGTTTTACTTCTTAAGACGTTTCCATGGTAACTTTGACTATACCGATTGTGCCTTTCTATCGCTTGTTACGCGCTCTCGCCTGCACACACAGGCTCAGATGGAACGTGACACTCCTTCGTGCGTGCAGCCGGTGTTCATCAATTTATAAGACGTGACGTCATCACGTCAAAAATATTAGTAAAATTTCCTGATAGGTAACATACTTTGGTCAACTTTCCTTCTTATTTCTTTCGTTTTCCAATAATATATATACAGTATAACTTATGCTGGAAATTCCTTCCAAGGGATAAACCAATTATGAGGAAGGAATATTTTAGTGAAAGTTCCTGAACATGAAAGAAGTAAAGGATAGGTGCGTACATACATATGTACAAACTGCCGAATAGAGAATAGTGGAAGAGGCGGCAGAGGTGTGTCAAGATCCACGTGGAGATCCGTTGTCTCTGCGCCTACCCCACTGGGAAACAGGCGTGACGATATGTATGTATGTATGTATGTCCAGAAAGATGTTTTTTGAAGTTGCTAAAAAGAACGAAATTCACGGTCACACACAAGAAGTAAAGAACATAATAAAGTCAACAACTTAAACCTATCAGGTATAAAGGTGGGTTAAACCTATCAGGTATCCAGTATTGTTGGTCATCGTGGATGTGCACATTCCTTGTCTGTTGTCCACGAGTTGGGTGGTTGGTGAACTTCGCTGGACATCCTGGACAAGAGCACGTAAAGTGCTCAACCTGCTGACCAGACGCCAGCCTAGTGCAGCGTCTTCTAAAGTAATACCTAGTTCCGTTCATAAAAAGCCCAAATGGAATCTTCTTTGAAAGCATTTTCTGAAAAAAAAAACACAATGAAGACAATCAGGTTCCATTTTTAAGTACATACCTACCTAAGTACGACCTACATAAGTTACACAATTACGAGTACCTACCTATCTTTCCGGCAAGTTCAAATCAAATTTATTCAATTTCAAATCAAATCTAATTTATTAATTTCAAAATGACGTACACACATTTTAATAATTGAGCCTCTGCACTAGAAGGTGCATAAACATATATAGGTATATACATGGTGTTGCAATTGCCCTCCGCAATTTTTTTAACTGACATCAGGGGGCTATTCTATATGTGAAACTAAATAACTTCTGCGTAGAAGAACAAAAGTTGTTCTGTTTCATGTACAGAATCGGATTTTGTGGTCGTGGTTGGGTGTTCAACCCCAACCACAACCACAAAATCCGTATAATACTGTATATCCGTACTTATTGTATTTTTGTAAATTTTGCTTGATTTTTTTTTTATTAAAAAATTCCTAATTTTGTGACCCGTATTTTTCTATCAAAAACTTTTCCAAAAATTCAGAAGAAAATCGCATGCATTGCAAATATACATTTATATCATATTTGCACCAATAACATAGGTTATAATTTTTTATAACCTATGTTATTGGTGCACAGGGTCTTCCGACTTAATTAAAATAAAATCCAACTAATTCACTGCGTATTTGCAGCAGTTTGTTAATATTATTCCTTTGTGTGAGTCCTTTTATGATACGCGTAAAGCATTTATACATTAATGCAGTATATAGCACCCCATCATAGAATATGTAATAAATAATTTTATACATAATTTTAATATGTTTCATTCGACGACTTATCGAAATGTCTATCTATCGTGGGTATCCCGTAACATCGGTAATCCATTCCATAATCATGGTAATAATAAGAGTCAAAATGGTTCGAGCAAGGTAGTATGTATAAGCACAGATTACTTAATAGTTACTTCGTGTATAAGTAAGCATACTCTCGACCGACCGACTCGATCGACCGATTCCGGTCCTCGGCGATTATTGTTCTTACTGAATACAATCCTTCTTTGCCTTTGTACGTTGCCGCAGGCGGGCGCGGCGTCCTACGACTTGCGCGTGTTTATCCCACACACTTCTGATTTATTAACTATTTTGACAAAGTATTTATAAACACTGAGATTGAGTTTTGGATCATTATTTATTATTTATTACAGTCAGCCTCGATAGCTCAGTGGTGCAGACAGTCAACTGTCGCTATTGAATGTTAAGCAACGCTGGGTGCGGTCAGTACTTGGATGGGTGACCGCTGACCGATGGAGGCTGACCGAGGTTCGGATTCCTCGTAAAACTGTAGGTCCCTTCCCTCCTAATCTTACTTGGTGGTAGGGTTTAACCCGCCCGGGTTGGTACTACCGCACTGAATGAAACGCGTCGGTCGAAACGGATGTAAATAGTTTGTGTTTTCCGACCAGTTCAGTGTAGCCGGCACGATAAAAGGAGGAAGCACTGACATGGCACCTAGTTCACCCGGTGTTATGGGCTGACATCACGGACGCTGTAGATGATGTAGCCAACCGTTTCAGTTTCCATAAAAAAAAAAACAACAAAAGTAAAATAAATTTTTTCCATACAAAATTTTAATACCTATTCTCAAAATGTATGGGGAAAATATTTTTTTTTTCTTCAAATTAAAAAGTCGTAGAACAAAAGTTTTTCGGTTTCATGTACAGAATCACCCCTTTCGGGTTTAGTGGTTGGGGGTGCAACACCGTGTATAGTTGTACTTGTACTACGTATTATCTAACTAAAGAACGGTTAATGACGACACCGCCGCGCTGCCGCGCCGCCGCCCCGCGCCCCGGTGCGGCAGCGGCGGCGCCCAGCGGCGGCGGGGCCCGGCGGCGCGGCGCGGAGCGGCGTCTATAATGCGCGGGGCGGATCTCGGCGGTCCCCGCCGCAGCGGCTCGTCAGTGTTCTCCCTCGCACCCGCACCGTACTTGTAAAGGTAGTGTATGCGCGTGGACGACACGCCGAGATCCGTCCCGCGCCTTATACCAACGAGTCTTTCTTTCCTCACTATGCGGCCAGCGACATCTATTTTATAGACTAGCCTTTCCCATAAATCACTTCCGTAAAAACATGTCATCCATCGACCAAGTCAGCCAGCTACTTTCGCAATGACTGAAGCTTGTGTTATATTATATGGCTCAACTTATCGTCTTATGTCCGCAAATACGCGAGTGAGGAGCATTAATAAGACTATTATACAGTTTGTTGCAACCCCAACCACAATATCTGAAAGGGGGTAATTCTGTACTTTTGTTCTACGACTTTTTAATTTGAAGAAAAAAAATCATTTTTCCCATAACTACATTTTGAGAATTTTTATGGAAAAAATATATTTTTTTGTTTCAAATTTTTCTTTCGCCGCAGATGTTATTTAGTTTCACATATAGAATAACCCCCTGATGTCAGTTAAAAATATTGCGAGGACAATTTGCAACACCGTAAATATTCATTCACACACAGCATCTGATGGCTTGTATTGTAATGCGATATCGTTTGATTGGAAGTATGTATTTATGTTGACAAGTTTTGTTTCATTCCGCTATGCCGCTTCCGCATTTAGTTCAGTCTATGCGGCGCGGCGGCGCTGCTGTCAGCTGTTTGTTGCTGTGTGTGGTGTGGTGTGGTGTGTGTGACACACACACCACACCAAAGTGTGCTGCGGCGCTGCACGAATTGGCAACGTTGACATTCGAAATCCTTACCTATAATAAAAGCCAACGTCTGCTTTCTGTCTGAGTGTATGTATTTCTGTCTGTCCGCTTATAACTCGAGAACCACTGAACCGATTTTAATAAAAAAAATATACGGATAGCTTGATTCTTCCCATCAACTATAGGCTACTTACTATCACGCTAAATGGCTTATTATGAGGTTAGCAGTGAAGTGAAATATGAGAGCGGGCGGAGCCGCGGGCACAGCTAGTTATATATAACTGCATAGGTAGGTAGGTACCTACTTACCTAAGGCCGCCTCGCCATTCCACTATCATTCATATATTCATAATATATCGTACTTCTATGTTCTCGTTTTTTATTCATAGAAATACGAGAATATTGCCGTCGCTCGCACAGACGCGTTGTGCGAGCGCGACGGCGCTCGCACTATTTACTTGCGTGCGAGTGACGGAGACAAGTAGTGATGGGTCATTCCACAGAAATCCTAAGTAATACTTCTCTGATCTGTGGGTCATTCACTTTATCCTGTTGCAGGACCATAGTTTTTTTTTATATAATCCGATATGGATGACTGAGTCGGAGGGGCCAAAGCACATGCTCCGACCAGCCAATTTCACCTCCTAGAAGGCAGGTGCCATACCAGAGACTTCCCTTTTAGATTGCTGGCTATACTTGGATTAGAGGAGAACACAGCCGAGTCGATCTTACATCCAGTACGGTGACCCAGTCGGCCACAATTTGAGCCTACCACCTAGTAAGGGGCAAGGGAAGGGACCTACAGTTTCACACCGGTAGTATACCCAATGATGTTTTAAAGTAATACAGACACCAAGAAAATCATCAATGCAAAATGTATAATTGAAAATATCCAGCTTTCGCCATCTATCAACAAGTAGCGGAATAATAATTGAACCTTCTCGAGTAACAGAACGTTTGAATAGCAACGTTTCGTAATAGTATAGCCAGTCACTCATAGATGGAGCTGTGTAGACGGCCTAAAATACGATGTACCAAATTATCGACCCAAATTACGGATACCCAAAGTACGGCGCGACGCCGTATTCTAGTACATCGTATTTTAGGTCCGATAATTTGGTACAAATTTTATGTACTAGAATCAATGGACCAAATTATCAGACCCAAATTATTGATACCCAAAATACGGTCTCGGGCCGGATTTTGGTACATTTTCATGTACCAAATTATCGGACCTAAAGTACGCGATCCCAAATTATATGCCACCATATTTTGTATTTTCAATAGACCACCAATGTGCCCAAAGAATATGTGCCACTTTAAACGTCAAACCAATACAATTGGTTTGACACCTGACAGCTCTAGTGGCTCCTGCGCCTCCTACGTTCCTTTCGTAAACACGGCTCGTGTTGACTCGGCTCGAAAGACGGTACGGTACCTACGGCGGCGGTCGCTACGCATATTACCAGCTGTTGTGACTTTTGTACGTGTTTCTCCTGCAGCGTTCTTTCCCGGCCGGGTCTTATGACGCGCCAATCTGATAACTCCCAGAAGACCCGGCCGGGTCTCGGCGCGGCGCGGCTCTCTATTTAATTCATAACTAATTCTACCAATTTCCTATCAAAGAACTGATTACTGGTATACATTCTTGGTTAAATTTACTAATAACTATTATCAAACATGACTGGGCAACACATCACCTTCACACAGAAAATATTTTTTGAAAATGTAAAAAAAAAAAGGTTCCCATGACGACTGACATTTCCACAGACACTGGAATACACAGATCTTGTACCGTATTTTGTGTACCCGTATTCGAGAGTACGTCTTATTAGCTTTATTTAGAGGTATGACTCGTCTATGGAAATTATACAGTTTTGGTCAGAAAAAACCAAAAAAAAATGTCGAGCGTGTTTTGTTTTGCCTGGAGTTCAAAAAATCGGTCTGTGCTTCTAAATAAGTGAATCCTGAAGTGTTTGGTATGACTGAACGCGCAATTTCAGTACAAAGAAGACTGAATACAGATCAGTGATGAATCGATCGATTGAGGCGGGATATTCGAATTTGTGCGGGAGCGCGCGCGCCAAAATTTTGGGTTTTTGCGCGCGGCGAAAAGGGCTGGGAGTCAACGGTACGTAAGTTTATTAAAATCGTGGGAGCTGAAGGGTTAACAATTTTGGAAATGAGCCCTTTCTTACACCTGAAAATTCAACCAATCACAAACAAAACATCAAATTAAAATGTATTTGTTATGTGGGAAAAATTTGGTTTATAACTGGCAACACTAACCTGTAGCAGTTTATATTCTTTTGTAAATCTGACGAAAATCGCCAAAGAGAATACCTATAACCTGAAAATCGCTGTGGCTACGCGCCCGTCTAGCTAGACGTCCGTTTCTTCGGTGCCCGTCCGTCCACTGCAGAATGGGTGAAGTGCAGAATTTCTGGAAAAGATGGGCGCGTCGGAGCGCACTAATGTACTCTGTGGAGCGCACCACACTAAAAAGAGGCAGTCCAAGACGGGGTAGTCGCCTGTTAAGTTTCTCCTGTTCTGTACAAAAACGACATGCGCCGCCAAAACATTAGGTTAGGGTTAATTTTTTTTTTAACCACCTAAACATTCACTCATACCACTTTCCTTGTTTTTACATACATTAGACGTTCATTTTATATAGACGGGCGTCGAAGAAATGCACGTCTAGCTAGACGGGCGCGTAGCCACAGCCGATGAAAATGAAATTATTGGGGCTTGTTGTCCGCCACCTGAAAGACCTGCTCGATCCTGCAACCTACTCCTTTAGCTCCTTTCGGCAAACTTCGGCTCGAAGGAGGAATGTGTGATAGATAGAGAGCGTTCCAACTAAAAGTTCCCTTCGCCGTTATGTTGGCTCCTCTGTGTATCTGTCAAAACAGCGTTGAGGGTTGCTATGTGTACAGATTTACCCGTAATTATCAGTATTTACCGTATTTTTTGTACGGTGAATAAATACCGATTACATTATTAGGTAATATAATCTTCACAATCTGGCAGCACGAATTTAAGCACAGACAGTGACACTGACAGTGGAGCCAACATAACGGCGAAGGGAACTTTTAGTTGGAACGCTCTATATGATTTATGTTGTGTGGTTTTTTTTTTTTATTTTTTTTTTTTTATGGAACCTGACACGGTTGGCTACATCACCTACAACATCCGTGATGTCAGCCCATAACACAGGGTGAATTATTATTTATTATTAACTATTAATTATTATTATTTTATTATTTAGGTGGTATGTATTAGTGATGTTTTTGGTGGTTTAAAAAAAAATAACCTAATGTTGAGGCGGCGCATGTCGTTATTGTTACGTCTGTATTTCCGAAAATAAAGCTTTCTTAGGTGGTTATAAGAAAAAAATAACCATAACCTAATTTTAACACCCTAACATTGATTAAAAAAACAAAACAAAACAAATTTTGACAAAAGGGACACGAACCCATGGTCGAGATCGAAAAAATAAAAATCCTACACTCATATACCACTGAGCCAACAAATTACCTAAACGACCAAACGAATATCGGATTCACTTGGTTCGCTTTCGAGCCGAGTCAACCCGAGTGTTTCCGAAAGGAGCGTAAGAGGAGGCGCAGGCATCAGCCAGAGAATGTACACTGTCAGGTGTCAATCCCCTTGTTGTCGAGTCGAGGATCCTCTTAAAAAAAAATTGGTTGTCTGTAAAGTCGGTTTACGGACGATAGTTTTACGTGATGACGTGGAATAATCGTAGTACATAGATCAAAGATCAGTAATTTCTATTTCCAGTGGAAAGATTAATCATCTTGTGACTGGCCATCAATAAACTTCTGTTGTCTGACCTTGACAGTTTTACTTCTTAAGACGTTTCCATGGTAACTTTGACTATACCGATTGTGCCTCTCTATCGCTTGTTACGCGCTCTCGCTTGCACACACAGGTTCAGATGGAACGTGACACGCTTTCGTGCGTGCAGCCAGTGCTCATCAATTTATAAGACGTGACGTCATCACGTCAAAATGTGAAAATAAAGATTAAATTATCAATATAATTTTGTGTATTTTTATAAGTTTTTGTAGAGTATAAAATATGTAAAATTAATTTAAATTTTTTTTTTTTTTTTTTTTTTTTTTTTTTTTATGGAAACTGACACGGTTGCCTACATCACCTACAACATCCGTGATGTCAGCCCATAACACCGGGTGAACTTGGTGCCACGTCAGTGCTTCCCTTCGGTCGTGCCGGCTACACTGAACTGGACGGAAAACACAAACTATTTACATAGCCGTTTCGACCGACCTATCATTCAGTGCGGTGGTACCAACCCGGGCGGGTTAAACCCTACCACCTAGTGATATAAGAAGGGAGTCATATCCCTTAGTCGCCTTTTACGACATACACGGGGAGAGATGCAGTGGGGCTATTCTTTTAAAGTACCGGCCCCACACGGTACATTACCGGCCCCACACGGTACATTAAACCCACCCTCTTCCATATAGACCGGACAACAAGAACAAAATCGTAATGTACTACTTAGAACCTACCTACCGTACCTACCTAACCTACTGGTACAAAGTCGATCAGTCTAGTACCACTAGTCCGCATGTGAGGTCGTATTCGTGTGCTAGAGAAAGAAGTAAATCTAAGAAAATATGCCGAGTTGCTCATTGCTTTATTGCAAATCTCGATATAAAAATACGACTGAACGTGTAATCAGTTTATTTTCATTAGTATTGTGTATATTTATTCAATATTTGAATATAATAAATAATTTCCATAGATGATTCTAGAACAACGATCAACTAGGCCACATGGAAAAAATAAACAGCGCCCTCTGTTAAACAGTAGCTTTACTACTATTATAGTACGAGATCCCACAACCAATATTTTTGTCTCATAGTATTACGTTCAAAACCGCATAAAATCCATAGTTCAATTGTCCTCAACCCGATACTAAATGTTTTTCGTGTAGCGTCTCCTGACAGTATTTTTTAAAAATGGCAACTAATTTGACCGAACTGTGTCATAGTTATTCCGCCTGATTTTCGGAATGTTGTTGAATTACCGATCTAAGATAACCAGAACATGTTTTTCAGACGTCAGTAGCGGTGCGCGTACCAGACCATTACAAAAAACCGCCTTCAAAAATGTATGAAATAAAAAAAAAATTGAACCCTAGAGTTGAAGGCGGTCGGTTATTTTTGCTTGCTTTAGCACCGCCTTCAACTCTAGGGTTCGATATTTTTTTATTTCATACATTTTTGAAGGCGGTTTAATATTTTTTTAAATAGTTTTTTATTTCACAGTTTTTTTTAGTAATTTTTTGCTATTAATGTACTCGGCGGAATCGCTCGGCCTTCGGCCTCGCGATTCCGCCTCGCTTTCCAATCCGATCTTGAAATGGGACCACACGAGAAGCACCAGCTTTCAAATAAAAAAGAATTTTCAAGAGGGAACAAACATATAAAAAATACTGTCGAATTGAGAACCTCCTTCTTTTTTTTAATTCGGTTAAAAATGGCAAATGAGGCAAAACAAATATAATATTATAGCTCAGTCTCAAAATAATTTTTACAAGTGAATTTGTGTCAATTGATCAAAACGGAATAGTAAATCAAATTTAACGATTTTATCGCTCATATAAAATCAACTATCATTTTGGTCGTTGGCTCTCGACCTATTAGACTATTGGCTTCACCTTTCGACCGATAGATGAAATATGTTCTAATTATTTTACTTCATGTTTTTGCTATTCAAAGCTAGATGGCGTATTATAACCTTCAACTCAAAATGTTTATATGGAAATATTCCCATTGTCCTCTCTATAACCTGGTTTACCGCTGAAATGCTAGATGTCGCTCCATGAAATCTTCACCAACTGTTCCCAAATTCGATTCATAAGTACACGACCGATTAGCCGTGTGGTTAGACGTCTGGTCGGTCACACAATATATTGGTGGCAGGGACCGCGGGTTCGAGGCTCAAATATATTTTGTATTTCCCACTATTGTATATGCCTCTCTATCGCTCTCTCGCTTGCACACACAGGTTTAGATGGAACGTGACACTTCTTCGTGCGTGCAGCCGGTGTTCATCAATTTATAAGACGTGACGTCATCACGTCAAAAACTATTTTACTTTTAGGATTATATTCTGGGCATCATTGTTAATAGCTTTCGGCATGACAAAATTCTCAGGAAACTCGAACTGAACAGCTTTAACACATATGCAGCCTAATACTGTTAGTTCCTGATCTGCCACTTCACAGGTCTGTAACAACAATTGAAGACCTATAGAATAAAAAAAAATATTATAATACAGACAAGGCTGCATGGTATATTACCTTTGCCTATCCCAAAAAAGGGATAAAAAGAACCAAAATAAATAAAATGGGGCAGCTGTCACTGTCATTGACGGTTTTATAACCGTCGCAGCCAGTCAGATCAAGTTTGAATTATTACTTTACTCTTTGTTTGAATTTATTGAACTGACCGACGAAGACGCGACGAGTCACAACAATAATGTACTTACCCTTCCCTTTATGTCTTTACCTTATTGATTTATGATAAGTTTTAATGACTATTTGTGCGGCGATTGCTTATTTTAGTAGATACCTTCGTCTAATGTAGTGACAATGGGGAGCGAAATCAATTGTAATGACGACGGTCGTATACGGAAACTCGACTGTAAGTAAAATCCAGTATTTGCTATATATAATACCTATACTGTTTCTATTTACCCACATTTTTCTTCTCCAAAATTTCAGGTCTCCATATAAAAGGCCTGTGCCACCAAGCTATTATTCGCTGCGACTTCAATTGCCGCGCGTAAAAACGCGAGTATTCGCTGTGTCACACAGCGAATACTCGCTGCGAATAGGCACTCGCAGCGAATATTCGCTGTGTGTGACTGGCTAATTCGCCTGATTAATCGGCGCGAGTTGACTTCGCCGCGAATAGAATTAACTTTGCTCAATTTTACTCGCTGCGCATTCGCCGCGAGAATTCGCTGTGTGTGACAGATAGGGTTGCCCATTGAGCTATACGTTGTACTAGAGGATATACTAAGGGCAAGTACTTTCGCCCCATCGAAGAGAGTTGACTAACAAACTTCTTGTCAGTCGACTCCCGGCGGCCGTCGATGTTAGTCATGTCATGTGTGCTTCAACGCTTACACAATAAACTTCGCGCGAAGCGAGACACTAAATACGGACTGTGCTACAGTGCGAGCGAGAGTTGTAGATTCATGATTATTTCAGGGTTGTCGGTTTCACCAATACATATTTGTGAAACCGACTGAACATTTCTAAAAAATAAGTAATATTTTATGTGTAAGTATCTTAGTTCAATTTATTAATATATTCGTTTATTTACACATTTTTATTAATTTATTAATGCACATAATTAATTAATTTATTTTTATTTTTATTTATTAATTATTATTACAGGGTTGTCACCAGTGATAGTAATAGGTAGGGCTTATTTACCTAAACTTCGAGGAACAGAGTAAAACATTGGAGACTTCCTTACTACAATATTTTTTTCCGGTTTAATAATATTCATGATGTTTTAATTTCGCAATTTAAAAAAAGTGGCCACTTTTTTTCAATCGCGAAATAAAAAAATATTATCAAAACAATTACTTAAAGCTGTTTTTGAGAAAATCGATCTTATCAATAAAATGGCGCCTCTCTGAGCGTGGCTTTGTGAGTAGAGGTCTTTTTGGCTCAGTCGAATGTACCACTGGTCCATCGGCAACTTACATAAAAAAAATTGTAAGACCCTTTTTTTTTAATAATGTTCTCATATTTCAATTAATTCAATTTTATTAATTTTTTCATTACTTGAAACCCCGTTACACCTTACAAGACTCATCACGGTGAACATGGCTAATATTATATTAATATTAAGTTTTCCTAAAATAGAAACTTCATCCTATGAATGTTTTGTTGGAGGGAATTTGTTGTATCTTTCATTATGAGGACGTTGCTATATTGAACAAAAGAAATTACAATCGTTGATTTAAAATAATAAATAAGTAAAAAAAAAACTAACATTTTGCTTCAATCAAACGAAAAATCACTGTCATTGCACTGACAACCCTATGCGTTCCGCAAACGCCGTGCGCGACGTAATTCAGCACTGCACATCGTTAGACGATCGCTATTTATTTTAATACTGGTGCTGCGTGCAGCGTTTATATTTAGCTTCACAGCTGCTTAATACCCCGATTCATTCCACAAACTCCGCCTACTTACCAACACCACCGAACATATATTGCCAACACTGATGGCCCGCCTGTGTTAGCTCGTGCACAACGTAATTGCAGCGCTGCACATCGTTAGACGCTCGCAATTTATTTTACTACTGTTGCTGCGTTCAGCGTTTACTTAGCTTCACAGCTGCTTCGAGGCGTATGCGTCACAGAATAGATGCTGCTTGCATTCCCCCGCCCGCTCGACCTTTCCTCATACCGCAGTTTTTGTTGTCAAAGATTCGTTCAATCTTTCTTAGTAGTGTTTCCTCTAGTATAACATTATTTCTCTATGGGGTTGCCAGATGTCCGGTTTTGGACCGGACAGTCCAGTTTTTGAAGCTTGTATCCGGTCTCCAAAATAATGAAAAACCAGACACCAAAACGTCCGGTTTTTCTTCATATAACGCAAATATTTACTTTTTCAGAACTTTTTAAGGGTGAGTATTTGATTAGCGGGGGTTAGATCGAATATGCTGGTATGCCTATTGTTTAGGCCTAGATAAAAGAAAGTAATTTTTTTTTAACCACCAAAACATTCACCCATACCACGTCCCTTGTTTTTACATACCTACATTTATATTCAAAACCAATGTTTTGGTGCTTTAAAAAAAACATTTTTTTTTTATTTTGTATGAAAAATTCATTTTGTATGCGAAAAAATTTATTTTCTCCGAAACTACGCATTTCCGGCAAACAATTCTTTCATATTTTATCTAGGCCTACACAATAAGCATACTAGCAATATTCGATCTAACCCCCGCTAATCAAATTCTCGTGTAGAACTCGCTGTGTGTGACAGGCATGAAGCGAATTGTCGTTGCGAGTATTATTCGCAGCGAATAAACTCGCCGCGATACCTCGCTGTGTGTGACAAAGGCAAAAGAAAACGCCGCGACTAGGTCGGCGATTGTGCAATTAGTGGTGAATAAACGGTCGCGCGAGTCGTGTTACCACTGCCAAGACATTCGCTGGCTTCCGCCCCCGAGCCGCGCACGAACCACGCTGCTGCCTGCTTGTTGCATTGATCGACATGGCAGAATCAACTTCTAAGAATCAAGATCATTTGAAATGGGGCGCTTTGGACATTAGTAGTATTTCTAGGAATCTACAGAAAATATGAAGAATTGTGGGATGATTGTTTATTTGAAAATTAGAGTTAGGGCCCCTGAGGGGGCGGGTTTCCATTACGACCAACTAATAAAAAAAATAATAAATAAATAAAACCATAAAGCACTGCTTTTAGAAAAGACTTAGCCTGCGGAAATGAAAACGGGGGGGAAAAATAAAAAAAAAATTCAGTAGCAATTTTTATTTTTATAGGCAATGAAGACATCCGAAAAACCGGTCAGGAGATGGACATCATCCGGCAGAGGACGCTGGCGTATGAATACCTCTGTCGGCTAGAGGAAGCCAAAGTTTGGCTGGAAGCGTGTCTGAAAGAACGCTTGCCACCTGTTACAGAATTCGAGGAGAGCCTGCGCAATGGGGTCTGCTTGGCCAAACTGGGAAATTTTATAGCTCCAGAGAATCTCCTAAAGAACAAGATTTATGATATAGATGAGAGAAGGTACAAGGTAAGGATTGTGAAAGAAAGATGTACCTTTTTTTAGGGATATGTTTTCACCTCTTTGACGTACGGACCTCAAAGAGGTGAAAATAGAGCATTTTATTTTGTATAAAAGCTCGAAAAAAAAAATTTGCCTTTTGGTTCTCGATGGTGCCGGCCGGCCTCCAAACCGCTTACTACCGTTGACTTCCGATGGGGTCCCCAAAAATCAGCGTTGAAAAATATCGCAAATAGCAAGTTCAATAAATTTTCTTATTAGAACGTGAGAGAATGGTGGGCTGTATGGATAAAAATATGTGCCTTTCTTATAGAACACACTTTAAAAATAGTCTTGAAAATAAAATTATTATTTTGCTGTCAATTTAGACCTATTTCATTTCTGGCAGGATGGTAAACTGGTTTCAAGTCTAACATTATTTAGAATGTGTTATTTCAATGGTTAAATTCATGATCTACACGTCTATATATGATTCGCATGGGGTAATTCTGCAATTTAGGGTTAGAAAAATTGGGTGTCTTGTTTTTCCTGGAGTTAAAAAAAATCATTTGTCCTTCTAAATGAGTGAATCCTCACTTGTTGTATATCGTTATGTGGGGAGTTTCATTGCCTTTCGAGTGCCAAGAGAGGTCATGATCTGACTTCATTACTTTACGAAATGGGCGTGCCAAATTTTGCAAATTTTCACTTTTGGCGAAACATAACTGTAGAACATTTATAAGGACCTAGAGTCAATTCTTTCCACAGTTGATTTTCCCTTCAAGCTATCAAGGTCGAAGGGGCGAATGGGACTAATCGGAATACAGAACCATCAAGTACGGTACAATAACCATTCTTTGAAGAGGTTGCATGAAAAAACTTATATGACTATAATCGATATTATCAATCTGTTTTACAGTTGGCCGGCCTACAGTTTCGACATACGGACAATATCAATAAGTTTCTGAATGTCTTAAGGACCACAGAATTACCTTTGGTGAGTTAAGTCACTGTTGAATTATACATACATATACCATTACACTGCATCTCTCCCCAACCCATGCATGTTGTATAAGACGACTATGGGATAAGGACAACACGCGCTTCCTACATACGATTTTGGGCGGGCGCGGCGGGGCCGCTCGGTCTGATCGGTCGTCTTCGCACGCTCGCATCAAGTCAGAAAGGTCGAGCCAAATAGCTTGGAGACGACCGTGAGAATGCCGTTAAATATAAGGTGCTTCGTTATTTATGTCAAAAATTTCGGGACGGTTACCTACATACGCACTCAAATAAACACTTTACGTACGAAAAAAACATATCTTTATAGGAGCATTTTTTCTCCTAAAAAAAAAAAAAATCAAATATCTACTTGTGACTTACTTACAACAAACAGCTGTTCTGCGTTTGAAAATAGTACGGTCATTGACCCAGTGGCGGTTCCCCAGGTGAAGCAAGTGAGGCGCCGCCTCACGCTGCCTCACTTAATTATCTTGAAGGTAAAGAAAAAAAAATCAACTTGGATGTTTATTTATTGCTAGACTTTGGGCATGTCCTGTCCTCGAAATTAAAACTGCAATACAACATTAATAAAATGCTATTATGTAGGTGGTGCCTCACTAAAATTCATTGGCCAGAGCCGCCACTGCATTGACCCCGTACAATGCAATTAAATTTCTCGAAAAGTAATGCTATAAACATATATATTTTTTTGCGTAACGTGTTTATTTGAGTGTCTATGTAACCCTCCCGAAATTTTTGAGATAAATAACGAAGCACCTTATATTTTAATAATATACATGAAAATTTAATATTGTAAAAAAGTTTAAAATAAAATAATTGTCATATCATAATAAGAAAAAACAGTGTCCGGGTTTATATCTGAAAATCTGGGGTTTTACTTCTTTTTGTCCTATTTTAGAGATGGCAGCCTTGGCAACGTCCTTCCACCAAGTAATGCAGCAGGTGGATCTGGTGCCTCACTTGCTGCTTGATAGTTATCTTGTCCGAATATACTTAACATGGTGGTCGGTGTTGTGCTGTAATTTACAAGAGTCCTCGCAGCACACCACCGATTACTCTGCTCACCCCGATTGTTGGGATACAGCGTTTGGTATGTATGCATGCGTGCACGCTGTGTCCTGATAATCGGGGTTATCAATGTATTAGATACAGAACGTCTGCCACATTGGATTTTATATTAACTATGTAGAAATAGAGAAGACAGAGATTTTATAAGTTTTACAATTGCATGTACCGTGTGGGGCCGGTACTTAAAAAGAATAGCCTCACTGCATCTCCCCCCATACATGTCATAAAAGGCGACTAAGGGATAAGGAGAACATGCCGTGCTAAAGCGCGACAGGCTCGCCACCTCTCACCTTGGCACGGTACTTTCACCGAGTCATGCAGCAGGTGGGTCTTCGTGCCTTACTTGCTGCTTGATCGATTGAATCTTGTTCGAATACTTTGCGAAACGTGGTGGTCGGTGTTGTGCTGTAATTTACCAGAATTCTTGCAGGACAACACCGATTACTCTGCTTACCCCGATTGTCGGGACTCAGCGTGTGTGATACGTATGTATGTATACAATTGCATTCACTTCCAACCCCACTTCCCAGCTCATATGAATAATCGCGTGATACTATATATCTCCCGGGACAGCTACCCATGTTTTCATTTTAAAAAATCAAGCTTATGTTGCACTGAGTTAAGCTCTATATTTTTCTGAAAGCCTCATTCAAATTGGTTTAGTGGTTTTACGTGATGTGTGTATAAACACAGAAACATACAAACAGACAAGTCTCTCCACTTACAGACATTCCAGCCAGAGACTACAGATATTTATGACAAGAAGAACATGCCCAGAGTTATATATTGTATTCACGCTCTCAGCACACACTTGTTTAAGATTGGAAAAGCTCCACTTATTCAGGACGTTTTTGGAAAAGCTGTGTTCACAGGTAATTTCAATTTATTTTCTTCTTACGCTATTATGCCATCACTTGGAGGTACGACAATAGCAACACTTTCTCTAAAGTTCCACCACAAACATAAACTTTATTAGATCAATGAAATTGCTTTTCAAATAATGACTGAAATGCACGGGCGTGCCGACGATTTTGGTTTGGGGTGGGTTTTCAAATTTGATCAAAGGAAATTCGGATACTGGAATGTGCCTAGAAAATGTCCTAGGTAGTCGAACCGTTGCAAGCCTAGTTATGGTCTGCAAAAAATAAATATTGTAGTTAATAAAATACACTTAACAAGCAAGTTTCTCCCAAAAACCCCCTCCTCGGCACGCCTATGCTGAAATGTATAAAAGTTACGTAGATTTTTATAGATCACCTGTTCAGACTTCTTCATAGTAAGTACCTACTTATGTGTAATTTTTATTACACCTACCTAGGTACATATATTTTCATTTTTATTATATTCCAGATGAACAAATTGACTCGGTATCAAAAGATTTGCAAAAACATGAACAGCCCATGCCAGCATTCCAGAAAATTGGTGGCATCCTCTCCAAAGATAAATCTATTGACAATGACACCCTACATAAGGCTATCATTAACCTGAATAAACTTCTAGACACTGAGAAGTCTATAGGGTCAGCTCTACTTAACCCTGCACTGCGACTGAAACATGTCAATAATTTGCTTAGTCAAGAATACAAAGCAGATCTTCTAGAAGCAAAACATGAAAAGGTTCAAGTGGCGCAAAATCACTCAATAAACAACAGTTATGTGCCCGATGAGTACGATGAACTCCTCACGCAGGTGGAAATTCAAGGATACATCATGGCCACCAATTACAGGCATTTGTGGAAGAAGCTATGCAATGCTGCTAAAGAAAACGATACGGCCGTATTAAACGACATCTTCAGTGTCGAATGGATAAATATAAAGCATTACACTAGTGCTAACGTCGACTTCTACTGCGACATAATCGCACACGTCAGCGAAAACAGCAGTGATATCAGTGGACAGAGTGCTGTGAACTGGCACAAAATATTTCAGACCATCGTAGTGGAGGGGAACAAGAGGGCTCTCGATCATATTGAGCACAAGAAAGCGGTTCAGGAAGTGAACAGGACGCTCGATGTCGGTACGCCTAATGATCTGTACCGGGCGCTCACAAATCCTCATTTAGAAATCAGCGTTAAGGTGGAGAAATATGCGATACCATTGCTTTTTGAGGAGATGCAACTAGACAGGTCGGAGTGTGGAAAGAATTTGAATGAGAGCGAGATAGCAGCGTCACTGACTGTGCTGTGTGCAGTCGCGGCCGTATCACAGGCGGTGGAGCGTGGGGAGGAGGAGAGTGTGTGGGGAAGTCTCAACTCCCCCCACGCACACGTACAGAGATTGCGCGTACACTGTCGCCAGCGCTACCTCGCTGCACTCGTCACCGCGCTCCGCACCAAGGCTCAGGACAAATCTCTCTGCCCTCTGCTCACCTACGATGACATCCAGGACTGTGTGGACATGGTCAATGCACAGGACGACAATAATGAGGAGTGTGAGTTCTTTTCTCTTATATAGTAAGTACTAGCTTTTGCCCACAGCTCCTCTCGTGGCCTTGACCTTTCTGAGCTATGCTTAGAGGTAGGTAAATGCAACGATAACAGTACAACGCTGCACACTGCATTGACAACGAGGTTCACAACAACGCCGTGAGACAGCGCTTAACGACCGACACTCGTTTGCCTTATGGGCGCCACACACCTTCAATTAATATTCAACTGCAGACTTGTCTGCAACTTGGGTCGTCTTGCAAGTCTGCATGACGACCCAAGTACTTACGGAAAATTGCGCAATAAACTTCCCACACACGTAACGGTACACTTGCACAAGTCTGGACTTGCGCAATATTAATTGAAGGTGTGTGGCGCCCATTACACTCAGAAATTACCTTTGCTTTCTCGACGATCTGTCAGTATAAGATTCCTAACACTGAAAGCATTAACCAGTAGCCCATACTACAGAAAGCTACACAACCACTCAGTAGGAGACATCTCCTCGTCTTCTACAAACTAAAGGAATACATGCCTCCCAAGGCTACAGCCTTCCTTTATTCATGTATCATTTTCATACATCTTCCAGCGGAGTGGAGATATTCCAGCATATCTTGATTTATATGGAACGATCACATTCTCCTGCCGCGCGTAAGATGTTTGTTTATTGCTCAGCCCCTTGAATAAATGCGGTAATGTTATATAGCCTCTAAACATTATGAGATATGACAGATTCCATTAGGGAAAACTGCATCTAAATCGGTTCAGCCGTTTTCGAGTTTACCCTTTACAGATAGACAAGACAGTCACTTTATATTAGTAGAGAAAATGTTCTTTTGAAAGTGTTAATTATTTGAAATATAAATTATTCATTGTTATTTTTGCAGTAATTCATGTGTTGGGTAACATAAATAAGGCTGTAATTAACGAGGACGTGAAATCTCTGTTGGCTCTATTAAAAAGCCCGTGTCTAAATATTGCAATACCCTTGTTCAATGATGAATCGCACCTGTATCTGAGGCTGCTGAAGAAATCTCTCAAAAATAAGCAGGGCATGCAGCTGTGGTTGGAAGACATTGAAAATGCTGTAACAGAAGTCGCGCAGGAATCCCGAGAGGTTCGGAAGCTGACTGATGCTCTCGTTCACTTGAACTTGGCTCTGTCCAAAATGGACATTGAAGATCTATGCATGGCACTCACGTGCGGAGAGTTCGCATTAGATAAGATAGAAGAGTCATTCAAAAGTGTGTATGCCCAAATGTTCTCAAACACATTAAAAAAGAAGAACCGATATGTGTGTCCGTGGGTGGTGTGCCACACGAGTTGCGGCAACACTGTGTACATAGACATCGAGTCATGCTCGCACAGCTGGCTCACACCCAAAGACTTCGTGCCACACTCGCGGTACTTGTCCAAGAAAGACATCGTCAGCATCATCGACAAGACAAACCGGCACCACATCAACAAGTACAGACAGAAAAAGCTAGACAAATTGATATCCGTGCTGCAAGCCTATGCTAGAGGATATATCTTTCGTAAAAAGCTTCATGAGAGATTTGACTTCTTATGTGGAAATCTGTCGGCCATTATTACGATACAAGCATGGTGGCGAAGTGTCCTTGTGCAGAGAAAGTACTCAAACATTATTAAAATGAGGGCTATTGAGACTAAACTGAAGAAACAGCGACAACAAGATCCTTGGCCTTGGTATAAAATACAGGTAAAATATTACCATATATGCAGGGGCGCCGACTTTTAGAAATCCTCGTGGGTGCTCATGCAATTTTTTTTTATTGAACAATCATCATCTTCATCAACGTGTTGCCGTCCACTGCTGGACATATGCTTCTCCATTTTTTCATTAATTCTCCCGGCACCCGGCAGCAGTGGCGTGCACAGAAATTCTAGATCGGGTAGGCAGGCAGCAATTAAGATTCAAAATAAGTACTTAATTTAGAAACAAGTTGAATTCATTTTAATTTTTACCTCAGCCCGGTTTTCGTCTCTTACATCTTCATGTCCACATGAAGAAGTTCCAGCAGATTTTTTTTTTTTCAGTGCACCTCAGATATCCATAAAATAAATAAATTTTAATCTACACATGTCATAAATACAGATTTAAGGGTGAATTTTAAAAACGCGTTTTGAGTGATTTAAACAGAACCAATCTCAATAAAGAGTGTGCAGTGCAGGGGGCGCCTTTGCTTATTTGTAAACTAAATCCTCGACTAAATCAATGAGCCTGCCTATCCTTTTGAAAATATATAAAACCTTCTTTATAAAGTGTAGAAGCGCCGCGCCGCCGCCGCTCCGGAGCGCGCGCGCGGGAACGATGCTAGACTAGCTGCACCTACGTTACGAGGCATTGTTGTGGTGTTAGTGAAAGGCAGTCCTGCCCTGGCGTACTAAATCGCGCATCGAAACACGCATACACACGCAAAACTCCAGCGTGTATAACGCAGGATTTTGAGTAATAGTGTGAGTGACCACCAGGCAGCCGTTTTGTGTGCTTTTGCCGCGCGGTGGCGTGGCGTCCGCGCCGAGTCGGAGCGAGATAAGAGTGAGGAGTGCGCGGCAAATTTTAAATCATTTGTTTTGTCGTGAAGTCGAGTAGTTCTATATTATGTTTTAATTTGATTGTTTGGGTGGGTGGAATTGGGACTTTACTCAGGGTAGGCAGTGCTTTTCTGCCTTTATGGGATGCACGCCCCTGCCCGGCAGCATGGTTTCGCAAAACGTTCGCACAATATTTTGCATTTGCCGCATTTACACATTCGCACGATGTACCTACGCATGTAGTGCTCCTATATTCTATATTGCATGATATAGAATAATATAGGAGTACTATAACGTTCGCTTTTCGTCGCGCCACTAGTGCGAATGTGTAAATGTGGCCGCTCAAAGGCTTGTAAGTAAATAAGGCACTTTTATCATAGCTCAAATCCTATTACTGATCAGTTTTTATATCTATCGTCGTGGGTGCTCCGCACCCACTACCCACCCCTCGTGGGTGCTGGAGCCCCCGAGCACCCACGTAGCCGGCGCCTATGCATATATGTATATATAGTCTTGGTGGGAGGATTGATTGTGTCAGTCCGGCGTTCAGGTCCCCGGATCGGGACTATATCGCCTATCCCAGATGGGTGTGTGGGGGGAATTACCTGCTGTTGTCTACATGATGAAAATGTGACCATCTAATATATTACATTAAACATTGTGCTTAAGTATGTTTTCCTATATTATATCTTATGTTATTCTGTTTTAGGAGAAAAAAATCATAAAAATACAAGCATTGTGGCGCGGTCTTCTCGCACGAAAAGCATTTTCTTCATTATTCCATACAGAAAATCCTCCTTTCAAAGTCGTGAAAATGTTCATCCCGATGTTGGACTTTTCTACAGAAGATTATGAAAAAGAAATAGAATTGCAAACAATAAAATCGGAAGTTGTTCAAGCGATAAGGAAGAACCAGGAGCTTTCGAAACAGTTGGATGATATGGATGTAAAAATAGGGCTTCTGGTGCAGAACCGAATAACTTTACAGGATGTTGTGGCCCACGGGTTAAAACTGAATAATTTGGTGAAACATAGTTCTACACCCAATCTTGTGTTCCAAAAGGACACTGATCGCAGAGGCCACGTTGTTAGCGTTTCGACTGCCGTTAAAGGGCTGAAGTCACTGACCAAAGAAAGCAAGAAGTTACTGGATGGATATCAGCACCTGTTTTATGAATTGCAGACAAACCCTTCTTATCTATCAAAGCTCCTGTTTTGCATACCCCAAAATAAAACCAACCAGTTTTTACAAAATGTTATTTTGACCCTATACAACTTTGGTGCAAACGCAAGAGATGAATATTTGCTTCTGAAACTTTTTCGATTCACTCTTGAGGAAGAGATAAGCTGTAAAGTTACAAAGCCGTTTGATATCATCACGTCCAATCCAATTGTCCTCAGAATGGCCGTTAACCATTCACGGCAGATGTCAGGGCTGGTGTGCCTCCGAAATATAATTGGTCCTCTGGTGGAAAATATACTCAACGACAAGGATTTGAACATTGAAACTGGACCTGTAGAAATTTACAAAGCTTGGAGGAATGAAACTGAAATGAAGACAGGCAAAATTTCGTATGTTGTTATTATTTCATAAATGTATTTACACATTTACATAAGTTTTACATAATAAGTAACAAAGATATACCTAAAATTAATACACTCAAAAGTTTTCAGATAAGTGTAGCCAAAGTAAGCAAAATAATGATATTTTGTCGAAATACTAAATATAATCCTTCATTTGATGAAGGAGCACTGAAACTGATGTGTTCATATCTATGTTCACTGGTGGTTTATTGCTATTGTTTTATATGTTTGTTTTTATTGAATGAGTTTGTGGTGGGTGCTTGGATGACATCTGGCAGTTTATTATATTTGTGAACTACTCTGTTGCATAAAAGTTGACTTTCAAGCTTTGGCCTCGGTGGTGACTCTTTCACATGGAGGTGGGGAAGACAACTCCATGCTATTTCATAGATCATGAAGAGGTCTTTCAATTCAGGACAATCACAGTGACCTCGCTGAGGTGTATGTAGCCCAATCTTGTAATTTTTATTTAGTGGTGAACATCACATCAGGTCTCTTAGAATTAGTTTATGTATTCATGCAATTTATCTTTCAGAGCATTGCCCTATTCATTAACACAGGAAGACGCCTTGGGCTATCCTGAAGTCAGAACGAGACTGGAGAAGGGTCTCATAAGGCTTCAGTCAATTGTCACAATGTTTCTGGATAAAATCACATCTTCAATAGATCAGATGCCATTTTGTATAACTTACATGGCACGAGTGTTGCACAGAGCCCTCACAACCAAGTTTCCCTGCTCTCCGGAAAAGGACATTCTAAAGGTGAAGCAAGTTTTGAATTTCTTGGCAACAACAGATTGCTTGCCCTCCATTCTTGTTGAAAAGTCACTACTGAGTATGACATTATTCCAACAGTGAAAAATTACACAATATCTGAAAACCAGTATATTTTATGCTTACACTTTCACAATTTGCTTTTTCAGGTGGTTGGGAATTTGGTTTACTATCAGTTTCTGAACGCAGCAATAGTGGCACCGGATGCATTTCACATCATCAACTTGTCTCACGGAGGCACCTTGACAACAGACCAACGCAAAAACTTGGCATCTGTCGCCAAAATATTGCACTTTGCTGCTGCTAAGAAGGGCGTAAGTGACCTTGTTTTCACGCATAATAGTTCATTGACTTTGGGTGTGCAAAATAATTGGATCCAATTTTTGTAAATTTTTTATTTTTATTTAATCTTTTTTTTATGTAAACCGGCTGAGTCGGAGGGGCCAAAGCGCATGCTCCGACCAGCCAATATCACCTTCGAAAAGGTAGGTGCCATACCTGACACTTCCCTGGATTGCTGGCTATACTGGACTAGAGGAGAACACAACCGAAGCTGCTATGCAGCCATCTTACATCCAGTACGGTGGTATAAACCCAGTTGGCTACAATTTGAACCTACCACCACTAAGTGGGCAAGGGAAGGAACCTACAGTTTTACACCGGTTCCGAACGGTGAAGCAGCAAGTGTAGGTATGCACATACATAATTTTTTTCGTCAGAAAAAACTCATTGGTACTCGCCAACCGAATTCGAACCGCGAACCTCTCGCATGAGAAGCTGATGCCCAAACCACTCGGCAACCCGCCGCTTGTTTGTTCTATAGTCATGTGGGTTATCAACAATTTTTGGCAACCGTGATCTAACCGATATCTGTCTTCAATACCGCTATTGATATCCGTTGCCAAATATCGGTATCAAAAACTCTGATTCCTAGATTAAAAAAAAAAAAAAAAAAGTTATAAATTGCTTGCTGATCGTTTTATTTATCGTTTGTTAGCTTGCGCATCGATATTGGCTAACAAAACTGGTATGTTATTAATTATGATATGATACGTTTTATGATACTTTCTTTTTAACATTTTAAAAGTAAAGTTCTGTCTTTACATAATTTATTTTAACACTAATCAATTTTTTTTTATACACTATGTTCACGCACTATGTCATTGTTTATTAACGAAAAACCTACACACTAAGAAGAGTTGTACCTACACACTTAAATACACAATAAAGTATAAACAAACTTTCTGTCCTGAACTACGTAACTCAACTCAACGTTCTGCGTGTCCGGCGTGCCTGCGCGGCGCGACGCCGGAACGCACCGTGTGGCATACATCACTATTCACAAATCACAGTCACATCACAGCACAGCACGTACGCACCGATACTATGGATATCTCTCCGCGCAGCGGCACCGCTCGGGCAGCGGCGCCGCGCTCCGCACCGCCGCATAGTGGGTCGAGATTGCTATATAAGGGACATAGGGATTTTTTTTATAAATTTCATTTTTTAACAACACCCATCGATAGGTCTCGTCATTCTGATGAATAATTGTCATTAAACATTTTCGTCTAAAACTGATAGTTTGCCAGGAAAAAAATATTTTCAAATTTTGATGTATGGAATTAGTCATAAAACACTTCGTTTCGGCCAAGTCTTGACAGGTCTTGCGTTAAAACTATATAAGCATTGTTCTGTGGTTTATTGACTATAATCCTACACTATCAGCGCGCGCGCAATGTTGCCCGTTCGCGAGTTATGTGGATCCGAAAAATCAATTAAAAATGTAAGTAAAATATTTTTTTTTATTTCTAGAATCATAGGGCATTAATAGATTTAATCTAAATAATTGTTTTATATAAAATTACTAACAAATAGATAAAGTTCTTAATTTTAAAACATTATTTTATCGAAAAGATACATCAAAATCTAATTAAAAATTTATAAAAGTGTTTATTAATCAGACACAGTTACATATATTAATGATGTTTTGTACATGGAATGCATGACGCAAGACAAATAGTACCTATACACAGATGTATCTACACTGTACCCGCTAGTTCGAGCTATTTGATGGACACTGTCGCCTAAACTGGCCGACTGTTTCATAGGCGACATTGTTTGGTCAAACCACTGGTGATTACATTTGGGTACTTAACTCTGATCTTATATTTAAATCTTTTAAACCTATAGTTTTATATACATACTTATTCTAATTTATCTGTGCGCGGTGAGTGAGAGAGACTCATTAGTGCAGTGTGTGCGTTAAATGTGTGAGTGCATTGCAAGTCAACCCACATAATGACGCCTTAATCGAAAGGTTCCACGTTATTTTGCAGACAGTGGCTTCAAGAGAGGGAGTGGATCTTCCAAAATTCTGGAAATTTTGTGAAGATACAACCACTTTGTATATCCAGTTATATCCGTGGTACTACATGCCCTCAAGCGTACATAAGTTGCTTGTGCATGGAACGGATATAATAGAACATTTTGGACTTTTACCAATCGAGAAACTGTCGGAAGAAGCATCGGAGGCTAGAAATAAGGATTTCCGTAAATATTGAGGGAACCATTCCAGAAAAGTAAGCAGGGCAGCGACAAATGAAGATATCTTGCATAATCTTCTTATGTCATCCGATCCAAAACTTACTTCTCTAAGGCCAAGAATGGCAAATAATTGTAGTTGTAATCTTATACAATATAATAAAAAATATTAATCAATCATTTATATAAATAAATTCTAACTCGGGCGGGTAAGAGACACCAAAAGCTCGATTGCTCTTGGTGAGAGATACATTCTCCATTATTTGGCCATTCTTGGCCTTAGAGAAGTAAGTTTTGGATCGTATTTACGGAAATCCTTATTTCTAGCCTCCGATGCTTCTTCCGACAGTTTCTCGATTGGTAAAAGTCCAAAATATTCTATTATATCCGTTCCATGCAGAAGCAACTTATGTACGCTAGAGGGCATGTAGTATCACGTATATAACTGGATATACAAAGTTGCTGTATCTTCACAAAATTTCCAGAATTTTGGAAGATCCATGGCAAAATAACGTGGAAACCTTTCGATTAAGGCGTCATCATGTGGGTTGTCTTGCAATGCACTCACACATTTAACGCACACACTGCACTAATGAGTCTCTCACACTCACCGCGCACAGATAAAGTAGAATAAGTATGTATATATAACTATAGGTTTAAAATATTTAAATATAAGATCAGAGTTAAGTATCCAAATGTAATCACCAGTGGTTTGACCAAACAATGTCGCCTATGAAACAGTCTTAGGGCCAGTTTAGGCGACAGTGTCCATCAAATAGCTCAAACTAGCGGGTACAGTGTAGATACATCTGAGTATAGTTACTATTTGTCATGCGTCATGCATTCTATGTACAAAACATCTTTAATATATGTAACTGTGTCTGATTAATAAACACTTTTATAATTTTTTTATTAGATTTTGATGTATCTTTTCGATAAACTAATGTTTTAAAATTAAGAACTTTATCTATTTGTTAGTACTTTTATATAAATCAATTATTTAGATTAAATCTATTAATGCCCTATGATTCTAGAAATAAAAAAAAGTATTTTTACTTTAATTTTTTATTTATTTTTCGAATCCACATAACTCGTGAACGGGCAACATTGGGCGCGCGCTGATAGTGTAGAATTATAGTCAATATACCACAGAACAATGCTCAAATAGTTTTAACGCAAGACCTGTCAAGACTTGGCCGAAACGGGGCGTTTTATGTCTAATTCCATACATCAAAATTTGAAAATATTTTTTTCCGGGCAAACTATCAGTTTTAGACGAAAATGTTTAATGACAATTATTCATCAGAATGACGAGACCTATCGATGGGTGTTGTTAAAAAATGAAATTTGTAAAAAAAATCCCTATGTCCCTTATATAGCAGTCTCGACCCACTGTGCGCCGCCACCGAAACCGTAACGCACCGCACGCACCGTCCGTCACCGTCCGTACCCCACCGAGTGTATCTGTAATCGTAATCTGTGGTGGCTGGCTAGTGGCTACTGGCTCGGTCGGCCGGCACTAAGACTAAACTAAAAAAAAACTGAAACTGACTGGATTGACACAACTGGTTGTTCTGATATCTAAATAACTGACAACTGTTCTAGTTGTCAGTTGTCACCCGCGCCGTTAGATATTTCGTAAATAACTAAGATATTCGTAGATATCCAACCCAAATACGACCTTATTGGTTCTACCATAAAGGTAATTTTTCCATGAAAAGATTTATTTGGTGAAACTAAAAGGAATCGCACGTGCTCTTTCTTGCATTTGGGGACTTACTTAAAGAGAGAGGGAAGGCATAATAGTTGTCGGATATCAGTTGTCTGTCAGCCTGCCTGGCATACGCTGTTCGTTCGCTCGCTACCTATACTTTGGTTGGTTGGTTGGTTGCCGATAGCCGATAGCCGATGTTTGCTATGACAATACCGATGCGATACGTTAGAGGCGTGGCAACGGTTTTCAGCTACGTTTCGCTATAGCGGACACATGAGTATTGTTCTATAACATATTAAAAATTGACAACAAGATCGTGCCGGCATTGAGGTGAGGATATTGAGGTCAAATGTAAAAAAAAATTCAGTTACCTCACAGGTGGTTTTTTTTTCTAATGAAACACGCAACATCTTGTATTGTTACACCTATAATAGTCTAAAGGCGGGTCCAGACGAGTGTAATGTAACATGTAATGCATCGTGTAATGTAACGCGAATTCTGGGTTTGGACGGCACTGCGAGCATTATGCATGTAACGCTCGGGCCGGCGCTTGCGCTGATCCATCGGCTGTCGGTTTTTAGCGCGAACACAAAGGCGCTCGCAGTGTTCGTTTGGACGGTGTTCGTGACGGTTGTGTCGTGTGGACGTTCATGATGTGGACTGACGAAAAATCTCTTGAACTTATTGGTTTATATCAAGAAAAAAAAATGTTATTTGGAATGCATAATGCAATCATTGTTAACAAATTATCAAAATCAGTAGGTGACATTCGGGTAAAGTTTTTATGTTGGCCACTTATTTGCTGACATTTTAGTTCTAAAAGTAATGAAGATTTTCTTTTATACAAGTCTGTTTTCCACCATTGACGCTTTGACGGTTTTTTCCAGTCTTCAGTTACTAATTACATATAAATAAAATCAGCACCAGCCGCAACGGCGACCTTTCTATTCGACATGTTCGTGGGAATTGAGTGGATCAACTCGAACATATACAGGATTCGCATTGAGTTCGTGTGCCTACCTGACGGAAGCAATGCCTTTGCACGCACACCCCTTTTGAATAACCCCAGGTTGTACTTGGGAGGAAATAGATGGCAGGGACTGCATTTCATATTTTCCTTGTTCTGTGAATAATAGGTTCTTCATATTATATATATATTATTACATAATTTAAATGTTTCACAGGCTTATATTTATTGTTATAATAGAAATACGACTTACCTTGAACTATTTACCGGTTCCACATTAAATGTGACGTAGACTTTGAGAAGCACAGGCTGAGTAAAAAACTGCAAACAATAGAAATGAAATAAGTTTTGCAGACTAAATTGAAAGACCTGTTTTGATAACATGCAATTAGTTTGGGTTAGCTCTCAGGGTAGCCTTGATCCCTAGAGAGCGCATTCCCCAGGTGTATGATGCGGGAGGGCTCGCTAGTACATACATACGGTGCCTGCGCCGGGAGTGTATGCTGGACTGGAGGGTCGGAAGGAAATAAAATAATTCCTGCGGATCATCAAGGCCGGTGAAGGAACCTGGTATAACCTGACCTGGTATTCTTGCGATAATATAACACCGTTTTCGATTACATTGAACATGGTGACATATTGGGCTGTACAGTTTGGAGAAGAGTCGAGTCACCTGCGGTGCCTGAACTCATTCATTATCGAGTGCCATGAGCGAATGAAGGAGTTCTTCAAGCGCTGTTGCCAAGGCATGACCCTCGAGGAGTACTTCTCAGTCGATGAGTACACAGAGGCTACACTTCTGCATCGGCCTCACATCTATATCAGCATACAGGTATAACCAATATTTGAATACGCTCAACATTCGGCGTAAACTTAATGTATGCATAATTCATTATGTAGATACTTATACATTAATCACAACTATTTTCTTGACTTACAGGAGATAGTAGACACACACGCCTTGCTGCTGGAATACCAGGAGGTCATTGCTCCTGAAGGTAACGACAAGTTGAATGAACTACTGGACGACCTCGGGGAAGTTCCTTCTGCAGCCGGTCTCGCCTCCAGAGATATGGACATTGCCGTAAGGATTTGTTTATTTATTTCTTTTTAAACTGATGAGAAACTGAGAGTATCTGTCTGTAGTAATTAGTGCCGCTATTTTGATGACAGGCATCGGATTCAGTAGAAGACCACTCCAGGATGGATGTGTGCCTGGCGCTTGTAGACAAGTTCCAAGCCCCAGACACGGATATGACTGACATTAACAAACTATTCATCAAAACCAAGGAGCTGTGTGTTTCTGTCGTGCCTTTTTTGAACGGTAAGTGAAGTGTAAAATCCTACTAATATTATAAACGCGAAATATGGATGTATGGATGTAAGGATGGATGTATGGATCGTTCCTCTTTCACGCAAAAACTACTGAACGGATTTTGATGAGACCTTACAGTACTTATAGCTTTTACATCAGAATAGCACATAGGCTATAATTTATAAAGATATTGTGTAAATTTGCCAAAATATAACGATAAATGTCAAGTAAGTCGGAAAAAATCCCGCCATCATCTCTTCTCCCAAGAAAATTTTAATCCGAAATGGCGACAAATAAACATTTCAATTCATTTTTCATTTCAAAAACAAAAACCTATATCAACGTCACATAAAAACTTCAATTTCCAATTCTGTTCTATTTTTTAAATTTGCAGAAAACAAATATGGCCAGTACGGAAAGGCGCGGGGCGGTGCGGAGCGGCGCGGGGCGGCGCGAAGCGGCGCGGGCCACCGCGGGGCCCGGGCCACCGCGGGGCGGCGCGGAAAGTCGCGGGGCGGCGGGGGGCGGCGCGGAACGGTGCGAGTGGCACGGGGCACCGCGGGGCGGCGCGGAGCGGTGCAGGGCGGCGCGGAAAGTCGCGGAGCGGCGCGGGGCTGTGCGGGACGGCGCGGATCGGCGGGGGGCGGCGCGGAGCGGTGTGTAGCGGCGCGGAAAGTCGCGGAGCGGCGCGGGGCGGTGCAGGACGCGCGTTGCGGCGCGGGTCGCCGGGGGGCGGCGCTGAGCGGCGTGGAGCGGCGCGGAAAGGCGCGGGACGGCGAGCGAAGCCGCGGGCAAAAGCTAGTAATAAAATAATGGTTCGGTTATATTTATATTTTATCAATATACTACTTTTTGCTCGGGCATTCATTGTAGTTTATGCTTAATTTGAGTCGACGCAATATATTATCTCTCTCTCCCTCCCAACAAGGGGATAAATTTCCAAAAACGCGGATATAACAGATTTTTATAGTATAAGTGCAAGCCTAAACACCAATTTCCATATTTCTAACTTAAAAAATGACGAACTTCAATACAAACTTTAATCCCCTATTTGACCCTCCTAGTAGGGTATGAATTAAAAAAAGTCCTTTCTTAGTGCTCTCCTACATTACATACTCTATGGAATTCCTATGCAAAATTTCATCCTCCTATAGTATAGAATCTATCTATACCCTCCGGTGTAAGTTGTGCAGTCAGTGTTATGAATTTTATTAAGTACCTGGATTGAGCTTCTACTGAAGGTTCAAACGTTTTTCTCAGGGGATCACTTACTGGAAGCAGTCTGTATCGGCACAACCAAAGAACAACAAGAGTTGTATGAGGCCTGGGTGAAGAAGCGCCTGTACTCTGGAGCTGTTCGATCCGACGAGGTTTGTTGTCGTGTCCGTCACCATGGATCCTTTGATGCTATGGTGTTGTAGACTCTTATGATGTTGGTTCAGTTGTCTCTTATGTATGACAGGTCGGAGAAAATTATCTATTGATGCTATTCATATTACTTCCCTGACCTGTAATTTTATTATACAAATAGACTCTTATGATGTTGGTTCAGTTGTCTCTTAAGTATGACAGATCGGAGAAAATTATCTATTGATGCTATTCATATAACTTCCCTGACCTGTAATTTTATTATACAAACAGTTTTGATCGGAGCCTCAGGCACAGCCAATTTCACCCTTGAGGAGGTGCCAGTTCGGCATGGAGGCGGACTAAAGTTTGCTGGACTGAACTGGTCTTAAAGGCTACAAACCAGCGATTTGAATTTCCCTGGATTGTAGGAGTAGGGAGAGATGTACCGTGTGGGGTCGGTACTTAAAAAGAATAGCCCCACTGCATCTCTCCCCGTCGCATGTCGTAAAAGTCGACTAAGGGATAAGAAAATTCGTCAGCCTCGGTAGCTCAGTGGCGCGGTTGGTTAGTCAACTGTTATTAAGCAACGCTGAGCGCGGTCAGTGATTGGATGGGTGACCGCTCGACCGTTGGAGGCTGACCGTGGTTCGGATTCCACGTTAAACTGTAGGTCCCTTCCCTTCTTACCTTACTACGTGGTAGGGTTTATCCCGGCCGGGTTGGTACCACCGCACTGAACGAAACGTCGGTCGAAACGGCTATGTAAATAGTTCGTGTTTTCCGTCCAGTTTAGTGTAGCCGACATGAAATGAAGGGAAGCACTGACATGGCACCTAGTTCACCCTGTGTTATGGGCTGACATCACGGATGTTGTAGGTGATGTAGCCAACCGTGTCAGGTTCCATAAAAAAAAAAAAAAAAAAAAAAAAAAAAAATGTACCTTCGAAGCCCATTGCCTGTGCGAAACAAGAACTATTTAGAGAATCTCTTCTGTCGACTATAAAGGCTGTTCAGCGAAAGTTGGCTTTGGCGAATACAAACAGTAGGAAGAGGGATGAGGAAAGGAAGTTCATCAGCGACCAATACTTTTTCGAGAAGTATTGGTACATAAGGTCCTATGATCGAACAATGCGTCAGTGCTTCAGTGGTTGAAGGTCCTTCGTGAGTACAGAGTCGTCAATGAGACAAACAGCTCATCGTTGAATAGACTCCAAGGCAGTGGCGGTTTTGACCTATAAATCTTAGTGAGGCGACTAAAAAATCCACCTACATTGCTATTACTTTATGATAAATTGAAAAACCTAAACCTAATTTTTTTTGGCCCTAACAATACTTAACCAAAAACTACTATCGAATCGCGCACCGAGGGTACCGTATCGCCATGTCACGGCTAGCGCCACTAGATGAATTTCATAACACGCCACGCCATCTAGATGGCGTGTTATGAAATATTTCATATTAGTTAGTCACGATTAGAAAATGATTCATCATCTATTTGGTAGATGGCGCGCGCGCATACACTTTTTGAAACCAAAAAGTCTATGCGCGCGCGCCATCTATGGGAACCCCCGTGAGTTTTTTACTTTTTCTTATTTTCATTATTTTTTGTTATATCGGATCGGCCATAATAACACATTTTCTGTGAACATTTCAACGGGCTTCCAAATTACGGTTCAAGAGATACAGGCCTCGGACAGACGGACGGACAGACAAGCGGCGGGTGGCCGAGTGGTTTGGGCATTGGCTTCAAATGCGAGAGGTGCGAGGTTCGAATCCGGTCGGCGTGTAACAATGAGTTTTTTTCTGACGAAAAAATTTACGTGTATGCATACCTACACCTGCTGCTGCCGCATAGCAGCCTCGGCTGTGTTCTCCTCTAGTCTAGTATAGCCAGCAATCCAGGGAAGTCTCCGGTATGGCACCTACCTTCTCGGAGGTGATATTGGCTGGTCGGAGCATGCGCTTTGGCCCCTCCGGCTCAGCCACCCATACCGGATTACATAAAAAAAAAGACAGACGGACGGACGGACAGACAGACAGACAGACAGACGGCGTAGGCTTAGTAATAGGGTCCCGTACCGGATACGGAACCCTAAAAACAAAAAAAAAAGAATTCGCAAAAGTGAGATTCGAACCAACGTCACTAGATTGAAAAGCGAAGCATATACCATTGAGCTATGAAACTTACCGTAACTAGTGCGAATTTCCCATCTTAATCACGGAGGTAAAACAAACCGACTTATAGAAAACGTGAATCGCCCCATCTCGCTCTGCATTCTTATAATTGGATATAGATGTCTCGTCCGGCGCCATTTATCAGAGCCTCAGCTGCTCCCTACATCCAAAGCCTCCAAGGTCAACCTGTTGTCTTTACGCTTGGTGAAGCGATATCAAAATAAGCGATTCGTCGCCGCACCGGACCGGGGTGAGTCACCATATGCCATGCCGTACGTGACACGTCACACGTCACGTCTGTGTGTGTGTGCGTGCTGTGTTGGTGGTGTTGATGCACTAACACATCTATAACGTATTTCGTCGCGCGCGTCGCACCAGCCGCCTCCGCCTCCTCCGCGCCGCCGCGCTAATATTGTGATCAGTTCGGATCGGATATACTTGACTTTTTTAAGTTTTCTTTCTTGATATTTTGAAATGTTTTTTTTTCTTTACTTTCAAGATAATTAAGTGAGGCGGTGCTTCACTTGCTTCACCTGGGGAACCGCCACTGCTCCAAGGCTGAAAGAACGTACTTGGGGGATCCCTCCCAAATATAACTGTGTTTTGTTGCACCTACCCTGGTAATCCTGGTGTAGGTTATGTTAAAAAAAGATTAGATTGGTAGAAAACGCCATAGGCATACGATCTACCTTATCTAGGATTGGATGTGCAATAAAAGGTTTTTTATTTATTTTATTGCTACGCTGAACTGGACGGAAAACATAAAATATGTAATTACATAGCCGCTTCGACCAACCTTTTATTTGGTGCAATGGTATCAATCCGGCCGGGTCATGTCAAGACCCTACCACCTAGTCTAAGCTAACCGGAAGGGACTTACAGTTTAAATGGAATCTGAATCACAATCACCCATAACGGTCGAACGGTCACCCATCCAAGTCCTGACCGTGCCAGGCAGTACTTAATGTCGCGATCGCACTTCGATCGAGTGCACTATAGAAAGAAAGAAAAAAATTGTTTATTGTATAAATAAGGAGTTTTTTTTACATACAATGCATAGGATAGGTACATCTACCTGCAGGGTTACTTACTATTGCTTATAATTGTACGTAGTTTCTAGTGGTGCCCTGTTTCCCATTTTAGGATTCCCTGTGCTATGGGAAACAGGGTCCATCGTTCGGTATAGAGAGAAAACAAATCTTAGAGAACACAATAATAGCACCTACCTAACTGCACACGGGGCGAGGGAGAGAGTAGGCACTGTGGACTGCGCTGCTCACTCCCCCCACCGGACATCACACCAGGCACTATAGAGATACCGAGGCTAGTATATTTTTATTTAACTTTGTTTTCTACAGGTGATGACACTGCGGGAACACATCGCCCAGCTCCGACACTACCTCGAACAGCTGGAGGATGAAGGGTACGTGTGTCGCGAGGACGGCTACCAGAGCATCGTGACCTCCATCGCGCTGGACCTGTGCAACAAACGCAACTACCGCCACGCGCAACGGCAAGCGCTTGCAACGCTGCGCCGCACCAAGCAGAGCCTGCACGACAAGACTATGTTCTATCTGGACCAGTGCCAGTATTATGATCAGTACATCAAGACTTGCTTGAAGAATTTGAACACTGGGAAAAGGTATTCTGCTATTTTATTTCTGCTTTTGATGGGATCACCCAGAGCCGACTGTCATTGTCTCCCTCTACGGAGACAAGCCATGCTGCATCGTCATAGCCCCACTGCGACGTTGCTATCGCTTACTCGCTCTCGCTTGCCTACCGATGACAGGAGCGAGAGAGAAACATGAAATCGCTCACCCTTCATCGGGCGACCGTCGCAATCTTCGTGTTTCTCTCTCACTCCTGTCATGGGGGTAGGCAAGCAAGAGCGAGTAAGCCATAGCAACGTCGCAGTGGGGCTATTACGATGCAGCATGGCTTGTCTCCGTAGAGGGAGACAATGACAGTCGGCTCTGGATCACTAAAATGTGTCTGGCTGGACCCATTGCAGTGTCAGAGAAGGATCGAAGCATATAGACACCTTATTATTGAAAATTTGTTAATCACGTAAAATGTTTACCTTTCTGCTTCCCATATGGGAACTAGTACCTATAAAACTTCCTGACCGGGTCCAATTCTTTGTTCTGCTGCACCAGCAGGCCTAAAGCCACTACGGTACAGAAAACATGATGAATCTAACAGGACAAAGTCACGGCAAGCCACTAATAAAAAATATGTGTATTTTGGTACGCGCTTTAGAAGTTATATTTCTTTGGTGTGATTAAAAACCCCTTAATATCCCTCTCTTATAGCTTCTATAGCTTCAAGAGCTATAGCTTCCAAACTAACTCACAAAGCTTGAATCACGTATTCACTTTAAATAAGTGTACACAAAACATTACAGGAGTGTGCACATGTTCCAAAAGAAAAGCGGCAAGAAGTCCAAGGAGGTGAAATCGAAGCTAACTCTAAAGTATTCTGGTGCCAAGCTGCATGAAAGAGGAGTTCTGATCGAGATCGACGGCCTATCCGCAGCGCAATTCAAGAATGTGCAGTTTGACATCACTCCCACGGACCACGATGGGGTTTTCTCGATAAAGGGCAAGTTTCTGGGTGTGGAAGTGGAGTCGGTGGACATCGACATTCAAGACTTATTGCAGAGGCAGTATGAAGGTTGCACCATCATGGACATTTTCGGCAAGGCCAGGGTTAATGTCAATTTGCTGCTGTTCTTGCTGAACAGCAAGTTCTATGGCAAGTAGTCAACTTGCAGGAGTGAGAAGAGTTTCTCTGAAATTTTTAACCTTAAGCGACCAATTAATATGTAACAGGATTGTACTCTAATTGTCTAGATCTACCCAGCAATTCCTTGGTCGAGATTTGGTCGATTCGACATACTAATTGCTTGCGACCTATTTAGGTAGAAATTGTATCAAATCGACGTCTAGTCAACATAAGTGGGGAAGATTTTGAAGTAACTTTAACGAATGCCAATTCGACGTAATTTTAACTTGTAGGTCGATAGCTCGACCTACAATAAGTAAGTAAATTCTGCTAAAAATTTTCAATTTTAAGCAATTTTCAGTAATCTTGACATCTATGCGTCCAAATTCAGTGCAATTATTCGACCTAACAGGTTTCATTCGTTTGTAAATGGCTCCTTGGTTGCAGACCGACTGAGAAATTACTGGTGTAGGCTAATAAGCAGATGGCGATGGCTGTCGAAACTGAACCTAACCTAAACCTTTCTTTCTTTTTCCGTCCAAGGCGAGAGAAATAGAAAGAAATATTTAGAACTTATAGATTCCAGGTATCCAAAGTTAGATGTTACGACGTGACGATGTGTTAAGATCTGATATTGTTTCAGCATAAATAAGCAAATAGTTCGACAGGTGTTTAACAGAATAAAGAACATGTCATCTTAAGTGAAAATTACAAATCACTTCCTCTTTTGGGCCTTCACGTGAATGCTATTTGGTAAACAACGATCTACAAAATTTTGTTAGCTTTTTAAAAATATATATTATGTACTTAGGCAGGCCGGTCCTAGTAGACTAAATCATTCAGTATTCAATGTCTTTTTAATAATAATTTTAAATAAAAAAAAATGCAAAGTTCAAGTACAAAATACATTCTTCATTAATAATATTAAGTTAATACTTAAGCTAAGTTAAAATAATATTTATAATTTTTCTTTTCCAAGCAAGTGCCTTGATGAATAAATTTTAAGTACATATAGGTCCCGTCACGAGTTAATAGAGCTCGGCGAAACTGGTGGGGTTAGTTTGTGCATGTGTTGGATTTGAGCGCACTAAAAATTATCGTAGTCGAAGTTGAAAAGGATCATATTTAGCCATAAATACGTATAATATGTATAAAGTTAGTCTTTATCATTCTATACAAATATAAAAATTACTACGTGGTCGACATGACGACAGAACTATTTGTTATTCACGTTAGTGATGACAGCTCGTATTCACGTTAGTGATGACTGATGACAGCTCGTATTGTGACGATAGTCAAGATGAGGACGAAGGTTGCGAAGTCTCTGACGACGATGAAATGCCTTCTATGAGTGCCTCCGTCATCCAACCGCAACCATTTTCTTCTTTTCATGGATTTAATGGAATATCACCACTGCCAGATGATTAGAAGTATGTATTAAATAATTCATAATATTAATTATTAACTAGTGTTCTTAATTTTTAGGGTTCCGTACCTCAAAGGAGGAAAAAAACGGAACCCTTATAGGATCACTTTGTTGTCCGTCTGTCTGTCTGTCTGTCAAGACCTTTTTTCTCAGGAACATGTAGAGATATCAAATTGTAATTAATATCAAATGCTAAAGTCTACATTCCCTCGGAGGTGTAAAAAATTTAAGCTTCTAAGTCAACGCAACGTTTAAGTCACATATTTTGCTACTGGCAAATCAAATCAAAACCTATACAGTACTTCCCGTTAACCTAGAATCATGACATTTTGTAAGAAGCAAGGTCTCACAGGACAATTAATGGAAAAAATCCGAAAAGTGTCAATTTCTAGTAAGTATATAAAATAAAAATAAAAAATTGTTTGTTTTGTATATCAAGGGGCCTTTTTCTCAAGAACGGATCAAGATATGAAATTGAAATTGATATGAAATACTGAGATCTACAATCTCTTTAAGGTGTAGAAAATGCAAGCTTCTAAATCATTTTAATACTCGCAAACTCACTCAAATCAAATCAATACCTATAGGGTATTTCCCGTTAACCTAGAATCAGGGGCGCCGACTTTTAGAAATGCTCGTGGGTGCTCATGCAATTTTTTTTTATTGAACAATCATCATCATCATCTACGTGTTGCTGTCCACTGCTGGACATATGCTACTCCAATTTTTCATTAATTCTCCCGGCACCTGGCAACATGGATTCGCAAAACGTTCGCACAATGTTTTGCATTTGCCGCATTTACACATTCACACGATGTACCTACACATGTAGTGCTATAACGAGTGGCTCGGGGCCAATTCTCTGTCTCTCAGTGACAGTTATCCTCCTAAGAAAGCCGAAAGCGAACCAAGGGAGTCCGATATTCGTTTGGTCGTTTATGTGATTTCGTGGCTCAGTGGTAAGAGTGTAGGATTTGTATTTTTTGACCATGGGTTCGAATCCCTCAAAATTTTTTTTGTTTTTTTTTTCTTTTTTGATCAATGTTACGGTGTTTAAATTTTTTAGGGTGTTTAGTTTTTTTTATAATCACCTAAGAATTATTTTCGGAAATACAAACGTAACAAAAACGACATGCGCCGCCTCAACATTAGGTTAGGGTTAATATAAAGAAGATGCGTCGCTCTTCTTTATATTAACCCTGGTTATTTTTTTTTTAAACTACCAAAACATCACTCATACCACTTGCGCACGAAATCAAAGTTTCCGAAAATAAAGCTTTCTTAGGATTACCAACTGTCAGTGAGAGACGGAGAATTGGCCCCGAGCCATTCGTGTGCTATATTCTATTGCATGGTATAGAATAATAATATAGGAGTCATGGAGGTGGGGAAGATTAATCTTCCCCAACTCCATGATAGGAGTACTATAATAACGTTCGTTATTCGTCGTGCCACTAGTGCGAATGTGTAAATGTGGCCACCCAAAGGCTTGTAAGTAAATAAGGCACTTTTATCGTAGCTCTAATCCGATTACTAGTTTTAATATCTATCGTCGTGGGTGCTCCGCACCCACTACTCACCCCTCGTGGGTGCTGGAGCCCCCGAGCACCCACGTAGTCGGCGCCTATGCCTAGAATCATGAAATTTTGTAAGAAGCAAAGTCTCACAGCACAAGCAAAGGAAAAAAGAAAAAAAATGTTAAATTTGTAGTTAAGATGTCTTATAAAAAATATATTTTCGTATATTTCAATTACCTACTAGAATGCCTGACGGTCAAACCATTGCTGTAGTGTTTATTTAGGCGTTTCGTGATTTTTCAAAACACAATTGTATTTTGTACATACATAATACAAATATATTGAGTGATAGTACGGAACCCTCGGTGTGCGAGTCCAACTCACACTTGTCGACTTTTGCTATAACATATTATTGCGCAAATTATTTTAAAAAAAGTTCTAAAGTGTAATTATAGTACATATACGATAATTATCGTACGAAATCCAACCCTGGATGTATCGGGACGTGAGCGGTGCGTGGCGTGTGTGCGGAGACTTTGATAACCAATGACGGTCGGCGGCTGCCGCCTCTCCCGCCGCGCCTCCCTCATTCCGCCAAACAGACCTAAAAAGTATGTTCTACGCATTCCCCCACCATTTTCGCCGAGCGCTATTAACTCGTGCCGGTATAGCCACCTATACCTACGTAATTTGTAATTTTCATAATGGTAAAATGAATTTATTATTTGATCTAATTCATGAATAAAGGAGGCTTATATGAAGTTATAACAGACTTTCATTTGGTCTTCAAAAAATTCAACAAAAATAAAATTACAAACTTTATAAAACTCAAACGAAACGAAAAACAAAGGAAAGTTGAATCTTAAAGATCATTAGGAAATGCTGAGTACATTTTCCACTGCTATTTAGTCAACTTCCCTTGTTTCCTTCGTTTTTTCATAGTGGGGTTTTATAAACATTTTATTATTTTTTACTAGTGACTAGCCAGTGACGTCGCACCCGTGATAATCGAATTTCAAAAAGGCAGTAAATCACTAAAGCTAAGGTTTCCCAGTGCCGCTACATGCATGGTGGTATAGCCGTGAATTGAATGAATGATGCCACAGAATTGTTTATGTAAACAATAGCCTGGCGACACCCCTATTTGACTTCTGTGTCAAACGATGCTCTCTAGGAAACACAATATTGTTTACATTACGATGGTCATGAAGGCGGCACCGCTATTCCCCAGGCTTACCTACGGGCAATGCCAAAGGCCGAGCTGCGTTCAGGTAAATGATGTAGTTTCTTAAAAAAAGTAAGTGACTAAGGTCGAGGCCCTAAGTGACTTACTTTCTTCGATAGAGTATATTGTTTTCCTGAATTCAACTCGTAGTGACTTACTTGACTGTTCACGAAGGTGTATATCGTTTACCTGTCAGCAGCTCAGCATTCGGCCTCACCCTGAGTGGTTTAATTTCTTCAACAGAGTATATTGTTTACTCGCCGGCAATGATATATGTTAAAAAGGAGGTAGATAGGTTATACAAGCTCCCAAAGCGGCACATTAAATACCAGTCCACTGTCCTGTTTGAAGTTAGTCGCGCACCAACTACGCACGCGTTCAGACGTGCGTCGTCCTTCCTAAGTAGTTATCGGTTATACCAACCGCCACATAACTTATATTCGAGTCGGCGCATCACTTTATAGTTCTTTCTGTCAACGTTTCAAGTTCGTGCCGTGTGTGAGCACCGAATGTTGTATAGACAACGTATCTTTCTTAAAATATCATTGCTCGCCGTAGTCAATTCTATGTTCATTTATAAGTCGAGAACTACCTACTCAATGAATTTTGGGATTAGGATTTTCACTGTACGTACTCAGGCACATGTAAGGATGGTTTTAAGTAATATAATAAATAAAACAATAGTTTGTCCATGTGTACGTATATTATGACAATAAATACTTTGTGACAAGATTAATCACTTTATACACTTTATTTACAAGTTATCCACTAACATTCTTCGCCAGACAATCTCCCGTACAATGTAACGCAAGCTTCCAATTATATTAGGATATATCCTATGTCGTGTCGTGCGTACATATTTAAATTAAGAGGTAGATAATACGTTTAACGAGATTTACTGCTCCATATTTTTAAACATTTTAAATACTGACATCGGTATTATGTTCATAATATAATATAATATTATAGACACAAATTATAGAATTCGCAATTATTCTACCATAAAATCCTATAATTAGGTAAAGTACCACCGGGCAGTCATTCGAGAGTTAACAATTGATTAATATTATAAAAGTCTTAAAACTAAATTCAGTCTATAGTCACTCGATTATGAGTATTCTTAACCTCTAGTGCACTGAGCAATACCTTTTAAGGCTGTACATCTTACATCACGATACTGCAGTAAGTTGTGATCACAATCAATTTTATAATCATCCAAATTTGTGATCATTCGTGCACACTCGAACTGATTAATGATTTGGTGATTGTGATTCTATTCATGTAATTTAGGCTATGGTAGGGTTACCATTTCGCAATTTGAAAAGTCCTGACAAAAAGCCTGGTGGGACGACGACACAAAGTACGTCGGCGGTAAGCAGTTGTTCCGTACCGCTGAAGGAAAATTGGAGAGGTGTATGTCCAGCAGTGGTCGCATACACGCTGACTGAAAGCTGAACATTAAAAAAAAGTTCAGACATTTTTTTTTTTATGTAAACTGACACGGTTGGCTACATCACCTACAACATCCGTGATGTCAGCCCATAACACCGGGTGCAATAGGTCAGTGCTTCCCCCTTTTGATCGTGCCGGCTACACTGAACTGGTCGGAAAACACAAAATATTTACATAGCCGTTTCGACCGACGTTTCATTCAGTGCGGTGGTACCAACCCGGGTGGGTTAAACCCTACCACCAAGTAAGATTAGGAGGGAAGGGACCTACAGTTTTACGAGGAATCCGAACCTCGGTCAGCCTCCAACGGTCAGCGGTCACCCATCCAAGTACTGACCGCACCCAGCGTTGCTTAACATTCAATAGCGACAGTTGACTGTCTGCACCACTGAGCTATCGAGGCTGACAAATAGTTAAAAAATAAAAATAAAATAAATGTCACGAAGTCGATTATTATGAGACTAACTACCTAGTTGAATAAAATTATTTGTATGCCGTTTCAGTTGGATAAGGATTTAATAATTATATTTTTATGTGTGACTATACCACATTGTAATTGTTACTTCACTTGCTGAACATATTGGCTATACTCAGTTCGGACAGTGTTGACAGTGACTTTATTATCATAGGTTGCGGCGTCTCCCAACCCCCGAGTGAATGAGCGTTTACATAGCGCAGTGTTCATCTGGAAGTCACTCGACACAGACGCATGAGCTTGTTCTTGCCTTCGTGCATGCAATGCAAATCGTAATTTATAAACGCCAGAGAAAGATTCCGAATACTATTAAGCGGGTTTCCAAAAATATTTCATTAAAATTTGTATAGACAATATCCCAGAATAATATGAATCTCGGTATGTTTTTTTATTTTCATCTTATTTGAGGAATTATTTAACTATTTCTACATTATTTCTTTAAAAATTTTATTACCTAACATATTTTCCAAAAGGATTAACTATGATAGATAACAAAAGCTGGCGATCAGCATAACTGCAACCACACTTAATTGTAAGTAAGTAACAGTTTTTCATGTAGTCATCAGTCAGCGTGTAAGCGTCCACTGCTGGACATAGCGTCTCTAATTTTCCTCCAGTCCTCTCTCCCGGTCTTCAGCGGTACGGAACCACTACTTTCCGCCGACGTACTTGATGTCTTCATCCCACCTGGCGGGTGGTCTTCCGACTCAGTCTTCCTGCCCACGGCCGCCAATGTAGGACAGCGTTACTCCAACGGTCGCCGTCCCTTCGGCTAACTTGCCCAGCCCACTGCCACTTGAGCTTAGCCAACCCGTGTCCAATATCGACTACTTTGGCACGTCGGTTCATTGCCTTGTTACGCACACGTAGTGATATTCCCAGCATGGCTCGCTCCATTGTTCGCTGGGCAACTTTCAACCTTTGGACATGTAGTAATTTTTTGTTTGTTTATGGAAACTGACACGGTTGGCTACATCATCTACAACATTCGTGATGTTAGCCCATAACCTAGTAAGGTAAGAAGGGAAGGAACCTACAGTTTTACATGGAATCCGAACCACGGTCAGCTTCCAACGGTCGAGCGGTCACCCATCCAAGTACTGACCGCACTCAAGGTAGCTTAACAACAGTCGACCGACAGCACCACTGAGCTACCAAGGCTGACGAAAAAGTTCAGTAGACTGACCACATGAGTCGCAGAGCACTTGGCTCATGTAGGATCGGACGAAGTGGACAAACGAGATCCATCTCGATCAAATACCAGCATCCGTCATCCGAGATAAAACCGGACCGTGGACACTGAATTTGACTGTACAGGAACACATCATTTATGCTCGAAAAATTTATTTCATGCAAAATTATTAAAATTCCAAGAACCATACAATTTTTAAGTCTCTAAATAGTCGTAAGCAAATGTGTCTACATTTAGCTCTAAGTTACAGAGAATGTGCACACCAATATGGTGTTAAGTAATAAACTATTGGAACTGTAAAACCCCACAACAAATTGTTATTGATCTTGACTATAAGTAGTGATAAATAACAATTGGAAATCCACTTTCAAAATAAAGTAGGCATCTGTCACGCCGGCACGGCATTCGCAGCCCCCGTTCTAAACCGAATGCTTTTGAGCATCGTCGGCCCAACAATCCACGCTGACGGCGCCAAGTGTCTCGCGTATCCATAAACAATTTATCAAAGACAGTCAATCAGACAAAGGTCAATTTATATTCACTGCAAAGGAGAATGACCAAAAATGTATGGGGTTTGGACCAAATGTCCACCACTAACGAGACCTATGGTGACGAATAGTCCATTAAATATACAGTAACTTTCACTATGACACAAAAAAAAAAATAAGCTGTCAGTGAAAAGTTATGACCGATTGAAAAATAAAAAATTAATTTTTTTGCTCATTACTCTCCTAATTAATACCATCCATTTTTATTGTATGCAAGTAGCGCCACATAATGTAATACATAATATAAAATAATATTGTCTAGATTTGCAACTCTCCCACTACTGCACTACGCGTGTGTGCGCTGCGTTGACGCACCCGGTTTTTACCTGGCCGGGCCAGTGCGAAAGAGAGAAAAATCGTGTTACCTCTTACGAAAAATTCCTTCCGTGTGGCGCTAGCGATGAGTCTTATTTATTAGCATTACATTATGTGGCACTACTTGCATACAATAAAAATGGATATTAATTAGGAGAGTAATGAGCAAAAAAATTAATTTTTATTTTTCAATCCAAATTCCAAATGATTTATTCAGTACTTACATTACTTATAAAAGATACATCAATTAATGACATAAAAACCTCATAAAAAGGTCATAACTTTTCACTGACAGCTTTTTTTTCGTGTCATAGTGAAAGTTACTGTATATTTAATGGACTATTCGTCACCATAGGTCTCGTTAGTGGTGGAGATTTGGTCCAACTTTGGTCATTCTCCTTTGTCACGAACATTTCTGCAATTTTTTTCGTATTATGCATTCATGTTGCAACAGCGAAAATTCGTCACTCATGGACTTGGTGACGAAATTGGCAATGTGCCTAAAGTGCACTGTCCTGGGCTAAAGTGCACATTTTGCAACAGTATAAGTGCAGACCCTTAAGTTTCTCACCAAATCACACTTCTTGGTTGAATAAAAAAAAAGATAAAAATTGCAGATGAAGAACAATCCAATAATGTATGCACACGATTTTTTAACAGTAGATTCACAGCTCCTCGACAAGATAAATTCACTGTTGTCTGCGACTATTTAGTATAATTTATTGTATTGTGTAATTTATTATTATTATTAGTATTATAAATTACACATATTTAATTTAAAATTATTCCCCAAAATGCAAAACTGTGTTTCTCAATCTCACTAAATAGACAAAACAACTGTTTTGAGAAACGATAAAGCATTCATTAATTCAACATAAGAGAAGCGGCAAGTTGGCATATAAATAACACCTACCTATATGTAAGTGAGTAGGAATGTAATTTCAAAACTATTTACATCCACCCTTCAAACCCGATAAAATTTAAGATATAAAAACATCACCCTAAGTCCTCCTATCTTAAGCTTACAAACTTGAATTGTAATAATCTCTATTAAATTAGCTGCCAACCAGAATTCACAGTTCAAATGACCACAATTGAAAACGTTGGACAAGCTTTCGCATCGAGACCTCAGCACACACTCAACATTCACAGAAGCGCTTAAGTTTCTTAGTTTCCCATTAATTAAATACATAATAAATAACTGGCTGGTAACTCTCTGACGTAAGACATTAAGCGCAACACTTGAATCACTTTGCAGGTTCAACAGATTCGGACGAGGCTCTGTGGAGCCAAGTCCGCACTCAAGTTCTATAAGAATATGATCTGGAGTACTCGCGGCTCCGGGGGCGGGGCGCGCGGGGTCTGCGACACGTCGTGCGACCGTGACTTGTGGTGCGTCTTGGGGATTTTATGAGGTTTAGGCGGGGTGCCGTGTACCGGTGGTGTGGAGGGTAGGTTCTTCTGGTGGAAGCCGGAGTTGGCGTGCGTGGCGGAGGAGCAGATAACGGCGTGCAGGTAGCGGTCGTAGCGGCACAAGTTGGAGTCTGCGCCGGCCGGCTGGCAGGCGGGGAGGCGCTCTGTGTGCGCTAGGTCGAGGTAGCCATTGTTGCCGGGGTGTTCGCTCCTCGCCTTGCGGGGCGCGTCGGCGTCGCCGGCCGGCTTGGCGCTGACGGTGAAGGCGCGGCTGCGTTGCCGGTGCGGCTTGGCATTCGGCGTCTCCTCCTCATGGATCACTCGCTCGTAGGACTTTCTGTAACCACACGATACATTCTACATTCATTTGCATCAGTAATGGAGACAATAATTGTGTGAGACTATTTGAGTTCAAATAATTATCTGCTTTAGTTAAATGAATGAATAAATCTCCTGAAGTAAATTAATTAGGACCAGGTCGAAAGTCGAAGAGAATGTGGTATGATATGAATGATTGAGACGGAACCGTCGGTGCGCGAGTATAACTCACACTTGACCAATATTTTTTTTCAATTAGGAACTGTTAGCTTAAATTAAATTAAATAAACGTTTAATTCAGGTATAAACCCATATCTGTACACAAACAACACAGAATATACAGCACACAATATTAAATATATATATATTTAAATAACACCTAGCCACTATGAATAGTGATAAGAAAGTAAAGTTTCACCTAGAAGTTTGAAAGCTCAGGCGGTTCTTCTCCATGTTGGCCTGAATGATCTGCAGCAGCTCGCGGCGCTGCAGGCTGCCGGAGCGCTTCTTGCTGGGTCTCCGCTCGCGCGCCTCCTTGTGCGCGTTGTGTCGGCGCGGGGGCGGGGTGGAGGCGCGGGGGTGCGGCGCGCGCGCTCGCACCGGCCGTCGCCGCTCGCCGGAGCACGACGACGAGTCGTCCACGGAGAGTCTCGACCGCCGCTCGTCGTCGGTCGCGTCTCCGCAGTCCTGTTTCGCTCCTGTCACAACCGTCTCCTTCCTGCGCCGCGCGCGTCGCCTCCCCTTAGGGCGCGCTCCGCCGGCACCACGCTCGGCCGCCGTCACCGGCGATTCCGGCACCACCGTCAATCTTACTTGAATCGTTTTTGACCCGTAGTGTGGGACCGTTACCGATTTGCCAACGGACTCGTATATTGTAGACACGATTCCGGCGATGTCCTGTAAAGTAAAGGGAGGATATTTTATATTATTTACGAAGAAGACCAAGGGCATATGTTCAAACTGCAATAAAAATCAAACTGTGTCTAACATTACTGTGATGCTGATTACAGGTATCCCTAATTAAATAAGTAATAATAACTTAACAAGTTTTGTTAACACAGGCATAAAGAAAAGTTTTAATACAAACATTAGTAATAATAAAAGATAATATAGTATATATACTTAAATAAATAAAATAATTAATTATAATATATAAAAGAAATTAATAGTAGATTTGGGCTGTCACATACTAACTATATACATAGAAGTAAAGAGAAAAGAAAGAAAGCGCTAAAGAATGGTAATTAAAAAGAAAAAAAGAACTGATCCATTCCCTCGGTTATAGTGACTGTGTAAAACATCTGAAATTATTCGTGAGTTTGTCGACTGTCATAGAGCAAATATATTTTTATTCTACAAGTAAACTGGACAGAGTTATGCCAAAAATATGGAAAACATTATTATGTGACACATGCGAAAGCACGGGGGGATAATATGTTTCACTTTGATGTATGTAATGTATGTAGGTATAAAAGTATATGGTTGAGGGAGCGGTTATTTCTTTATCTTATCGTAACTCCAAAACAATTAAATTGATTTTGATGAATTAGGTGTCCGAATTTCCAGTCATCTGTATATACTTAGTAGTTAATTTAGAATAACACTTATAATGCAACTACTAACATCCTTAGTCATGCGCCCGTGTCCGTCCAGATCATAGAGTGTGAAGGAGAACTGGAGCGGCTGCTGCCGGGATGTCACCTCGTGCACCTGCACGTCGCACGTCAGCTCCTGTCGATGTTACCAATACTTAGTAAGCTAGAGCGAATAGTTGTGCATCAACTGGAGCGGCTGCTGCCGGGATGTCACCTCGTGCACCTGCACGTCGCACGTCAGCTCCTGTCGATGTTACCAATACTTAGTAAGCTAGAGCGAATAGTTGTGCATCAACTGGAGCGGCTGCTGCCGGGATGTCACCTCGTGCACCTGCACGTCGCACGTCAGCTCCTGTCGATGTTACCAATACTTAGTAAGCTAGAGCGAATAGTTGTGCATCAACTGGAGCGGCTGCTGCCGGGATGTCACCTCGTGCACCTGCACATCGCACGTCAGCTCCTGTCGATGTTACCAATACTTAGTAAGCTAGAGCGAATAGTTGTGCATCAACTGGAGCGGCTGCTGCCGGGATGTCACCTCGTGCACCTGCACGTCGCACGTCAGCTCCTGTCGATGTTACCAATACATAGAAGCACTGCTGTGTCTCGTTCTTTTTTTTTATTCTTTGTTGTTATTTCTTTGCTTATTGAAATGTGTGTTTTAATAATGTTACATGTTCTCCTTACTAGGTGGTATAGGGTTTATCCCGTCCGGGTTTGTACCACCACATTGAATGAAACGTCGGTCGGAACGGCTATGTAAATAGTTCGTGATTTCCGTCCAGTTCAGTGTAGCCGACATGAAATGACGGAAAGCACTGACATGGCACCTAGTTCACCCGGTGTTATGTGCTGACATCACGAATGTTGTAGGTGATGTAGCCAAGCGTGTCAGTTTCCATAAAAAAAATTATGTTATAATGCTGAAGGGAAAAAATATATATATTTCTTATTTCTTAGTTATATCCAAAGTAAGTACTACAATCTCGATTCGATCAATTTAGTTCCTTCGTTCAAATACATTTCACTATTTTGGGTGTGTTGCGTTGCGAAGTACTCCGAAATCTGTATCGATCCGCGACGATGACTGTAAGGCTCCACGAGAATACCCAACCCATCCTCCTTGGTAAAGGCGTAAGGCAGGGGGATGTGATCTCACCCAAGCTCTTCACGCATTGGAAGATGTGTTCAAGACGCTTGAGTGGGACAACATGGGTATAAACGTGAATGGAGATCTTCTCAGTCATCTGCGTTTCGCCGATGACATTGTTCTTCTGTCAAATTCCCGAGATCAGCTTCAGATAATGCTGGAATATCTTCATACAGCGTCGAAGAAGAAGATGAACCGGGACAAAACCAAGGTTATGGCGACCGAGGTTATGACAGGAGGACAAATTGTTATTGGCGGAGAAGTGAGCGAACAGGTTGAAGATTACGTATAAATACGGCTTGGTAGACAAGGTCTGCTTAAGGAGGTGGAGAGACGAATTCAACTGGATTGGGCTGCCTTCGGAAAGCTAAAATCCTTAAAAAAAAATTCAAAAAAGTGCCGAATGCATTCATTACTCAACGGATCCAATATGTCTCTCGAAAGATGTTGGTTTTCAGCATTCGGTATCATTCTTTCGCGCTCCGAATGAACGAAAAATGAATGTCCGAACATAAAGTGAACGTTTTCCATAACCGCCCTTGAAGCGGCAAATACGTGCAGTGGGCAAACATACCTACTACAACTAAACTTGAATGTCGTTCAAGTGGAGCGATCAAAACACGCTGCTATTCGATCAAATTGTCACACGAATCCCAATGAGCACGACTTCGTTCGACGACATATTGGCGGAAAAGAACGAGTAAATGTTCTTTTCTTCTAAGTAATTTGGTCTGTGATTTGTTGAACATGCAATGAAATAAAATTAACCTTCATCCGAGTGAAAGGTCTGATAGCGTGTCGTGCGTCTTCAGTGCAAATGCCCGCAACCCTTCTCTAGGGTGTGTTTACACGGAGCCTGGAGTAGGTATGCAAGGCAAGCAGAGGGGAAGTGTAAGTACTTTATGTCGGCTTTTATGAATGAAGCTCAGTACGATAACCTCGCAGCCCTCCGCCGCTCCGTCTCACCTCACCGCGCCTTTCCAGTCTCCCTCCACTCATCGCCCGCGCGCCGCGGCGCCCATTACTCGTGACGTCATGCATGGCCGAAGCGGCCGGCCGACTATCCGAGAGGCGGGCTGGCGCGCCCCGCGGGCCGCCCGCGCCCGCGCCGCCGCCGCCGCCGACTCCGCGTGTTATTCATCGGTGTATCAAACGAGTATGTTATCGAGTCGATCAAGATGTCATCGTTCTGCGTGGTCAAGTCAAGACACGGTCGTTCGTGGCCCATCCTCGGTGACAACGGGGGTGGCGCGTCGCGCGGAGATTCTGTGATAAACTTTTAGACTGAATCTCAATTCCGCTCAAAATTCGACTTAACTGCACTATTTGTTACGAAGACGACGGCAGCATATTATCATCATAGAAAAGTGTTACAATAATTATTTATTATCTACATGATAAGATTCTAACGTCTGTGGATTCTATTGACAGTGTTACTGTGAAAATGGCCTATGTATGGCCAGAGTCCTTTTACTCTAGTTTGAAGCTACTTTTGAACACAAGTTGGAACACCATACGTACGGAGTATGACTACCTTAGGGGTCTCGAGCGCAAGTTGGTTTGTAGTAACAGTGTTAAGAGTGTCTAACCACTTCTGTTGCCAAAATGCAAAGGCACCCTTTCAGTGGGATAACCACAGGAAACTTTACTCACTCGACCCTTCCGTATAGAAACTTAGCTAAAGATAAGTAGGCGTGTTAGTAGAGAATGGTAGAGACGAGGATGTTGGCAGATGCAGAGTTGAAATATAGATACAAATATTGAGTGCGCTCACCTCAAACCGTAACCGTGGTGGTTTCTCCTGCTGCAGGTTGTGGGGTTGCGGAGTGTGCGCGCGTGTGTGAGTGTCTGCTGCGTGCGGGACGAGGGGCGAGGGGAGGCGCGGCTCGCAGGCTGGTGGCGGCGGGGAGGGCGGGGAGCGGGAGCGCCACCGGCTGCGCGCGCGCGGCTCCGGCGAGGTGGGCTGCAGCAGCGCGCGCGCTTCGCTGGGCAGGAGGTCAGGCGGCGCGGAGCACTGCGACGCAGCTCGCCCCACCAGCTCCTCCGTGTCGGTTCGCTCGCCCTCCGTGCCCACTGCAACGGAAAAACTACTCATAAAGTTCCTACATCTCATCATGTCAATTCCTATTCATTGATTACCTTAAAAAACATACTTACGTAAAATGCATAATATGCTTAATGCACTGACTTAAATGTATCCGGGTACAGATACACATATGCAGTGCAGGTATTTATGTGTACGTACGTCTAGCTAGTAGGTAAGATGTCTAATTGTATAATCTATCTACCGTAATAATAAAATAATGGTCAGTGGTGGCAGCGGTGGTGGGGTTGAGATAGAGGTCACTGGAAGTCGTACATAACCTTCACAAGGGTCAGAGTGCGAGCACAGCTAAGGAGTGGCGCGACGACGCAGCAGAGCGGCCACTACATAGGAATTTGACCCCGAATGATTATACCTACCACGTTATGGCTGCGCGAACGACTATTATTGAATCTGTGGCGTATTCGCCTAGAGAACAATATCCGTGGTTTTCTCTACTAGTAGACACCACTAGTAGAGAATGAACACGCTACGGTTATAGTGACAAGATCACAAGAACACGCCGCGCATATGAAATAGCAGGTCTCACCCATATCGTTCCCAAGGCTAGACTTCACAGAGCTCGGCGTGGCGGGCATTATACAATAAAAGACGGCGGCGTAGGCATGGATACGGAACCCTAAAGTATTACAACCACGACGGGAGGCAGGAAAATGCTAACATTTTAGTGGTGCAATCCAAGGAAATTATTATTAAGACGAGACGGAAGTTAACTTTCTCCATACAAAATCTTGTTTCGCCATTTATGTTTTTACCCCCCTAAACCTTACCCGATTTTTACAATAATTTTTTTGTTGTAATAAGGACAGTTAAATCTACGTTCCTTTATTTTTTGAATATCTAAAGTGATGACTCAATAAAGCATAATGAACTTCATGACATCAAAAAATAAAACATTCTAATGTTTTCGGTCGAAATAAAAATTTTTAGCTCCGTTTTTTTTTTTTTTTTTTTTTTTATTGAAACTGACATGGTTGGCTGCATCACCTACAACATCCATGATGTCAGCCCATAACACCGGGTGAACTTGGTGCCACGTCAGTGCTTCCCTTCGTTCGTGCCGGCTACACTGAACTGGACAGAAAACACAAACTATTTACATAGCCGTTTCGACCGACCTTTCATTCAGTGCGGTGGTACCAACCCGGGCGGGTTCAACCCTACCACCTAGTAATATAAGAAAGGAGTCATATCCCTTAGTCGCCTTTTACGACATACACGGGGAGAGATGCAGTGGTGTTGTAGGTATATTTCATCTAAACAAAAACGATAAAACAGGAACGTAGATTGGACTGTCCTTAACCCTCTGCAACTGATGTAGTAGTCCTACAGACACCGCGTAATAAAAAAATTCGAATAGCGTTGTTATTTTTCAAGTTACGATTCTCGCATTCTCAGTACCTTCATAGTTCGCGTTCCGGGGGCGGCCAGTGCGGTGCAAGCAGTCGCAGCAAGTGCACATGACCGGCTAGGGCGTAGCTGTGTCTACTAGACTACCACGTCAGCGTTAAGGTAAGTGTCTCACAGACTACCACGTCAATGTAATCGTAACATTTTCATAGTGTCTATTAGGCTACTCGTCAGTAACTGTCAGTAAATGTGTTTTAATTATCATTTATTAGGGTTCCGTACCTCGAAAGAAAAAAAATAAAACCCTAATAAGATCACTTTGTTGTCCGTCCGTCCTTCTGTCGAGATCATTTTTCTCAGGAAAGGTTAGAGAGATCAAGTTGAAATTAATATGAAGTACTAAGGTCTACGGTCCCTTGGACGTATAAAAAAATCAAGCTTCAAAACAATGCAATCAAAAGATAGGTATGGTCATCACATATTTTGATGCTCGCAAACTAACTCATCAAAACCTATAGGTACTTCCTGTTGACGTAGAATCATAAAATTTGGCAAGAAATTAAGTCTCACACCACAAGTAAAGGAAAAATCCGAAAATTGTTAATAGTAGTTTTATCAATTTTTTTTCAGATGGCTCACTCAAATAGTAGTGATAATCGTCACACCTGCCGCGATTGTTTGAAACCAATTTGTCTACAATGCTCAAAGCCAAGAATCTCAAAGTGAAGAATGCCAACAAAATTGTGAGACTTTGGCCCTGTGTATCTACCGATCTAACCGTTGAATTTTTCTTAAATATATAAAATGTATTACTTATAGTATTAGCTTACATATAAAAAAACTGTTCCTTAATTATAGTGTTCATGTATTTTTTTTTTATTTTTTTTATACGGGTATGTTTTTGTTTAGTCGATTTTCGCTGAAGTTAATAAACTTTATAATTCTTTACAATTTTGTTTTATTGTCTCTATAAACTGTTCTACAAACCCAAAGAGGGTGTCTATAATAATAGAAATAAATCCAAGACAATGTATATATACCAAGAAATTAGAGAATAATATGATTTTAAAAAGGTGTCCACTAGTCTGCCACGTCAGTCAAGTTGTAAAAATTTGGGCACGTCAGTTGCAGAGGGTTAAGACAAGAAAAATATATTGTAAAAATCGGATAAGGTTTAGGGGGCTAGAAAACATAAATGCCGAAAGACGATTTTGTATGGAGAAAGTTAACTTCCGTCTCGACTTAAGGCATAATCGTAATGTGCCTTGGAAACGATAATGTTTACCATCATTGCGAGATCTATCTATACACCCTCGTGTCCCACATTCCCTGAGCGTACGAATTAGCAATAAACAGTGAGATGTGTCGCGTACGCATTGCGTTGTTCGCTCCGGGCGGCGCGGGGCGGCGCGGAGGCGGAGCGGCGCGCCAGACGGTTATAGCCGAGCGACTATTTCCAGCTCCTCTCCACATGATTATATTATGTAGCCGGTAGATACAGCTCTTCCTACAAACGTTCCATGTCGCACGTGTATCGTAATGATCCCCAATGGCAGACTTCTGCCAAGGCGAACTAGACAGCTGCCTAGGACCCCAGCCTCGAAGGCCCATATCACATACACAAATTATTTAAATGTTTCCGAACTGTGGTTTTTCAAAAGTGAAAAGGCTCCTCCTATCAGGCCGGCATGGCATTCGCGATCTTCGTGGATCACAAAATATCCATGGGCATCGTTAGACACCTCCACACACACCTTGTAGGTGTAACGATGCCATATGCCGCGCTTTCCATAAAAAAAACGTAAGAAATATTTGCCGATTGCCATAATATGGAACACAGTTTTTACCCGACTACGGCGGAGAAGCCAAAAAAGAAAACATTTTATGAGTTTGACTTGTATGTACCTATTAGTCGTCTGGTTCCAGTATGCCACCGCTGACGGTTATGTATGACGTAACAGCTATCGGTACCGTCGACAAAAAAGTCGGATAGACGAATGTTCCCGCCACCAGGTGTTAAACTGAACTGTCGTTACTTCGTATTTCAGGCATATGTACTACCATGTAATAATAATTCTACGTAATTAAGTGACATGACTAGTGAAGCTAGCGCACACGTATAGTCATATTACTATTCCTTTTTTTACTCGTATTGGCATTTGAACACAACAAATGTTATTAATAAAACAAATAACACAAAAAAAAACAAAATTCATACACGCGCGAGGGGTAGGTAGCTCAATTACACATATAATACGGGCGTGGCTACGCGGTATTATATTCTTTGGCTACGCGACAGCGATACTAACGCTACTGAGCTAGGCGTCAGCGGGTGTGGCGTGCTAGTGTTGTAAAGGCAGAAAAATACCGAAAAATACATTTTGAATAAAACAAAAAACACGGGGTTTTTCCGTTTCTTTCATGTATGATACCAATACTGGATGAAATTTTCGCCCGATGAAAGCTCCGCCCCCTTTCCTGATTTAATTTCTCGAATGTTGATAGTTTTTCGCCTGAATCTTATTACTAGACACTTTTATTCTTACACTTTTTTCAATAAAATCGATATTTCCGGAGAAAAAAAATATCTAAAATATTTTTTTTCCAAAATGTTCTCGATTGCTGATGTTTTTTTGGTGGATTCTTATTTCTAAACGAAATATAAGATACTTTTATTCTTACACGTGTTTCACTTAAGTCGATATTTCAGAAGATAAAAATAAAACAACTTATTTTTTCATATTTTCTCGAATGTTGATGTTTTTTCGCCTGAATCTTATTTCTAGACGAAATACGAATCTGCAGTGAACATTTCGAAAAGTGGCCGCCATTTTGAACTTTTTAGTTACTGGACCGATTGCTTTCAAAATCGATATCTGGGTGTCTGTGTGGGCTCTGAATACGAATCTGTAGTCAAAATTTAAAACAAGTGGCCGCCATTTTGAACTTTTTAGTTACTGGACTGATTGCTTTCAAAATCGATATCTGGGTGTCTGTGTGGGTTTTGAATACGAATCTGTAGCCAAAATTTAAAAGAAGAAGCGGCCATTTTGAACTTTTTAGTTACTGGACCGATTGCTTTCAAAATCTATATCTGGGTGTCTGCGTGGGCTCTGAATATTAATTTGTAGTCAAAACTAAAAGGTTCAAAATGGCGCCCACTTTTTTTAAATTTTGACAACGGATTCGTATTCAGATCCCACAGAAACACCCAAATATAAATTTTGAAACCAATCGGTCCAGAAACTAAAAAGTAAAAAATGGCGGCCACTTTTTATAAATTTTTACAACAGATTCGTATTCAGGGTCCACACATACACCCAGATATCGATTTTGAAAGCAATCGGTCCAGTAACTAAAAAGTTTAAAATGGCGGCCACTTGTTTTAAATTTTGACAACAGATTCGTATTCAGAGCCCACACAGACACCCAGATAGCGATTTTGAAAGCAATTGGTCCAGTAACTAAAAAGTTCAAAATGGCGGCCACTTTTTTTAAATGATTCTGAAAATAATTTAAATGATTGAAACTACAGATTCGTATTTCATCTAGAAATAAGATTCAGGCGAAAAAACAACAACATTCGAGAAAATATGAAAAAATAGGTTGTTTTATTTTTCTCTCCGGAAATATCGACTTAAGCGAAAAACGTGTAAGGATAAAAGTGTCTTATATTTCGTTTAGAAATGAGAATCCGCCAAAAAAACATTAGCAATCGAGAACATTTTGGAAAAAAAATATTTTAGATTTTTTTTTCTCCGGAAATATCGATTTGTTTCAAAAACGTGTAAGAATAAAAGTGTCTTATATTTCGTCTAGAAATAAGATTCAGGCGAAAAAATATCAAAATTCGAGAAATTAAATCAGGAAAGGGGGCGGAGCTTTCCATACAAATGCCGTCCTGGATAATTCAGAATCGCGGCGAGCAATAAATCGAGAACCAATGGTACGACAACAAATTAGGTCTTGTTTTGTAAGCAGTTCGATACACTCTTAGATTATTTTATAACATCTTCCCCGGCTTTCCTGTAAATTGAGTAGAAATAAAAATTTATGAAAAAAATTATATCTCCATAAGCGGCCACTCTAGAGAAAATCATCTAAGAACAAAAGAAGCTTGTATTTAGTCAATAAATACGATCCCGAAGAAAAATCCGGTCCCGGAAATTTCCCAGGAAATTTTCAGAATTCCCATACGAAGTGGTGGTTTTAACAACTCCATATTATATCCTCTCGCGAACTTTACCTACTTTGGTACCAAATCACTCTACCTAATTCCGATCCCTGATAATAACACATACCTATTATGTGAAAATTTTCACGGGGTATCTACCTATTACGGTTCAAGAGATACAGCCCTCGGACAGACGGACAGACAGATAGACGGCGTAGGCTTAGTAATACGGAACCCTATAAAACACAAATTAAAACAAAGATTCCCTTGCCCCTTACTAGGTGGTAGGCTCAAATTGTAGCTGACTGGGTTGGTACCACTGTACTGGATGTAAGATGGCCGCATAGTAGCCTCGGTTGTGTTCTCCTCTAGTTCAGTATAGCCAGCAATCCAGGGAAGTCTCCGATATGGCACCTACCTTCTAGGAGGTGATATTGGCTGGTTGGATCATGCGCTCTGACCCCTCTGACTCAGCCAGCCATACCGGATTACATAAAAAAAGAGTTATTATGAGTACCTACATAATTTGGAAATGATAAGCTTCTCTGCGATAAAGCTATTTGCGACTCTTATTTCTTTTCCTGTTTCATTGAATCTTTCCGTGTTTTTTACGGTGTTCCTGTTCAATACGAACTTTGGTCACTCACTTTTTGGTTTCAAGCAGAGAACAGGAATGAAACGCGAAAAGAGCAAGTAGGTATCTCATATGAAAATACTTTTCGAATCTTTCCGTGTTTTACGGTACCTATGTCAAATAAATCCGTATCAAAGTGCAAAAAACGGCATCTTTACAACTCTAGGCGTGACGCGCGATGTGCGGAAGCGCGGGCTGAGGTAGCGGCAAACCAGCAATAGACAAGTAATATGTATGTATTTGACTATGTTCCACTGTACAGTCTAAAATACTTTTTGACGTGATAACGTCTTATAAATTGATGAACACCGGCTGCACGCACGAATATCACGTCACGTTCCATCTGAGCCTGTGTGTGCAAGCGAGAGCGCGTAACAAGCGATAGAGAGGCACAATCGGCCCAAGCGTCGTCGGCTTGTAAAAGTACCAGGGCCGCAGAAATTAAAACGAGGTTTAAATGGAGGAGTAAAGTTTAAATGATCAGTTTGTCAGTCAGCCGATCAACTTGTTTCGAGGCGACCGCACGTTTCTTTCTGATAATATGTGAAGTGTTCGACTGTTGGTATGGAACAAGGGCGCAAAGGTATGTAAATCGTTAGTATGTAACTGTTACCTAGCTATTTACATTGAAAGTGGCATTTAGGAACGCTAGAAACCACTGGTAATTTAGTAAGAAAAAAAAAATATTTCGTGTTTATTGGACTACAACTATTTTTGTTGGTAGTTGGTTTTGAAATTATTATTATACCTTTATTCACACATTTCTTTTTATATAAATTTTACATTTTTACAAAATTAAAACCTAAAATTGATATAAAAACAAATGGAGTTGTACCACCGATTGTTGTACCACAGTTGGACCACCGACGGCGGGGCAAGCCCAGGTTACCGATGGTCGGGTCCCAAAGAGAGAAACCTCCGGACGATGCGTGCAGTGTCGAGCAGGGCTGCCTTCTGGATCTGGCCCTTGACCCAACCACTCAGCGAGAGTCTCTTAAGGTGGTCATCGAGGCTCTTCGCTATCAGCCCATGCGCTGATACGACTATGGGCACAACAATCGTCGAGTCGACGGACCACATTTTGGTAACCTCGTGCTGCAGAAATTATTATTATTGTGTGGTGTAATAATTATGCTACTTTCCGGAAAATTAAGTTTTAGCTGCAGCAAACTGCCGCAATAATTTTTATGTGTCTATCTAAGTATTATAGACCTGGCGGAAGGCGTGAAGCGGGCCGAGCTTTTCGTTGTCTGGCGAAAGAACAAGTTTCTGCCCGAAAACTTGGAGCTGTCCAATCTAGAAGACTTAATGACCATTCATTGAGGGCAACAATCAAATACAAAATTTATAATTTTTGTGTACAATTACTCGTCAAAAAGTAATCGTTGCATGAAAACATTTTTGCAGCAAAACAAAAAATGGTCGCGACTGCCTAAGTAGCACGTGACGGTGTACATGATGTAGCAGATGACGTAGCAGGTGCCCGCGGCTTCGCTCGCGTGAAATTCGTATTTAAAAAGCATAAAGTAAGTAAGCCCGCTACCGTAATTGTATTTCGGCGCGCGGAACCATTCGGTTTCTATGAGAGCCACATCTTAGCGTAACCGGAACTGAATTTTATTTAGCCTATCCTGTGTCCCATAGAGTAAAATGTGCTTGTACTAAGTTTTATCGAATTCGGATGATCGGTGTAAGAGTTATGGAGGAACATACATACATACGTACATACAGAAAACATTTCTAAAAATCGTCAATTTAGTTCTAATCTTATCTTATACATATAGATAGAGTCTACAAACAAACGCAGTAGGCATCTCATACATAAAACGAAGTAACTTACTCCATGACCATCCCTTACAGATTTATTATTAGTATTGATGGTGTAAAATAAACGTAAATATATATTTTTAGATGGAAAATACAGTTGAACGGAACCCCCATGCGCGTGTCCAACTTGCACTTGACCAAAATTTCATTGCAGATAATGAAATGTTTCATATGTACCACAAGGTAGCGCTTTTTGCGAAAAATAGCATGTGAAATTAATTTTGAGCGCATAGATTGATAAATTAATTAGCAAAGAGTTTGTATTACGTCGCTGCGCTCTAATACAAACTCTTTGTTAATTAGGAGTTACGGAGGAACATACGTACATCCACAAACATAGACTGCCAACCACATTACCCTTCCTTTTTGGCTTTGCCGTAGTCGGGTAAAATGGACGTACGTGCGCCGCCGCCGCCACCTCCGCCGCCGTGCGTGGTCGTCGTCAGAGAGACGGCGAATAGCAAGCACTACGATAGGAATGCCACTCCACAAGTCTGCCGCTGCGGCTGCGGTGCGGTGGATGGAAGGTAAAGGAACGCCGCCGCCCCGCCCGCCCGCCCGCGTCCCACCTCCCCCCCCCCCCCCCCCCCCCCCCACGTTCCTTCTCGCCAGAGTCGGCAGATGTTTAAGACGAAGCCGCCTTCCAGGAAACGTCAGACGAATAATGCGGCAACGCAACATTGTCGTTTCGCTCTCCCCGCCGCGCCACCCCACCCACTGCCGCGCCCGCGCCCCGTCGCGTCGCGTCGCGGAGGTTATCCCGCGTGCAACAAATCAGCCATAAATAACAAGAGCGACTGTGTGAACAGCACCCAACGTTTGCGGCGCGGGGCCGCGGCGCGGCGTACGTATAAAAAAAATCGTGTCACAAAAACAAACGCTTTGTCGCCGCGCCGGCCGTTGTGCTGAGATTACCGCGCTCCGCCGCGCCGCCGCGCCGGTACGTCACAGATTTTATTATTTTAAAGATTATGAAGAATTACAAAAGTAAAGAAATATAAAATATAGTTAACATGCTAATGGCAATTAATGTTTAATGAATAATAATTAAACATGAACCGCTTCGTCCGCATAGTCGTTAGGTGCTAGCTGGTCGGTGGGTGAGTAGGCACATCGAGTATCGACAGCCAATATGGTATACACTCTAATAATTCAAACCTCAGGACCGCTTCTTTTAATTTATTTAAGACTAGCTTTTGCCCGCGGCTTCGCTCGCGTGAAATTCGTATTTAAAAAGAAGAAAGTAAGTAAGCCCGCTACCGTACCTTTATTTCGGCGCGCGGAACATTTCGGTTTGTATGAGAGCCACCATCTTAGCGTAACCGGAACTGAATTTTATTTATTAATCCTGTCTCCCACCCCACATAGTTAAATGTGCTTGTAAAGTTTCATCGAATTCGGATGATCAGTTTAAGAGTTATGGAGGAACATACATACATACACACAGAAAAGATTTCTAAAAATCGTCAATTTAACTTTAGTATCATACATAGACTCTACGAACGCAGTATCTCATACATAACATAAAACAAAGTAACTTACTCCATGACCATCCCTTGCAGGTTTATTATTAGTATTGATTGATACAGGACAATAATATACCTCTACACAATTTATGTACTCGTCTCCTTTTGAGGAATCCGCAGCCAGCGACGCTGGCAGGGGCCCTTATAAAATCCCTCAGGTGTCTGTCTGACTATCCATCCAGTGATCTATCTATCAATATATTATACGTTATATACATATTATTATTTCAAAACAAAAGGCTAAAAATAATTGTGCTTGCAGGATGAAATGAATTTTGCCGTTAAGGAGATAATCGCATTCTTCTGAGCTTAGACGCGCGCGCGCAACCCACACAGGTGCCACACCGGGCGCGGAGCGGCGCGGGTCCGGCGAGTTGGGTAGCGCGTGCAGGCGTGGGCGTGCAGGGCAGGGCAGGACACGGGCAGGGCAGACGACGCAAAGGTGATGCGCAAGTAAGAAATAGATACGAAATTCTGTATGTGCGAACCAAGTTTCCACAAACAGGCTTTTCGTTTTGTTTCTGCGTATTTAAGTCTAACATTTAAGACTTTTACGAAATACGTTGAGTATCTGGAGATAATTTGCGTCTAGCCCACATACACCACAAAGATTCCCTTTTAGTTTGCAAGGGGCCCTAAAACCACTTAAGGTGATACACACATACCACGGTAGGTCACAGGGGGGGGGGTCAAAAAGTGGGAAAAATCGGTCACGTAGTATGGATACGAGCCCTAACAGTCGACCCCCCAGACGTCCATGTAGAGGGGCAAAGCTCTCATACAACATGGTGTGCGCTGCCTTGAGGTTGAAACGCTAACGACATATCATTTGTATCCACCCTAATGCCACACAGTCCTCGGCACGATTCAAACGTTGACTTGGGTGGTGTATCGCTAACGACGTATCATTTTTAGCCACCCTAACGCTACATAGTTCTCGGCACAATACAGAAACCTTAACTTGGGTGGATTCAAACAATCAATAATTATTCCAATGAAATATTCTGATCATAATTTTTTGTTATTTAAGTTCCACAGTCCACCTCTTGCCTCCATAATCAGATCCTCGTCACCAAGTGTATTGGTGGAAGTATGGAGCACTCGTCCGAACCAACCAAATGAGCCCAAACTAGAGGGGGTTACCAGTAACGGTTGAAGAGTTCCACTGTCCAACTCCTGACTCCATCATCAGACCCTCGTCACCAAGTGTATTGGTGGAAGTATGGAGCACTCGTCCGAACCAACCAAATGAGCCCAAACTCGAGGGGGTTACTAGTAACGGTTGAAGAGTTCCACTGTCCGCCTCCTGTCTCCATCAACAGACCCTCGTTACCAAGTTGAAATTATCATAATATTGTATTGTCACGGGAACTCAATGTGTATGCAAAGTTTCATAAGAATCGGTTCAGAAGAAGTAGCTGAAAAAGTTGTCGCAAGATTTGAAACAAACATATATACGGGGGTCAAGCTAAATAAAACCATTTAATTAAAAAAACGTATTTAAGGCAACGTGACCAAATCAAGGCTTTGGAAAAAATATATTTTATTTGTTGAACATATATCTAAATCCGTAGTTTTTACATTTTTGTTTCGATCCGTAGTTTTGGAATAATAAAATAAAAACCAATTTTTTATTGATTGATTGTGTTGCATCCTACTCCAACCAGCGAAAGCGCGCCTTGAAAAAAAGGAGTACGGGTGAATACGGGTTGACACCATATTGCGACGGACGGCGCCGGAACCCTAAAAACTAGAAAGTTGCAAGTTCCTAGTCTCGCCGTGACGACGACGTCGAGTCACTCGCTCGAAGTCGGAGACCCTTGTCTGTGCCTACAGCGATCACAGCCGCCTTCGTCGTCGCCGCCGCCCGTCGCGGCGGCGCGGCGCGGCGTCGTCGCGTCGTTAAATAAGGCGCGGACGCGGACGGAGCGGAAGTCGTTAGTGGCTAACAAGCAAAACAATTCCGGCCAAGCAACAATGGCCCCAAAATATACGATCGACGTCGTCGGCGCGCCGCGCCGTGGAAATAAATACCCAGAAACGACCTCATAAATTGCATCAATATTGTGAACATGGAGGTAGAATTGCTCAATGGGTCTGTCTGTTCCCGTATCGCCAATTCGCCAACGAAATTCGCATTAGATCTAGTAATATTCATACCTCTACAAAAATGTCCCGTTTGGTCCACTCTAATTCACTCTTATTTGAAGCCGCTATACTCTACTCTACTAGATCCCGCTTAGAGTGAAAATTCTCCAACCTAGTAAGTACAGCACAACGATCCTCGCGTCGATCACAAGTTTTTCGCCCGAACAAAAAAGATGTACATAGGAAAAGATGCAGCATAATATTATTTATTATATATAGTACTGGGGTCGGGCCATCGTGGAACGGGCGAAAACAACATGTGATCGATATGCAGATCATCGATATTTCTGCTCTCCTAGTACCTATTGTTTGAATTTGAAAATTATCAATATAGTTTATAGTAAAAAAAAATCACAGATCTCATGCATTACATGACCTTCTTCGGGTACATTGAAAATGACTTTTAGGGCGTATTCAAATATAAGCGTATAGCGAGTCGCCGACTGTGAGCGTGAAAATATCCTGGTGTGGCTGAAGCGACGAACTCAACGTGCGAACGCACTCCAGATTCTAACAGCTCGCACCTGTTCACTATACACGGTGTTGCAGTTGCCCCCATAATATTTTTAACTGACATAAGGGGGTTATTCTATATGTGAAACTAAACAACTTCTGTGGCGAAAAATATTTTTTTGAAACAAAAAAAAATATTTTTTCCATACAAATTTTAAATCCCTATTCTCAAAATGTAGGGAGAAAAAAAAATTTTTTTTCTTCAAATTAAAAAGTCGTAGAACAAAAGTTGTTCTATTTCACGTACAGAATCACCCCTTTTCGGGTTTTACGGTTGGGGTTGCAACACCGTGTATAATTACTTCTACTCCTCTGAATGAATACTAACATGTATTCATATTTAAAAATTTTATTATAATTTACTTCATTTTTCATACTGAAATATGTCAATTTTGAAAAATAGACAAAAATTTTCAAAATAAAAAGCAATTAAATTTTTTTTATTTTCAAGTACTTATGCATGCATACACGAACGCATGCATAGACGACTACTCGCGTAACGGAAAATAAAAAAAAATCATAACTCCCAAATTTTTAACTTTTTTCAAACAATCAAAAAACATCCCCATATATTGAGTCAATCTACAATATTAAAATAGAAAAGTTTAAAATATATCTTCGACTTGCTGCTTGATAGTTGTCTTGTCCGTATACTGTGCTAAACGTGGTGGTCGGTGTTGTGCTGTAATTTAATAGAAAAGTTTAGAATATATCTTCGACTTGCTGCTTGATAGTTGTCTTGTCCGTATACTGTGCTAAACGTGGTGGTCGGTGTTGTGCTGTAATTTACCAAAGTTCTTATAGCACAACACCGCATTACTCTGCTTACCCTGATTGTCGGGATACAGCGTGTGTTATGTATGTATGTATTCTTCGATTTTCTCAAAAACTGAAACTTTTTTTTCCTTTCACAATCTTGTAGACATCGTAAGATACGCGTCATTTGACACCCTAAATATTTACCTACGTAGCCTTAAAACTCACGACACCAGGGCGAATTCGCACTCTCGCTGGAGTGCGAATTCGCATTTTATTGCATTTTCAATGTCAATAAAATTTGTTTTACAATTTTGTAAGGTGTGCAGAATATCCTTAGTGCGGAAATGCAGAATGCGCGCACTCGTAAACTCTGACGGTGGAAATCGGAGTGTGTGTGCGCGAGTATTTGGCAAGCAACAGACTAGGTGCAAATTTCCGGCAGTAGGTAAGTAATGAACATCGAGAATTAGAAAGAGAATGCGTGTTGTGGGGCGTCGTCTCTGCCGCACGAACTCGCACGTCTCTGTGCGACAGAAACGACGCTCTGCGACCAGATTGTCGTTCTAAGCAAGCATCGAGTTCATTACTTACTGCCGGGTACTGTATGTCGTTTATTACTGCCAGTATCCGATCCTTTTTGCGCAGCGACGTGTGGACAACCGAAAAGTGTTGCCACTTAATATCGAGCGTACCTTACGTGAAGTTACGTGATACTCTTACTCTCTCGACTTTATCCATGTTTAGATTTGTGCTACCACGATCGATTAAATTCGTCTTTTTATCTGGTTGTATGCGGATGACAAAAAAATCGCTTAAAATAAACAGAGCACTCAGGCTGTCATTTGCTACAGAACGATTTGCACCGGCTATGTTAGTAGTATTCAATTGAATATCAGTAAAATTGCCAAGTGTCAAGGCATAAACGCAAAGCACCAATTCGATTTATACATTCGTTGAATGGTACTAACTAAGCCATCCCCATTATAATATACCTACAAAAATATACAAAAACATATTTTCCATACAAAAAAACACCCTACTCTCTTCCCCTGGCAGAGGGGGTGCGGGTAAATCAATACCCGCCCCCGCACCCCCTCCCCCCTACCTCGCTTCCCAGCCCAGTACAAAGCCACCCCGGCGCATTTTCAAGAGCGCCATCTACCGAATTATCCAACATTTTATTAACAAAAGTATGAACTTTTATCGATGGGTGGCGTAATACTGAGATACGTGCGAGTGCCACTCTAAGGCCCACTTGCACCAACACGAGTTTAAAGTTAAGTAGCGAGTTATGGATTTAAACGCGGTTCCCACAGTCAACGGGTGCTAGCTTAAACTGGTTTAGGGAGTTAAACTGGTTTATATATTAAATTTGTGTTGGTGCAAGTGGGCCTAAGTAAGATAACAAGTAATATAAACCGATCATTTACGTGGTGGTACGTAAACCTCGGTGCGCGAGTCCGACTCGCATTTGGCTGGATTTTATAGCTTATGTATGAGTTGAGGAATCACATACTTTATTTATTTATTATTAAGAGAAGCCACAGAGATAACATAAGTAAATAAAACAAAACATGCTATATACTAGGTACAATAGGCCTATGCAGCGGCGACTCCTCTCAGTTGGCGAGGTTGGCGCCGCCAAACCGAATAAAATGAATGACACCATTAATACAGAAGTATCAGGCTAAAATAAATGTGAAAAAATTTCGGAGTTATATTATTTATGTCATATAATCCACGATTAATAAGATAAAACGTCAATCCCGTACCCGTTACATAATTTGAAATTTCGCGCGCGTCAAACGCGGGCGACGACGAATGACGACACATCAAGGCATTCATTGGCCGGTTGGCTACATTTTGAAGCGCCATCGTATTCCATACAAGGCGGAAGCGACCGATGTCCCCCCCCCGTCCCGCGCGGACCCGCTGATCAGCCTTTCGAGTTGGCGCAGCGGGGAGTGCATTTAGTGACGCGGTAGCGAGTAGAGCGAGCTAGCGAGCGAGCTAGTGTGTGTGTGTGTTGCGTGTGTGGGTGTGTGCGCGCTGCGTCCACACGACGAGTATTCTTGTGCTGTGCGAAGTGGGATGCGATGCGACTAGCGAGCTAGGCTAGGTGTGTTGTGTGCGCGTGTGTGTGCGCATTGGCTCGCGAGTTGATAGCTGCATATATTCCGTTATGTAGGTATGGACTTTGTATGGAGGAATCCTGTGCAGTGTTGTTAAATTTAAAGTGATTTATTGGTAATTATAATGGCAAACTCCTACCGAGCTATCTACGGAGCACTCAAGGACAAGAGAGACTCAATAATTTGGCACTCTTACATATCTGGGGAAAAGGAGTTGCTAACAAAATTGAGGAAGAAAGAAGATTTTCACGATCGAGTCATCGAAAATTTCTTGTCTGTGGAACGAAGAGTGGACTTCATGTACAAATAAAATGTAACAATTCAAGCTTGTATGCCTGTCTCGTCGTCGTCGTGCCAGAGGAGACGTCGCTGTTGTCGGCTGCAACTCGACAGCTTTGACGTAACCAGTAGGTACCTATCTACAGACAAATAAATCGTAAGTGAGCAAAATAAATCATTTAAACTAAATATTATAAACTATCTATATCGTAATCGTCTTTCAGTTTTTGAACTCATTGTGGTAGAAATAAATTAACGCGTAGGTACCTAAGTTATGAAATTATGAAAAAAAAAAATCCTTAGCCAGAGCCAACCCAATATTCAGGACCAGGAGTCGCCGCTGGGCCTATGCTACCCCCACAAATTTTACCCTTGAGACATAACATAACATTATGAACATAAAAAAATGGCTAACTATAAGTACGTACAAACAAAACAAACAGTAATAAAGTAAACTTAAATACAAGTGATTATTAATTAATAGTGAAAGACACATGAAGATTACCTAAGAATGAATATGCGCAGTAGTAATTTATAGGATGTTTCAGGATAGGCTTGGGAAACTTCAGGAATATAAAGTACCATTATTAGAAGAAAAAAATCCTTATCACTCAAATCTAAATTCAGTATTTTTCATTTCATACAAAAATTTAAAATTGTAATAAAAACTCGATGGGCAGTAAGATTTGCCAACAGTGCTGTCTAGGTCTAGGGAGTGCAATGACCTAGTCCAGTCTCCTTTTTCTTTTGATGTCATTCAAAATTGAAGTGTTTGGAATTTATCTACATGCAGTTCAATTCTACTAGTTAAGCATGTAAGGCCCACTTGCACCGACACGAGTTTAGAGTTAAGTAGCGAGTTATGGATTTAAACGCGGTTTAAACGCGGTTCCCACATACAACGGGTGCTAGCTTAACGAGTTAAACTGGTTTATAGTTAAATTCGTGTTGGTGCAAGTGGGCCTAAGTCAGTCATTTTATTTTTATTTAATAAAGGTGGACGTTAACCGTCCACCAAAACTCGATGAAATGATTTTCATCAAAAAGTACTGTAAAATTACCAAATTTGGGAAAAAGTTTCAGAGCCTTTCGTCTTCAAATATGGACCCTCCTTTCGAACCCTGAAGTTACGAAACCCTATCCTGAAACACCCTGTATATTCAATGAAGTATGTGTGTGTGGGTGTGTGTGCATGTAAGGGAGGGTGTGCGTAGCGTACCTCCTTGTACCTTCTTATCCTATTCCAGATTGGGTTATTCCTTTGCAAACGCTGAAGTACACAATGAGCCTACCACAGCCTTCGCAAAGATTTTCCTCTTAAATGAAAACTGTCAATATCCATGAAACAGTCATTATAGGTGCTCATACAACAATTGAATACATACATACATACCACACGCTGTAAACCGACAATTGGGGTCAGCAGAGTAATCGGTGTTGTGGTGCAAGTATTCTTGTAAATTACAGCACAACACCGACCACCACCACGTTTAGCAATGTAGTTATTAGGACAAGATATGTAACTAACAAACAGCAAGTAAGGCATGAAGACCCACCTGCTACACGACTCGGTGGAAGGAATCACGTGGTGGTAATATTATGCGGTCGATCTGGGACAGTCGGAATAGCCGTTTCGACCATAATAAAATACACAGTTGGAGCAAGGTCTGGTGAATATGGTGGGTGACGGAGAGTTCGCAGTCGTAACTCCCGTAGTTTTGAGACGGTCCATTGTGCGGTGTGTGGGCGAGCTTTGTCGTGAAGAAGGAGTGGACTAGAGCAATTGGCAAGTCTCGGTTGTTTGACAGCGAGCTTATCCATCATTATTTTAAATTCTTCACAGTACACATCTGCAGTAATTATTGCGCCAGGTATGAAGAAGCTGTAATGAATAATGCCGGCACAGGTCCACCATACACTGACAAGCAACTTCTTTTGACTCAATTTGCGTTTGGGACATGGTTTGGCTGCCTCCCCTGTGTCCAACCAGTGCGACGGACGCTTTCGCTTGTCTTACAGGATCCACTTTTCATATGAAAAGTGGATCCTGACAAGTGACGGGACAAGTGACAATCCGATTCAGAATCCCCTCATTTATGTGCCTATTCAACAAGTTAACACAAGCTTCGACGCGATTTCGTTGTTGTTGTTCAGTGAGTTCATACGGTACCCACTTTCCGAGCTTTTTTATCTTTCCAATTTGACGTAAATGAATCGTATCGTTTTATCAATTATATTGAAGGCTGCTGCTAATTCCGAAGTGGTTTGTGATGAATCTGCTTCAACTATGGCTTTCAATTCACCTTTATCGACTTTCGTCTCCGGTCGGCTACGGTGCTCATCATTGAGATGAAAATTTCCAGAACGAAAGCGATCAAACCAAAAACGCACAGTGCGTTCACTTGCGGTACCTGGTCCATACACGTCGAAGATAGTGCGTGCCGTCTGTGCTGCGTTGGTGCCGCGACGGAATTCATATTCGAAAATAATAACGCGCAATTTAGATTTTTCCATGGTCACAGAACCAGCGATATAAAAAAAAACCGAACGGCGGGAAAACAAACGAACAACTGATTTTGAAAAAAAAAAAAAAAATTGCCTTTATAACAAAAAATATTTGAATTTGGAATTCGTACGGAAACAAAAGTTAGCCACGTTCAAAGTGGTCAGTTTGTAGAAACGCCAATTTCATAGGTAAGGACCTAATATATTATGGTACGAGTACCATCGAGCTGGTCTGATGATGGAGACGGAAGGTGGCGATAGGAACTCCTAAACTACACATGATAATCCCATCGTGTTTGGGCTCGTTGTATTTGTCTTCACGAGCAATTTACTTTAGACCTAAGAGATTCTCAATTCGCCGGTATGTTTTCTTTTTTTGGATGTTTGTTACGCGATTACTCCGTCAATTGTGGGCCGATTTTGAAAATTCTTTTTTTTTTGTTTGAAAGGGGATAACCGTTAGGTTTTTTTTTATGGAAACTGACACGGTTGGCTACATCACCTACAACGTCCGTGATGTCAGCCCATAACACCGGGTGAACTAAGTGCCATGTCAGTGCTTCCCCCTTTGATCGTGCTGACTACACTGAACTGGTCGGAAAACACAAACTATTTACATAGCCGCTTCGACCGACGTTTCATTCAGTGCGGTGGTACCAACCCGGGCGGGTTAAACCCTACCACCAAGTAAGATTAGGAGGGAAGGGACCTACAGTTTTACGAGGAATCCGAACCTCGGTCAGCCTCCAACGGTCAGCGGTCACCCATCCAAGTACTGAGCGACAGTTGACTGTCTGCACCACTGAGCTATCGAGGCTGACGTGGTCCTATTTTAATTGGGTCAAGATCGGATTGGAAAGCGAGGCGCCGAGTACATTAATAGCAAAAAATTACTAAAAAAAACTGTGAAATAAAAAAAAGTTTAAAAAAACATAAAACCGACTTCCTAAAAAAAGTAGAACTAAAAATTATTTAAAATAAAAACATAAAAACCGCCTTCAAAAATATATGAAATAAAACCCTAAAAAAAAACGAACCCTAGAGTTGAAGGCGGGGCTAAAGCAAGCAAAAATGATGCATGAAAGAAAACATGAGTGGATATCCTTTGTGATTTGTGTAGCCTTTTTAGCACCGCCTTCAACTCTAGGGTTCGTTTTTTTTTTATTATTAAACGGTTTTATTTAGCTTGACTCCGTATATTTGTTTCTATCTTTGTTTCAAATCTTGCGACAACTTTTTCAACTACTTCTACTGAACCGATTTTTATGAAACTTTGCACACACATTGAGTTCTCGTGACAATACAATATTATGATAATTTAAACTTGGTAACGAGGGTCTGATGATGGAGTCAGGAGGTGGACAGTGGAACTCTTCAACCGTTACTAGTAACCTCCTCGAGTTTGGGCTCTTATGGTTGGTTTGGACGAGTGTCCCATACTTCTACCAATACACTTGGTGACGAGGGTCTGATGATGGCACGAGTCAGTAAGCCTTAAGTCAGTAAGCTTACTGACTCGTGGATGATGGAGTCAGGAGGTGTGTCAAACTCGAGGGAGTTTGGGCTCAATTGGTTGGTTTGGACGAGTGTCCCATACTTCTACCAATACACTTGGTGAGGAGGGTCTGATGATGGAATCAGGAGGTGTACAGTGGAACTCTTCAACCGTTACTAGTAACCCCATCGAGTTTGGGCTCATATGGTTGGTTCTGACGAGTGTCCCATACTTCTATCAAGACACTTGGTGACGAGGGTCTGATGATGGAGTCAGGAGGTGTACAGTGGAACTCTTCAACCGTTACTAGTAACCTCCTCGAGTTTGGGCTCATATGGTTGGTTTGGACGAGTGTCCCATACTTCTACCAATACACTTGGTGACGAGAGTCTGATGATGGAGTCAGGAGGTGTATAGTAGAACTCTTCAACCGTTACTAGTAACCCCCTCGAGTTTGGGCTCATTTGGTTGGTTTCGACGAGTGTCCCATACTTCTACCAAGACACTTGGTGACGAGGGTCTGATGATGGAGTCAGGAGGTGTACAGTGGAACTCTTCAACCGTTACTAGTACCCCCTCGAGTTTGGGCTCATTTGGTTGGTTTGAACGAGTGTCCCATACTTCTACCAATAAACTTGGTGACGAGGGTCTGATGATGGAGTCAGGAGGTGTATAGTGGAACTCTTCAACCGTTACTAGTAACCCCCTCGAGTTTGGGCTCATTTGGTTGGTTTCGACGAGTGTCCCATACTTCTACCAAGACACTTGGTGACGAGGGTCTGATGATGGAGTCAGGAGGTGTACAGTGGAACTCTTCAACCGTTACTAGTACCCCCTCGAGTTTGGGCTCATTTGGTTGGTTTGAACGAGTGTCCCATACTACTACCAATAAACTTGGTGACGAGGGTCTGATGATGGAGTCAGGAGGTGTATAGTGGAACTCTTCAACCGTTACTAGTAACCCCCTCGAGTTTGGGCTCATTTGGTTGGTTTGGACGAGTGTCCCATATTTCTACCAAGACACTTGGTGACGAGGGTCTGATGATGGAGTCAGGAGGTGTACAGTGGAACTCTTCAACCGTTACTAGTACCCCCTCGAGTTTGGGCTCATTTGGTTTGTTTGGACGAGTGTCTCATACTTCTACCAATACACTTGGTGACGAGGGTTTGATGATGGAGTCAGGAAGTGTATAGTGGAACTCTTCAACCGTTACTAGTAACCCCCTCGAGTTTGGGCTCATTTGGTTGGTTTGAACGAGTGTCCCATACTTCTACCAATACACTTGGTGACGAGGGTCTGATGATGGAGTCAGGAGGTGTATAGTGGAACTCTTCAACCGTTACTAGTAACCCCCTCGAGTTTGGGCTCATTTGGTTGGTTTGGACGAGTGTCCCATACTTCTACCAATACACTTGGTGACGAGGGTCTGATGATGGAATCAGGAGGTGTACAGTGGAACTCTTCAACCGTTACTAGTAACCCCCTCGAGTTTGGGCTGATTTGGTTTGTTTGGACGAGTGTCACATACTTGTCGAACGCAAATGTATCAATGAAACAGACATACCATCTGTTCAAATTGATTTTGAAAGGGACGGCGTACACCTTATCCATCCAAAAGTCATACAGTTTCCAGTAAAGTTTAATAATGGAACAGCTGAGAGACGGATGTTACCGATAATTTTGTCATGGGCCTCCACTGTCCATAAAATGCAGGGCAGTACTGTTGACCATGCTGTCGTGTATTTGGGCTCCAGACTATTTGAGGAGGGTCAAGCGTATGTTGCATTGAGTTGCGTAAAGTCTTTAGAAGGGCTAGGTATTGAGGAGCTTGATTATGAGAAATTGACAGGTAAGAAACCGTGCAACAAAGATGCAATGAGAGAGTTGGAAAGGATGAGGAGTTTGCGTAATGATATGAGCCAAAGATCAAACTAAAAACGAGTAAATAAAAAAATTGGTAAAAAAACTTTTAAGTTAAACGGTTTTATTTAAAAAAAAACTAGAAACAAAAAATCTGCTGTACAAAAAACTAGAAAATAATAAGGACACAAACCTGGGCCTTCTTAAGATTTTACGTCTGGGTAAGAAATCGTGCAGTGCTGTCTTCTCATGTCGGATGCCAAAGGGCACTTTGTGTCGCTGCGTCAGCGGAATCAGTAATAAATTGAGACTTTTAACAGACTAATATAAAAACGTTGGGCGTATAATATGCGTAATAACATGCGCCCCGCGTTTTTATATTAGTCTGTTAAAAGTCTCAATTTATTAATGATTCCGCTGACGCAGCGACACAAAATGCCCTTTGGCATCCGACATGAGAAGACAGCACTGCACGATTTCTTACCCAGCCGTAAAATCTTAAGAAGGCCCAGGTTTGTGTCCTTATTATTTTCTAGTTTTTTGTACAGCAGATTTTTTGTTTCTAGTTTTTTTTTAAATAAAACCGTTTAACTTAAAAGTTTTTTTACCTATTTTTTTTTAGGTTTTTATTTCATATATTTTTGAAGGCGGTTTTTATATTTATATTTTAAATATAGTTTTTAAGTTCTACTTTTTTAGGAAGTCGGTTTTTCTATGTTTCGTTCCAACGTTTAGTTGTATGTATGCATACATACATACATGTGTGCATATCATCAAAACTAATAATAAATCCGCAAGGAATGGTCATCGAGTAAGTTACTTTGTTTTATGAGATATTGCGTTTGTAGACTCTATGTATGATACTAAAACTAAATTGACGATTTTTAGAAATCTTTTCTGTATGTATGTATGTTTATCTATAACTCTTAAACCGATCATCCGAATTCGATTAAACTTAGTACAAGCACATTTTACTATACGGGACACAGGATAGGCTAAATAAAATTCAGTTCCTGTTACGCTAAGATGTGGCTATCATACAAACCGAATTGTTCCGCGTGCCGAAATAAAGGTACGGTAGCGGGCTTACTTACTTTCTTCTTTTTAAATATGAACTTCACGCGAGCGAAGCCGCAGGCAAAAGCTAGTATGTACCTACATACCTATGACTGGACTGCACTCACTCGCCGTACTCAAGTTGCGGTCCTGCAGTATCGGGTGTCCTGCCCGCCCGAGTCTTATGTACGATGTCTTCGCTATCAGCAGATCAGGCATTCCTCGAGACATGCACACGTGTCACTTCTTGCTATATATAGGCTTGCCATACGTCCGGATTTAGTCCGGACTGTCCGGATTTGGCAACCATGTCCGGACTTTTGTCCGGACTCGTAATTACGTGCGGATTTTTTTATATTTACGCGCAGTCAGACTCACGCACCCGCCCGCGTAAGCTCATGAACATAATTGATATTTGTATGTCCTAAATTATAATAAATAGAGAATTGTGTTGATTTTGAGTCTTTAAATTTTTTCATGCACTTGACTTAGACGGGCTACACCACCGACAATAGCGGTGATATCAGCCCAACACACTTTGATGAACTGGGTGCCATGTCAGTGCTTCCTCCTTTTTGATGGTGCTGAAATGGTAAGAAAACTGAATTATTTTATTTCATAGCTGCTTCGACCAACCTTCATTCAGTGCGGCGGTGGCACCCATCCGGAAGGGGGAGGCCCTTGTTTTTGTATTATATGTATGACGTTGAAGTACAGAATTTTTTATTTTAAAGTAGGTAATAATGTGCTTCGTAAGGCCACAGAGGAGTAGCTTATTATTGTGGGTGGAAAGACGGGATATTGGGATTTGTTGGAATGAGCGTTGCTGCGTTATTGACTTCTCTCTTCTTTATTTTTTTTTTAGTCCCGCACCGTCACTCATATTAAATAATCTCTCTTCTTTTCTTCTGTTTTCTGGTGCACTATCGTCTGATCGGCTCGCTGTTTGTGTCTGGTTCGTTGGTGCCCTCCGATGATTCACTTGTCTCTGAGTCCGTTTCTGCCTCTTGATTTTTGTAGATCTCTTTTGCTTTTTCCATTACCTCGTGGCCTTCTTTACTCAGTTCTTTCCATTCCTCCTTTGACAGGGTGTAATAAGTAATAAGTGAGGTCATGTATTTGGGAAACTATCAAAACGTATTCACTTCACACCACTCCGATTCATTAAATAAAACAATATCGTCCCTCCCATGAAAAAGACCCTGACGTGATCGGACCCAAATTGTACGAAAATGTTTCCTAAAAATTATTCTATAAACAGTGACAATGTGTTCCAGAGTCAGCTGAAAATATTTCTTTTAGATAATCCATTTTATAAACTAAATGATTTTTTTTCATATCGTAAATTGTAAATAAACAATATTGCTGACTTGGACGATTCAAATGAATCTTTTATATGTATAAATTTGACTGAACCCTATGTTCTTTGTACTTTATTCTCTTTTTTTTTTAAGATAATCTTTTACCTATTATTTTTATTTTTTATTAGATGTAGTATGTTATAGTTAACATAACTAAAAATTAGGATGTAAGTTATATTTAAGCATTTTTTTTTAAAGCTCTGTAAGGTTTCTTGCCCGTTTCTTCCTTATAGATTGCATTGCTGAACGGGATAAAACAAAAACATAAAACCGACTTCCAAAAAAAAGTAGAACCACAGATTACTTCGTGTAGAACTAAAAAACTATTTAAAATAAAAATATAAAACCGCCTTCAAAAATGTATGAAATAAAAAAAATTAACCCTAGAGTTGAAGGCGGTGCTAAAAAGGCTACACAAATCACAAAGGATATTATCCACTCATGTTTTCTTTCATGCATCATTTTTGCTTGCTTTAGCACCGCCTTCAACTCTACGGTTGGTTTTTTTTATTTCATACATTTTTGAAGGCGGTTTTATATTTTAATTTTAAATGGTTTTTTAGTTCTAATTTTTTTTGGAAGTCGGTTTTATGTTTTTTAAAACAGTTTTTTTATTTCACAGTTTTTTTTAGTAATTTTTTGCTATTATTAATGTACTCGGCGGAATCCGCCTCCTTTCCAATCCGATCTTGACCAAATTAAAATGGGACCACCTCAGGGTTATCCCCTTCCAAACAAAAAAAGTGGTCAAGTGAACCATGTTCACGTGCCGAGGGTCCCGTACTTTCATCTAATTATATTGTCTACCAGGGCGCGGTCAGGCTTTGGATGGGTAGCCGTACGACCGTGGTTCGGCTGGCTGTGGTTCGGATTCTACTTGAAACTGTAGTTTCATCCCTTTATGTACATATTTAGCTGGTAGGGATCAATCGAGAACCACTTTATCGATTTACATACATATTTATGGTTTCCATTCTGGTATATAAATGGTTCTTTTCTTCCGCCCAGTTCAGTGTAGCCGGCACAACCAATGCATATTTTTTTCTGTCGTACCTAGGTCACATGTAAATGACTTCGTTTGGTAGATAATCCTAATAAATAAAGCGAAATTTCTACGGGCGACCGACCGTGTAACGTACGAATATAATATAATATATGAAATATTCTAATAACTCGAGAACCACTTTATAGATTTACATACGGTTTTCACTGTTACATTTCGTTCGAGATTTCGTTACTTCTCAGGACAAATCACAACGCTACGTTATCAGTGGCATGCGCTGTGACGTCACGCGAAAAATTGAAATTTTGGCTGTTCAGACATTTAACTTTATCTCCAAATGTATGACATTTTGAGCAAAATGAATAATTTTGTGCACTACATAAGAGTACCTATATAGTTTATTTTTTTTTTCAGAATTTTCGAACAACCCTTAATAGGTCAAAGTTCGGCGACAAAAGTGCAGTTTTTTGTCAACTTTTATAAACGAAATATTTGTTAAAGTAAACTAATTGATTATAGCAAAATTATATATTTTTGAAATTGCCTTAACAATACCTATAGAATGACGTGACATTTTATTTATTAAAAAAATAAAAACAATTTTTGGTTTACATTTTGGGGTAACCTGTACTTTTCACAGGACTATTAGACAAATGTATGTATAATATACCTAGCGGCAAAAATTATACGTAATTTGGCGTCAGTTTCATCGAAATCGGTTCAGTAAGTCCGGAGATATCTGCGTTTGACCGACAGACAGACAGACCCCAGAGCGATCCCATAAGGGTCCCTTTTTTCGCAATTTGCGACGGGACCCTAAAAAAGAATTTTCAAAATCGGCCCACGGACGGAGTAATCGCGTAATATTGACGGAGTAAAGCTGCGGGTGGCCGAGTGGTTTGGGCATCGGCTTCTCATGCGAGAGGTCCGTACCAATGAGTTTTTTCTGACGAAAAAATGTACGTGCATACCTACACCTGCTGCTTCACCGTTAAGAACCGGTGTAAAACTGTAGGTCCCTTCCCTTGCCACTTACTAGGTGGTAGGCTCAAATTGTAGCCGACTGGGTTGATACCACCGTATTGGATGTAAGATGGCCGCATAGCACCCTCGGTTGTGTTCTCCTTTAGTCCAGTATAGCCAGCAATCCAGGGAAGTCTCCGGTATGGCACCTACCTTCTCGGAGGTGATATTGGCTGGTTGGAACATGCGCTTTGGCCCCTCCAACACAGCCACCCATACCGGATTACATAAAAAAAAAAACATCCAAAAAAAGAAAACATACCGTCGAATTGAGAATCTCTTAGGTCTAAAGTAAATTGCTCGTGAAGACAAATGCAACGAGCCCAAATACGATAGGTTTATCATGTGTAGTTTAGGAGTTCCTATGGCCACCTTCCGTCTCCATCATCAGACCAGCTCGATGGTACTCGTACCATAATATATTAAGCGCATCTGGCCGGTCGGAAAAGAAAAAAATCTAATTTAGAATATTCATGAAACAAGGGTCCGAATATGTATCACTATATCGATTCATGTATTTCAATACGACAGAGAAAATTTCAAAATATTATGTATTTAATACTTTTTAGTTCTAGTTTATTTTTTTGGAAGTCGGTTTTATATATATATATATTTTTTTTATGGAAACTGACACGGTTGGCTACATCACCTACAACGTCCGCGATGTCAGCCCATAACACCGGGTGAACTAGGTGCCATGTCAGCGCTTCCCCCTTTGATCGTGCCGGCTACACTGAACTGGTCGGAAAACACAAACTATTTACATAGCCGTTTCGACCGACGTTTCATTCAGTGCGGTGGTACCAACCCGGACTGGTTAAACCCTACCACCAAGTAAGATTAGGAGGGAAGGGGCCTACAGTTTTACGAGGAATCCGAACCTCGGTCAGCCTCCAACGGTCAGCGGTCACCCATCCAAGTACTGACCGTACCCAGTGTTGCTTAACATTCAATAGCGACAGTTAACTGTCTGCACCACTGAGCAATCGAGGCTGACAAATATTTTTTAAAACAGTTTTTATTTCATTCGTTTTAGTAATATTACATAAAAAAGAATAATCGAAATTGGTTGAAGTGGTACAGAATTATTCGCCATATGTGTCAAACTGTAAATTGCTGAATAGGTCCACATCACAAAAGTTTTGCTGAAGGTAACCACACACCACCGTTAGTAATTTATCAAACTGAAAATTGCTGAAAACGACCACATCTCAAGTTTTGCTGAAGGTAACCACACACCATAGTATTATGTTGATTTTTCATAAACCGCTCAATCAATTTCGATAAAATTTAAATGGGACCACCTCTGAAGTATGACCTACCAAAGAATTTTCTAAATCGGCCCTCAATTGACGGAGAAATCGCTAAACAAACATAAAAAATAAATAAATAAAAAATAAATTATATTAAAAAAAATTAAAAAAACATACAGTCGAAATGATAACCTCCTCCTTTTGGGAAGTCGGTTAAAAACTATGACGAACTATAGTCAATATGCATCATATATGTCTCAATGTAATATTGTTATGGCGAAATAAATATCTGAATCTGAATCTGGATCATGCCAAAACGACAAATGTGCAAAAAGGTCATTCTGAGATATTTGCCTTTTATTGTTAGTGCAAAATAAACCATGTACAAATTCGTGACTATGACATGGCTAATATTCAAGGACTTCTAAATTATCTTAGAAATTATTTCACTAATAATAAACATTAGTGTGTTTGGCACAGTAAGTCACATTCGTTATTATTTCACAACAAAATATCTCTTGAGTACCGATAATTTAGAGATTCGTGACTTTGGCATTGCAGATTTGATAAAAATTAATGAAACTACATGAAAAGGTAATTTTCGCCAAAATTGCACATTCGGCGTTTTGGCATGGGAGGGACAATATATTGTTTGTATACAAGCTTGACCACCAGTACTTACTCACAAATTCCTTCCTTCAAACATAGGTACTCATTGCTTAATACTTTACGAGATATAGCCTTTGCAACTGCGTTGCGCGTTTTCGTTACGCTCAGGTTCCAGTGAATTTCCTCGACACTATTTTAACGTGCGGGTAAGAAATGTCATTTAATTCCATGTCAAGAGACAAATTCTATGTCGTATGATTTGTAGTTCGAACCAAGTCCGAACCGAACACACAGGACGGTTTCGGTCGTCGACTCGTCGTGCAACAGACGCGATTCCAACTCAAAGCAGTGTTCGCGGGGAGGAGCAGCGGCGGGAGCGGAGGGGAGCGGATCGGGCGGAGACGATCGTTTGATGTTGAACGGTATCATTGTCTCCGGCGGAGTCCGGCGGCGCGGCGCGGCGCGGCAGCGGACGGGCGAGCGAGCGAGCGAGCGAGCGAAGGCGGCTTGGCTCGGCGCGGCGCGGCGTCAACTCTTTGAACTTCGTAATCAAATGAGCCCCCGCTTCGGTTTTCACTCGAAATAAGAAAACATGAGAAATTCGAGCGTAGGTATACACTTGAGATCTAACGCGTATATTAATATTGCAAGCGGGCGAAACGAAAGATGAAAAGATATATTGCCTTTTAATTGAAGTCTTTTTGCCCGGGCATCTTTTGAAATTTAATAGAGTGAGGATCAAAGCGGCGGCGTTTGATGTCGATATTAGCTCTCCGTCGCGTCAGCTCGAGCGCGACCGGGCGCGGGCGGGGCGGGGAGCGGGCGGAGTCGGACACGCTGCTAGTAGAATCTTTTCGACAAGTAAACTCTATTCACACGAAGTAGAGCTCTCGTCCTCGCCTCCTCGCTGCCCTCTCCCTCCGTGCCGCGCAGTTGTCTCCACTAACTTCCATTATCTTTGGTCTGCACTATGTATGTTCCAAGTTCCGTCCGACATCGAGAGGAAGTGGGTTAGTATTTAGTATTTATACTTTAGTAGGTAGGTACTATGGGATTCCGTCAAACTTTAGATAAGTGTTTGAGATGTGAGACGACGCCATCAAGTACGTCGACATAAAGCAATGGTTCCTTACCGCTGAAGGCCGGGACGACTGGAGGAAAATTGGAGAGGCGTATGTCCAGCAGTGGACGCATACACGCTGACTGATTTAGATAAGTGCTACATTGTAGAACTTTTCAGTTCAGTTATGTACCTATGTGTTTCCTGTGGAGTCAATCAAATGGACTCAAAATTATGCTAGGTAGTTGTGCTCCTCGTTGTACCTACTTTTGGCGTAGATAATAGGTATATTGGCTGTGCTGTAGAAAGAGGCGGGTGGCGGTGGAAGTGGGGACGGGGGAGGGGGTGAGGGAAGGGAGAGGGAGGAGGGGTTCGTTTAGGGGTATAATACCCCACCGCGGAAGGGGAAGGGGTAAGTGGGGGAGGCAAAAATGTAATATGACTCAGTGAGGGGAGACGGGGTATGGGAGGGGCTGCTATGCTAGGGGGGGGGGGGGGATATCTCCTGTATACTGCCCGCCCCCCCCCCCCTTCATTGGCGATATAATTACGCAATTTTCGGTACTTATCAGTTTACTACACAAAAAAGAAAATATAAAAAAAAATTAGGATTGTCACTTCTCCGGCGCTGCGGGAAGTGCAGCCCCTCCGTCCTTCCGTAACAAAGCGCAGGTACCCGTGTGAGTCCGAGCGGCTGAGGCTTGTCGCCTGCACTCTCTCCGCGCCTCCGGCTTATAAAAAACACTCTAGGGAATAGCCATACTAACAGGTTATGTCGGGGCGGTGAATTTTGTACTAAATTTTAAATTTCCCTAATACTTGCATACATTTAAAAAAAAAATCTCCAAAAGTATAAATTTCCGGCAAAAAAATCTTTTTGCTAATAATTCCTTAGACCATCACCTACCATTCCCAGTAGCTACCAGCAATCTTCTACTAAACCCGCCTCTTTCTACAGCGCACCTGGTATATTTGTGAAGTAGTCAGCGTCGATGTGTTCTAGCGTGTTATATACTTGTGCATCCTACAATTTAGATAGAGCATCGAATGGATTTGCTTGCGCACTGGACGGCACGCCCCCGCCGCACGGCAACGGCGACGCCGCCGGAGGCGGCGGCGCGGAGCCGGTACTTCACGATCACGGCACGGCTGCAGTGAGACAAAATGTTCTCATAAATATTAAAGGTTCCGTACCTCAAAATAGGAAAAAAACTAAACCCTTATAGGATCACTCCGGTGTTTGTCAGTCACACTTTATTTTCTCTGAATCTACTATCTGACTAGACGAAAAAAGTCAAAATTTGGTACATGCCTAGGTAAGTAGGTACCCTATTATTAATTATGTTTATGTTATGTTATGTATGATGGATGATCCACGAATTTCGATTTCAGAAATATTTTTTTATTGCACTATGTGACCTGTCAATGGAAAGGGCTCGTTATCCTACTAATATTATAAACGCGAAAGTTTGTGAGGACGTATGAATGTATGGATGTATGGATCTTTGTTCCTCTTTCACGTAAAAACTACTGAACGGGTTTTGATGAGACTTTACAGTACTATAACTTATACATCAGAATAGCACATAGGCTATAATTTATAAAGATATTGTGCAAATTTGCCAAAATATAACGATAAATGCCAAGCACACAGAGCATCAAATACCTACCGCGCGCGCCCCCTACTAGAGACGCCCTAAGCGATAATAATTGAAACCCAAAAACTACACGCAGTGCTGCTAGCGCTTCGTATGTGTGTGTGTGTGTGCTAGTATCGACACTACACACAAAGAGGAGCAAGTTAGGCACACGCACAAAACAAATGCACACGCACAACACACATATGTAAGTCATAGGCCACGCCCACAGGCTTCAACGGCGTTGTAGAGAAATCGCGCTCAGGGCGCCTCTAGAAGGGGCGCGCGCATTTGATGCTCTGTGGTCAAGCATAATGTCAAGTAAGTCGGAAAAAATCCCGCCATCATCTCATCTCCCAAGAAAAACAAAAGCCTATAACGTCACATAAAAACTTCAATTTCGAATTCTGTTCTTTTTTTAAATTTGCAGAAAAGTATGGCCAGTACGGAAAGGAGCGCGGGGCGGTGCGGAGCGGCGCGGGGCACCGCGGGGCGGCGAGGAAAGTCGAGGGGCGGCGCGGAAAGTCGCGGGGCGGCGTGGAGGCGCGCGACGGCGCTGTGCGCCGCGGGACGGCGTGAAGCGGCGCAGAAAGGCGCACGGCGGCGCGGGAAGGCGCACGGCGGCGCGGGACGGCGCGGGTCGGTGCGGAACGGCGCGGGGCACCGCGGGGCGGCGCGGAAAGTCGCGGGGCGGCGTGGAGGCGCGGGGCGGTACGCGAAGGCGCGGAGCGGCGCGGGGCGGCGCGGGACGGCGCTGTGCGGCGCAGAGCGGCGCGGGACGGCGTGGAGCGGCGCAGAGCGGCGCAGAGCGGCGCGGGACGGCGTGGAGCGGCGCGGAAAGGCGCAGGACGGCGCGGGGCGGCGCGGAACAGCGCGGGGCGGCGAGCGAAGCCGGGGGCAAAAGCTAGTATATTTATATTATTATTAGGAATAGCAATTATTTTTTTATAATTTTAAAATACATAGTATGATATGAAACAAAATCTTAAAAAAAACTGTTTTAAAAAACATTGCACCAACTTCGCCGTTACCGTCGCACTCTGGGCTGAGAATCGGCTTCCGAGGTCTTTCGATTTTTTTTTTACGAACTTGAAGATTTCGAAAGACTTTTTATGCAAGTTTATAGGGCTATGTAAGAGAACACTTTATATGTAACATAAGTTGCTATCCATTAACCACATATTTAAAAAAAAAATCTTGAATTTTTTTTTGTATGGAGAGGAAAATGTTTAGGTCATTATTTGAAAAGTCTTAGGAGATCTAGAGTTCTGTTTGGTATAGTGATAAAGTGGACCGTAAGTAGAATCGTTCTGAATAAAAAGTGTAACCGTACGCGTCCATAAGAAAGAACAGTGTAAGTTTGAATTTTTAAATTTTGATCAAATTTCGATAAATTCATTTCTATATTTTCCAATATTTTTTTTTTACATTTCAACTTCTTTTTGGTTTGTAATTATCTGTATATATTGTAATATATAAATTATTCAAAAACTATACCACGAAATGATGATAATCTGCTTACATATTAGCTATTAGAAATATCTTTTAAAACATTGAAGTTTTAAATATAATATTTATGCAAGCGTGTAGAGCCACGTTAGAGAACGCTTAGTATGTAATAAAATTTGTTACCCGCCAAACAATGTTTTATTTTTTTAAATATTTCACTTTTATTTGTACAGAAAGGAAAAGGTTTTGACCATTTTTTCATAAGGTTTACAAGACCTAGACGTTCTTTTGCTATAGTGATAAACTAGAATATGAGTGGAATCACGCTCCATGAAAAGTGTATCCAAATGCGTTCATATAAAAGAACGGTGTAAGTCTGAATTTATATATTTTTTTAATTCAATAAATTAATTTTAATAACTTACCTTAATAACGTGCTAAGCTCCTCGTAACTAAGCTTAACTAAGCTCCAGCGTAACTAAGCTCAAGTGGCAGTGGGCTGGGCACGTCAGCCGAAGAGATGACGACCGTTTGAGTAACCGTGTCCTACACTGGCGGTCGTGGACAGGAAAACGGAGTGTGGGAAGACCACCCGCCAGGTGGGACGACGACATCAAGCACGTCGGCGGAAAGCAGTGGTTCCGTACCGCTGAAGGAAATTGGAGAGGCGTATGTCCGTGGACGCTTACACGCTGGCTGACTGACTGACCTAACCAATATCTGGATACTTTGATTAGTTTAGTTATGGCGTATTAATGTTTTTATGTGTATATAACATTCAAATTTTTGGTTACATAATATTATTTTAATGTCTTTCGGAAAGTACCTTAAATTTTGGGAATATTCTAAATTAGAATATGAGTCATAAATCTTCTATTTTTGGAAATTGTAAGGTTTTAAACAAAGATTAGTGACTCATATGGTAGTAATGTTTTTAAGTTTACTCTGTTATTCATTATACCCATTTTGAATGTTACGTATTAATAGTGGATGTGACTTAGGTACATAAGTCGATGTTTCGCCTGCTAAGTCACAGGCTTCATCATGAACCACCGGGAATTCCTGAAGCAGATGTCTGGTGCTAGTTGTACCAAACGTCACACTGAGTCTCAAAGAGTACAGCTTTGCTGGCGATTCTGGCACGAAAGGTTCTCCTTCTTCACGAGTTGCTTCTTGGTAGACGACCTGCATGTATACTGGCCACTTAATGTCGGATTCCAACCACGTTTCGTATTTACTTTTGAAATTATTGAATGAATAACTCGCACTTTTCCACTTCGTGTACAAATTTGAGACGAACTTTTTACAAAAACTATTCAAATGAACTCGGTTTTTGTCTGATACATGAACAACCAGCTTATCGAATAGTATATCAGAGTTCGAGAGATCTTGATGACTTTGTAAGAGAGCAAAAACATCAATATTACATTTAAACTCTTCCATACTTGGTTTTCACGGCTTATAACTGACTTAATAAATTAAGAATTTAAATAAGCAAAGTGAAAATAGTCGACGTTTTAAAAGTAAATGCAAAGCGGCAAGTTATTGAAAAGAGAAAATTCGTTTTGAAATCCAAGATCCGTCACTTGCAAGCACTTAACAAATACTAAACTGAAATTCGTCACCCACCAGAAGACGAATTACTTGACGAAAACCGGATTCGTACATAGATTATACAAAGAGCCACGATTATACCACGAAATGATGATAAACCGAGTTCATTTGGATAGTTTTTGTAAAAAGTTCGTCTCAAATTTGTACACGAAGTGGAAAAGTGCGAGTTATTCATTCAATAATTTCAAAAGTAAATACGAAACGTGGTTGGAATCCGACATTAAGTGGCCAGTATACATGCAGGTCATCCACCAAGAAGCAAATCGTGAAGAAGGAGAACCTTTCGTGCCAGAATCGCCAGCAAAGCTGTACTCTTTGAGACTCAGTCAGTGTGACGTTTGGTACAACTAGTACCAGACATCTGCTTCAGGATTTCCCGGTGGTTCCTGATGAAGCCTGTGACGTATCAGGCGAAACGTCGACTTATGTACCTAAGTCACATCCACTATTAATACGTAACATTCAAAATGGGTATAATGAATAACAGAGTAAACTTAAAAACATTACTACCATATGAGTCACTAATCTTTGTTTAAAACCTTACAATTTCCAAAAATAGAAGATTTATGACTCATATTCTAATTTAGAATATTCCCAAAATTTAAGGTACTTTCCGAAAGACATTAAAATAATATTATGTAAAAAAAAATTTGAATGTTAGATACACATAAAAAACATTAATACGCCATAACTAAACTAATCAAAGTACCCAGATATTGGTTAGGTCAGTCAGTCAGTCAGTCAGCCAGCGTGTAAGCGTCCACTGCTGGACATACGCCTCTCCAATTTCCTTCAGCGGTACGGAACCACTGCTTTCCGCCGACGTACTTGATGTCGTCCCACCTGGCGGGCGGTCTTCCCACACTCCGTTTTCCTGTCCACGACCGCCAGTGTAGGACACGGTTACTCAAACGGTCGTCGTCTCTTCGGCTGACGTGCCCAGCCCACTGCCACTTGAGCTTAGTTACGCTGGAACTTAGTTAAGCTTAGTTACGAGGAGCTTAGCACGTTATTAAGGTAAGTTATTAAAATTAATTTATTGAATTAAAAAAATATATAAATTCAGACTTACACCGTTCTTTTATATGAACACATTTGGATACACTTTTCATGAAGCGTGATTCCACTCATATTCTAGTTTATCACTATAGCAAAAGAACGTGTAGGTCTTGTAACCCTTATGAAAAAATGGTCAAAACCTTTTCCTTTCTGTACAAATAAAAGTGAAATATTTAAAAAAATAAAACATTGTTTGGCGGGTAACAAATTTTATTACATGCTAAGCGTTCTCTAACGTGGCTCTACACGCTTGCATAAATATTATATTTAAAACTTCAATGTTTTAAAAGAAATTTCTAATAGCTAATATGTAAGCAGATTATCATCATTTCGTGGTATAGTTTTTGAATAATTTATATATTACAATATATACAGATAATTACAAACCAAAAAGAAGTTGAAATGTAAAAAAAAAATATTGGAAAATATAGAAATGAATTTATCGAAATTTGATCAAAATTTAAAAATTCAAACTTACACTGTTCTTTCTTATGGACGCGTACGGTTACACTTTTTATTCAGAACGATTCTACTTACGGTCCACTTTATCACTATACCAAACAGAACTCTAGATCTCCTAAGACTTTTCAAATAATGACCTAAACATTTTCCTCTCCATACAAAAAAAAAATCAAGATTTTTTTTTTAAATATGTGGTTAATGGATAGCAACTTATGTTACATATAAAGTGTTCTCTTACATAGCCCTATAAACTTGCATAAAAAGTTTTTCGAAATCTTCAAGTTCGTAAAAAAAAAAATTGAAAGACCTCGGAAGCCGATTCTCAGCCCAGAGTGCGTCGTCGCCGCGCCACGCGTGCGCGTGCAATGATCGGCTAGTGAGTGAGTGTATGATCCATGCAGCCAGTAGTGTGTCCGCTCGCTAGCAAGTTATCCGAATTGCAGACATGGAAATGAGAGCTAGTGGCTGGCAGAGTCGTCTCCGCTTTCACTATTCCGACACACGATCGCCCGCTCGGCGTTGCGGAGCGGTGGCGGCGCGGTGGCGACGACGACAACACCGCCGCGACGGCAGGCAGCCTCTCGCCTCGCACCGCACGCGTCGCTCAACCGACAAACCGGCCTTGCTTGCTCTGTGCGAGTGGCGAGCACAGCGGGTCGCGGGCCCGCGCTCACGAGCGGACAGAACTCGCTTCCCGGAAGGCGAGAGCAGGCTTTTCGATTCTTAGTATGTTGGCTGTGAGCAATTGTATAGGTAGTTCGATCTACCGAATGATAAATGAATTGTTTTAGAAGGATTATTTATTATTCATCTTAGTAAATTAATATTAAAGTAAGTATTTATAAGGATGAGAAAAGCAGCGAGAGTGAAAACTCACAGTGAAATTTCTTGTAACCATTGCGGAACTTGTTCCGCCACCACTTGACCAGGTGGTGCGCCATGGGGGCGTCCGCGACGCTCGCCGGCGGCGGCCGCGGCGGCGGCGCCTCGCGGATCGTCAGCGTCTCGTAACAAGTCATACGCTGCGCTCACGCACTCATCGCTCCCAACTTCGACACCGCCCTACACATATCACAACACGCACTGTTTACAAACTGACCGGCATCAATGCCTCCGTCGCGTGGTGCCGTTCCGCACTCTGTGTATCCGAGGCACAGCCACGCTAGTTCACTGCATCCGCGATCTCACTTCAAAACTCGAGCAAACATTTGACCTACTTGCAGAACCGCGCCGCGGTCCAACTACGCGTTTTGACAGCAAAGTTCGACCTACCACCGACAACACGACTACCCGACAGCGTGCCGAGAAAACGACTGACCGACCCGACCTGCCTGCCTGCTGGCTGAGCTGACTGACTGACTGACTGAACTGACGAGACGCGGACGGACGACCGACCGACCGACTGAGAAACATCGGGCTCGCTCGCTCGCTCCGCTCTCGCTCAACAAACTGTGGTTGGCACTCACGAGTCTTGGCTTGGCACTTGGTTAGCTAGCACTTTGCACGCACGCAGCACGCAGACGCCACACACAGCCTATCATGTGTCACGCACGTCACGTATAGTTATATGTGCTTGTAGGTACTAAGTTTCATCGAATTCGGACGATCGGTTTAAGTGTTATGGAAGAACATACATACATACACACAGAAAATATTCCTAAAAATCGTCAATTTAGTTTTAGTACGAGTATAAATAATACATAGATTCTGCAAACGCAATATCTCATAAAACCATGCATGACCATCCGTTACAGATTTATTATTAGTATTCATTGATTGTAGGTGCGGTGCGGTGCTCGTTGTGGAATTATTTCAGAGAGTAATTTCTACTCCAAGTCATCTAATCAGGGCGAAGGTGAAGGCCGAGTGGCGTTTACATACATAACATACACAAATAACCGCGATCACACAATCACCTTCCCCCATTAAAATTTCAGGCAATGAAATTGACATAATTTGTTTCATATTTGAAATCAGTTCAAATATGAAACTAGGTGAACTAGTTAGGGGCGGATCGGCGCGGCGCGGTGCGGGGCGGCACTTAGTGCACGCGCGATCCCATCGTCGAGCGAGAGAGTGAGTAGCGAGCACCAACCAACCACACGGATGTCAGTACCGCATCGCATCGCGGCACTCTTTTTAACCGACTTCCAAAAAAGGAGGAGGTTCTCAATTCGTCTGTATGTTTTTTTTTTTTATTTTTTTTTTTATTTTTATTTTTTTGTATGTTTGTAACACGATTTCTCCGTCAATTGAGGGCCGATTTAGAAAATTCTTTTTTTGTTAGTTAGGTCATACTTCCGAGGTGGTCCCATTTCAATTTTATCGAAATTGGTTCAGTGGTTTTCGAAAAATCAGCATAATACTATGGTGTGTGGTTACCTTCAGCAAAACTTGTGATGTGGTCGTTTTCGGCAATTTTCAGTTTGATAAATTAGTATGGTGTGTGGTTACCTTCAGCAAAACATTTGTGATGTGGACTTATTCAGCAATTTGCAGTCTGACACATATGGCGAATAATTCTGTACCACTTCAATCGATTTCGATTATTCGATTTCGATTATTCTTTTTTATGTAATATTACTAAAAAGAATGAAATAAAAACTGTTTTAAAAAATATTAAACCGATTTCCAAAAAACAAAAAAAAAAAAAACTAAAAAGTATTAAATACCTAATATTTTGAAATTTTCTCTGTCCTGTTGAAATACATGAATCGATATACTAGTGATACATATTTGGACCCTTGTTTCATGAATATTCTAAATTTGAAATTTTTTTATCTTTTCCGACCGGCGCTTAATTTATTATGGTACCTGGCCAGTACCTACTGTACCGAGTACCATCGAGCTGGTTTGATGATGGAGACAGAAGGTGGCCATAGGAACTCCTAAACTACACATGATAAACCCATCGTGTTTGGGCTCGTTGCATTTGTCTTCACGAGAAATTTACTTTAGACCTAAAAGATTCTCAATTCGACGGTATGTTTTCTTTTTTTGGATGTTTGTTACGCGATTACTCCGTCAATTGTGGGCCGATTTTGAAAATTCTTTTTTTTTTTATTTGAAAGGGGATAACCCTGAGGTTTTTGAAGTGAAAACTTCTTTAGCGGCTCTTGGCACTTTTTTAGGTGGGTAAAAATGTATAACTCGCGACATCGCGTCAGCGTCATTTTTAAAATGAAACCTTAAGTCATTGCGTTAAGGGTTAAGTTAGAGTGGCACGGGATCTGCCGGCACTCCCGGAGTGCAACTGTTAAGTAGGGTTCCGTAACACGTTTATGTCTGTCCATTCTACTAAGTTCTGCAAAATGAATGTAGGGTTCCGTAACATATGCATGTCTATCCGTTCTACTAAATTTTACAATTTTCAACCAAGGTCCTCCGACGGTTATTTTATAATAAAAGTAGGCTTCCGTAACACGTTTATGTCTGTCCATTCTACTAAGTTCTGCAACATCACCTACAACGTCCGTGATGTCAGCCCATAACACCAGTGCCATGTCAGTGCTTCCCCCTTTGATCGTGCTGACTACACTGAACTGGTCGGAAAACACAAACTATTTACATAGCCGTTTCGACCGACGTTTAATTCAGTGCGGTGGTACCAACCCGGGAAGGTTAAACCCTACCACCAAGTAAAATTACGAGGGAAGGGACTTACAGTTTTACGAGGAATCCGAACCTTGGTCAGCCTCCAACGGTCAGCGGTCACCCATCTAAGCACTGACCGCACCCAGCGTTGCTTAAAATTCAATAGCGACAGTTGACTGTCTGCACCACTGAGCTATCGAAGCTGACGTGGTCCTATTTTAATTGGGTCAAGATCGGATTGGAAAGCGAGTACATCAATAGCAAAAAATAACTAAAAAAAAACTGTGAAATAAAAAAAAAAGTTTTAAAAAACATAAAACCGACTTCCTAAAAAAAGTAAAACTAAAAAACTATTTAAAATAAAAATATAAAAACCGCCTTCAAAAATATATGAAATAAAAACCTAAAAAAAAAAACGAACCATAGAGTTGAAGGCGGTGCTAAAGCAAGCAAAATGATGCATGAAAGAAAACATGAGCGGATGATAATATCCTTTGTGATTTGTGTAGCCTTTTTAGCACCGCCTTCAACTCTAGGGTTCGTTTTTTTTTTTAGGTTTTTATTTCATATATTTTTGAAGGCGGTTTTTATATTTTTATTTTAAATAGTTTTTTAGTTTTACTTTTTTTAGGAAGTCGGTTTTTCTATTCTGTGTCGCGGCGCGCGCGGGGGCGGCGGAGGCGGCGGCGCGGCGGCGCGCGGGGCGCGGCGGAGGCGAGGCCGGCACCGCACGACCGCGTCGTCTCCCGCTCTGTGCTGCGCCGCCGCGCCGCCGACGTCAAGTCAACGACCCGCGGAGACCGGGAGATTACAAAAAAGATTACTTCCATCCATTGCGTTGCGAGTAAACGGCGGCGGCGGCGGCGCCCGCCGACACAGCCTCCTCTGCAGCCTCCTCTGCAGCTTTGCTGTTCACTGCGTGCCGCCCCCACCGCCGCGCGCGCGCCTTCCCGCCGCGCGCCGCGCCGCGCCCCAGCCACCGCATGATTTTCTGTACCTTGTCCCTCATGCATGTTATAAAATCCTAGTTGGGTCCCACCCAACATTACTCCTCATGTAAACCAGTTTCACGAATGTACGAATCTTATTTAAACTCACTTGCGTAAAGCACCAAAAGTCGGCCACCATTAGCAGTTTGCGGGGTGTTGGCGCTTGTAGAAATTTAATAAATTACCATATACAAACAAAGTAATTCTACAACAACATAATTCTTCAGTAATCCAGATCCGAATTAGTTTTTATTTTCATTGTCTAGTCTACGAACATATCTGTTAATTTCAGAACTTGCAAGTTTTCCCCATAGAAGGCAACCGTTCGGTACCCAAAGTCGACACAGGTATATAGTTAGGGTAACCATGACATTTCTATAACCGCGAGCTTTCTATCTATTTCATGGGGGTTAAAAAAACGGTTAAGGCCCTGTCAACCCGTATCAGGCAGGCCTCACGCACTCTATGTACTTACCTATCGCCCTACGGGCCGCCGGCGGTCTTTTTCAGTACAAATTCGTCAGCCGCGCGAAGTATACATAGACGCTCGCCCACGCAACTGCGCGCAGCTGCAAAGCAATAAACACTTTACACTCGATCGTTAAGGTACATTTTCGCACGCAGCGATTGGCGATGTGAAGCAGTAGGCTATTAAAGCCCGAAGGTAGGAACATTTTCTATGGAGTGATTTATCTGTTACGAAGTAACTATTAAGTAATCTGTGCCCGTATTCACCGGTACTCCTCTTTCAAGGCGCCGCCGCCGCCGCCCGCTTTCGCTGGTTGGAGTAGGATACAACACAATCAATCGATCAAAAATTAGGTTTAAATTTTTTTATCCCAAAAACTACGGATAGAAACAAAAAATTAAAAAGCTGCGGATTTAGATATATATTCAACAAATAAAATCTATTTTTTTCCAAAGCCTTGATTTGGTCACGTTGCCTCAAATACGTTTTCATAACTAAATTCAGAGGCATGTTCATGATTTTTTTCTATCGAGCGAAGTTAATCAAATCGTGTTTTCAAAAAGCTATCGATCTGCGCTGATAGATCAAGTTTTACATATATTAAAACTGAATCTGTCAGGTAAGTAACTACGGTACACTTTTAGAAATTCGAGTCAGACGCAGTCTTCCTGAACGCAGCTCTTCGGCCACGCCCTTAGTTATTTACTTCTTCGAGAAGGTTTATTGTCTTCCAGGATGCCGCTGGGCCTTCGGCCTCGCCGTTAGTTACTTACTTTATTTGAGAAGGTTTATCGTTTACCTAAAGGCAGCTCGGCCTCGGCCTCGCCCTTAGTTACTTGCACTCTTCTTTGAAATACGAATTTCACGCGAGCGAAGCCGCGTGCAACAGCTAGTATAATATAAAGCCAATGGGTGAGAAGTGCCGCCTCGTCCGCGGCGGCCCCGGCGCGGGGAGGTGGCGGAGGCGCGGGGGGGCAGGCGGAGGCGGCGGCGGCGGTGGTGGCCGGTGGCGGCGGCGCGGGGCCGTGGGGCGTGGTCCGCCGCCGCCGCGAGCGGCCGACCGCTTCCCGGAAGAAATCTCACCAACCACTTATTTGTTAGCCGTGTTTCGAACCGAAAGACGAAGTAGGTAACTATTAAGTAATCTGCCGAAAGCCCCGTTCGTGCCAAGAACGATGCCATTTGTACTACCGGTAATGGCCTTGTATTAAATTCTGTGGTGATTAGATTTTTTTGACGACCGTTGAGCCGTTTAATCATTTCAAAGAATGTGAGATAATTTGTTAATTAAATACGCGTAAATCTATACCTCTACTAGAGGTAAAAATCTCTTGTATAGGTACACCTAAAAATAGGTAAATACTAAAAATACAACGCCCAATTCCGCAGAATTTTGAAGTTTAGTCTGTCTGTCGCCCTCCCCCCGCGGCGGGACAAGTTGCCGATCTTTGTTCTGTGCTGACAGGCAGGTATTAACTAACTATACGATACAGTACATGAAGGCAAAATGAAGTAGGTAGATGTATATTTCTCTAGGTTTATACCAATGATATTTTAGGAAAGATAGGTTATCTATATGACATTGAGTGCTCACACATGGCACGTCCTTGAAAAGTTGAGAGGAAGAACTATAAAGTGATGCGCCGACTCGAATAGTATTATTCCTTCTTTTATTTCACATTTTTAAATACATTTACATTAATTTTACATATATTATAACTATAAAAAGTAATAAAAATACACAAAATTAATACAAACAAATAAAAATGGTAATACCGCCGGCGGCGGGAGGCAAGCCTCTAAGCACACCGGCGGGTGCAGGCCGTGGCTACGGAGCTCTCCGAGACGACGCGAGGCAAGCTACGAGCGATAGGTGGTGGTACTAGACACGTAGGCCACCACCACCCCCATCTCGGAGAGCTCCGTATCCGCCGGACTGCACGGCGACGTCGTCGCGCAGCTCTCTTAAACGTCTCCTTCTTCGCGCGCGCGTCGCCTTTTGGGTGCACTACACCACCGGTAGCGGGGGCACTAGACGGGACGCGAGGTCCCGATGACCCCAAGCTGACCGATGGTGGACGTCGCCCTCGCCGTAGTTGTTGTGGCTCGGGCGACGTCAACGCTCCATTTCATCGTCGATGGAATACACCGGCGGCGTGGAGCTGGGTGGTGGGGTGTGCATGTGGTACGAAGAACGGCGGCCCTTGTGTTGGACGACCCAGGTGCGGGGAGGCCGGGCGACACGGTGGGCGGAGGCAGTGCTGCTGCGGGCGAGCGGATGCGTTGGCGGCGGCGGATGCGTTGGCGGCGGCGGCTGCGTCGAAATCGAGCGCGGCGGCGGCGGCCGATCTTCGCCGCAGAGCCCTCTCCATCACGCGTGTCGCGTCCCGAGTGGTCTGCAGCCGCTTCTGTCACCAGACATGTCTGTTCCGTCCGAGGACGCCGAGCGCCGGCGCGGCGGTGGTGATGCCGGCACGGTGCCTCCAACCGTGCGAGCCGCTGCGCCGCTGGAGATGGGTCCACACGTGGCGGAAGCTCGATTTGGTTGTCTCAGACAAGAACTTTTAAAAAATTATTCCAATTATTAGAATTAGTGCAGAATCTCATTCATTTCATTCATTATTTATTACACACGACGGCATTTTCGATGTGTTAGCGGCTCGTGGTTAGCGGTCCGAACGCGTGCGTAGTTGGTGGGCGATTAACTTCAGACAGGACTGTGGTCTCGTATTTAATGTGCCACTTGGGAGCTCAGATAACCTATCTACCTCCTTTTAACTTATAATATCATTGGTGTATACAGTACGGGGCAGTAAATAATGCACAACGGCCTTCAGAAAGAGACAATCCGGTTGTAGAGCGTCGTCCCTGTTGCACAGAGACAACACTATACAAGCGGATTGTGTCTTCCTAAAGCCCGATGTGGCCGATGTGCATTATTTACTGCAGCGTACTGTACACTAGAAAGACCCTTCACGAGACATAGGAGTAGGTGTGGTCATGTGGTGTGGGGTTCTGTTTACCCTCGCCTCGCTCGCTCCCCTGCTGCTGGAAGAGAGCCGCTAAAAACAAAGGCAAACTTGCTTCATGCATGCGTCGACGGTTCTGTCAAATCACTATACGTGTATCTCAGCAAGTATTTAAAATCTGAAGCCCCTATAATCTGTGTGAAACTCTGGCGCCGTAAAATGGCCTTGAATAACCGTGAATGAAATGGACGGCAAGTGAGTAGCTCAACGACCACGTGCCGCTTACGTCGAAATAACCATTCTGGTTTCCTTCCTCATTATTCCTCATAATTTAAACTTTTAAAAAGATTGATTAAAAACAAATTATCTCATGGAAAAAACACTGTTTATACGCAACCTGTTCGGAGAAAATTAGAAAATAATTGTGTTTGAAAGGTTTTTTTATGGCTTGAAGTTCTTCAGATAGTGTCATCCATGGATAGTCGTTTCCAATAATAATTACCTAGGTGAAATAGAAGAAAATTATCTAGCTAGAAGTCTAGAAGAAAGCTTACGTTGTTGTTAAGTAAAAAATAATTTGTAGCGTAAGCAGCTCAGTGGGACTACTATCATACGTTAGTTAGTAATATATATTCGGTGCTCCTATATATAAGGAAAACATTTATTTTTAGCTATGTTATTATCAGATGTTTCGACTGTGGTCACAATATGTAGTGATATCAGGTCAAAGTTCGTCGAGTATAAGACTCGCCGAACTTTGACCTTGACTTTGACATTTGTCATCCATCACCATTGTTACAGGTGTTGTAGACGTAAGTGAATAAGCGTACTAACTACCTACCTCACGACGAATCAGGACAGTAGGCTGGAGAGCTTGGAAAAGTACGATTGTCATTTGTTGGAATCTGCATAAATTTAATATCACATTAGTTATCTATCACACCAGTCTTTTGAGCCTCTCCAAGGGAACCACTTCCAACTTCACCTCTATAATAATAAACGTATGTGAATCTGAACTATCTAAAGAAGGTGATCCCTAATGGGAATTTTAATAGGTGGAGCATTCAAAGTGAGACCTAATGGGCCGAGACCGAATAATTTGCACCTTGGGTTTCAGTTGCACTACTTGCACTATCGCATCTCAACGTGGCCACGGCGCGCGGCGCGGCGGCAGGCGGCGGCGCGGACGCTGAGGGGCAAAGCGGCGCACGCGGGGAGTGGCGCGGGCGGCGGCGGCGCGCGGCGCGTCGGAGTTATATACGATGTGTGTGGGCTTCATAGGTACTTCCACGAAGTGGTTCCCGGTGCAGCCGCCTACGCTTTTATTCCCGGCTGGGAGGGATCCCGGTCGCTTTGTCATTTTGCAGGAAACAAATTCATTTCATTACGCACCTGGCTCGGATTTTAGGCAAATAAATGTGCGTCACGTAATGTATGTGGTAAAAATAAAAGTTTTGTGACATCGCTCCCTTGCGGTTATTGTTTCGTAGGTACGTTATTTTTTTTTTTTTTTTTTTAATGGAACCTGACACGGTTGGTTACATCACCTACAACATCCGTGATGTCAGCCCATAACACAGGGTGAACTAGGTGCCATGTCAGTGCTTCCCTTCATTTCATGTCGGCTACACTAAACTGGACGGAAAACACGAACTATTTACATAGCCGTTTCGACCGACGTTTCGTTCAGTGCGGTGGTACCAACCCGGCCAGGATAAACCCTACCACCTAGTAAGGTAAGAAGGGAAGGGACCTACAGTTTAACGTGGAATCCGAACCACGGTCAGCCTCCAACGGTCGAGCGGTCACCCATCCAATCACTGACCGCGCTCAGCGTTGCTTAATAACAGTTGACTAACCAACCGCGCCACTGAGCTACCGAGGCTGACGAATTTTCTTATCCCTTAGTCGACTTTTACGACATGCGACGGGGAGGGATGCAGTGGGGCTATTCTTTTTAAGTACCGACCCCACACGGTACGTAAAGTAATTGAGTAATTGAGTTGAGTTTCGTATAATGCGCGGGGCGGATCTCGGCGTGTCGCCGCCGCAGCGGTTCGTCAGTGTTCTCCCTCGCACCCGCACCGTACTTGTATAGTGTATTCGCGTGGCGGGTCGCCCGCTGCGGCGACGATACGCCGAGATCCGTCCCGCGCACTATATACTACAAAGCAGTGACGCCCCGCGTCGCGCCCCGCCCGCCCGCGCGCCCCGACATTTAAAGGCCTTCTACACTGTTGGGTGGTTGGGACTTTGGGACAACTCGGCTTACCTTGGTTGAGTTGGGGTGGAAATCGATCGTGTGGAAGTCTGTTGCCAACTGAATTTTAGATGTTACCTTGGTTGGGGGGGCGGGGTTTGGGGCGGCGGGGCATTTGGTTGGACGTGGTTGCGACCGCTGCGCTCACCAGGGTCAAAGAGAGGGCGTTGAATCGGGACTCGACCGTGTAGAAGCCTGTTGCTGATCGCTTGCGCGTCAGTTGTGTTCAGTCAGTCGAGCTAGCAGGGCACAGTAGCAGGGCGTGCGCATGTTTCAAGAGCGCGAACGAGCGGGAGCATGCAATTTTAGTACCGTGTCGGGTTGATTTAGCTCACTTTAAGTAATAGGATAAATACTAGGAATAATTGCAAACTTGACACCCTTTTCAAGCTTCAACCGCAGCGCTAAAATTTTTAGTAGTTATTGCTGAATGATTTATACATATACTAAAAATAATAACCCCATTACATCTCTCCCCGTGCATATCGTAAAAGGCGACTAAGGGATAAGGAGAAAGTAGTGCGGCGGGTGGCCGAGTGGTTTGGGCATCGGCTTCTCATGCAAGAGGTCCGCAGTTCGAATCTGGTCGGTGTGTACCAATGAGTTTTTTCTGACCAAAAAATTTACGTGCATACCTACACCTGCTGATTTACCGTTCGGAACCGGTGTAAAACTGTAGGTCCCTTCCCTTGCCCCTTACTACAGGTGGTAGGCTCAAACTGTAGCCGACTGGGTTGATACCACCGTACTGTATGTAAGATGGCCGCATAGGAGCCTCGGTTGTGTTCTCCTCTAGTCCAGTATAGCCAGCAATCCAGGGAAGTCTCCGGTATGGCACCTACCTTCTCGGAGGTGATATTGGCTGGTCGGAGCATGTACTTTGGCCCCTCCTACTCAGCCACCAATACCGGATAACATAAAAAAAAGGTTAGACAGCTTATGGGTGGCTCGATGCCATATTTCGCGCTTTCAATAGAAAAAAAAAGTGTCGTGCTAAAGGGCGACAGGTTCCCCACCTCTCGCCTTGGCACGGTCCTTCCACCGAGTCATGAAGCAGAAGCCTTCGTGCCTTAATTGCTGCTCGATAGTTATCTTGTCCTAATAGATTACTTAACGTGGTGATCGGTGTTGTGCTGTAATTTACAAGAGTCCTTGCAGCACAACACCGATAACTATATTTTTTTTTTCGTAATTAATGGTCGCACCATTTCTAACAATTCCAACAGGTCCATTCTAAGGTATTTTAAGTCGAATTCTGTCAAAAGGTTTAATGCGAGTCATTCTTTTACGCTCTTTCAGCCATAGTTTCATTCATTTTCTTCTCTTCGTTTTATTATTTTGCTTACTTTCACATAAAAGGGCTAGAGCCACTCTATGTTGAAAGGCAAGGTGCGATACGCGAGACGTCTTGACTGCCCGCGGTCCAATATAGCACTGATAAGTTGAGTCAACCACGCGATCGTGTAGATCAGTGATTCGCAAACTGGGTGCCGCGGCACCCCGGGGTGCCGCGAACCTACGCCAGGGGTGCCGCGAAAAAGTGGATATCATTTGACCGAGCGAGCGCGAAGCGCGAGCGAAGCGTCTCCGTTTCAGCTTGGGCAAAAATGCGTACGTATGTCCGGATGTCCGGCTGTTTCTCAACAAGTTTTTGGTAATTTTTCAAAATCGCTGAGCCATGGGGGTCGAGGTGCGCCGGTGAACATTTATTCAGTTTTAAGCTATACAAAAACAGACTCGCGAGGTCTACAGCTCACAGAGCCACTCACTAGTAGTAAATAATTAAATTCAAAATAAGTATAAAAGTAATGTAGGTACAGGGTGGCCCAAAGTAACGTTGACAAGTGATTTTTGAAATAATTTTATTACCTTTAAACTTGAATTAAATTAATTTATAAATTATAAAAATACAACTTATTTTATACAAGAATTCCTATTTGTCTTCAAAATAACCTCCTTTAGCGCGAATTCAAAGAGTCAAACGCTTCGTAAAATTTTCCACAATTTTCCGCACCTCATCAACAGATATTTTGTCCCACTCGCGTGTAAGAGAAGCCTTCAGGTCATCAACAGTTCTATGAGGTGTAGTACAGGTCCTTGCCTCTAACATTGACCATAAACTGTAATCCATGGGATTCAGATCAGGCGAGTAGGGTGGCCATTCTTTTGAGCTGATGAAATCAGGGAAATTGCTTTTGCACCACTGTTGAACACTTAAGGCCCTGTGAGCTGGAGCAGAGTGTTGTTGGAATATCCATGGATGGTTACCAAAGTGCTGTTGACTCCAAGGAAGAACCACAGATTCAAGGATGTCTCGTCGATAATTTTCTCGGTTAATTTTGATACCTTTTTCTACAAAAACGAGGGGAGTTTTGCCAGTGGCGCAAATTGCACCCCAAAGCATAACTGTTTTCGCGTTTTGGCGACATGGAATAACTGCAGCAGCTCCAGGACGAGTGGAAGACCAGATCCTGTCATTTCGGTGATTATGGGCTTGTTCTATCGAAAAAAAAAATTCGTCAGAGAATACGATATTTTTCCAATTCGAAGCAGCGGAGCGTTGTTTAAGCAAACGACATCCCTCAAGGCGAACTTTTTTGTCTTTCTCTGTAAGCAATTGCGCTTTTCTGAGTTTGTATGGTACCAAATGGAGATCATATTTCACTATACGCTGCACGGTGGAGCGACTTATCCCCATGTCTCGCGACATTTTTCTCACCTTTGTCTGTGGATTCCGGACTAATCTTTGTTTGATAATGTGTTGGTTCCTAGAAGTTCGAACAGTGCGCTTACGTCCTCTCCCAGGACGGTCTCCGATGTTGCCGAGCTCAACATAGCGTTTAATTGCCAAAGAAACTAGCTGACGACTAACACCAAGAATGTTCACTATCTCACACTGCCGCTTTCCACGTTCATACAATGAAATTATGGCTCCACGCTGCTCTGACATAGCGTAATAAATATATTTTAACACTTTTTAGCCAACAAACAATATTAAAATATCGCCAACGAATGAAAAAACCATAGACAAAAATAAAATGGAATGCAACGCATTCCATTTTTGAAATATGATCTTTTAAATTTTGTCAACGTTATTTTGGACCACGGTGTACTTTTATACTTATTTTGAATTTAATTATTTACACCTACATACTTACATACCTACATACTTAATCGAAATAATAATGAAACATTTACATTTCGATGCGTAACTTTTACGCATCGGAAAATTGTGTTTTTTATTCCTTTCAAAAATATTACTTGATTTACATATTTGCATGATTCGTTTATCACAGTTCAGATATGATGCCTATGAAAGACACCAACCGAATATTGAAGCGATGTGCCGCACAATTTCTTGAACGGGTTAAGGGCGCCGTCAGCTAAAAAAGTTTGAGAACCACTGGTGTAGATGCTCGAACAATTTGGTTGACCCAACCAAGGTGAGGCTGGTTGATCCAACCACCCAAACCCAACCGTGTAGAACCTTTTAGGCTATTAACAAACTTTCCGATTTGGTTGGAGCCGACCACCCGACCACGACCAAAACGGAACGTGTATAAGGTGGTCGGTCCGACATAATTATTATTAATACTGGTTGGACGTGGTCGGCTCGCCTACGCATCCGACCAGCCGACCGTCCAACCAAGTCGGCACGTGGTCGGCACGTCTGGCTGGAGGTTCGTTCCGATCCGACCATGATGTAGGCGTGGTTCCGACTTCGTTAGTACTTATGCGGTACGACACCTGAAAGACATGGCGGCTCCTTTCGACTACTTTCGTTCTGGGCTTTGTTACAGCGGACGGGGGATGCACTCACTCCGCGCCTCCGGCTTATAAAAAAATTGGTTGTCTGTAAAGTCGGTTTACGGACGATAGTTTCACGTGATAACGTCATAAAGAAACACAGCTATAAGAATTGTACAATCGTACATTTGTCGATTTCTAGCCTCGATTACCGTACGATACGGCAATTACCGTACGTTTGGCAACACTGCCGCTTGGGCCGAGGACGTTTCCATGGTAACTTTGAATATCAACGTGAATATCAACGTGACTATCAACGTGACACGCTTTCGTACGTGCTGCCCGTGTTCATCAATTTATAAGACGTTATCACGTCAAAAATACTCTAGGGAATAGCCATAATAACAGCTTATGTCGGGGCGACCTTTAGGTTTACGTTTCGTTTCGATTCGAGCCGGCCGAGTGTTCACGAAAGGAGCCGCGATGTCTTTCGGGTGTCGTTTCCGTACTTATGCGGTCGAGACTTCAAACGGCGAACCTCTTATTGTACTTCGCTAGACAAGCAATAGGCAACTGACGGTTGGATTGCCGACCGTCGGAACGTCTGTAGCAATGTCCCACGTCGGCCCTGACTTGGGCGGGTCCAGGTCGGGTCCAACCAAATCGGAACGTCTGTTAATAGCTGGGGCATGTTATTCAGGTGAGCGCGAGCAGGTATATTGTACGCTGATACTTGGCTGATACGATTGTATTTTAACAATTATTGAAGACTAGCTGTGCCCGCGGCTCCGCCCGCTCTCATATTTGACTTCTCTGCTAACCTCATAAGCCATTTAGCGTGATAGTAAGTAGCCTATAGTTGATGGGAATAATCAAGCTATCCGTAGAATGTTTTTTTATTAAAATCGGTTCAGTGGTTCTCGAGTTATAAGCGGACAAACAGACATACATACATACACTCAGACAGAAAGCAGACGTTGGATTTTATTATACGTAAGGAAAAGGAAATGCAAAAGGTCATTCAAAATACCTATCTCATGCCATGCATGACTGACAGCAATAGTTCCGTTTCGTCGTATTTTAAATGATAATTCCTTTGGTCATTTGTACTTTGGTGGCTCAGTGGTAGAGGGACAGGGTTTTAATTTTTTCGATCTCGGTCATGGGCTAGAACGATAAAGTCATAGGTTCGTGCCCCTTTGCCAAAGTTTTTTTGTTTTACTTTTGTTTTGTTAAGCTTTTTAAGCATGGTTAGGGTTTAAAAATAGGTTATGGTACCTAATTTTATTTATAACCACATAAAAAACATTTATTTTCGAAAATACTCACTTCCGAAAATATTTCCCGCCAAAGTTCCTTCCCCACATTCCCACATCACTAAGAACGATCAATCAGAGGCACTCCCATAGTAGACTTTGGAAATATGCGTCCGGAGTCCGGACATAACGTTAAAACCGTTGGTTCTTCTTCGCGTATCTTCACCAATAAATTCAGAAATATCCAGAAAGTGCACTTGCCAAATATCATTCATTACGCTCAGTTTTCAGAGAGCTAAACAGTAACGAAAATGTTCAACTTATGATTATATTATGCCCCGCGCGAGGCGGGCAGACCGGAGAGAGGGGGGGACCCTTTGGGGGACCATACACACGCATACCTACACCCCCCCCCCCCCCCCCTCCCCCCTTCAGGTCCCCGAGGGCGCAGATATTATTCGGAGTTTTTATAATAAAACCCCGAATAATATAAACTTTTACGAATAATATAAACGATATAAATACAACTTTTATTCTGTCCGTTTGTGTTGTCTGTCAATGTCTGTTGCTAATCCGGCACTGGATGTATTCTTGTGTATTTATTTTTGCTGCAGTGTAATAATTTTACACTCAAAGACTTTATATTGTCAGTCGCTGCAAACAGTGGTGGCAAAGCTATAGGTACGCCCACAGATCAGGTGGGTACGCCCCTCCTCCGGCGCCGAGAATTGTGGAGTGGATCTCTACAAATATACGAACTAATCCAACGAAGAGGTCCGATTAGGTAAGTGGCTCAACGGGCGGGGCGGCGCGCGGGGTAGCGACGACACGGCTCCCCCGCGCCGCGCTGTAGGTACTCGTTTATCTACTTATCTCCTTGCAATAAAATCTACTCCTCATTGCAAGGAATGGAAAGGATAGATCTGCTATTGCCAATATTGCCATGCATTTACTTCGTCCTTAACATAATCTACAAGTGCACACAATTTCTCGAACAATTTGCACCAGACGGCTTGTAACGTAACGTAAGTATGTGAATCCACAAGCGTAGTGAGTGACATTTACATGAACATAAATACTCGTAGTCGTAGGTACCTACTTTACTACTTACTTTGTACTTACTTATAGGTACAGTTCCATCACCACGACCTACCTGCGCAGTCAACGAATTTTAGGTCATAATTCGTAGAACATAGGGTAGACTTTAATGTCGTCGCGCAAGTGCAGTGAAGCAGTTATCTACCCTAAAATTCGTTGACGGCGCAGCGCAGGTAGGTCGATCGAGCGGCATTTAAGTTTTGAGGTAACTGTAGATATTAACATTTTTAATTTACTTTCATTTTTACCTGCATGGCGAGTTGATGACCTGTCATCCTTTTCAATTCTCTTCCTCATCCTCATTCCACCCTCCTCAACAAACACACAACACAACTGGAACATCCCTCGCATATTTACACTCTTCTATTTGACTAGGCTAAATGATGTGAAGAGTGTGGGCCACTGCACCTCAAACAATGCAACGTCGCGGATTACATCTACTAGGTGAGCCTTTTGCCTGTTCAGCAATAACTCGAAAGCATCTCATTCGATTTACACGCTGTTCATCTATCACCTGTTCATCATAATCTCCTAATGAAACTCCCAATACTTAGTTCAAGAACGTTACTTATTTGTACGTTTAGCGACTTACTTATTACAGTCATACATAAGTAGGTAGATGCTAGCTAAACAATAAGACGTGAAATGATCAGAGTCGAAGAAAAATCTGAATCACATGTTCGACTTTAACGCGGGCGAAGCCAAACGCTGGTAGGTACACACACCCAACAAATCTTGAATTTACCCGCTGAATTGGAAGTTCCAATTCAGTAGATAACCTATCTTGAATTTATGATGTTTTTAGGTAAGAATGTCCGATCAATTGCATTTTGCAATTCCATAACTCTATCTTCAGCGATAGAACTTTGTCCGAAGCTCTATCGCTATACCACAGAATAGAAAAGAGTACTGCTATACTATAACCCCTCCGCCGCGCCGCGCACGCTTTCCTACTTCACCTACCTACACTCACGCACGGCTCGCTCGCCCCATCCCCCACCCAACCCCAGCTCCTACGCCGCTCCGCCGCACCGCCGCGCGCCGCCCCGGTCCAAGAGCCCGTGAGGATGCCAAATGTAATGAGAATGACATCTATAAAAGTAGCGCTGTGCTCCAATTTCCAAATGTTTGGGCACAGAAATGTGATATTTGGGTTGGCATTGGGTTAGACAAAATGTAAGCAAATTACATTTATTTGACGATAGATGTAATGTCCTACTTAGATTCGATTATGTCGTTAGAGAAACGCACGCAATGTGTTTATTTTTAACCGACTTCCAAAAAAGAAGGAGGTTCTCAATTCGACTGAAGGTTTTTTTTAACATTGGAAATGTTTTTTCGATCGCGTTGGTAGGGGGCCGTTTTCAGCGAAAGTGCGACATCGCTCTGGCGTCGTCAATTTTGGGGCTACGCGGGTCAATAGGGTATCAAAAGACGTGTCTTGCTTGACGAGCTCTAGAAGATGGTGTAAAAAATGTGTGAAATAGTCAAAAACTTTTTCGAAAAAGTGCAAAAATGTCGAAAAATTACGGGATTTTTTTGCGACTTCTCAACTTGAATCGACGATATCTCGAAAACGAAAAGCGATATCGAAAAAATAAAAAAAAAAACACTCGGGGTATTGAGTTGGGCTACAGTTTGCAAAAAACGGAACCTCGCTATCTGTAATGGGGTTGGAGAAAGCTTTACCTTTATGCGGCGGAGTTTTCGCGGCGCGCGGCGCGCGCGTGTACTAGTGAGTTTCGTGTGCTAGAGCCATAGTAATATAGGTTGGGTTAGAATAGCGACGCATCTTCTAACCTAACCTATATATTATTTTTATATTTGATATTTATTGATTTGTTACTTTAGTTAGTTAGATCTGTTAATTCGTTTGGTTATAAGTATGTTAATATTTAATTAAGAAGACAAATCGTTAAACAAACTTATTAATTGTGAGTACTTAATTCTATCTTATAATTTTATGTGTACCTAATAAAAATAATTATTTTGTTTCTTTATTATATATTTACGAAACGTTTACCCAATAACGTAAAATTCATACAATTATACTTTTGAAATGTATTATACCGGTAGGTAATTGTTGAAAATATTTGCACTTCACCGGCCAATAAAATATGTACTAGTAGTGTAACTTTGTAGGTATTTTATAATTTTGTAATTATATTTTAGGTTAATTATATTATATATTATTATTATTGATCGAATTAGTTATAGATCTGTTAATTCGTTTGGTTATAAGTATGTTAGCTTTTATTATGTTAAATATTTAATTAAGAAGACAAATCGTTAAACAAAAAATACGTTTTGCCTATGTTCATTTTCAATGTACCCGAAGGTCGTGAGAGGCACGAGATCTGTGGATTTTTTTTGTATGTTGGTTACGCGATTTCTCCGTAAATTGAGGGCCGATTTAGAAAATTCTTTTTTTGTTTGCTAGATCATATTTCAGAGGTGGTCCCTGTTCAATTTTATCGAAATTGATTGAGCGGTTTATGAAAAATCAACATAATACTATGGTGTGTGGTTACCTTCAGCAAAACTTGTGATGTGGTCGTTTTCACCAATTTTAAGTTTGATAAATTACTATGGTGTGTGGTTACCTTCAGCAAAATTTTCGTGATGTGGACTTATTCAGCAATTTGCAGTTTGACACATATGGCGAATAATTCTGTACCACTTCAACAGATTTCGATTATTCGATTTCGATTATTCTTTTTTATGTAATATTACTAATAATATTACTAAAAAGAATGAAATAAAAACTGTTTTAAAAAATATAAAACCGACTTCCAAAAAAAAAATTGAACTAAAAAGTATTAAATACCTAATATTTTGAAATGTTCTCTGTCATTTTATTGAAATACCTACATGAATCGATTTTGTGGTGATACATATTCGGACCCCTTGTTTCATGAATATTCTAAATTTGAAATCGTTTCCGACCGGCCAGATGCGCTTAATATATTATGGTACGAGTACCATCGAGCTGGTCTGATGATGGAGACGGAAGGTGGCCATAGGAACTCCTAAACTAAACATGATAAACCCATCATGTTTGGGCTCGTTGCATTTGTCTTCGCGAGCAATTAACTTTAGACCTAAGAGATTCTCAATTCGACGGTATGTTTTCTTATTTTGGATGTTTGTTACGCGATTACTCCGTCAATTGTTGGCCGATTTTGAAAATTCTTTTTTTTTTGTTTGAAAGGGGATAACCCTTAGGTGGTCCCATTTTAATTTGGTCAAGATCGGATTGGAAAGCGAGGCGGAATCGCGAGGCCGAAGGCCGAGCGATTCCGCCGAGTACATTAATAGCAATAAAATTACTAAAAAAACTGTGAAATAAAAAAACTGTTTTAAAAAACATAAAACCGACTTTAAAGAAAAAGTAGAACTAAAAAACTATTTAAAATAAAAATATAAAAACCGCCTTCAAAAATGTATGAAATAAAAAAAACGAACCCTAGAGTTGATGGCGGTGCTAAAAAGGCTACACAAATCACAAAGGATATCATCCACTCATGTTTTCTTTCATGCATCATTTTTGCTTGCTTTAGCACCGCCTTCAACTCTAGGGTTCGTTTTTTTTATATCATACATTTTTGAAGGCGGTTTTTATATTTTTATTTTAAATAGTTTTTTAGTTCTACTTTTTTTTTTTAAGTCGGTTTTATGTTTTTTAAAACAGTTTTTTTACAATTATTTAATACAAATTAAATTTCGATTCACTCCCTGGAACAGTCACCGCGCCGCACCGGCCGCCCCGCCCCGCTCCCCTCCGCTGCGTACCGTTCCGGACAGTAGGCGGTCGTTTCGCCACACTCTTCAACTGTGAAATTATAAGCGAGACCGCGCTGCTGCAATCGCATTCGTTACGCGTTCAACGTTTTGCCAGGCCTTCGTCACTCGCTCAAGGTCGCGAGTTAAATGCCTACCGCTTGGCGTACCGACTAGGGGTCGCAAACCGGGATCCCGAATCCCGAAAATACCGGGATACCGGACCGAAACGAAAGCTTTAAAATACCGGGATTGAGTTAACAGAAACCGAGATTTTCGGTATTTTCGGTATTTCATTATTAATAAGTAAGACTAATAACAAATTAAAAAGCCCGCGACATTCCGCCGCACACGATTCTTTCTGCGAGTAGTCGCGCGGTGGTTGCTATGGCAACGCGGCTCAGCTATGTGACGCATGTCGCGCGCGACTACACACACACGGCCAGGAGTGAGTGAGACCTACTCCCGAGTTCCCGACGGCGTACGACACCTGAAAGCCATTGTCGTGCCTGCTGTTCCTGCGATTCTACTCCTTCGCCCGGAGCGAACCAATAGAAGCCGATATTCGTTAGGTCGGTTAAGTAATTTGTTAGCTCAGTGGTAAGCATGTAGGGTTTGCATTTTTTGGACCATGGTATCGAATCCCACCAAATCTTTTTGGTTTTTTTTGCTTTTTTTTTCTTTTTTAAGCAATGTTACGTTGTTTAAATTATTTTAGGGTGTTTAGTTTTTTTTATAACCACCTAAGAATTATTTTCGGAAATACAAACTTGTAACAAAAACGACATGCACCGCCTCAAAATTAGGTTAGGGTTAATATATAGAAGATGCGTCGCGTAGCATGAAATGGCTCTATATGAAAACGGCGGTTCTAGAGGAAAGTATTTAGAATTAGCATACAATAATTTAAGATGCATTCCTCCTACTAGTGTAGAGTCAGAAAGAGCGTTCTCTTCAGCTGGTTACTTTTGTAATCATTTGCGCTCAAAATTAAGTGACAAAACACTAGATGCACTGGTATTTTTACGATCTCACTATTTAAACTAATTATGATAAGCCGCCAAAGAACATTTTATGTTTTTGTTACAGCTGATGGATCTCGTACCTAGCTGATTTGATGCTGTTATAGATAAATAAATATTAGGAGTTCGGTTTTTATTTGTTTTTAGCTATAAATAAGTAACTCAAGAGTGAGACATTTACGTTTTAATTTCATATTAGGATAAGTCGCCACTCGCCAGAGAGTATTTGATGTTTTTGTTAAAGCTGATTACAGTTTTGTTAAAAGAATATTATCCTATATTCATTTTTAAGTTTCCGGATTAACAGTAGGTTTAAAGACTTACATAAGTCGACGTTTCGCCCGCTACGTCACGGGCTTCATCAGGAACTGCGGGAGTTCCTGGAGCCGACGTCTGGTGTCCGTTGTACCAGACGTCAAACTCAGACTTTTGAAAGTTTGACGTCTGGTACAACGGACACCAGACGTCGGCTCCAGGAACTCCCGCAGTTCCTGATGAAGCCCGTGACGTAGCGGGCGAAACGTCGACTTATGTAAGTCTTTAAACCTACTGTTAATCCGGAAACTTAAAAATGAATATAATTAATAACAGTGTAAACTTAAAAACATTAGTAATATTATCCTAGTTTAAGTAAGATTTATGTCTGTTTAAAATAACTCGGCAGTGAGTTATTATATTTTCGTAATAGCAGATTGAAGTTTAAAATCTAAAATTAATAAAATTGTGATTTTCTTATCTTAACACACTTTATTGTTTGACTGGTGACAATTGCCTTACAAAAATGACGATTTCATTACATATTTTAAATGTTTTTTCTCACAATATCGAAAATACCGAAAATACCGGAATCTCGGTATTATTAAAAAAGTAATACCGAAAACACCGGTATTTGAAAAGGGGTCCGGTATTGCGACCCCTAGTACCGACTAATCTACAATTAACAGTGGGCTGCTGCTATCCAGCCAGACCGGGCGCGTGGCGCTTTCGAATTTAAAAAATGTCGAAATCACGTAATTATTGTGCAGTGGACGGGTGCAAAAGTCAAAAGACAAATGAAAACTTGTCTTTTTTTTTCATTGCCGAGAGACGAAGAAAGGTAAGTGTTTTGTTTAGTAGCATTTTGATTTATTTCTAGTAATTTATTTATTCATATTAGTAGGAGGTCATAGATTTAAAAATAATATCATATTGCCAATAACATTAGTTAGATGACGCCGAACAGCGTGGTATGTATGGCCTAATTTGTATAAGGATAATAGGTACATTGTAGATGATCATTGATCATTAAATTTATTGATCAAACAAAACTATCACTGGAAGGTTGCACGCAATGCACGCTTCGATGTGAGAAACTAATTGTGACGCTAACGCATGCATGAATTTGTTCGCATGAATTTGCCGTACCTAAATATCGTATCGTTGGTAGCTAGAACGATAAAAGTTGGTAGGTATCATCTTCATTTTATTCCTCACAATAAGACAGCACAAAGACACAGCCCTTAGACGCGCTGAACGACGCGATTTCGAGATAGAGTTACACGACAGAAAGAGAAGCGAAATGTAGGCAGTTATCGTGTTTAGGCATGTAGCTCTGTGCGAGTCAATTTGTACTTTATCGCGTCGTCGCAGAGTAGCTATTTCTTTGTGAGTGTTTGTACAGAGCAGCTTCTGTACGGAGTACTCTTTTCTATTCTGTGGTTTTGCCGGCAAAGAGCCGCTTGCTACCTAAGGAGCTACAGGTTGTGACAAACAGACGGACGGGCGGCCAGACAGATTTTATAAGCGTCGCTGGCCAGCGTCGCTGGTTTAGAAACCCGAAGAGCATTGTGGAAGAAATCCACTGTTACGTACCTACCTAGCTTTAAATAGAAAACAAATCACACGAAGCGCAACGCTCGCCCTTCTCTGGTCGATCATACATAATACATAACCAGTTTCCTTGTCGGACGCTTTAAAAAATCTGATTCCAACTAATAGCCACGAAGTGTGATTATTAGTTATTATATAACGCTCTACGAAATTCAGATTTAATAATGGGTTCCATGGTTCAAGCACCGCCGCCGCCGCCCCGCCGCGCCGTGGATTATTTACGAGAAAATCGCTGTAATTTCAACATACTCGTACGAGCACGCGCAGTAGAAGTTGGTGGAGGGTTCCCATGCCACCATTACTTTGATTTATTCCAGGATAAAAAAGTTTCCTACTGCATGCTTCGATCAAGTTTTAGGTATGATCGAACGAAGACTGCATGTGATTGATGTGTCAGTCAACTTTGCATTGGACAACGTAACTTCGAGCGTGGATTGGCGGGCGAAAAATCAACCAATCAGGATTTTTCGGGATTTTTTTTGTCATGCTAGAAATTGAGTCTACAGATCTACAGTAAATTGTCGACGGTGGTCTCAGATTCACTGGAAAAGAGCTACGCTCGGAGAAACCGGACGAAAGAACGGCGGTACTTCGGTGTACTTTCAACTTTGGACGCTAATAACTTTTTTCCAGTACCTATAGTGAGTGACTAGTCCAGCGACCTCGGTTTAATTGCTGTGGGCTAACTGAAATCTTTGAGGAAATATTATACACTTTTTAGAGGTGCAGACCATGGAGTTGTCCATGGGTGCAGGCAGACGCAAACGCCGTGAATCGTGATAAGGGTACTGTCTGTGGTACTGTGCGCAAGGCAGCCAGTCCGCCGCGCCGCACAGTGAATCGTCTAGTACAAGCCAGCTGGACAAAATTATTTTTCAATGATTTTGTTTTCAGAACACCTAATTACGTAAATTTACACATTTTTTGGAAAGTATATATTATCGTGTCATGCCCTACTAGCAAATAATAATGAAAACGCAAGGTAAATTTTAAGAATGAGAGAGACAATTCTTTTTATATCAAATATATTTACAAAAACACAAATAAGACACAAAGACACAAAAGAACAATAAAGTTACATACTGAAAAAATATACTAAATAGAGAAAACAAAAAAATACGATTTTAATTTACAGAATAATTTATTTAATTTTAAAATCTAACTTTACATAGTATATAAAATTGCAGAGTATTATTTATAACGTTTATGTATAATCTAATTATTCTACCCTACTCACTAGAGTATTCTTCGCTTGCAGAATCAGTGTCAGCGGAGTCTGCTACTGTGTAGTCGTTTATCTCAACACCAATGTCTAGTGAGGTACTCTGGTTTACGATAGATGTTGAGAAATCGCTACATTTTAAAAGAATTAACACCTCTTTTGGGAAGGTGCTTGGGTTTTTTCGAGGAACCTCCCTAAGGCTATTTATCACAGGATCGGATGTGACCAACAGCATCGTAATTAGGTCTTTATTCGTGTCTACACGGGAACACTTCCGTGTGTGATGCTCTCGAAAGCGACGACAATCTTTATTTCGAGCTTCCTGTGCCTCCTCCGACAGTTGTCCTATAGGTACTATGCTATGCTTAATTATGGCTGTACTATGGCATAATAACTTATGAACAGTGACGGGCATGTAGTACCAGGAATAAAGACTTAAATACAATGCTTTCGTTTCTTTTGTAAACTCCTCAAATGCTTCTAGATTTATATCGTATCCAGAAGAGATAGCACGAAGAATTATACTAAATTTTAAAATTAGCAACTCGTCCAGTCACAACCACACACTTAGCTCACAATTTTGAAAAAATCGACGCGCTGTGTTCCCGTCATTTGTTGAACCGAATCCCGGTTTTGGTCTGTCAACAATGAGGCCCATTTCGGTTTTAAATTTTTGTTGAATCTCCTGTTTTCTTCTTTGCACATTAGCCTTATCAACCTCTCCCTTGACTTGCCACTTCTTAATATTAAGGCGATAGCTTATGTGCAACAAGCATTCAAAACACCTAATCCAAGCGTGTAATGTTGACAGACCAAAACTGTAATTTTCTGGCTTATCCAATAAACTTTGTGTAGGAACATTCATTTGTTTGGGGGTAGCACCGCATATATAACATGTCTGGGAAGAACGAGTTTCTGTGACGGCATTGCAGATTTTTCCATCCACCATAGTCATTACTAACTTATGGAAGATAGAAACTTCTAGATCATCGTTCTGAATTTTTGTCGGCACCAAGTTTCTTATTTTTTCTTGAAGCTTTTCAACTTCCGTGCGTGTAAGGTCATCACTCTCTTTTCGAAAAAAGAATTTAATGGGACGGCAATAAAGAGTCGAGGATGTCCTTGGATTTTTCCATACACATACTTTATCATCGTCGGACTTATATAGTATTATTGGGACAAAACAGAATACAAACAAAAATTCGTCATCATTTTCACTATTCAAGAATTTTTGCTTGTATCTGCTATGCCCCGAGCTTCCGTCACACCCCCACTTAGATACTAGTGTTAGTGATAGATCAGGTGAGAGCAGTGTCCGTCTTACCACATCACGTTGAGCAGAAATAAGTCGATTAGCCGTAAGGTCCAATATTTCTTGCAACTCAATTTCCGCGAATATGTCACTAATAACAATATTTTCAGGGATACAAGCACGCTTAGATTTTTGCAAACTATGGTAGGACGGAAATACCAAGTGTCCTGCCTTCAATGTCCACTTTCTTGTCATTTTGTACGAATGCGATGTACACTTAGTATCCACGTAATAAGCTAAGGCTTCGTCGCTGGTTAGGAGACGTTGGTGTTCCTGCTGGTGCCTAATTTTTTTTATTTTGCTTGCTCTTTTTGGCGAAGAGAAACTAACCTCCCGAATGAGGTTAGCAGCATCTCTCTGACCGGATGAACGGGTCGCCACCACTGTTGCGAACGCCAGCTCCTTGGAACTCCTCGATTCCACCAAATCTTGAACGCGCCTTCTCTTCGTTTTGACGGATGATCTCTCAAAATCCGATTTTGGTCTTCCTGCTGGACTGATTTCCTGTACCTCAGTAGTCGGTGAAAATGACGTTGATAATTGAGGTTGTTTTAGGTCAATATTAAAAACAAAATCGTCGCCTGCTAGCCACGAACCACATTTTTTTAAAAAAATTTCCACTTTTTTTCCACTTTCGTTCCACTTTTTCTCTATTTTACTCGAATATAGTTTAAGTCGGTCTTTTATATCACGTTCTGTTTCATTGTTTATGTTTTTTAGACTAAACTTGGTAACAATATGTCCAAACAGGGCACCAGATCGATCGCCTTTGGAACAACTCCTCCACACCTCGAAGAATTCCTTTCTCGGAACACAACCTGTAAAAAAAATGTTTTTATAAACCGCGAACGTTGGCGAATTCTACACTAACGTCTATTGTTATCTACGATAGCAACTCTTTAATATATAAAAAAATTAGACCGGTACCATCCGGTACTCATATTTAGAGTGTCCAATAAACAATGGGAAATAGTTTTATTTCAGAAGAAAACGAGCATTATTTTCTAAAATGCATAAAAAATTTAAATTACAATAAAATTGAAAGTTAAGTTCGTTAAAATTTTACTCTTACCTTTGTTTGTGTTCTCCATTACAATCAACTTCAGCACAGCCCAAAATGATTCCCACGTCTTAACTAAGCGAGAGCACGAACGCGACTGTTTATTACCCCGTTTTTTGTGACTAAAACAATGGCTGGATTCATTAGTTAATAACTCTGTCACCGCACTCAGTACGAGCTCGCTATTATTGTTTTCGTGTTCGTGGGTTATCGGTTATTGAATAATAATAGAACCCGTTTACAAGTTCTCTCATGAATTTTGTCCACTTAGCCACTATGAGACCGTTCACAGTGCGCCGGCGCGGGCGCTGCTCGCGGCGGTGGGCGCGGCGGACCCGGCGGACTGACTGCTCGCAAAACAGGGTATCCGATGTGTTCATGTTTGCGTTGTGTGCCGTGCCCGTGCCCCAAATCAGTGATTTGTACTTGTATGCCGATGATATTTTTTATTTCGATGCGAAGGCCCTTTCGAATGAGCAACAAAATAAAAGTGTACATGACATTTTTGGGTCTACATTTACAATTTTCCTAAAGTTCACTGTACTACAGTGTACAGTACATTGTCGAGTTAATCAGTTCCAATTTTGTACCATCAATGGTACTGTCTAACATTGACTTTGTCTAATGGTACAAGTGGTCAGGAGCGAGTTTTTTATTTGAGTTGATTTATTAATTGAATTTTATAATGAAGTCAAACATATTCTTTATTAGTGTAGTGTGCAAATCGAATACAGTATGTGTAGTGTAGGTAGCATTGCAGTCTTAGTGCTTTGCAGTCATAGTGTCTCATTGCAGGCACCAGCGCGCTGGTGCCTGCAATGAGACACTTATTAATTAACAAATTATGCTACCGACACATGAAAAGTAGTGGACACTGTATTCGATTTGCACACTACACTAATAAAGAATATGTTTGACTTCATTATAAAATTCAATTAATAAATCAACTCAAATAGCGCAGCGGCAGCAATGACAGATGAGATAACAAAACAACAGAGTTGATTCTTTCACGGCCTTTGCTGTGGCTGCGCGGGTTTAGTAGATGATACGTAAGTAGGTATTTACTATACATATTTTATGTATCTACTTACTATACTTTTACCTATGTTTGTTTTTTTTATGTACATAATACTGAGTATATGCGCTCATCACATTTCTCACGAGCTACCTGAACGTCTACGCCTGAGAACACAAACACCATAAACACGAATCGTTTTGTCGAGAATTTAAATTGTAAGGAATGGTACCTAACCTATAGCCTAGGTTTGTGATACAGTGTAAGTAGATTATATATATTTACAGTATGTAGGTATATGTATACTAAATACGGTGTGCGCGGCCAGTGATCGCCTGTCATACAAATTATTTAGCCGTATGCGGCAGCGCTGCGACGCGGGGCGTGGGGCGGGCGTGCGGCGGCGTGGGGCGGCGACCGGGCCATACCGGAGGGACTAGAGGAGAACACAACCGAGGCTTATATGCGGCCATCTTACATCCAGTACGGTGGTACCAATCCAGTCAGCTACAATTTGAGCCTACCACCTAGTAAGGGGCTAGGGAAGGGACCTATACAGTTTTACACCGGTTCCGAACGGTGAAGCAGCAGGTTTAGGTAAGTACGTAAATTTTTTGGTCAGAAAAAAACTCATTTGTTGGTAGGTACACGCCGATCGGATTCGAACCTCGGACCTCTCGCATGAGAAGCCGATACCCAAACCACTCGGCCACCCGCCGCTTAAATGGTAGTGTGGTGTGGACAGGTGGTGGTGTAGGTGGTGGTGGTGAAAAGTAGTGGACACTTCGCGTTTGTCCACCGATTTAGTGAGGATATTTATTGAGTTCGGTATGGGCCCGTCCTCCATGGCCCGTCCTTACGCTAGTAATGTATGTACATTGTACATATTGTATTTCCTCGGTCGTCGCGACGAAATACAAACGCACTCTGCGGAGCGAAGGCGGCCGCGGCGCGGCGCGACGGTCGGTGGTGATGGTGGGGTGGTGGAAGCGCGGAGCTGCCTGAGATTACGGACTGATAGACAGCCAGGTAAGCAGACGCACGCACGCAGGCACGGCAGCAGGCAGCCAGTAGCTTAGCTTGACGCTTCGCCATGCGTGCGACACAGGCTCCGCTCCGCGACCGCGAGGCCGCGCCGCCGCCGCGCCGCCGCCGCCACCGCGCCAACCCCGCCGCCACCGCGCCAACCCCGCCGCCACCGCGCCAACCCCGCCGCCCCCGCCGCGCCAACCCCGCCGCCGCCGCCGCCGTGCTCCGCACGCCCCCTCCTCAACGGCCCAAAGTCTTTCGTTTCCTTTGTGAAACACCGCCCGCCGGCGCCGCCGCCGCCGCCGCCGCCGCTTTGATGTTGCCGCGCGCCGCGTGCCGCCGACAAAACAAACGAATAGTGCCGGCCGACCGAGTCCTCCTACTACCTTCCCCCCGCCCCGCGCCCGCTGCTCGCCGCTCCACCATTCACAAATGCAATTATCATTCGTTGCGGCGAATGGATTTTTATCATTTTATTGTGGAAGTCTCTTTCGATACCGCCACCGCGCCGCGGACGCTCGCTAAATAAATATGGCGGCGAACTTCGATCGACGATGACGACGACACGGTGAGGTGAGCGAGGTGAACGGCGGCGGAGGCGGCGCCGCCGCGCCGGCGCGGCGCGGCGCTACATTATGAATTATGGCACACTTTTAAAATAATATGCAGAAGCCTCAACTCTCAACACTCTAGAGATTTCAGAAAAAATCTGTATATTTAAACGATTCGAAAATAATGAATGAGGCACACACATGGCACGCACGAGTCGACTCGCGCGGCAACTACAATACTCATCAAATGAAATGTACATACCTACAGCCATATACAGCATAGATAGAATGACGTAAAACCGGCCATCATGTGCGAGTCGAACTCGAGCACTGTTCGGCAGGGCTCGAGCAGGGTTCCTTATCGCCATGTCATGGTCAGCGCCGCCCGCCACCCACGCCATCTATGTATTAGTTAAAATGCTTCATACTCTTTTCGGTAGATGGCGCGCATACACTTTTTAGTTTCTTCTATGGGGATCCCCGTGAATTTTTAACTTTTTCTTATTTTTATTATTTGTTGTTATATAGGCCATAATAATTAATTAATAACACTTATTCTGTGAAAATTTCAACGGGCTAGGTACCTATTACGGTTCAAGAGATACAGCTTAGCCCTCGGACAGACGGACAGACAGACAGACAGACAGCAGCGGCGCGGCGGCGCGGAACGGCGTAGGCTTAGTAATAGGGTCCCGTACGACGGATACGGAACCCTAAAAATTCAGTAAAAATTACATCTGCCGCTTGCGCACGCGCCACGCACGCGGACTTGGCGCGGGCGGCACCGCGCCGCCGCCGCGCCGGCGGCGCGGCGCGGCACCGTCAAAGGAAGCGGCACCTTTGAACATTCTTTGTGTTCGCCGCACGCCGCTCCCCGCGTCGCGCCGGCCTTTCCCCCTCGCGGCCGAGATGAAGGCGACGCGACGACGACGAGACGACGACGATGCGATACATCCCATCCCACACACACACAGCCCGGCCCAAACTTATACGTGCATAAACTCCCTCCCACGGAGCACGGACACACACTACACAAGCAGCGAGCGAAGCGACAAGCGACTGCATCATTGTCGGTAAAATTCAAACGGGTTTGTGTGATAGATATCAATAGCTTTGTACGCTACTACCGCATGCCGCCTCGCAGTCTCCGCGCCCCCGCCCCGCCCCGCCCCGCGCTTGCCCGACCCCGCTTAGCATGCAAGGTGGTGTGTTGGAATGGGTGCTTGCTTTGTTAGCTGTTAATTTTCATAACTAGGTAGGTATTACTAATCAAATCAATCACAAATCCCAACTATAAATTACAAAATAAAAAAAAAATTATAATGTCGGGAGACCGATAAGTAAATATACCCGCGCACCTTATAATAACGTGTTCTTGCCCGCGCAGCTCTGAGTTTTTATATTTTAATTACCTACTTGGCGGTCCCCCGACTCCTTTAAGTAAGTAAACGGAAATTATGTTTGACTGTTTAAGGGTCGGGCGTTTTTAAATTTGTAATTTAACTTTTATTTCAAGCTTTAAAAAAACCGCATCCAAATCGGTTCATCCGTTTGGGAGCTATGATGCCACAGACACACACACACACACACACATACAGACAGACGGAGACGTCAAACTTATAAATATCCTATTGCGTCGAGGGTTAAACAGGAAAACGAACAGATTTTTCGAATTCATAAGCCCCGCGCGATATTAAAAAAATTAGGAGTGGCATGGGGGGATGCATGTAACTGTAATTTAATGAACGTTCATCACGTGGTGGGTTCAGTTCAGTAGAGATAACATTTATTTAAGTATCTATCTTATTATGACATAGTTGTGGAATGGCGCTGATCCTCGCGAAACGCCGCGCGCCGCCTCCGCCGTCTCGCCACCGCGCCTCGCCACCGCCGCGCGTCGTCGCGTCGCGTCTCGCTCGTCCGTCGTCGCCCGCGTGTTGCCCGCGTGCGACGCATAGGGTTGCCAACTTTTTATTCACGGAAAAAAGTATATTAAGGTCGGAAAAGGAAATTAAACAGTATTTTAGAAAAATGAACAGTATTTTATTTATTTTTACAATGTTTTAAATACTTATTTTTGGTGCTCCTCACGAAACTTATCAATTTATCATCTTTTTTAAAAAGTTCGCAAGCCTCACTATATTTGAAATTCAAATTAATAAAATGTCTCCACTTTTGACCCGTAATCATTTTAGAAAAAATCTTCGTCTTCTGATACTTTTTTCTGAACTACTTACTTGAATGAAACTAAACTAATTCGGAATACAAATCATCCATACCAACATTTAGTCTATGCAAATTATGACTGTCTATATTTTTTTTCAAAATGATCTAATCTAACACGAGAATTTAATGATAAACAGCTGATATTTGTATTCATACGACACTTTTTGGCCGTTATTTGGTTCTGAAATGAAGACTGCACTACACGCGCGTTTTATTTGTGGCTCTGGACTGGATACCAGTGAAGTGACGGTGAAAACAGTATTTTGTATACTTTTTGTTTGTTGAACAGTAAACAGTATTATAGATTGAAAACAAGTATAATACTGTTTTTAACAGTATGGTTGGCAACCCTAGCGACGCGCCGCCTCTCCGCCGCAATCAAATTAATAACGTCTATATTTTACGTGTTTGTCGGCGCGCGCCGACGACTGTATACATAAAATACAGTGGAGAGCGGAGTCGCTATGAGCCGTTAGGTAGGGCCGACCGAGCCGACCGACACACATCTCTGCGAATGTTTTAATGCCGACATTTTATTTCGAGCGTCTGCCTGAGCCTGATCCTATCGCCGCGCCGCGCCGCCCCGGCGCGGTCGCGGCGCGGCGGCCGAGAAGAGCTGGGGCGGTGCGGGAGCGCCGCGCCGCCGCCTCCTCCCGACTCCGGAGTCACTCCAACTAACAATTTACGTTTTATGTGCTCGTTAAAGAATCTACGCTTCTTCGTGACTCGCCTAGATTGAGAATGGACGTGCAAACGAGGAGTCATGCGTTGAACGGTACCTATATATTTTAATGAACGTCTACGTCTATTTGGAATTTGAACTCGAAGGGTGCTCGAACAACATCTACCTACTCGTACTCACGTATTTTATATAATCTTTGTGAAACTGCTACTATATACGTAGACGTAGGTACCTAGTCATCCGAATTGACCAATAAACGCCGAAACTCGCCATCACTTTGTTCATAAATTAGCGGTGAATTTGACTGAGCGAAGTCTAGGCTTGCCACCCGTACCATATTATACGTATAGTATCGTGTTATATTTTAGTCAATTGTACTATATAAATATTATAGAAAAATAATATAGTACGAAAAATACTATATTTTCATCGCTAATCTAATAATCTGTGACTGGAACGCACTCGCAACGCAGCATGGGTAATTTCAGAACGAAACGCATTCACGTCGCTCACTTCACTCACGCACGTCCGCGTCACGGCAAGTAAACGTCAACTTTCTGTCATTGTCAATTTGTAAAGCGTAGAGCATCGTGGCGTAGAGTATTAAATAAATAACAAACACAGATGGACAAACAAATTATGATTAAAAATAAATGTGTAATTGTTTTCCTAAATTTCCCAAAAGCAAGGAAAAAAATGAAATGAAATGAAATGAAAATATACTTTATTGCACAAAAAGTGACAAAACGCGGACTTAAAGCCTAAGGGCATTATCTGCCAGTCGTACCTGGGATTGTGAGTAGGGTAGATGGGTAGTGCGGAAAATTGAATGAGAGTTTTTTTAAGAGGTTAATTATACACAATAAAACATAGATAATAGTAATAAATAACATACAACTAAATACATTCGTGACATACATACATACAAGTTCAAAAGTATATACATATACGCAATATAAACAAATACAAATACATAGGTACATGCATACATACCTAATGCAGTTTCTAAACAAGCGATAACACACATGGAGACATTATGGGTTTGAAAACATATGTCCGAGCATATGTCGGAAGTGCGGAGAGTGGCAGGGAGTTGGTTCCAAAGACGAGCTGATTCAACAGCAAAAGAATGGGTATAGAATGAACTGGAATGAATCGGGATACAAAGAAGGTTACCATCCATGGACCTCAAAGAAGCACCATGACTCGAAAGAAATTGGAATTTCAAACGGAGATTTTCTGGAGCACGGGGATCGAACAAAACTGAATACTTATAGAACACTGTTATAGAAGGGAAAGAATGTGAGTTTTCCTACGCGCTCGTACTTTAGGCCGCTTCAACTTGGTGCAGTATTCAGTTATGTGGTCATATTTTCTAAGGTTGAAGATATACCTGACGCACGTATTTTGTAGACGCTCGAGTTTATCGAGTAATGAATGACTCATTTAGATCCAGGAAGCAGACGTCAGCATAGTCAATAATAGAGAGTAGAAGAGATTGTGGTAGAGCAGTTTTAGTATGTTCCGGAAGAAATTTTTGAAGACGCTTTAGCGAGTGTAACGAACCATAGACCTTCCGACAAATTGTACCAACCTGAGGAGACCACGAAAGAGTTTGGTCGAACAATATACCGAGGTTTTTAACAGTTTTGCAATAATTGATAACTGTGCCATTAAAAATAACCTTGGGTATATTGTCGGCGTCGATCTTCGCAAGCTGGCGCGAGCTCCCAATGATGATGGCCTGAGACTTGAGTGGATTGACTGCTAGGCCAAAACGCTCGCTCCATGCCCGAATTATTTCGAGGTCGTAATTTAGCGAAGCTACAGCCCTAAAAATGAGTTCCGGGCTAGAGCTAGCACATAGCTGAAGGTCTTCTGCATACAGATGGTAGGTGGAAGATAAATTTAGAGTAATAAAGTGTATAAACACTGAGAATAATAGAGGAGATAAAACGCCGCCCTGTGGTACACCAGTGTACCATTATATAATGGTACACTGGTGTACAAAAATAAAAGTACTATGTTTTTTGGTAAACTATACTAAAAATAAAATTGTTTCTCGGTCCGTCGGTCCAACCAACCATGCTTCATAGCTTCGAAAAACTGTTTAAAAAAAACATTGAACCGACTTAAAAAAACAACTACTTACTTAGAACTAAAAATTATTAAATAATTGAGTTGAAGGCGGAAAAGCACAAAAGGGTTTCATCTATCAACTTTCTGGTGTGCTTTTATATTTATTTATTTATTTATTTTTAGGTCTAAAGTTCTAACAGTTTTTTATTTCACTCTTTTTAGTAATATCACATAAAAAATCATCACAAATCGGTTGTCGTGTTTTGGTATATAATTATACGCCCATTTGATACACAGCCCATATCTTGAAAACTACTGAACCGATTTTGATGAAACTTGCACTGTTCCCTAAGTTGAAGTAAATGTAAGACAAAGAATGGACTCAACCCGATTAATAGTTTCGGAGAAATGCGTGGACAAACATACATACATGCATACATACAAACATACATACACTTATGAAATTTGGCACACCTGTTTAGAAGCCCACATACACTAACATATATTCGTAATATTGTGCAATTCCAACGATATTACATACATACGTACGGGTCAAATTGATAACCTCCTTTTTAATTTTTATTTATTTTTGAAGTCAGTTAAAAATAAAGCTAAGCCGTAAAATAATCTTGACAAGAAGACCTTGCGGCGCGGCACTTGTATGCACGGGTTAACATTTTTTGTCACTGCGCTCAACTCCCTCATCGCAATTTTATATGGCAAGTGCACCATAGTAGAGACATTCCAGTCCGCATATCCGGCATGGAATTTCACTGAGCGTGGTTTGGTTTCGCGACGAGAAGCGAATTTGGCTGTCAACTGCGCCATTGGTCCCTCGGCACAGCCACCCATGCTGATTTCATAAAAATAATGGATATATATACTATAGGTACATACGCTGCTAAAATCATGCTAAAATCATAGCCCTAGTAGGTATTACGAGTTATAAACACATACAGATCAGAAATCGTACGTACATGAAAAAAAAAGTAATACTGCCATTTCAGGTACACTTATGAAATAAGTATGTACCTATGTTACCTTTATTTGTCGGAGAGTAAGAGCGAGACTGCCTTGTCGTTGTCGGTTATAGTTAGTATGCACACTGTGGCACCTGCTCTACCACAGCACCACAGGCTTTGGCTCTACCAAACCACTGACTGCGGGCTGACTGAAAGGTGAGTTCGGCGGCAACCACATAGACGGAGGCACGGAGGTTACACGCTATCTTTGGCATCAGTTCAGTCCATCAGTCTGGTTAGACCATGCTCCAGACTGACCGTTTAATCTATTGACCGATGGACTGATGGACCGGACTGATGGATTTTAAAATATTTTTATAATTTTCGTCAGTCTAGCCAGGGCAGACTGATAGTGCGAATGCATTTTACGTCTGGCGTCAGTCTGGCGTCAATCTGGTCGTAACCAAGGTCACGGACTGAACTGATGCCAAACCTAGCGTGTAACCGCCGTCATAGAGAGGCAGTGTTTCAAATGGAAGAAAGAGAAAGGAACACATTGTGCTGCAAAGACAAAGAATTAAAAAAATCTTTATCTTAGTAGTGCTGGAGCACACCGCTGGAGCATTGCTATTTCCCTATCTATGTCACCAACTGACTGCTGCCACCATTTCCGAGTACTTATAACATGAGTTATAATAATATTCAATACTCCCGTAGTTGACCAACCCATGCTCAATGTACATATTTTCTTTTCTTGGATTTTCTCCCATATATTTTTTATGGAAAGTGCAACATGTGGCATCCTTTCACCTACAAGCAGGCGTCTAAAGATTCCCATGGACATTCTATGTTGCACGGGGATTACGAGTGCCATGCCGGCCTGACAGTAGCCTTTTCACGCCCCTTTTTTGAAAAACCCTAGGCTCTACTTGGGAGATTTACACTATATATATTTCTATATCATCACATCATTCATCAATAAGGAAAATCACTAAATAAATCTGTAAAGGATGGTCATGGAGTAAGTTAGGTACTTTGTTTTATGAGATACTGCGTTTTTAGACTCTATGTATGATACTAAAACTAAATTAATGATTTTTAGAAATATTTTCTGTATGTATGTATGCATGTATGTTCCTTCATAACTTTTAAACCGATAATCTGAATTCGATGAACGTTCGTACAAGCACATTTACCTAGACAAGACACAGGATCATCATCATCATCATCAGCCTGTATCGGTCCACTGCTGGACATAGGCCTCTCCCAAGGCACGCCACCACACGCGGTCTTCCGCTCTTCTCATCCATCCACTCCCGGCTACCTTTTTTAGGTCGTCTGTCCACCTAGCCGGGGGGCGTCCCACGCTACGTTTGCTTGTACGTGGCCTCCATTCGAGCACCCGTCTACCCCATCGGTTGTCGGGCCTGCGACAGATGTGCCCAGCCCACTGCCACTTCACGGATAAGACACAGGATAGGCTAAATAAAATTCAGTTCCGGTTACGCTAAGATGTGGCTCCCATACAAACCGAAATGTTCCGCGCGCCGAAATAGAGGTACGGTAGTGGAATTACTTACTTTCTTCTTTTTAAATATGAATTCTACGCTAGCGAAGCCGCGGGCAAAGCTAGTATATGTATTTATTTGTTTATTTATTTATTGTTCAAGTACTAAAACTACTGCACGAAATCGAAATAAATGCTGCTAAGCCTACCTGTCGTCCGTCATTCATTTCATTACAATGAAACTCATAGAATTAAAGATCTCAATTCCGCTAAAGTGGAACCGATTACGTACGACTCGTGCGAGCCAACAAACCAATAAACCGCTGAAATCATCTCCGCCGTAAATCTAATTAACGGAATCTCAAATCGAGTTGGAATTTTCAATCAGTTCCACAACGAAATCAATTTTATGCACAACGAGCTCCGGAATGGGTTCCCCTCGTTTACTAACCGCCCTCACCCCCCCCACCCCCCCCCCCCCCCTCCCGCCCCTCCTCGTCCGTTCCGCCCCCTCACCGCTACGAGGCTCTCTCCAGCTCGGCAATCCCGATTTCCAACACAATGAATCAATTAATCTCGCGTTTACAAATTGGTACATAACGTACCTACTCTTCGCAAACAAAAACGACGCAATCCAATTTGCCGCTTCATTTGATTGAATGGCATGTCTTTCAATTAAATTACAGTATTTTTTTTTATTTTATCTTATTTTGTGTGGAGCTTACTTGAGTAGGTGCTCAAGTAAGCTCCACGTACAAGTAAGCTACACGTAGTACTTACGTGATTATTTCTGTTGTTTATGCTTGGAGCATATATTGTGCGTGGGTGACTATGTATTAGGAATTCTTTGGTTTCCTCATTTTATGGAATAATGATCTAACTCTACACAGATCACCGAAATATAAAGTTGGTATTTCGGTGTTCTGTGGCAACCGGTAAGGTAAGACCATGGCTAAGGCCCACTTGCACCAACACGAGTTTAGAGTTAAGTAGCGAGTTATGGATTTAAACGCGGTTTAAACGCGGTTCCCACAGTCAACGAGTGCTAGCTTAACGAGTTAAACTGGTTTATAGTTAAATTCGTGTTGGTGCAAGTGGGCCTAAGATAAGACCACTGAATCTCCCAATTCCGTGGCTAAGTAAGACTCAAGCGCGTGGATACCACAAACAACTTCTATAGATACGGAAGTAATAATAATAATAATACACTTTTTGCCACTTATTGTGTGTCAAGGGCGGGCTTATTGCCTTAGGCAATTTCCTCCAGTCAACCCGGTGGACCTAACATTTTAACATGGAAGCAGTGGGCGAAGGCATGCACGCGATTCATGCACGTAACTTTGTTCAAAGTTCAAATCGGAAAAAACACACGCCGCCGCGCCGCGCCGCCGCCGCGCCGCGCCGCCCCGGTTGGATTCGAATCTCGAACCTCTCGCAAGAGAAGCCGACGACGACGCCCAGACCACTCGGCCACCCCCCGCTTCTGTAAGTACTGGCATGTACTGGTACCTCTTTGGCTAGCATTATTATTATTATCACCAATGACTTATTTATTTGCGATATTACTACTTAGTGAGTGCAAAATGAATATGCCACTTTGTATACTTAATATTATAAAAGTCTTTCTGCGAGACAGAAATTGTCTAGTGCAGGAGACTAGTTTATTGCGGTGCGGTGTAATGATTTTATGTCTAAATAATATTTCATTTCATATATCGCTGATTACCACACAATATTTTACATTCCAGCCACAGAACAACGATCGGGCAACACCGCCCGCGCCCGCGCGCTCGACTGGACTGGTTCCTCGACTGGTTCAAAGCTCCTTGATTCCAGCAAAAGCTACAGAAATTAAAAAATCCCATAATGTAGGAAATAAAATCATGGAGAATGGAGAGCTCCGAAGAATCTGATATGATTGATTACGCGCCTTCCGTGTCGTCATCATCTCATTCCATCAGCAAACGATTCGGCATCCAGCCTTTTACAGTTATCTGATAGGTAATTTAGAGACAGCGGCTATTAGATCCTCTAGCTAGTAGCTCATAATGACTACCGGCGCGGCCACCGCCTCGCGTGGCGCCGCCGCCGCCTCGTCGTTGCCGCCGCGTTGTCGTGTCGTCGGCGAGATCAAACGAACAGTTGACGCGGGTCTACGAGGCGATTGAGTTGAGGCGATTCTGCGCTGCGGCGGCGGTGGAGGCGGCGCCTTCGCGGCGCGGCGCGGTGTCGTATAATGCGCGCGCGAGGGACGGATCTCGGCGTGTCGTCGCCGCAGCGGACGACCCGCCACGCGCATACACTATACAAGTACGGTGCGGGTGCGAGGGAGAACACTGAGGAGCCGCTGCGGCGGCGACACGCCGAGATCCGCCCCGCGCATTATACCTGTGGTCGTACCGTGCGTGTCGATCCAAATTTTGAACGATATTGTGTAGGTAGATCATTCGGACTTCTTAGAAGGACCTCCGTACGCAACGCACAGATAGGTAGACAAAATCTCTAAACTTTGGTTAAATCAATTATGTCTGCGACAGAGGAACGAAAACAGACAGGGTATAATAAATTAAAAAACATTGAACCGACTTAAAAAAAACAACTACTTAGAGCTAAAATAAAAATTATTAAATAATTGGGTTGAAGGCGGTACAAAAGCACAAAAGGGCTTCATCTAACAATTTTCTGGTGTGCTTTTGTACCGCCTTCAATTCAATTAGGTATTTAATAATTTTTATTTTAGTTCTAAGTAGGTAGTTGTTTTTTTTAAGTCGGTTCAATGTTTTTCAAAACAGTATTTATTTCACTCTTTTTAGTAATATCACATAAAAAAAATTATAACAGAAATCGGTTATCGTGGTATAGAATTATTCTCCCATTTGACACACTTATTAGTCCATATTTGTAAAACTACTCAACCGATTTTTATGAAACTTGCACTGTTTCTAAGTTTAAGTAAATGTAAGCTTACAAAAAAAGAATGGTCACAACCACAACACAACCCGAGTCACATCACAACCCGATTAATAGTTTCGGAGAAATGCGTGGACAAACATACATATATACAAACATACATAGAAACATACATACCTTACAATTTTGTATATTTGTTTGGAAGCCCTGATAGATTATTGCAGTTCCAATAATGTTACGTACATACGTGTCAAATTTTGAAGTCGGTTAATAAGGTAAAGTAGGCAACTAACACAAACAAATATGTTTGTGTATTTAAAGGTAGGCACCTACTTAAAAAAATAATCGAGCTGATAAGATAGCATTTTAGACAAATAAGGGTCGATTGCGCCAACAGCGAGCAATCACAATCCCCGCGCTTACTCCTAAAAAAATTAAAAATAGTGCGCCCTAGCCTGCCTATAGAGTCGTGCTCGTCGTGGCTTGGCAGATCGCGCGACGTCACACCGCACCGCGCGCTGAGAAAAATCATATTAGCTTTATATATTATATTATAAATTATAATTTATAAGTTATAACTATATTATTATAAGTTATATATAACACCCAATGTGTTCTTCTGAACTGTTCAGTCTTCTTTAAGGATTTATATTGATTGTATGTATCTTTGTACAATTTGTTTAGGTGTGTATTTATATTTCATACTACTGTTCCCTCTTTAGTAATGCATTGTCCGCCCCTACGTGTATTCCACATCCCAAAGGTTAGTTCGTAAAGAATGCCGCAAGGCATTAAACTCGCCTTTTGTAACCTTTTTTTATACAATGGTGTACAATAAAGTATAATATTTTCATTTTCATTTCTTAATGTTGAAAGATAGAGACGACATTAAATAATTTGCTTGTTCAAAAACTCCGAGAGCGATAGAATTTATGAAAGAAAAGAACGCACCTCAGAGGATTTAGGCGACAAAAGACTACTCGGAAAAATGACTAATTATAAAAATGGCGAAATTCAAAAATAAAATCGTCGTACTATAAAAATGTTTTAACCTAATAAGGTCGACGACCACGAGTATCGTTAATAAATAAATAATAATAAATAAGTTAGGTAAGTTATATAAGTTGACTCAATCGGCCCTAATCAAATCAATGTCGTTATATACATTCTCCTAACTACGTAACGTGATGTTTTGTTTGAAGTGGAAGCGGCACGGCGCGGCGGCGCGGCGGCGGAGGCGGGGCGGCGCGGCGCACGGCGGCGGCGGCGGCCGGCGAGACGTTGCGTTACTACCGCTCGCTCGGCAGTCGGAAGCCATATTTATTATTATTACGCATGGATAAATATTACGCGTCGATTTAGTTTTCTTTTTAAAGCTGAACCTATTGAAGTAAATGTTTAATTCATACTCGAAAGATGGTCAAAAGTGATGCCACCAAACAATGCCGACTGTGTGGGAAATTAATAGCGGACGTTAACTCGTCAGCCTCAAACCGGTCCGGTCCGCGGCCGCGGTAATACCTACTATAGCCTAAGAAACGGGGAGATTCGTTGTATGAAGACCCCAACATTAAATCCTCAGTCGATTTTTTCTTTGGTAGGTTGTAGTATATTATGAGCCAAAGCTTATATAAAAAAATCCAACAAAAAAACCAAGCCGAAGTTAGGTATTTATACCTAAAAGTACAAATGGCTTAATATATTGGACTGAGAAATTCCTCGGTTCAACATTATTTTACAAAATGATTTATTTGCATCAGTATGTGATACATTATGAAAATCTAAAATTTTGTTCAAATGGAAGTGTTACTTTTAGAGATATTTCCTTTTTTTGCCCGTCATTTCTATCGGAAAATTACTCAGTCGAGTTTTTATTCTCGCATGTCCTTAGAATGTAATTTGGCGTAACGGGTAAGAAAATCCAAAAAAAAATCCATACCAAAAGCTAGTTATTGAACATGTATAAAAACTCAGTAGGGAAAATTCCTCAGTCGGATTTCTTTTTTTCATTATGTTAAGTAATCACATTTACACTCAAAACCAAAATATCCAAAAAAATAATCAAGCAGAACACCGAATTTTGAAAATCTATCATAAATTTATTCCATGATTACGCGATAATGCACCGTATTTCCTTACAAGTTGGGTCCGGTTTAGCGTGCGCGAGCTAAGTGAGACGAGATACGATACTCGGATATATGCATATCTACCTACTACGTTGCTAGCTTTCGTAGAATACTTACACAGCCAGCACATACAGCACTAGCGTATAATATACCGTATATTATAAATATACCGACGAAATGAAGTGAGGGTCACGTGCAAGCTAATATAAGTAGAACGACCCGCACATAACGCTCAATTTGCGGTGACAGTATCAGAACAAATCAGTATCTGATTTGTTCATCGGTGCGTAGGGTTGACAACAATAATTAGAAAAAAACACATTGAAAAAAAAACACGGTTCCTGTATGGTAACCCCCCTTCATTTTTTACGTTTTCTATGTTTTATTATTTGTTGTTATATCCACCATAATAACACATATTCTGTGAACATTTCAACGGGCTACCTATTACGGTTCTAGAGATACAGCCCTCGGACAGACAGACGGACGGACGGACAGACAGACAGACGGTGTAGGCTTAGTAATAGGCTTCCGTACGGGATACGGAAACCTAAAAAATGGGTATGAAACATAATATCACATTAGCCCATCACAGACGAAGCTATAATATCTATACATCTATACATATAATAAAATCGTAAAGGTAAGAAAGTCTGTACATTGAATATATTCGGAAAAAAACTAACCAGGGTGGCTTAAAATGAGATACTGAACATGTTAGAACAGTTTTTAAAATTTTTGTTTGTTTGTTTGTCTGTACGCGCATCACGCAAAAACCACTGAACGGAATTAGACGAAGCTTTGTATAGTGGCAGTTTATATGCCGGAATAACATAATACACAAAAAAAATATCAAAAAATAAAAATAAAATATTATTATCATTAACATTTAGAATCACGTCAGCCAAAGTACAGCTTTCTTGACAGTTACATTGGCGACAGCTGGCCGGTGACGAATTATTTGATTCATGAAATGCAAAAAAATTCAAAATATCAAGTTGACAACGGAGAACTGTCATATCGACGTCTTAGAGCTGGCCGGTGAAAAAATATTTTATTAATGGAAAAAAAAATAATTGAAAGTTCACGTTTTGTCGATGTCATTGGTGCAATTTATACTTCTGTTGCCTGCGACTTCGCTCGCGTGAAATTCGAATTTCAGAAGAAGAAAGTAACTGAAGGCCGGGACGAAGGCCGGGCTGCTTTCAGAAAGAAGAAAAACATTCTTGAAGAAAGGAAGTAACTAAAGCGAGACCGAAGGCCGAACTTCATTCTGATAAATAATAAACCATCTCGAAGAAAGTAAGTAACTAAGGGCGAGGCCGAAGGCCGAGTTGTATCTATCCTGAAAGACGGCAAAGCCGTCCAGGCCGAGCTGCGTTCAGAAAGAAGTCAAACATTCCTGAAGAAAGTAAGTAATTAAGGCGAGGCCGAAGGCCGAGCTCTGATCACGTGAACGATATTCTTCACGAAGAAATTTACCTAATGTCGACGCCGATGGAGGAGCTGCGTATAGCTAAACCATATACTTTCTCAAACAAATTAACTAAGAGCGATGTCGAAGGCCGAACTAAGTTAAAGTAAACAATAAACCTTCTCGAAAAAATTAAGTGACTAAGAGCGAGGCTAAAGGCCGAGCTTCGTTCGCGTAAATGATATTATATTATATCGAAGAAAGCAGGTCATTAAGGGCGAGACCCGAGGGGGGAAGAGGATTAATTGTTTACCTGAACGCAGCTCGACCTTGGGCCTCGCCCAAAGTTACTGACTTTCTTCGAGAAGGTTCATCGTCTTCCTGAACGCAGCTCGGCCTTTGGCCTCGCACTTAGCTACTTACTTCTTCAAGAAGGTTTATCTTCTTCCGGACCGTAGCTCGGCCTTCGGCCTCGCCCTTAGTTACTTACATTCATCGAGAAGGTTTATTGTCTTCCAGGATGCAGCTGGGCCTTCGACCTCGCCGTTTGTTACTTACTTTATTTTAGAAAGTTTGCTAAACTTAAAAAGGTAAATTGAAAAAGGTAAACGACCTGAACGTAGCTCGGTCTTCGACCTCGCCCATAGTTACTGACTTTCTTTGAGAACGTTTATCGTCTTACAGAACACAGCTCGGCCTGCGACCTCGCCTTTAGTCACTTACTTCTTCAAGAAGGTTTATCTTCTTCCTGAACGCAGCTCGGCCTTCGGCCTCGCCCATAGTTACTGACTTTCTTCGAGAAGGTTTATCGTCCTCCTGAACGAAGCTCGGCCTTCGGCCTCGCCCTTAGTTACTTACTTCTTCAAGAAGGTTTATCTTCTTCCGGGACGCAGCTCGGCTTTCGGCCTCGCCCTTAGTTACTTACTTTCATCGAGAAGGTTTATTGTCTTCCAGGATGCAACTGGGCCTTCGACCTCGCCGTTTGTTACTTACTTTATTTAAGAAAGTTTGTCGTTTATCTGAACGCAGCTCTGCCTTCGGCCTAGCCCTTAGTTATATACATTCTTCTTTGAAATACGAATTTCACGCGAGCGAAGTCGCGGGCAACAGCTAGTATATTAATATAAATCATAGCAAGGCCATCGACTTATTTATTTATTACTAGCTATCACTGAGCAAGGCATATTAAGATATATTTTCTATAGTAATCTTCGAGTGGCCACATACGCAGCTATAAGATAGGTATATTTTTATTACTTTCATCCTCGTACAGCACACAGTGACATACTCCGCGGTCGGCATCCTCCCTTCCGTTTCCGCACTTACAAATCTCGATTCAGTTCGTCCCGGAAGTAGCCGTGCCCCGTGAGGAGCTGGGACGTTATTTGGTATGGGTGTACCCAGTGGCTTCTCAGATAAAGAACCTGCGGAGGTGTCTGCCAGTGGTGGATGTGTCCCACCCCACCGCACCTGCCAAAGTGACAAGACCTCTCGCCTGATGGCGTGCCTCATCCTATGGAACATCTCTCGATGCGCAAAATCCAAAGCGCAATATCAAAATGTACTTGAACTAAAGAAGGAATCGAGGAAGGAATACAACCGCCTCTCCAGATCCAGCAAGAGGTCTATTGCCAGGGCCAAATTTGAATACATCGGCAGAATCGGCGATAGACTGAACCAGCACCCAACTGGGAGTCGTGAGTTTTGGTCTCTTGCCAAATCTGTCGAGTCGAGTTTCTGCCGCTCCTCCCTTGGCGTAGGCCATATTGGAGTAGGAGAGACGGGACGGAATAGGCGCGTCAGCACTGGTGTCAGGTCGGGAGCATACCTAGGAGTTCTCACACCTAGGTATGGATGGGGGAGTGGCACCCCCATGGTCCAGGTTGGAGTTCCCCGCAAAGAGAGATACCAGTAAGTCGGTTTTCTCCTTTGCGGAGTGGGCAAGTGAGCCTCCAGGACAGGTAGAAGAGAGGAGCGGCAGAAATCCGACTCGACAGATTTGGCGAGAGACCAGAACTCACGGCTCCTAATTGGGTGCTGGTTCAGTCTATCGCCGATTCTGCCAATGTGGTCAAATTTGGCCCTGGCAATAACCCTTTTGCAGGACCTGGAGAGGCGATTGTATTCCTTCTTCAGTTCGGATACGTTTGAATCACGTCCGGCACGAGCGCGCGACCATGCACGATAAGCTGCGCATTTAGCTGCGACTGCATAAGGCTTCTTCCAGGGTGTAGCCGGGGTAGTGCAGGTAAGAAGTGTCGGCAGGGCGAGATATTTGCGTTTCCGTCAGAAAAAGCAAGGTCGACTTCATCGTCTCCAGGTGGTGATGGACGGCATTAAAATTGCTGTGCAACCGCAGCATGTTGGTCGAGTCGACGCTAAATAGTGGTGTAGGGGTGTGCACCGCTGATTGAACCTTGTTCTTTCTTTGTACTGCCATGATTTTATAAGAGGGGGGAAAGACCGTACCGTGTGGTGCCGGTACATTAAAAGGATAGCCCCACTGCATCTCTCCCCGTGTATGTGGTAAAAGGCAACTAAGGGATATGACTCCCTTCTTATATTACTAGGTGGTAGGGTTTAGCCCGCCCGGGTTGGTACTACCGCACTGAATGAAAGGTCGGTCGAAACGGCTATGTAAATAGTTTGTGTTTTCCGTCCAGTTCAGTGTAGCCGGCACGATAGAAGGGAAGCACTGACGTGGCAACAAGTTCACCCGGTGTTATGGGCTGACATCACGGATGTTGTAGGTGATGTAGCCAACCGTGTCAGCATCCATAAAAAAAAAGAGCGTGAAGGGTGGCTGTAGTGATTCACGGGCAAAGGCTGGACCCTAGCTTCATCGCTTGCTGCTCAGGTTAGTGGTGCGCCGACCCGGAAGACGGACGGGCCCCGGTACCGGTAAGGTACCGGCAGTCGTCGTCTCTATCGCACGAACTCGCACGTCTATGTGCGAGAGGGAGGACGCTCTACAACTGGATTGTTTCTTTCTAAAGCTCCATGTTCATTATTTACTGCCGGGTACGGTACCTACTTCTTAAATAGGTGCAACACTACACACGAAATTTACATAGAAATGTTGTTCATCCATCCATTAAACATTTATCTTACACATTCATTTTAAATACGAGTGCGCTGCGCTGCGATATAGACAACACACCACATTCGTTCGACACACACACAACACAAACTATCAAATTTATTGTGCAGATAGATACACGCGCCGAACGCGAGTGATACCACGTGATATCTACAGTTACCTCAGAACTATAATGCAGCTCGACCTACCTGCGCAGTCAAGTAATTTTAGGTCATAATTTGTAGAACATAGGGTAGACTTTAATGTCGCTCGCTTCTTTGGTTCGCGCATGTGCAGTAAAGCAATTATCTACCCTATGATCTACGAGTGATGACCTAAAATTCGTTGACTGCGCAGGTAGGTCGAGCGCCATTTCAGTTTTGAGGGAATTGTACGACGACGATAGAAAATGCCAGGTGCGGCGGCGCGAGCCCCCCACACCCCCGCAGCCCGCTTGAACCGCGCGCGTTCTGAAATTGCTAAACATTCAAAATCTTTCTTTGTGAAATGTTTATAACTTTTAATGCCCGTGATATTTTTTTGGATTTTTTCGTAGTCGAAAGAATAGACAATTTTGTAATTATTTCAACAAAAAAAATGGACTGAGGAATTTTCCACTGCGAATAAAAATGTAATTTCTGAAAAAAATATAGTTAGATGGTATATTTTTTGGATTTTCATGTTGTAAGTATAAAACGACAATAAAACGTCATTCCAGTGAAAAAATTTGACTGAGAAATTTTCCGGTGGAAGTTATATTAAAAAAACATATTTTATCAAAATTTCGTTGTTTCTACTAGGAATATTTTTTGGATATTTCACATATAGTTTTCATGCTTTACATGAATATTTCTGGTGAAGAAAGTTTAGACTGAGGATTTTTCCGAACAAAGATATCAACGATATAAGATTTTAGGTAAAAATACCTAACTTCTGTTATGAATATTTTTTGGATTTTTATAAAATAGGTTTAATTCATGATACTTCATCGTACTGTAAAGTCAAATTTGACTGAGGAATTTATGCGGGGGTCCACCCTCTTGGTTTCCTACACTACTAGACCGCGCCCCTTGAATTATTCAGTTGGGGCTAAGATAGAGGGATCATACGTAATTAGGAGAGCACTGCGGGCATACTGAGGAGGTTACTGATGTGGAGCCGCGAGGCGGACCCTCGCTCCCTGCCTGCCTGTCCATGCTGCCTGCACAGCGCAAGGCGCGCCGCGCCGTCCTTTCCGCCGCCCGTCATTACACGCTGCGTGCTCTGAATAATTTGGCCGGCGGAGTAGCTCCTGAATATTTACCGTCACGACTATTTTGCCTCGGCTCTCTTTAGAAGCTTTCCGCCACGGCTGAATAGGCCGGACGTACAACCGCTGAGCTGTGCTGGAACGATAAGTAACTAGGTATTGTCAGAATTGTGCGGACTCAACGAATGATGTTCTGTTCGTGTAACAAGGGCGAGTTGTTGCACGGTGAATGTGTCGTGAACTCATTGAAGTCGAGCATTACTTTGAAGGCAGTCTTCGCCAACAAACACGTTCCTAATGGTGCCGCCGTTCGTTTCCATTCTTGTTCAGTTAAAATTTTGCGAACTGTATGTGAGCTGTCCGCACCCCGCAGGCTTTCACGAGATCTCCTGCCGGGAGAAGTCCTGCTTGATGAATAGTCTTCCGCGCATAATTCCCTCCATTTTAAGTACAAGAGATCAATTCGCTAGTTCGGTGCGTATAAAGTCATATGGTCTCGGTGGGCTTCCACGTAAAGTTTTAAGCGGCCCCTTCCCTTCCCTTCTTACCTTACTAAGCGCGTCTTGCACCAACACGAGTTCAAAGTTAAGTAGCGAGTTATGGATTTAAACGCGGTTCACACATACAACGGGTGCTAGTTTAACGAGTTAAACTGGTTTATATATTAAATTTGTGTTGGTGCAAGTGGGCCTAAGTGTAGGGTTTAACCACGAGTCAGTAAACCTGGATACGAAATACGGCATCGTTTGTATGAGAACCGAGGTAGCCGCCAAAGGGGTGTGAAGTCTGAGGCGGGAGCGGCGCATGGAACGCCGTGATTGGCCGAGCGAGTAGGTAGCCACGTGACGCCAGTCTTCCATACGTTTGAACGGGATTCATACAATAAGTCGCTCATTGTGTCGATTCGCGATGAAAAGATGAAACGGATTTAACAATATTTAACCCTTCTTTACATCAAGGGAATAATATAACTTTCTCTTAAATGAACAAAGGCAACGCCCCTTTCACAATTTTGCGAATTTGCAGATTTTCGCATAAACACGATAATAGTTCTAAGTTCTGAGATACCTCGGATACTTTATTATAAATCTACATCAAATTTCCAAAACAATGATATGTAAGACCTCGTACATTGGTATTATCTTATTGGAGTATTTGTTATTGGAATTTTCCAAAATTAAAAAAATAATGTTAGAAAGTCGAAAAGTTTTGTAACCAAAAAAAATAATTATTATATTATTAACAACTATTTGCTAATTACTTAGCCAACGATATGACAAATTATATTGCAATTTGACTTCGCGAAAAATTCGCGAAAATCTACCCTACCATAAAAAATTTATGAGTACCCACCTCGATATTTAATTTTTTTACGGTAAAATGAGGTTTTCCAGGCTTTGCCTTTTTTAACAAACTAACCAGCCATACCCACCTGGATATTTAATTTTTTTAGGGTAAAATGAGGTTTTCCAGGCTTTGCCTTTTTTAACAAACTAACCAGCCATGCAGCTAGAGCCTTATAAAATGTACCATGCGTCTCTCTGTCAGTTTCACGGTGTGAATTCGTTATATAAGGGTTAATAAAATAACAAATGAAAGGCTGTGTAGTCTGTAATAGAAACATATATTTGAAACAGAACAATAATTTACTTAATTATTTATTTATAGATCGGTATCTATATTAAAATTTTCATTTGGTAACTTTTGAACAATTGAATTAAATTTAAAAGCACAATTTACGACATTTACATTGTTACTGTTTACATTGTTGACATTTACATTGTTATTGTTGAACTAAAGAACTAAAGAACTAACATGTGTCTCGAGAGATGGTCGCGCAACAGATGGATAGATCTCACCGAGACCTAAAGTTTGAGTACCAACACGATGGGTCTAGCACCAGTGGTTCTCGAGTTATGACCAAAACAAAAGTTCATGTGACAGATGGATAGATCTCACCGAGACCTGAAGTTTGAGTACCAACACGATGGGTCTAGCACCAGTGGTTCTCGAGTTATGACCAAAACAAAAGTTCATGTGACAGATGGATAGATCTCACCGAGACCTAAAGTTTGAGTACCAACACGATGGATCTAGCACCAGTGGTTCTCGAGTTATGACCAAAACAAAAGTTCATGTGACAGATGGATAGATCTCACCGAGACCTGAAGTTTGAGTACCAACACGATGGGTCTAGCACCAGTGGTTCTCGAGTTATGACCAAAACAATAGTTAATGTGACAGATGGATAGATCTCATCGAGACGTTCAGATTGAGTACCAACACGATGGGTCTAAGTCCAGTGGTTCTGTAGATATGACCAAAACTAATGATCACGTGACAGATGATAATTCCGACCCCTCACTCGCATGATCGCATCGCATTTCGCATTTAGATGCTAGCTAGCTAGCTAGCAGCGGAGCGCAGGCGCTATATAGCATTTAGCATTTAGCAGTACCACAGATAAATAGCACATACTTCATTGCTTTGTGCGTTCCAAAACAAACGAACCAACAAAGTTTTACGAACGAAACAGCAATGCTAATTAAAATTAAATGTGATTATTGCTTAGCATTTAGCATTAATTTTTATTCATCAGGGCGCTTAGCAGTGCTAAATGCTAACGGGGTATTCATTATGAATTAATTTTGTTAATGCTAAGCATAACAAGACTAATTCCCGGTAGACGCATGACCTAAAGAAATTAATTCCTTTAGAGTCGCTCAAAAGTAAAAACCGGTAGGTACTGGTTGAATGAAAAAAGCGCGATAAACGAATATTGAACGAGGAAACCTGCTGAGGTTGACTAGAAGAAATGTCCTTTGGCAATAAGGCAGAATGCATGAAATATCTGTATACATTTAACATACATATTTATCAATAAATAAAAAAAATTACAAGAGCTAACTGCATCCAACACGATAGTCGACCTATGGTGGGTAAGCAGAAAAGAGCTCTCCATACATATTTACGCCGATGTTTGTTACTGAAATTCAAGCGAAAAATGCTATCAAATTGAATGAAAGTACTTACTCGTGAAAGGTGACTCCATCTGTGTTCAAGTTTGAATTTTTCGACGACTTTTTGCACCAAAGCACTGCACAATGAGGCATTTTGTGACAGACGCGCACGTTCGCTCCGCCTGAGCGGCGGACGGAGACTAAGATCGGTCGCCGGCGCTAGACTGACGCGCTGGCGCGTGTGCGCCGACGCGCGGCTACCCCTGTCCTCCTATGTATAGCGCCTCCAGGCTTACTGACTCGTGGGTTTAACCCGTCCGGGTTGGTACCAACCACCTCACCGAATGAAAGGTCGGTCGTATAAGGTACCCGGAGTGGATTAATGAGAAGAGAGAGAAGACCGCGTGTGGTGGTGTGCCTTGGGAGAGGAATATGTCCAGCAGTGGACCGATACGGGCTGTTTGTGACTATGACCGAGCTACCGAGGCTGACTCCAACCTCTGCTCTGACTGATTGACAACTGCTGACTGATAGCTGCTGACTTACAGCAGATGACTGACAGCTGCTGACTGACAGCTGCTGGCTGACATCAGATGACTGGCAGCTGCTAACTGACAGCTGCTGACTGACAACACTGCCTCTGCTGATTGACAACTGCTGACTGATAGCTGCTGACTTACAGCACATGACTGACAGCTGCTGACTGATAGCTGCTGACTTTCAGCAGATGACTGACAGCTGCTGACTGACAGCTGCTGACTGACAACACTGCCTCGGACTGATTGACAGCTGCTGACTGATAGCTGCTGACTGACAGCTGCTGACTGATAGCTGCTGAATGACAGCTGTTGACTGATAGCTGCTGACTGACAGCTGCTGACTGACAGCCGATGACTGACAGCTACTGAGTGACAGGACAGCTGACTTACTTATTACTGACTCTGGCAGACATATCTATACTATCCATACTCTTAACTTGAAATAGAATATCGAAGCACGCGAGGTCTGCGTCTGCCTCGCCCTCCGCCTCCGGCGACCGGTTCTCGTAATTGTCGGTCATCACGTCAAATCAACATCACTCTAACGCTAGCCGAACTACCTAATGGCTGTGTCCGATCACCGATCCGAACTCCTGCTTCCCCGCGGGCCTGCGTGCTGCTCCGTGGACTGGAAGTTACAAAACTCCCAAAAAATATTTCTTGACTAGTGAGTACGAGAGTGTAGGTACATACATATATGTATTGGATTGTATACCTACATTGCTATTTTATGTGATAGCTGAACAAACTTGAATTTCTCAGATGCGGCGAAACCTACTAGGTACGTATGTACCTATTTATACTCGTACATGAATGCACGAGTATAAATAGGTACGGTCCCTATCACCTGTCAGTATCACGCACACACACGTAATAAATAAGTTAAGAAGTAGGTAATAAATAATAAACATTCTGTACAGATCACACACATACCGAAACAAACGCAGGCTTGGATTTCATACGATAAAATATCGTATTTGTATACTATAATTGCAACGGTCGTAGGTACTTTGGAACTTTTTTTTTAATAATTTGCATAATAATGTGTTATAGAAAAAAAACCAGCCAAGTGCGAGTCGGACTCGCGCACCGAGGGTTCCGTATCGCCATGTCATGGTCAGCGCAACTCATGCCATCTATGGCGTGTTTTGTTTATGAAATGCTTCATATTAGTTAAAATTCATGATTAGTTAAAATGCTTCATACTCTTTTCGGTAGATGGCGTGCGCGCATACACTTTTTAGTTTCTTCTATGGGAACCCCCGTGAATTTTTTACTTTTTCTTATTTTTATTACTTGTTTGTTGTTATATCGGCCATAATAAATAACACATATTCTGTGAACATTTAAACGGGCTACCTATTACGGTTCAAGAGATACAGCCACTGAATTGGATACAGCCCTCGGACAGACGGACGGACAGAAGGACGGACAGACAGACTGACAGACAGACCGACAGACAGACGGCGCGGCGTAGCCTTCGGTAATAGGGTCCCGTACCTGATACGGAACCCTTAAAATGAAGAACACTAGTTAGCTATTAATATTATGAATGATTTAAACGTACTTCTAAATGTTGTGTTGGGCTCACATTGCTCGCGGAATATTTCGGCCAGAACGAACTGTGTCCGGTCCGGGCAAGCAAACCGACACGACAGACACCTCCTGCTTGACGTGCCGGCATCTGTAGGTCAGACTGTGGCCACCTGTGGCTTTTCCTGCACGAACTACCTATATCAATTTTGTTCGTCTTGCGATAATTTACGGCTAAATACGATCCTTTTCAACTTCAAGTAGGTACGTTAATTTTTGTGAGCTCAAATTCAAACCTGCCGGCACCTGTATGTACCCAATATACCTACATAATTACTTAGTATTTTTGTAATGATTATAAAATTGAATGCAGCCCAAATGGAAGCTCCCGAACACCGTAAATGAAATGCCTCCAATTACACGCACTGTGTATGTAACCGAGACGGCTCGTTGGTATAATATTATACTAATAATAAATCTGTAAGGGATGGTCATGGAGTAAGTTACTTTGTTTTATGAAATACTCCGTCTCAGTTTGTAGACTCTATGTATGATCGATACTAATAATAAATCTGTAAGGGATGGTCATGGAGTAAGTTACTTTGTTTTATGAAATAAGTACTCCGTTTGTAGACTCTATGTATGATCAATACTAATAATAAATCTATAAGGGATCGTCATGGAGTAAGTTACATTGTTTTATGAAATACTCCGTTTGTAGACTCTATGTATGATCAGATCAACTCTAATAATAAATCTGTAAGGGATGGTCATGGAGTAAGTTACTTTGTTTTATGATATACTCCGTTTGTAGACTCTATGTATGATCAATACTAATAATAAATCTGTAAGGGATGGTCATGGAGTAAGTTACTTTGTTTTATGAGATACTGCGTTTGTAGACTCTATGTATGATCAATACTAATAATAAATCTGTAAGGGATGGTCATGGAGTAAGTTACTTTGTTTTATGAGATACTGCGTTTGTAGACTCTATGTATGATCAATACTAATAATAAATCTGTAAGGGATGGTCATGGAGTAAGTTACTTTGTTTTATGAAATACTCCGTTTGTAGACTCTATGTATGATCAATACTAATAATAAATCTGTAAGGGATGGTCATGGAGTAAGTTACTTTGTTTTATGAAATACTCCGTTTGTAGACTCTATGTATGTATGATAGAAGGTACTAAAACTAAATTGACGATTTTTAGAAATCTTTTCTGTATGTATATGTATGTATTTATGCCCATCCATAACTCTTAAACCAATCATCCGAATTAAATTTGTATTTGTACCGTGTGGGGCCGGTACTTTAAAAGAATAGCCCCACTGCATCTCTCCCCGTGGATGTCGTAAAAGGCGACTAAGGGATATGACTCCCTTCTTATATTACTAGGTGGTAGGGTTTAACCCGCCCGGGTTGGTACCACCGCACTAATGAAAGGTAGGTCGAAACAGCTATGTAAATAGTTTGTGTTTTCCGTCCAGTTCAGTGTACCCGGCACGACCGAAGGGAAGCACTGACGTGGCACCAAGTTCATCCGGTGTTATGGGCTGACATCACGGATGTTGTAGGTGATGTAGCCAATCGTGTCAGTTTTCATAAAAAAAAAATTAAACTTAGTACAAGCATATTTTACTATACGGGACGGGACACAGGATAGGCTAAATAAAATTCAGTTCCGGGTTACGCTAAGATGTGGCTCTCATACAAACCGAATTGTTCTGCGCACCGAAATTAAGGTACGGTAGCGGGCTTGCTTGTTTTCGTCTTTTTAAATACGAATTTCACACGAGCGAAGCCGCGGCCAAAAGCTAGTATATAAATATAATAATGTGTACGTACATTTATATCATATCGTACCTCCATCCATCTACACCGCGGCGGCGCGCCGCACCCCTCCGCCGCCCCTCCCGCGGTCGCGCTGCCGCGCTGCCGCCGCCGCCTCCCCCGCCATAAAGTAAACTCCCACGTCTCGCCTGTGTAGGAGGAAAAAAGTAGAGTTGAATTGACTATTTCCACTCCGGCTCAGAAGAGGCGGCACGTCAAAGGCTCGCCGCGATCAAAGAAGCCGCGCCGGCCGCCGCCGCCGCCGCCCCGCCCCGCTGCCCGCCGCGTTGCCGCGCCTCCGCCGCGCCGCACCGCTTTGATCTCGCCGCGCGAGGTGCAAATTATGTTATAAAGACGGCGACTTGCCCCCCGCCCCCGCCTGCCCCGCCGTGCCACTCCCACACTGCATACATTAAATGAACATGCGCGGTGCTCTTTGCTCTTTAATGTGTCCGCAATCCGCTCCGCCCGCCCGCAGGCCGCATGCCACACCACTACCGTACAGCTGCCACAGCACAGCTGCCTCCAACAACTAGGAGTACCAACACGAGTACTCGACCCCCAGCGACCACTAAACTTGCCTGGCAGTTACCTATCTACACTATAATTATCACTAAACATTCGAATTTTTGATGGATAAAACCTTAGCATAAAACAAATTATCATGTCTTCACAAAAATGTTTTTGAACTCAAGGGGGGACTTATACATATAGATAGAGCGGACAGAAAAGCAATGAATACTAATAATAAATCTGTAAGGGATGGTCATGAATGGCATGGAGTACGTTACTTTGTTTTATGATGATACAAGAAATACTGAGTTTGTATAGACTCTATGTAGTACTCCTACTCATTATGTTATGTATGTATGATGCACGAGTTACTGACTCGTGGTATGATGTGATGAAAGTTAAATAAAAAATTTAAAAAACCGCTAATTAAATTCCGCGCTGCTCTGAATTTTTATAATTTATTTACTTAGCGGTCCCCCGACTCCTTTAAGTAAGTAAACGGAAATTATTTTTGACTTTTTAAGGGTCGGGGTTTTTTAAATTTTAATTTAACTTTTATTACAAGCTTTTAAAAAAAACCGCATGCAAATTGGTCCACTTTTTAAGATAATAAATTTTTTGATTACTTAATTACTTGATTACAAACATAGCTAACAACCATACATACATACATACATACATACAGCTTACACGCTGACTGACTGACTGACTGACTTCACCAGTCTAAATCACATAAGTTTAAGTACTAATAATAGTACCTTTATTTATTTATTTATATAAGTTGTACTGTTGTTTTCCAAAAAGTTGAAAATAAAATAAAATAAACGCATTTGGCGCATCGACCGACAAAATTATTTTGTAGGTAAGTAGGGTCATTTGCAACGTTTTGACTGGTTTTGACCCATGACCATGATACCTTTTGTCAGATGTCACGTTGTATCGAGATACGATTTTTTTTCTTTATTTTTGAAAATTACCAAAATCCCAGCTTTAAACCCCTGTAACTTTTTTGTTTATGATTTTATCAGCACGAAATAAAATTTATTGAGTTTTACGATGTATCCTTGTACTAGATACATAAATATTATTTGATAAAGTTAATACCATGAAAAGGTCTTATGACCTCCCAAAGTCCCGAGAACGAGTAAAAATATGACAGAATCTTAATTTCTTAATTCATTTAAAAAAAAACTGACAGCAATAATTGATAGCTTCATTTTAAAAGTTTGCTAGTTTACGCCCACATGTCATGATGTCATACAAATAATTCACTATGTGGTCAAAATTAGGCACAGAGACAGAACAGAACGACAAAATTAGGGATAATTTGCAAGAGTGCCCGCCCGCGCGACCGGTACATAAGTATTCTAAATTTGAAAATGCTCCCGAAAAAGCTATCAATACGAACGAGAAGCGAGTGTCCGTGTTGTCGTTCTGTTCTGTCTCTGTGCCTAATTTTGACCACATAGTGAATTAGTATGACATGTGGTATACCGTTGGAAAGGGCTCAAACTAGCGAACTTTTTAAAAGAAAATGAAGCGCTCAGTTGCTGTCGTTTTTTTTTTAAATGAATTAAGAAATAAAAATTCTGCCACATTTTTACACGTTCTCGGGACTTTGAGAGGTCATAAAACCTTTTCATGGTATTAACTTCATCAAATAATATATTTTTCTAGAACAAGGATACATCGCAAAATTCAATAAAGTTTATTTCGTTTTGATATAATCATAAACAAAAAAGTCCGTCCGTCCGTCTGTCTGACTCCGAGGGGTATGTCTCTTGAACAGCCGGTTGAAACTTTCACAGAATATGTGTTACTAGTGCGGATGAAACAACAAATAAGAAAAATAAGAAAAAGTTAAAAATTAAGGGGGCCCCCATACAAGAAACGGTTCATTAAAATAGATTAGTCACACTATTGAATAATAGATGGCGCCACAAGCTTTTATACATTGCATTGTTATAACCGTTAAAATGCCAACGACCTCATTGAGGTGCTGTCATTTTCCCACCGTAAATTGCTATCGACCTCATTGAGGCTTCTCTCCGATCGTCCTACATATCTTCGAAATTAAAATTCAAAGACCATGCCACCTGAGCGGATAGACGGATATTATTGATAGCGGATAGATACGGAAACCTCCGTGCGCGAGTACACTTCGCACTTAACAGATTTTTTTCTTATTATGACAAGACAATTATTTTGTTTTAAACTCTTTGACAAATTTAATTTTCATTATATTATTAAAATATTAAACGGCATTACTCACGGTCGTCTCCGAGCTATTTGGCTCGACGTTTCGGGCCAAACGTGTGGCCCATATTCATGAGCACTCTGCCGGTGCGACGGTTGGCAGAGAACATGTCGAGTCGAGTGAGTAAAGCCGTTTAATATTTTAATGTTTAACAATCACGCTAATTTTCATAGATACATGAAATCTAACACTGTATGTCCAAAATTGTAGGTAGGTAATGCATGCCAGTAAAAAATAAAGAATCGAATAGTACGCGGTATGGCCATATTAAAAAATTAGAAATAAAAATTTGTCAAATTAGTCAGTCCATAAAAAAAAAATTATCACTAATAGTGGCTCACTATTATTTAAGAAAGTAGGTAATTAGACAGAGAAATTATAAAAACATTCATTCGAAATTAATTTCTTTCTTTCGTCCACTGTTGCGTAATTAATGAAAGTACTCTTTCCACATTCGCGTTACGGGCAGGTACGCAGAAAAAGTATGTACTGGGCAATCTTCATCTTCAATAAATCTGAATAAGTATGGGCATTTGGAGTTTTGAAGAACGCCTGCTCGAAAAGCGCGCCTGTTTGAGCGAGCGAAGTTCGTTCGTAGTTCGTTCGTTCAGTCAGCTCTATCATATAGTTATGCAGCGGGCGGGATTGACTACTTTAAAAAATCCCCCCGGACGCCTCCAAAAAGAGGACAAATCCGGGGAAACCCGGACGGATGGCAGCCCTGCATGTGAACTAAAATATGGTAATAATATAAGTCAATGAAAATATGACGTCACCGACACGAAACATGTACCATGAAAATGGTCTGGTCAATGCTTAGTTTCTTAGTAATGCATATACAAAACACATATAATATAAACACATAATATAAATATCAGCACAATGAGGAAGGTGGCGGCGCAAATGCAACAATAAGTGGTGGAAACTCCGTTTGTTTTTATATCAATTTTAGGTTTTAATTAAAAAAAATTTAAAATTTATATAAAAAGAAATGTGGAAATAAATGAATAAAAAAAATATATTATTTGCAGGCACAGCGAGCGATTCATCAAAGTTAGACGATTTTTTTATTTAGTTAGAGTATTTAGTTCGGCCACAGTGACCGTATATTGAACTTGTGCTGAAACCCAGTGATATATAAATATAAGTCAATGCTGAAACCACGATGACCATTTTACTTCAGTACTATGATCGCCGACCACGCTTCCTTTCCCCCTCTAACCAACTCCCATGTTCTGTGGGTACCATTATCAAATATTTTTTAGATCGTATCATCCAGCGCAGCGGCTCCATCCAACAAAAAGTAGGTAGGACGAGTTTGTATGCGAAAACCCCAGCGAGCATCGAACTCGCCGCCGCGTCCGCTTTGATCTGCCTGCGCGCCGATGCCGATGCATCTTCCTTCTCAGTGATGCGGCAGCGGGTCGGAGGAGGTGGCCGGGAGGGGGTAGCAGCGCCGACAGAGACGGCCGCGCCGCAGCCGCCGCGCGCGGCCGACTGCACCTGTTTATAAACGACTTTTGTAAATCCTTTTGATATTGAAAAAATGTCTTTAGGTTCGTGTTCCAGTATAGGCCCCGATTTCACGAAAAAGTGCGATCCCCATATATCTCGGAGAGTTGTGAAGATATGAAATTCAAAAAGGCTCATTCATGAGAGCTGTAAGGTACAAAAAAAATATTTGAGAAAGTAAATAAAAAACAAAAAAAGTTATGGCCGAAATAGTGAAGAAAAAAATATTTTTTTTCCGAATTTTTGATTTTGGTGCTCGATATTTTGGAAAAGAAGAATTATATCAAAAATTTGAGAAAAACTCCTCTGGACAATTTAGTCAGCTACAATTTGAGCCTAAAACGAAGACGATCGGGTTAAGTTAAGGGTTTCCCCTGTAGCTCAACCTTTTTGAAAAAATAAATTCACAGGTTTCGTGCATCACACAACTATCGAGCACATTAAAAATATTGTCGCTGAGCGACACGAGAAAGTCGGGATAAGGAAAAGGTTAGTTGGGGTCTGATGATGGAGCCGGAAGAAAGCCATAGGAACTCCTAAACTCCACATGATAATCCCATAGTGTTTGGGCTCGTTGGATTTGTCTTCGCAAGTACTCTTGTCATATATGATGCCCATAGTCCTGATGATGGAGCCGGAATGAAGCCATAGGAACTCCTAAACTACACATGATAAATCCACCATATTTGGGCTCGTTGGATATAGGAATATAGGAATATAGGTTAGGTTAGAAAATGCGTCGCATTGAAAATGAATTCAACAAAATATAAAAAATATTACATTTATATATTTTTTATTATTTTTCAAAAACACAAGCAGCTTAAAAAATTTAAACTAAAATTTTGACAGAAAAAAATAGATAAGCTTGACATTATTTCTAACTAAAGTAACAAATTAATAAATATTAAATATAAAAATATAATATAAGGATATAGAAGATAAGAATATAGGTTAATTAGGCTAACCTATATTCCTATATCCAACGACCCCAAATATGGTGGATTTATCATGTGTAGTTTAGGAGTTCCTATGGCTTCCTTCCGGCTCCATCATCAGGACCCTGGAAATAACATATGACTAGAGTACTTGCGAAGACAAATCAAACGAGACCAAACACGACGGGCTTAACATGTGTAGTTTAAGAGTTCCTATGGCTTCCTTCCGGCTCCATCATCAGAACCCAACTAACCTTTTCCTTATCCCGACTTTCTCGTGTCGCTCAGCGACAATATTTTTTCGATTTCCGTAGATTCATTTTCAATGTGCTCGATAGTCGTGTAAGGCACGAAATCTGTGAATTTTTAGTTAGAAGATAGGTATTGGTTTGTTTTCTTCTGTCAGTGATATCGTAAGTGGCGAATAGGATACGTAAAATTGATTCTAACAATCACCAAAAAGTTTAAAATACATTTCAATACATTCTAAATGAAAGTACCTATGCTTCATCTATCAAATTTCAGGTGTGCTTTTGTACCGCCTTCAACTCAATTATTTAATTATTTTTATTTATATAGTTCTAACTAGTTGTTTTTAAAGAAGCCCACTATGAATGTCCCACTAATCTAATATAATATGTAAACCATTCTGAATGGATCCATTGCCAGAAGTAAAAACACTGCAAAAATTTATGGAAGGAGCATTTTGACAGTCGATCCGTACAGAGAGGGACTAGGATATGTATGGTACAAAGTACAAAACCTTAGAATCAGAACCTCCACAGATTCCCTGGTTCCAGGCGTGTAATTTACGAAGGCCTGAAATGTGCTAGCTGTAAGACTTCGTTCTGGCCACATTCCAAAATTTAAATTTCTCATGAAAAAGAGAGATTCTCCAAATTGTGATCGGTGTAACAAGGAGGATGAATTCCATTTGCTGATGGAGTGTAGTCAGAACGAGAAATTACGGAGGGAATTGCAGGCGTCACTTAGGGTAGACAGACTCAATTAGTTTTTAGATTTCCGTATCCGGTACCGGACCCTATCACTAAGCCTACACCATCTGTCTGTCTGTCTGTCCGTCCGTCCATCTGTCTGTCCGAGGTCTGTATCTCTTGAACCGTAATAGTTAGCCCGTTAAAATTTTCACAGAATATGTGTTATTTATTATGGCCGATATAACAACAAAATTAAATAATAAAATAAAAATAAGAAAAAGTAAAAAATTCACGGGGATTCCCATAGAAGAAACCAAAAAGTGTATACGCGCCATCTACCGAATAGACTGTGAAGCATTTTAACTGTATTTTTGTATGTTTGAGGTAAACTCCAGAACCACTTAACAGATTTTAATGCGGTTTGCACCAATGTATAGAGTAGTTCTTCAAGCTTATACCATCACGCCAAATATCCTAAGGATTGAGCAGTATCAAATAGAGTATAGTATGAACGGAATTTAGTGTCGAATGGTCGTAATATTTATGGCGTTAGAATTTCTGTTGCGTTGCGTTACGTTGGTGTAGACAGTTGCGTTTGGTAGAAGCCATGTTAAATATATAGCATAAAGAGTACATCTTCTTCTTCTTCTTTTCTCTTCTTCTTCTTTTACTTCTATAAAAAAGAACTTCTGTCTGTATATATGTTTGAGGTAAAATACGGAGCCACTGAACAGATTTTGTTGTGGTTTGTACCAACCAATGTAAAGAGTAGTTCTTCAGGCTCACTATAGGCTATTTATCATCACGCTAAATGGCCTTAGGGTTGAGCAGTATCATATCAAATAAAGTATAGTATGAACGGAATCTTGTGTCGAATGGTCGTAATAGATGGCGTTAGTAGTTCTGTTGCTTTGCGTTGGTGTAGATAGTTGCTTTCGGTAGAAGCGATGTTAGATACATAAAATAGGGTTGTGGGCGACGAAGGAGGGGGAGAGGTGAGGGAGGGACGGGAAGCGGCGGGGGAGAGATGGTTGAACGAGGACTGAGGGAGGAAGGGATCGATGTGGCAGAGGGAGGGAGGGGGAGCGAGGGGGGAGGTATGGGAGGGGATGGATTGGAGGAGGAGGAAGAGAGGAAGGGAGGAGCGAAGGATGCGAGGGAGAAGGGATGGAGGGGAAGAAGGAGGGAAGAGGGAGGAAGGGGAAAGAGTGGGAGGAAGGGAGGCGGTGGGAGGGAAATAGGGAGGGAGAAATTTGGGAGGGAGTGGGGGACGGTGGAAAAAGGGGGACTAAGGGGGAGCGAAGGAGAAGGGAGATGGGAGGACAGAAGTAGGAGAGAGGTAAGCAGATAACGACGGGGTGGGAGGGAAATAAGGGGAAAGGGGGGACGGAGAAGAGAGAGGGGCGGGAGGGGGAGGAGGGGAATCGAGGGAGGAAGGGACAGAGAGAATACAAGGGAAGCGATCGATTATTTATAATATTTGCGTTTAAATCGGATTGCTATTTAACCAGTTCTACTGCGGGCGAAGCCGCGGGTAAAAGCTAGAGTGATATAGCTAAAAGGAGTGAAATGGAAAACTGTTTTAAAAAACATACAACTAGAACTGAAAAGTGTTAAATAATATTTTCATTCAGATTCTATCCAATTTTTTTAGCAGTCGGGTTTTAAAACATTTTTATTTTCTTCTGGAAGTTAATGGTATGGCAAATTACCGTCTCGGGGAATTGTAGTGTACTAACTGAACTCTTGTAATATAACTAGGAATGTAGCTAGCTGTATATGGTCTAGCTAGCATAAAGCTGGAGGAGAAGCACGCACTGCTAAACTTTTAGTGCAGACTGTAGAAGAAACCAGTAGAAACTAACTCTAGCGTAGTGCTATCCTACATAATGTCCTAATAAATGTGTCTCCCTCTCGCTGCTCCTCTCCGACTTATTGCTCGTAAAGTTTTTTTACCTACCATACCAACAGGCAATCTTCCAACCTGCCTCGCACGATGCTCTCTATCTCATCGCCCAGGTCGTCGCCATTGTCTCCGAGACGAAATCTTGCTCCTTGTTCGCCGTTTTCGTGCTAAGTTTCCCTGCGACAACCTTTTACCACAGAATACTTAATAGCTTTTACAACAAACTGTGTAGGTACCTACATCCTAATTTAATTCCATAGTGTGCACGGACGATACAACACAAGGAAGCCTATAATATAGAATACCGAGCAAGAAGCGCGAACCCACTCAAGTGCCTCTTTGATATCTAACTTTACTTACAGCAATACTTTACCGATTATCGTTCGTGATTATGATTATACATTTATTAAAGCATCGCTTCAAAACTATCGAATTGAAATTCAAGCGTTCCGTTCGTTCGTTGATAGATAGAATAGAAGCCCATTTTGAGAACAAAGGATTCCTTTCTTGCGGAAGCCTTAATTTTAACATTTCTCAGATGGAGGTTCTCCGTCTGCTGCTAGAGATAACATGCGAAAGATAACATCGATAGAACTAACGGAGTTGACGACGTGCGCGCGTGATGCTGGGCTAGTGGCTACAATTTAAATTAAGCGAGATTCCACGGTGTAAAAGGTCGAGAGAGTTATTCGGAAGCTCTATTTCCGAGATTCTCAGAAGTGCGTCGTCGTGCGTGACTCGTGGAGCCGTGTCGAGGTGCTGTTGGGCATGCTCGTTGCATCCGCGTCGACGTATTGCGCCACTTGCTGACGATGGACGTCTCCCAAACCAACACGACGAGGAGATTACTCTCTGTTAGTGAAGGCTGTAATTATTAGTAAAGTGATTATTAGTAAAGGCTGGATGTCGTAGTTTTGTAGATTGAAATACATTCATAGGCGCCGACTCCGTGGGTGCTCGGGGGCTCCAAGCACCCACGAGCGGTGAGTCATGGGTGCGGAGCACCCACGACGATAGATTTTTTTTATGCAATCCATGTATAGTTGGCTGAGTCGGAGGGGCCAAAGCACATGCTCCGACCAGCCAATATCACCTCCGAGAAGGTAGGTGTAAATTCGGCGTGAAATGCAAATCATTGCCAAGCACCCACGAGCGGTGAGTCATGGGTGCGGAGCACCCACGACGATAGATTTTTTTTATGCAATCCATGTATAGTTGGCTGAGTCGGAGGGGCCAAAGCACATGCTCCGACCAGCCAATATCACCTCCGAGAAGGTAGGTGTAAATTCGGCGTGAAATGCAAAACATTGTGCGAATGTTTTGCGAATCCATGCTGCCGGGTGCCGGGAGAATTAGAGAAAAATTAGAGAAGCGTATGTCCAACCAGTGGACAGCAACACGCTGATGATGATTGTTTAATCTAGGATTTTATGCTTATCTATCTTCTTTTCTTCTCTTCTATATCATTAAAAACAAGTGTATAAAGTAAAAGAAAAAAATTTGCATGAGCACCCACGAGGATTTCTAAAAGTCGGCGCCCCTGAATACATTCAATATAGTACGTACGGTAGAAGTGGCAGTTACAGCTCGTTCAAGATAGGAGACACTGGTAGGTTTTCGGAGAGACACATGCCCAGCAGTGTACCTATGCACAGCAACAGGTCGGTCAGAGGCGGCGCAAGGCGTGGGCGACGTGGGCGACCGCCGCCCACGGCCTCGCGGCCCAAGGGGCCTCGCGCCTCGAAATTTCATGCAGCGGAAATCCATTTCGACAGTGAAAATCCATAAAATCCATCCTCTAGTACCACCAGAGAGGGCCTCGCAAAATGTATCTTGCCCACATCAAATTTAGGTCTTGCCCCGCCACTGGTCGATAATGAAAGTTTATAAATCGACTCATGAATCAGTTAGAAAGACAAACACCGAAGAGAAGAAATGATCTGATTTTAGTCATTACAAAGTTTAATCAGAGTGCAAGAGCGCTGCGGCCGAAATGGCTGCAGTGCAGCTTTTGTCTAATATGATGTGTCTGGCACTGGCATATTGTCAGCCTAGCAGCGTCTCGCGTCGTCATCTCATCTCTCTGTGGCGTCGTCGCCCGTCTCACTCCCGCCACGCCTGTATCGACGACGACCGAGGTCGACACGACGACACCCGCCCGCGTTGTGGCTCATTAACGCTCCGGGGGCCCCGGGGCCTAATTAATGGACGACCGACAGCTGCAGGCCGGCCGGCATGCACAGAGGAGCTCCTCCAGTGAAGGGTTTACATTGAACAGCTCTCTGAGGGAGGACTCAGCCGCGCGGTAAGCAGTACGCACTCGTAAAATTATATGTAAGTAATGCGGTCTTGCCTTGCGTCTGAAAAGTCGGGGCTGATACATACCTATGCTCTTTTTATTAGCTCACTGATCACGATCAGAGACGGACTAATCGCTTCTTATAGCTCACAGTCAGCACGCTCACAGTCGGCGAATCACTATACGCTTATATTTGAATACGCCCTAAATGTCATTTTCAATGTACCCGAAGGTCATGTAATGCATGAGATCTGTGAATTTTTTCTGTACTTTTAGTGCCGAAATCAAATCAACCACAGAAAATTAGGCAACACCAACTCCTCACCGAATCCAAAAAGAGAAACGATATTGATTGTATTCCTGTGAAAAATTAATTCGTTCGAGCACCCGTGACCGTGACTAATGCGCGATGGTGGCGAGCGAACTTGATTGATGAGATCGGCATCTGTTAGTTAGGTTGGGGCAGCGGTTAGGGGGAAAAGTGTGGCGGCGGCTCCCGCGTGTCGATGGGAGGGTCACTCAATAGACATTCTATCTTGCCGAATCTGAGATATAACCTGTCACTCTCTATGAAAATAATGAATAAGTAGGTAGGTACATAACTACTCGTTTAAAATCTGGAATTCATAAATCTTTCTGAATTGTTTTCTGTCCAGACGGGAATCAATTCGTCCATTAGCTGAAAGTGGTTATTACAAAGTCTAAATTACAAAATATGTATATTCTGCTACACTTGTGGAATCCCATCACATCTCGATGATCTCGTCTCTCGTCTCTTCAATTCTTTATCAAGACGCTTATTACAAGCCGTCTGGTGTACAATTATTAGTAAATACATATAGGTAATATCATTGAGTAAATGCATTTATTTTATAGATTGTGCTGGGAACGAGGTAATTACATAGTAAGTATGGTAATTAGCAGTTCTAAGAGAAGAAAATATATCTAGGGAAATGATTGTATTACTTTCATCTATACAATTAAAAAAATGAACTCCCAAACTCCACAATAAGAACTATATGTATCTAACAAATAACTTTTGAACATGAGAAGTGAAGTGGATACGGTCGTAAAATACGAGTATGAAACACTATTCTAAGGCCGCTTAAGTGCCACCCGCCTAATATAGGCGGCGCCATTTTCACCCTCGCATGTGCCAGGCGCCTATATTAGGCGTCGTGGATTTTTTGGATAGAATTTAACATATTTTATTTTAATTATAATTTAATATTTAAATAATAAATTTTAATATTTTAATGTAAGTATAGGAAGTTTTAAAATAATATGAAAACACTATTTTATCTTCTCGATCTGCAGTGCAGTCATGTTTAGGTATCCTGGTATGGTCATGTTTACTTTCACATTTGTAGAGTTCCACATAATTCCAAATAAGTAGGTTCAATGATTGATAACATTTATTTTATCAATCATTTATCTGTCCATCCGCCTGTGTGTCTATCAAAGAGGTTCTCTCTACTTAGGTAAATAACCATTCGACTTTTTAATTAAAACCAAATTAGAGGATATTCATGTTAATAATAAAATTATATTTTTATTACCATTTTTTTGGCTTTTTATTTAATTATTACTATATAATATACAAAAACACAAAATATTTCGGCCCTTTATGGGCCGCCGTCATTTCATTAATTATAATATATTGTTTTTGTTCATGTTAATAATACTACATTTCTAAATAAATGTTAAAACGTAAATGTTATGTTATGTATGATCTAAATATCAACACAATATTATGTGCTTCCCGACTGTCTCATTCATTTCGGTTCTATCAACAATATTGAGTTGGGTATTAGCTACGTGGTCCACGCAGGGATTTATTATTCATCGACAGTTTATGAAATAATAACAGGCTCTTGTGTGATATATTGATACTTGGGTATTCATGATATAAGGACGTCGCTTTTTTATTTAATTATAGTAATAGGCCTTGCTTGTCGACGCCGAGAGGAGGGGAGACACTTTTAGTCCGTTTTAGACTTTTGATTTGTTTAAAACATTTGTTCATATTGGAAACTGTACGGTGGCCCTATACATGCTAACAAGCATTTCAATAAAAGGTCTTAAACATTTCTTCACCACAATATTTCGAGAATTGTTCGATATAATTGAACAATTGAAGAATTGGACGAATACGCCCTAAACTTCCCTTCTTACCTTACTAGGTGGTAGGGTTCAACCCGCCCGCGTTGGTACCACCGCACTGAATGAAACGTCGGTCGAAACGGCTATGTAAATCGTTTTTGTTTTCCATCCAGTTCAGTGTAGCCGGCACGACCGAAGGGAAGCACTGACATGGCACCTAATTCACCCGGTGTTATGGGCTGACATCACGGATGTTGTAGGTGATGTAGCCAACCGTGTCAGTTTTCATAAAAAAAAAAAACAATATTTTTTTGCCTATAATGTGTTTGTTGTGGTGGTTATGTAACCCTCCCAAAATGTTTGCAGCTAATAAAGAGGCAAGAAACACCGCGGCGGGGCGCCGCCGCCGCCTTGCCTCCGCGCCGCCCCCGCCGCCCCGCCCCGATTGGGGAAAGCGGCCGCCGATGGCTGTTCTGTGATACACCATTAGGTAGAACAACTGTTTGCCATTTCTATCTTCTCTACTTTTAATAAAAGGGTACGTCTGTCTGTATGTATGTTTGAGGTAAAATCCGGAACCACTGAACATATTTTAGTAGTTCTTGAGGCTCACTCACTATAGGCTATTTACCCTCACGCTAAATAGCAACAGGGCCGAGCAGAATTAAAGAAAGTATAGTATGAACGGAATTTAGGGTGGAATGGTAGCGCCTGATGGAGAGGGGGAGAAGGACGGAAGGGAGGGGGCAGGAGGGGAGGAGGCGAGAGTGGGAAGTGCGAGAGGGACGGCGAGAAAGGGGAGTAAGGGAGAGAGAGAGAGAGAGATAGAGAGAGAGATAGAGAATATAAGAGAAGCGATCATTTATTATCATATTATTTTGCGTTTACGTCGGATTTGCTATTGACACCGAGTCTACCACGCACGACTCACGAGCGAATCCGCGAGCGAAGCGGGAAAACGCTAGTTCTATACACGGTGTTGCAGTTGCCCCCGTAATATTTTTAACTGACATAAGGGGGTTATTCTATATGTGAAACTAAACAGCTTCTGTGAAAAAAATTTTTTTTTGAAACCAAAAAACAGTTATTTTTTCCATACAAAATTTAAATACCTATTCTCAAAATGTATGGAGAAAAACAATTTTTTTTTCTTCAAATAAAAAAGTCGTAGAATAAAAGTTGTTCTATTTCACGTACAGAATCACCCCCTTTCGTGTTTTACGGTTGGGGTTGCAACACCGTGTATATTCTTTACTATTTTGGACGAAAAGCGAATAAAGCTCGTTACTCCAAACTAGTTCAAACCTCAATGTTGCCTTTTGAATGTCGATCGTGGTTTAACTTCGTCGAGATCGTTTCTTTGTAGTTTCCGTCACGCGATACCTTCATTTTATTTCCAACAGGGCTCCGACAAACTCCTAAGGTGTAATTTGAGCCACGGGGCTAGCCGCAGCTACTCCCGTTCCTTAATTAATAATGTGAAAATTACACATAATTGTATCAAATGTTGATAAGTTTGAAAGTTAGAAACCAGTGGGAAGCTTTAACTTACAAACTTAAGTACGTTGTTACTTTGATGAAAGTTTATGTATCCTCTATACATAAACTTAAACGACCTAGACAATTAAATATAGAAATTGCTAATATTTGTGAATACGTACTTACCCGAATTGTTTTTATGTATGTAGGAGCATACTTATGTAGATATCCAACCAAATGCATTTTTGTAAATTTTACAGGAGCGCCAAAACAAAGTTGTATTTTTTTACATTGAAAATGTCTTTTCGAATCGCTTCAGTATAGTCCCGATTTCCAGCGAGAGTGCGAATTCGCCCTGGTGTCGTGAGTTTTAAGGCTACGTAAATATTTACGTGTGAAATGACGCGTATCGACGAGGGCTATAAAATTATTTTTTTTAAAGTTTGAGAATTTTAGAGAAAATCGCAAAAAACCGCTTAAAATAGCCGTTTTCTGGGGGTTTAAAAAGGGCACTTTTAAACATATTTCTAAATATTATTAAACTTTTATATTTTTATATTGTAGATTGACTCAATATCTGGGGATGCTTTTTAATTTATTGAAAAAAGTGAAACAATTGGGATTTATGATTTTTTTAATTTTCCGTTATGCGAGTTTCGAGTTTCGAGTCATCTTATCTTGCAGTGTGAGTACCTAGTTAAAATCGTTTTCGTGTATGCATATACTTGGAAATTAAGAATTTTAATTTTGCTTTTGTTTTTGAAAATTTTTGTAAATTTTTCAAATTGACATATTTCTTATATTTGAATACGCCCTAAGTTTTACGTGGAATCCGAACCACGGTCAGCCTCCAACGGTTCAAAATAACATGTTTTTAGCATTAGTTTTCGATAAATTTAATAAACCTTATTGAAAACAACAACTTTAATGAAAACACAAACAAAACAACATAATAACAACAACAACAAGTGTTTTCCAGACTGTGTTCAGTATTTTTGAAATGACCGCAAGTGACCATGAATCATCCATCACATCATTCATCTCACAATACACGACTGGCCAACCATTTCTCAAAAAGACAATCGCTGTTTTAAAGCTTTCGCGAACCCCGTAGTAGACTTTGGAAATATGCCGCCTGGAGGCGGCGCGGCGCGCGGCGGGGCGGCGGCGGCACGGGTCATAACAACTTACAGAGTTGAGGAAAGAAAGAGCTTTTATAATAGCTTCATTGCGAACTTATGTTGATGTTTTTAATTTAAGGAACAATGGCTAAAACGTTGTGCGTGGAGAAGCAGATAGGAGCGGACAATGCAGAAAAAAATTATGACAAGTTAAGTACCTACGTATAATAAAAAAAACAAGAAATGGTCATTGTAGGTGTAAATTTATCGATTTTACCGAAAATAGCGAATTTTTTTAACAATACTTTAGAATTTTTTTCAATACTCGCATGCAATACACTCACTCTACCGCTAGCCAATGTTGTCTAACATTGGCTAGCGGTAGAGTGTAGTTACCTTTAAATTGGCTTGTTTTCATCCTAGTGCGGCTTCTAATTTTCCATCAATTTCCTCACCGTAACACTCAATATTCATGAGTCATGAGGTGAGCGGGGAGGCGGAAGGTGACGGGGGGGGGGGGGGGGGGGGGGGGGGGCGCAAGAGGTCGAGCGAGATTGAATAAGTTTTCCGTTCAGCAGACTTCATTATTCAAATTACATTTTAATCCATTACTTACGCCAGGGGAATTCGAAATATAAACGAAATTGAAGAGGAAATTAATTCAACAGATATTAAAAATTCATACGTAACTGTAGTTTACAGTTCACAGAGTTTACTCATGTACATTATAACGATGTATACAGAATTAACTGTTAGTTATATATAATATACATACATAAGCCAAGTATATAATGTTAATGTCTCAGCGCATGGGTGTGGCAAAGAATGTACAGTTTTAATATTATGTTGATCTACAGATCTAGGAATACTGTTTAAGTAGTTGTTATAAGTATCGCAAATAAATTAATTGCGCAGACAATAATACGCGACATGTGCAATTAACTTCAATCTGAATACTTATTTAATCGATGCCACGAAAATTTAAGAGAAGTAAGTTAAATTCTTGTGTCCGTTTTTTATTATTTTATGTTATGTATGACACCCGTAGCTAGCACTAAATAAATTTTACGCAGAACGCAAAACACAGCTTCCTCTAATATTGTGTTTAGGCTACGGGCTCGGGAAATCAAATTTGGCAGTCAATTACCGTCGAAATTTGGGAGCAAATTACTTCCCAAATTCTCAAAGACAAGGCGCCATCAACAAACAGATTAGATTCGTTCTAAGAAGTCGTTAGATACCCGTAGAGGTACGAGTTTAGATGGGCGCCTGACGTTGGTAGAGTCGGGGGTACGGGTGACTATTACGAAAGTAGACAGACCTTTGAAATTTTTTTAAATAAAAAACATGTTGGACTTGCGCCGTGCACTAAGGTAACTAACTACTTATTATGTATGGTTTATTTAGGAGGATTTCAGCAATTAAGTCTGTCTGTGTACTTAAATCAATACTAATAATGGTCATGGAGAAAGTTAATTCGTTTTATGAGATATTGCGTTCGTAGACTGTATGTATGATAGGTAGTAAACTAAACTGACGATTTTTAGAAATCTTTTCTGTCTGTATGATCCTCCATAACTCTTAAACCGATCATCCGAATTAGATGAAACTTAGTACAAGCACATTTAACTAAAAGTGACACAGGATAGGCTAAATAAAATTCAGTTCCGGTTACGCTAAGATGTGGCTCTTATAGTGACTAAATAAAATTACCTACCTTTAGCCTTTAGTCAGTTAGTCAGCGTGTATGCATGCGTCCACTGCTGGACATACGCCTCTCCAATTTTCCTCTAGTCCTCCCGGCCTTCAGCGGTACGGAACCACTGCTTTCCGCCGACGCACTTGATGTCGTCGTCACAACTGGCGGGTGGTCTTCCCGCACTACGTTTTCCTGTCCACCGGCCGTCAGTGTAGGACACGGTTACTCCAACGGTCGTCGTCCCTTCGGCTGACGTGTCCAGCCCACTGCCACTTGAGCTTAGCCACCCGGTGTCCAATATCGACTACTTTGGTGCGTCGGCGGATTGGCTCGTTACGCAACATATCACGTAGCGATATTCCCAGCATGGCTCGCTCCATTGCTCGCTGGGCAACTTTCAACCTTTGGTTGGACAACACCGACACCGTCAGAGTCCACGCTTCACACCCGTACGTCATACATAACCGGGAGGACACACTAGTCATATGGTGCTTCGTTATTTATGTCAAAAATTTCGGGAGGGTTACATAGACACTCAAATAAACCTTACCTACCTACTGCTCTTCGATTCGCTTTCGAAACTTATTCGATTATCCCAATCCCAAAGAGTTTGTATTACGTCGCTGCGCTCCTTTAAAGGACTTCCTTTTTTTAAAGGAGCGCAGCGACGTAATACAAACTCTTTGCCCAATCCCAAACAGCTTTCGAGAATGGAGCGTTCGTGTCTGAGAGCGTGCGCCACGGCTTGACAAGATGTTACATTTATCGCTGTCATTCCGGTTATTTCGGGTTTCTGTTTTATCTTATTCCTGTCCCGTCGGATTTTCAGCCACAGAGCACGAAGCGGTCGCGTCGCGTCGCCTAATCCCTTGTCACTTCCAATGTAGATGCGTTGCTCGGGCAGCAAATTATGTATTCGGCGCAGGAGTGCCGGAGCGGCGCGGCGCGCGCCGCGGCGGCTTCTTCTTGATCCGATAATGGATGTCTCTACTCAGTCGTGCTTGAGGCGATTTGGATTTTAACAGTTTTAACCTCAGATCAGTAAAGGGATTTCAACTATGCCTTTTGAAATTGCGTTTGTAACCAAATCAGCAGATAATGGAACATTCCTACTATGAAAAGTGACCGTAGAAGTGTAAAAGCAGTTAGAGCTCGTGTCGTCTATTGTAGGTGCCAAAGTGTGTAGAGAACATTAAACACTATAAAACTCCACAACTTGCTATTTTATATTCGGTGCCGCAGTTAACACAAACAATCAGAATGCGAATGTACCAGATTAATGGTGACATTAACGTAAGTAAAAAATCTATGTACTTATGCGAAATTAAGTTGTATTTTTTTATTTCTCAATAATTATTTAACGGATAGGCACCTGTCAGGCGGGCATGGCATTCGCAACCCCCGCGTACGACCGAATGTCCATGGGCGTCGTTAGACACCTTATGAGTAGCTCGGCGACCATGTCCATAAAAAAAATTCACAGATTTCGTGCCTCACACGACTATCGAGCAAATTGGAAATGAATTTACGGAATTTAAAAAAAATTTCGTTTGACTTTTTTCAAAAAGGTTAGGCTACAGGCCACATATTTACTGTGAGACAAGTGGTGCAAAAATACGAGGAGTACAACAAGCCGCTCTTCCTAGCGTTCGTCGACTATGAGAAGGCGTTCGACTCAGTTGAAAAATGGGCTGTCGAAAACTCCCTCCTCAGGTGCAGAATCGACCACCGCTACATCGAGGTGCTCCGAAATCTGTATCGGTCCGCGACGATGACTGTGAGGCTTCACGAGAATAAATACCCAACCCATCCTCCTTGGTAAAGGCGTAAGGCAGGGGGATGTGATCTCACCCAAGCTTTTCACAAACGCATTGGAAGATGTGTTCAAGATGCTTGAGTGGGACAACATGGGTATAAACGTGAATGGAGATCTTCTCAGTCATCTGCGTTTCGCCGAAGTAGATAGGCTATGAGAGTTAGAGAGATTTTGAGAGTTCGAACTTCGAACTGTGTTGGGTGCAACCTTGTCAAACGAAGCAGTCGTATGTAGGAGTATGGGTTTTTGGTAGCAAGTGAGTGTGACAAAGTACTCGCAATTTGTATTTTACCTATAGGGGATCCTGATGAACTGATGAGTTCACAGGGATCCCCTAGCTAGGGGATCGGGCTTGGGGATCCTGGTGGCCTCACCCGCGGTTGGAAGCAAGAAGACTCGCTGCTGTCGCGCCGTCCGCCGGTGCCGGCTGCCCCTCCCCGCCGCGGCGCCATGACGTGTTAAACTAAACATCAGTCAGCATATTGCCGAGAGGTAGGTACTTAAATACAATCGCAATCCGTCACAGAAACAGTCTCCAAGTTTTTTGCTCATTACTTGGTTTTTCCTGACGTTTGCGATAATGTGGGATAACCTGTAATTCACCGCTGCAATGTCTTCCCACGTATAACTATATGCGAGTGTATGTGTGTGTGTGTTGGCTACCGTGTTACGTAGTCAGATAAATCTCGCTGACCGCGTCCGTTCGTCCATACACCCGCGCGTCGCGCCGCCTCCCCCGCGCTGCCCCCGCGCCGGCGCACAAGCCAGGTATCTGTTTACCTCGCCTCGGTCGGATCTCGGATCTTCTGAAGCGCCGACGACGCAGAGTAGTCGATAAATAACCCCATTGTAAATAAAGTAAGAATTATTATCGGATATCTGACTTGAGTGTTATTCTGGAGCTTCATTTATCAGTCCGCGCAACATTGGTTTATTTATTACATATTCTTTAAACACGATAGGAACGATTAAAGTTAGTATGTTTGTTTGTCTAAACGCTCTAAAACCCGGAAAGTTGTATATTCTTCTGGATGCGTTTGTGATTTATTTGGCGGTTTAGAATTTGAATTTAGAACTCAACCTTCGGTTGGAATTAAAAATATCGAACGCCGATCTATTCAGGCGGCGGCGGAGGCGGCGTGGGCGGCTCCGACGGAATGGAAGGGACGGAACCCGCATCAATAATAGAGGACGGTAGGCAGTTAGGGAGGGAACAGATTGAAGGTATTGTTGAACTTCCGGTCGCCGCGGGGCAAGGAGCAAGGGGCAGGAGACGCTCACATAAGTGCAGCTGACTTATTGATGAAGAAAGCTCTTTGGAATCCGTCCAATTGAGTCTGCACTGTTAGCCCATAAAATAGGCGACTTTGTAACGAATGAGACGGTTCATAATAAACGCCGTTGAAATATTAGGTTCAGTGTTCTTATATAAATAATTTTAGATCGATAGTGTTCCATGACTTATAGTTGAATTTGTTTAAATGGTTACGAAATGAGCAGACTGCACGATTAGTGCCCATTGAACTCCTGACTAAGCCGTGGTTGCTGGTCTGGCGGCTGGAGTTTCTCACAACAACGTCAGCAAATGGAATCTCGACCATGGGCGTTACCTGTTATTAATGTATTAACTGGTCGTCTCTCACCTGTAATTCCTGTGGTAATTTATTGAAAGCATGAGACAACGGAAGGTTAAAATGTCGACATAAGCAAATGCGCCCTATCACCTGTAGACGTAGCTGTGGAGTGTGGACTGGCGACGACCGGAGCTCGACTCGCAGAGCCGCGAGAAATTAACATCGCCATGTTGAAAATCGCATCCTGTGTTCGCATTTATTTATAATAGTTCGTAAAAAATCTCGAATACTTTCGTCGGCGGAGGTATCGTGTTTGATTATTGTGCGCCGTTCTCTGTCATAATATTGACGTTTTTTCGTTTCCGATCCTGACAAAGCGGGGATGGAGATGCCGTCGACTACAGTCAATACATCCGCACACAGCACACCCCTTTGTCGTGATTGCTATTCAGATCACTGCAATGATTTTTTTAGACTTCCGCCAACACGAATACGATCTCTCATAATTTAGCCGTTGAATCTTCTATTCAATGAGTATTGGGTCGATGATTTTGTGATCGGAGGACTTAAATGTATGTTTAATTATAGCCTTCTAAGGAAGCAGATTGCGGAACTTCAAATCTCACTGCAATTGTACTCTGTTAAATAATATGAATGAATAATATAACCTCATACTGTAACATCGCAAATTTATACGAATAACATACCTATTATATCGTAGGTAGTTAGATCCTTATAAATTGGATTCGTATGTTAGTTACACCCCTCCAGGAAATCGCAGTCAACAGAAGACCTTATAAATAACGTAAGTTACGCATATATGGGCCGAAAAATTGGAACATTTTGGGGAGTCGCTCGCTGGCAGTCTCGCTGGATATTTCCAAGGCCTTCGACCGCGTTTGGCACCGAGGCCTTCTAGGCAAGCTTTTGTCCTTCCTTTGACATTCCACCCAAAACCTGCACTTGGATCGCTAGCTTTTTAGCAGGTCGTTCCATCTTCGTTATCATTATCTTTGATGGTTCGAATTCGGACGAATTTCCAATCAACTTTGTGTAGTAAACTGATAAGTACCAAAAAGTGCATAATTATATCTCCAATGAACAGTGAGGCCACCAGGATCCCCAAACCCGATCCCCTAGGGGATCCCTGTGAACTAATCAGTTCATCAGGATCCCCTATAGGTAAACTTTCATAAGGAATATGACTCCCTTCTTATATCACTAGGTGGTAGGGTTTAACCCGCCCGGGTTGGTACCACCGCACTGAATGAAAGGTCGGTCGAAACGGCTATTTAAATAGTTTGTGTTTTCCGTCCAGTTCAGTGTAGCCGGCACGACCGAAGGGAAGCACTGACGTGGCACCAAGTTCACCCGGTGTTATGGGCTGACATCACGGATGTTGTAGGTGATGTAAGTTTCCATAAAAAAAAAAAAACAAGGAGATACTTATCCCCCCCCCCCCCCTTTAGCATACTCCTCCTATACCACGTCTCCCATCACTGAGTCATATTACGTTTGTGCCTCCCCCACTTCTCCCTGCCCCTTCCGCGGGGGGAGGGGGGGGGGGGGGGGGGGTACCGCCTCTTTCTATTCAAACATCGAATGAGAAATCAGTTCCCACTGTTGTAATCTGTACGGAATGGTACGGAAAGGAATCGACCGGAAGTAACGAAGGGCAGCTACCCCCTTCGCCCTCACGTAGTCCGCACCGGAAGTCACTGAGCAAATAGGGTTGGCATGTGCGTCGTTACTTTGATTACATGCAACATGAAAATTCGAAAGTTTAAGCTATCTACATCAAAAGAGCATTTTAATTAAAACTAATCATGATACAACCGGTTAAAAATATTACAACTCTTTATATATTATTAAAATACATTATTATAATTTTTACATTGTTTACTTATTTATAGCTACGAGAAGATAATATTGAAAATACAAACATTTTATCGATTGACCTGACTGACTCGATTTTATTACTTGACTTTGATCCACTGACTGACATAAAGTAGGTATATGTACGAATGTAAAATCGATGATATTTATGTGAGTAATTTAGAAAATGCTTTACTTATTGCTCCAAACATTTCACAGACACAAGCTCAATAATCAATATAAATATTTACATGAGTTACAACCTCGTGGAGGCCCCTAGGCTGTAGAAATTCGAGGCCCCCTCGCAAATTACTTCCTAAATGTATTTAAATTTTTTAACTTGAGTTGACATTAACTAAACAACTTTATTACACACTTCAAACATTTATTAAATTATGAACACATTTCTCATGATAAAACCATATACGAAAGAAAATGTACATATTTTATGCATGCACTTCCCTGATTTTTTTTTTGTGAATTCTTCTTGAATTAAAGAAATGTCGCGAAAGTCTAATTTTTAAGGGGATTTTTTCATAGAAAAACGCGTACCTAGTATAGGAGTGAAAGCACCCTGGAGGTGAGTAGATAAAGCTCGTACGTTGTCAGCCTCGATAGCTCAGTGGTGCAGACAGTCAACTGTCGCTATTGAATGTTAAGCAACGCTGGGTGCGGTCAGTACTTGGATGGGTGACCGCTGACCGTTGGAGGCTGACCGAGGTTCGGATTCCTCGTAAAACTGTAGGTCCCTTCCCTCCTAATCTTACTTGGTGGTAGGGTTTAACCCGCCCGGGTTGGTACCACCGCACTGAATGAAACGTCGGTCAAAACGGCTATGTAAATAGTTTGTGTTTTCCGACCAGTTCAGTGTAGCCGGCACGATCAAAGGGGGAAGCACTGACATGGCACCTAGTTCACCCGGTGTTATGGGCTGACATCACGGACGTTGTAGGTGATGTAGCCAACCGTGTCAGTTTCCATAAAAAAAAAAAAAAAAAAAAAAAACGTATAAACTGTATTAGTATGAGTCTAACTTGAGTTAATACCCAAATGCACCTATTCGAATTGTGTAAATAGGTACTCGTAATATACACAGCGGTGTAAATTTTCAAAAACCACTATTTTGATAATTGTCGCGGGGCCCATAGATGCCACGGGGCCCCTAGGCTGCCGCCTACTCTGCCTATCTATATGGAAGATCCGGAACTGCTCTTGCTTGACTGACAACAGTCGCGCTGGTTACTAGCCGGCCACACACGCTAGGTTATATATAACCGATGGTTATGCTTGCACGGTTCAACCGTGCAAGCATAACATAACGTGTGTGGGACAAAATTTCTTGCCTGCGCAAGCAAAGTTGGAAATATAGAAATTGATATTTTTGCCGCTCGGTCATGCTTGCGTGGTTCGCTTGCGCAAGCATAACCGAACGTGTGTGGCAGGCGTCAGTCTTCAGGCTTCAGTCATCCTTTATAAATTATTAAAACTTTATAAATTGCAGCGCAAGTTTCAGGTATAATTTTGTTCAGAGCTTGAGGCGATATCAGAGCCGAATATTTTAAGCATTCATATGGCCGTCCTGTGGCAAGGAATCTCAATGTCAAAGTTAACATGGCTGTATTTTCTCCTCTTCTGTAACAATTTTTACACCACTCCGTACGGTTTCGTCGCTTATCTTTCTTTTTAAAAATCACATGTAATAGACCTATTAGCGCTATTGCGTCGTCGTCCTCTGCCGGTGACATGATGGTTTGGACTGAGTGTTTGTGCAGGTTTGTTGTTACGTGTGTGTGCCCTATGGAACTCGGTCGTGCCTGTAGGTTTTGCTTGCACATGCATAACCGACAGGCATAACCTAGCGTGTGTGGCCGGCTCCAAACGCACAAGCTGCGTACGTACACACAATGCAAGTGCACTCGATGAAAGTATTGTAAAATATAAAAAATACAACAAAAAAGAACAAAGTGGAGACTTCGCTGCGAGGCGAGGCGGCGAGACGCACGCGCACCCGACCGTTTACATACAACCCGCTCAATCCCTTGTGGATTGTACGGGATTGTTGTGTGATGTTGTAGTTGTAGCACAACCCTGGAAAGCGTACACGATTTTGATGGTGTCAGATTCAGAACGCTGCTTGTCAAGTGGGTAGTTACCACGTAGTTATACAAATCAGAGAGTCATGCAATGAGGATCAGTAAAGTAACAGCAAATTGAAGTGATATCCACGTTGTTCTTTATGGCATAAGAATGGCATATCTTTTTGAATTATCAAAATCGGACCATTAGTTACGGAGATATTATCAATAAAACGGCTTAAGTGGTTTCTGCCGCTAAAACTCGGTGCGCCGCGGCTACGCGTGAGCGTGACGTCACTCCACCCTAGTGTTGTAAATTGACCGTCAATGACCAAAAAGTCCCGTCAATGACCACTAAAAGAGCGGTCAATGACCGTCAACGTCCTAAAAAGTCGTCGCCTCGGCGTCGTCGAGCGACGTTGACCGTTGTCATCAAGACGTTGTCCGCTACCGACGCCGAAATTGAAACGTTGCCGCACTGCTGCTCGGGCAACGTCCATCGACAACTTCTGAGAACAAAATACGTTGTGGAGTCGCAATATTTTAGCGCGCGTATATAAATATAAAATAAGTGTGCTGTATGTAGTTGTATCATTTCATTATTATACTCAACATAGATTAATGTGAATATAAAATTACTTAAGAAATACAAATAGGTAGTGTTATAAAATAAAACTTTAATTAAACAGGACTTATAACTATTTTTTAAAGTTAATGTTAGGAAGTGTACATATCTACTTAGCAGTATTATAAAATGCCCACCTAATAAAATTAATTAACCTTTTAACTAAGAACCTACACTAATAGTATACAATATACTGGATAAGACAGGTGATTTAAATCCTCAGAGCATATAATAAATAATTATTAAATGAAAACTATTTGAAATCAGAAAAACAAAACTACTCGTAGGTACCTTGGAGCAAAATTTTTATTTTAAATTGTATCTAGCAACTCCATGGATGACCAACTCTCATTCCGTTTTCGTGTTCGTTTTAGCGAGCGAGCGGCGTCCATAACGCGAACCGTTCAGACGGACAAGTTGACATGCAAGCAAGTGTGCAAGTTACGTGCAGCATGCATGTTACATTATCTTGTTTGATACTTGCATACAATGCGGCCAGCAACATTTTGAATTTTTCCTATCATATCACATTTGAACATCATTTTTTCTTCATTTCACTACCGCAATGGAAATTTCATAAGCAGATAAGTATTGGTGAGTAACGAATGTACTTAAAACTAAAAAACATTCTAAATATTGTAAGCGTAATAAATAAGATCGACGAAGCAATAAACAATATTTTGATAGCAGTCCAGCAAGATAGCTTTCTACTTGCCTTCTCTGTCCACTGGTAGGTATTATGCCAGCAGAACATGCCAGTGGAATGTTTCCTCGGCCACAGAATAGAAACCTCGGCGTTGTCGACCGCGCGCGCGGCGCGCCGCGCCGCCGCACGCACGCGACGACGACGTTGCCGTTTCGCGTCGACACGTGAGACGTGACGTCGCTCGCACTCACTCGTTCGGACTTAAGTAGCCGTTTGCTGCGCACGCACGCTTAGCATTTGCATTGCACCATTTGCACTGCACCACGTGTTAGTCAGCGACTTGTTAGTTGTGTGTGTGTATTCTGTTAGTTCGAAAAAATGCCTGCTTTTGGAGGCAAAAAGCAGGCATTTTTTCGAACTAACAGAATACGATAATTAATTAAAAAAACTAATTAATTAGCAAACTTTTAATATGGAGTGTTTTTAAAATAACGTTACATACCTACTTTTACGTTTGCTAATAAAGTAGGTTGCCCTAAATAATCTGTAAAAATCAAAGGGAAATAGATAAATAAGTGTTTAATTGTGTATTGATCTATTATTGTTAAAAACTAATTAATTATCAAACCATTAATATAGTGTTTTTAAAATAACGTTACATACCTACTTTTACTATGTGAAATTTTTTGTTTGTTTCTGTTTTAACTTTAAGAGAAAACGAGAAAATAAATTTTCCCAGTATTATAAACAACTTTTGCCAAGAAACTGTGCATCTATTCGTAATGGTTTCCAAGAAAATAATTATTATAAAATTAATAAGGACGGAGCTGCGCGGCGGCGGCGCGGCGCAGAGGTGGGCGCGGGGGGGGGGGGGGGGAGGGGGAGGCGGCGCGGGAGCTGCGCGCGCATCTGCCGCGCGCCACCTCCGCTCCCCCGCGCCCATCTCCGCGCCGCGCCGCTCCTTCCGTCCATTTACAATAATATAGTTCATTTTTTAAACAATTTGTCGCCATCGCCAACGATTTGCTTTTAACCCTAACTATATTCATTTGTTTCACTCGTTTGCAATTATTACAGGTAAAAGAGAGACAGCGCACAGCGTACTGCGTGGCGTGATAGCGCGTCGCGCGCGCGGCCGGTGCAGCACAGACATCAAAGCGACGCCAACGGGGCGGCGGCCCTTTGATGTCTGTGCGCCGCGCAGCTGCCTACCTACTTAGCTATGTGTTGCTTGCATGCGTTGCGTCCAATACAGTGCGTAAATAAGTAGGTAAACATCGACATTTTCGTCGTCGTTCAAGGTCGCACGTTGCACACACACGCACGCGCGATGTGTGTTGTGCAGCGCAATATAGTAGGTACCTACCTACAAACGTTGGTTACCTACAACTACGATTCAAATAATCAACCTACCTACACTAAATAAAAGGAGATACGTACAAAGTTTACGCCGCCACTCTGTTCAATTGTCAATCTAGAGTCTAGAGTCTAGTCTAGAGTATTCCATTGCAAGTCCTTTCGGGTTGGGTTGGTTAGGTTAGTTTTATAATAAATTTAATTTAATATTTCCTTATAGAAATACGTGTAGGGTAGACTATTCGCACCGCACTCATGCATGCCCACGAGTGAATTTCCGTGTTATAGGTATGTTGTTAGTGATTGAGTGCTACCAACCCTGTTAGCGCTGGAAAAAGTCCGAGGTAGGTAGGGTAGGTATGATTGATTATATATATATATATATAAGTTATTGGAGTGTAGCCCGCTCTATTTTTTTCAACATAGAATATTACGATTTCTTTTATAGTTTTTTATTTAATCACCTAGGTAGGTACCTACATTATATCAAGAAAAACTAATAAAAATTTAAAAGAAGATCCACCCTTCTGCACACGCGCGGCGCGTCAAGAACGCCTGGCTCACTCCTTATGGAAGGCGTCGCGCGGCGTCGTCGTGCCGGGCTTGCGGCGTCGCATAAGAGCCGTCAATGACCGGTCATTGACGGACGTTTTCCATTTTTTGGAAGTTTTCCGTTTGGTCAACGTCGGTAATTGACGGCCTTTGCATCACTACTCCACCCCAGCACCTGCGCGCTCGCGCTAGCCAGCCAACGCGCACTCATTCGTCGAGGGCTGTATCTCTTGAACCGTAATAGGTAGCCCGTTGAAATTTTTACAGAATATGTGTTATTATGGCCGATATAACAACAAATAATGAAAATAAGAAAAAGTGATATTCACGGGGGTTCCCATAGAAGAAACCAAGCGAGTTCGACGCACACTTGGCCGGTTTAAATAGTATAAATTTTGCATTGTGCCGAAATGTACAAATACGTCTATCAAAACGCCAGAGAAACTGATGTACCATGTGGGGCCGGTACTTTAAAAGAATAGCCCCACTGCATCTCTCCCCGTGTATGTCGTAAAGGCGACTAAGGGATATGACTCCCTTCTTATATTACTAGGTGGTAGGGTTTAACCCGCCCGGGTTTGTACTCATTTGGTGGGTTTGGACGAGTGTGCCATAATTCCACCAATACACTTGGTGACGAGGGTGTGATGATGGAGACAGAAGGTGGACAGTGGAACTCTTCAACCGTTACTAGTAACCCTCTCGAGTTTGGGCTCATTTATTTGGTTCGGACGAGTGGGCCATACTTCTACTAATACACTTGGTGACGAGGGTCCGATGATGGAGACAGAAGGTGGACAGTAGAACTCTTCAACCGTTACTAGTAACCCCCTCGAGTTTAGGCTCATTTGGTTGGTTCGGACGAGTGCTCCATACTTCCGCCAATACACTTGGTGACGAGGGTCTGATGATGGAGACAGGAGGTGGACAGTGGAACTATTCGACCGTTACTAATAAATAACCCACTCGAGTTCGGGCTCATTTGGTTGGTTTGGACGAGTGTCCCATACTTCTACTAATACACTTGTTGTTAATAAAAACTTGTTGTTGTTACAAATATTGTTAATCTAATTGTTAATCTTGCTCTCAAGCTGTGTTTTAGATGGACTATGGGCGGTGTTATTATGTGGCTAGTCACTTAATACTTGTAAAAATATGTTTAAAAAAAATACCCTGCGAAGTTTCTTGTCTGTTCTTCTTCGTGGGTGTAATCGAACCGGATAGAACAAATTGTGACAAGTTCGAGCGCAGTCTAACTGCCATAAGAATGATCAATAAACAATACAATACTTGGTGACGAGGGTCTGATGATGGAATCAGGAGGTGGGTGGTGGAACTCTTCAACCGTTACTAGTAACTCCTCGAGTTTGGACTCATTTGGTAGGTTTGGACGAGTGTCCCATACTTCTACCAATACACTTGGTGGCGAGGGTCTGATGATGGAGACAGGAGGTGGACAGTGGAACTCTTCAACCGTTACTAGTAACCCCCTCGAGTTTGGGTTCATTTGGTTGGTTCGGACGAGTGCTCCATACTTCCACCAATCAACTTGGTGACGAGGATCTGATGATGGAGACAGGAGGTGGGTAGTGGAACTCTTCGACCTTTACTAATAACCCCCTCGAGTTTGGGCTCATTTGGTTGGTTTGGACAAGTGCTCCATACTTCCACCAATACACTTGGTGACGAGGGTCTGATGATGGAGACATGAGGTAGACAGTGGAGCTCTTCGACCGTTACTAATAACTCCCTCGAGTTTGGGCTCATTTGGTTGGTTTGGACGAATGTTCCATACTTCTAATAATACACTTGGTGACGAGGGTCTGATGATGGAGACATGAGGTAGACAGTGGAACTCTTCGACCGTTACTAATAACTCCCTCGAGTTTGGGCTCATTTGGTTGGTTTGGACGAATGTTCCATACTTCTAATAATACACTTGGTGACGAGGGTCTGATAATGGAATCAGGAGGTGGGTAGTGGAACTCTTCAACCGTTACTAAGAACCCCTTCGTCTAATGAAATGAGGCCAAACTCGAGGGGGTTACTAGTAACGGTTGAAGAGTTCCATTGTCAACCTCCTGACACCATCAGACCGTCGTCACAAAGTGTATTGGTGGAAGTATGGAGCACTTGTCCAAACCGACCAAAAGAGCCCAAACTCGAGGTGGTTATTAGTAACGGTCGAGGAGTTCCACTGTCCACTCCTGTCTCCATCATCAGACCCTCGTCACCAAGTGTATTGGTGGAAGTATGGAGCACTCGTCCGAACCAACCAAATGAACCCAAACTCGAGGGGGTTACTAGTAACGGTTGAAGAGTTCCACTGTCCACGTCCTGACTCCATCATCAGACCCTCGTCACCAAGTTGAAATTATCATAACATTGTATTGTCACGGGAAATCAATGTGTGTGCAAAGTTTCATAAGAATCGGTTCAGTAGAAGTAGTTGAAAAAGTTGTCGCAAAGTTGTCGAAACAAATAAACAAGGGGTCAAGCTAAATAAAACCGTATAAAAAGTTAAATTACAAATTTAAAAAACCCCCGACTCTTAAAAAGTCAAAAATAATTTCCGTTTACTTACTTAAAGGAGTCGGTAGACCGCTAAGTAAATTCCCGCGCAACTTTTGAGTCTTTATATTTAATTTACTTAGCGGTCCCCCGACTCCTTTAAGTAAGTAAACGGAAATTATTTTTGACTTTTTAAGAGTCGGGGGTTTTTTAAATTTGTAATTTAACTTTTATTTCAAGCTTTTTAAAAAAAACCGCATGCAAATCGGTCCACTTTTGAAGATAATAATTTTTTTTATTACTTAATTACTTAATTACTTGATTACAAACATAGCTAAGAACCATCCCGATTAAACAGGCTTCCTAATAAAAAAAACCGCATCCAAATCGGTCCATCCGTTTGGGAGCTACGATGCCACAGACAGACACACACACACACACACACACACACACACACACACACACGTCAAACTTATAACACCCCTCCGTTTTTTTCGTCGGGGGTTAAAAAATAGTTTCTGTGGCGTTTTGATAGACGTATTTGTACATTTCGGCACAATACAATATTTATACATTGTGAAAAGTGAAACCAGGCACAAATCGGACACTTAATTTGTTTTAAACACAAATTAACAAACATAAACACTGCGCGCCTTACCGCTTCCTGGCGGTGCGGAGCGGCGCGTGGAGTGTCGTGACGTCACGCACTTCGCGCCGCGATTAGTCGAGATCGGCGCATTCATTTGATCGCTACTAGCTCATTTTTGGTTGTACGACAAAAATAATTACACCAATGTTTTGGATTTTTCATGGACTACAATACTACATTCAAAGCTAAAAACCGCGTTGATCCTCCCAAGCCACGCGGCCGGGCGCGGCGGCCGGAGTGGTAGCTCCATGGTTTCCGTATATACAACCCACGGATGCGTACCAATCGGTTCTGCAGATCTTTCCTCTACAGAACTGGTAAACTCTGGAACGCTCTCCCTGCCCACATATTTCCCCCCAAGTATAGTCTCGGGTCCTTCAAGAGAGGCGTGAATAGGCACCTTTCAGGCCGGCATGGCATTCGGATCCATTGGCGTCGTTAGAAACATTATGTGTGGCTCGGTGCCACATGTCGCGCTTTCTATAAAAAGAAAATCATGTCGGCTACACTGAACTGGACGGAAAACACGAACTATTTACATAGCCGTTTCGACCAACAACGTTTCAATTCAATCAGTGCGGTGGTAGAACCCGGGCGGGATAAACCCTACCACCTAGTAAGGTAAGAAGGGACCTACAGTTTTAGGTAAAATCCGAACCACGGTCAGCCTCCAGCGGACGAGCGGTCACCCATCCAAGTACTGGACCGCGCTCAGGTGTGCTTAACAGTCGACCGACCGCACCATTGAGCTACCGAGCGAGGCTGATAAAGCCTTCTTCGTTGTTTGTGCGCCGAACTAACTACCAGGGTACAAGCTGTTGGCTCGAAGCCGCTGGGGGCGGAGAGGCTCTGGTGCGTGATTTATGTGCACTCCAGTGGATTGTCGCGACTGTCTACCCCTCCCTTCACTACTCCCAACTTCGATTCGGCATGTGTTTGCAGCTTTAAAACATGAGAACGCTTTGTATGGAAACAAGCATTACAAAACGCCGCCTGTGTTTTTTGTACTTAACTCAAACAGTAAATTATATAATAATACAATGATCTCAGCTTTCGAAAGATATGAAACATTTGTGAAAGAAAGAAAGAAAGAAAAATATTATTTATTGTCATTATACTATATTATACACAAAGAAAAGAAAACATTACAAAAATAACTTATACACGTAAAACCTAAATTAACAACACAAGTAATGACAATATGGAACCATCTCAGCATAGGCTATAGGTGCACAAGGCGGCCTATAGCGCTGTTTTTCAGATGGGCCCAGAGTAGTAAATATAGAACACTAAGGCCCACTTGCACCAACACAAATTTAATATATAAACCAGTTTAACTCGTTAAACTAGCACCCGTTGTATGTGTGAACCGCGTTTAAATCCATAACTCGCTACTTAACTTTAAACTCGTGTTGGTGCAAGACGCGCTAAGAAACATAAACACGATACTTTTTTTTATCTACAAACAAAAACTAACACTATAAATAACTACATAAAACAATACCTTATAATAACACATAACAAAAACAGAATAATTACAAAAAGAACAGAAAAAAAATATACAGCACAACAGAATAACATAACTAAATGCAACACAGCAATATATACTATTTGAAATAATTACATAAAATGACATTAGCAGTGGACCGATACAGGCTGATGATGATGATGATGATGATGGTGACATAAAATGACAGAACATTTAAAATTTTAAATTGGTCACTGGCCTTTTTGTGCCAGCAACAGTGCAGATTTCACCTTTTTTCTGAACACATTGGTACATCTCAATGCCCTGACTGGTGGGAGAAGGTCATTCCAACACCTCGATGCCATTACCTTGAAACCACCCTCGACTGCTGCCCCACGGTGCTGTGGGATTTATAGGGAAGTACCACTGCCCCGCGTGGCGTGTCCGTGATCTCCTAGCCACTCAAGTCGCTCATAAAGTCTTTCAGGCATTTGTCTATGGATCACCCTATGCACCTGACAAGAGAAGTGCAGGCGCCTTCGGTTCTCCATATTTATAATATTAAGGTCATTGAGAATGGGAGATATTCTAGTCCTCTTGCCCACCCCTCTGCAGAATCGTATGCATGAGTTTTGAATTCTCTGTATCCTTAGTGCTGTCTTCTTTGTTATACGTGGGCCGTAAACAGAGTCGCAATAGTTGAAGTGAGACAGCACTAAGGTTTCAACTAGGGTATGCCTGACGTTCACAGAGAGGTGGTCACGAATACGGTAAAGGGCTCTGAGTCGAATCATTGCAGCTTGGATTTTTTTCGTTACATGTGTATCGAACCTGAGCTCACTATCCATGTACAACCCCAAGTTTCGGGCGCATTCGACCAGTGGGATTGTACATCCATTTAGGTATAGTAGCGGGTTACTCGTCTTCATTTGAGAAATAACTCTCCTGTTTCCCATAATCATAAATACAGATTTTTGTGGGTTGAGGCACAGTCCATGACTCATTGACCACTGCCAGACCTTATCCAGGTCCTGATTTATCAATCCGATGGCACCAGAAGACGCGCTCAGGGGAAAAGAGAAGTACAATTGCGTGTCGTCCGCATATAATTGGCACCGCACTGTACTCAAAACGTTCTCTAGATCAGCTGTATATATTGTGAACAGCAACGGTGACAGTACGGAACCTTGCGGACTACCTCGCGCGAGAATTGTATTCTGAGAATACTTTGGTGTGCCATCGGATTCATAACATTTTGTTATTTGGGAACGGTTGGTGAGAAACTGCTGAAGCAATCCGCACGCACCATCCGAAAGACCGTAATGAGAAAGTTTAGCAACCAGGAGATCAGGATGGACACAGTCGAAGGCACGGGAAAAGTCAAGCAGCACGAGCAAAGACACGTGTCCTGCATCAAACGCTGACAGTAAGTCATCCGTCACTTGTAAGAGCGCTGTGCTGGTCGAGTGTCCCTTTCGGAAACCTGCTTGAGCCTCCGGTATGACACCGTTGTTGTGGAGATAAGTAGAAAGTTGATCATGCAGTATGACCTCGTAAATTTTGGACATTATAGGTAGTAAGCTAATTGGCCTCAAGTCCTTCACTGTTGTTACGGTATATTTTTTAGGTATAGGAGAGACGACGGCAGTCTTCCACAACTCAGGGTATGTATTGGTTTTAATACACGCGTTCATTATATGAGTAATGACGTCTACAATGTCCAAAATCACGAAGTCAAGCATTTGACGAGATAAGCCATCGATACCTACAGCATCGGTACTAATTTTATTAAAGATTTTTATTATTTTGTCAGGCGATACTTCTTGAAAGTTGAATGATGATGTACCCTGTTTATTGTGTTCTATACAATATGTGAAAAAAGCGCTCGTATCATTTGTTGATCGTTGCTGCATGAAATCATGAAAACCATGGCAACTATAAGCCGGATAAAACATAGAACTGTAAGCCAAATAAAAACATGGCAACTATATAAGCCGGATAAAAATATGGAACTACGAGATAGGCCGGATAAAAACATAGAACTATAAGCCGAATAAAAATATGGAAACAAGCCGGATAAAAACAGAATTACAAGCCGGATAAAAACATGGCAACTATAAGCCCGATAAAACATGGCAACTATAAGTCGAATAAAAACATGGCAACCATAAGCCCGATAAACATATGACAACGCATACACACGCGCCAGTCAGTCAGTCAGCGTGTGTGAGACCACTGTTGGACATCGCGTCTCCCATTTCCAGTCCTCCCGTCCCGGCCATGTAAATTTTACTAATCTCGTACATGTCTACATAATTATCACTAGCTGTGCCCGCGACTACGTCCGCGCCGCGTGGACTTGATCTTTATCAGCCTGTTATAAAACGCAACGTGACTCTGTCTGTCCGTTCGTTAGTATGATTCAAATTGTTTTGCTGTTTTTTAATTGGGCAGGTACACCTACAACATCCGTGATGTCAGCCCATAACACCGGGTGATCTAGGTGCCATGTCAGTGCTTCCCTTCATTTCATGTCAGCTACACTGAACTGGACAGAAAAGAAGAACTATTTACATAGCCGTTTCGACCGACGTTTCATTCGGTGCGGTGGTACCAACCCGGGCGGGATAAACCCTACCATCTATGTAGGTAAGAAGGGAAGGGACCTACAGTTTAACGTGGAATCCGAACCACGGTCAGCCTCCAACGGTGGAGCAGTCACCCATCCAAGTACTGACCGCGCTCGGGGTTGCTTATCAACGGTCGACCGACCGCACCACTGACCTACCGAGGGTTCCGTATCGCCATGTCATGGCTAGCGCCACCCACGCCATCTAGATGGCGTGTTATGAAATGCTTCATATTAGTTAAATGTCATGATTAGTTCAAATGATTCATAATCTATTCGGTAGATGGCGCGCGCGCATACGCTTTTTGGTTTCTTCTATGGGAATCCCCGTGAATTTTTTACTTTTTCTTATTTTTATTATTTGTTGTTATATCGGCCATAATAACACATATTCTGTGACAATTTCAACGGGCTATACCTATTACGGTTCAAGAGATACAGCCCTCGGACAGACAGACGGACGGACGGACAGACAGACAGACAGACAGACGGCGTAGGCTTAGTAATGGGTCCCGTACCGAATACGGAACCCTAAAAATGAAATGAAAGGATAAAAGAACTAATAAATGTAATTACCAAATAGCAGCGCCATCTGTCATTCATTAGTTGACTTATTAAATATATAAACAATTTTATCTGAAGACGACAAATTTGTCGAAATATCATAAAAAATATGTGTTTTTTTATTAAATAATATAAAAATAAAAACAGATAAAAACTGCACACACGAAATTTTTCACCCTCACCAGTCTACGGCTGGTTGTCCTCTCACGCTGAGCGTGAGCGCTGACGGCCGAATATGTAGGTATCACATAGTATCGTTTTCTTATAACGCTGAGAGCTCGGCGCCGACGCACTATGGAACGTTTTTGTAGGGCCTATACGATTACGAACTTTTAAAATTTAACTTCAGTTCTGTAATTTTATTTGTATGCAAATATGTCGAGACAACTTATTTAAGATATTTAATGCAGGTACAGTCTGCATAGAAAGTGTATATATTTTTATAAAAATATTTTAAGATTTTTTTTATATGGTAGCTATGAGACTGTTTGGAACTGTCGAGATGAATCAAGCATGGTTATATGATACGTCCGAAAACATACCTTACTGCGTAAAAACTAGAACCGGATCGATCCGGGAACTTGAGATATGAACTGTTAAAAAATATTTTATTTTTTTTATTTTTATCGCTTAGACTCTGATCCAAAATGCAGTTTAATGTATCAAAATACAGTCAAATGTGTTATTTGGAACACTTAATCTATTTATATATAGTTATTACCCATATTAAGAAATTATATACAATTTAAAAAGGCAATTAAATACATTTCGATATGATGATAAAATAGAACATATTAAATACATAACATCGAACCGGATATAACAAATTGTAACGAGTTCGTGTGCAGTATGACTGCCATATGAATGCTAAAAATGCTAAACTACAATATAATACAATTTTATTTGAAAATATAGGGAAATTCTAAACGTGATTCTAAACGTGGTGGTCGGTGTTGTGTTGCAATTTATCAATGGTCCTTGCGGCATAACGCTGATTACTCTCCTTACTCTGATTGTCGGGATACAGCGTGTGGTTATGTAAGTAGAGAAAATTCGACGTTTTTTAAATTTATGCATGGTCATTAATAAAATAATCTAAAACGAAAGTATGAAGATAGCAGATAATATATAATAATAAAATAAAACAAAGTATGTTTTGCACATGTTTATTAAAAAAACTGTATTACGTAACAACATATTTGTATGTAGCTAGTAAAATGAACAACCGTAGTGGTTGGTTAGTGGCAATACTGAAGGGGGCTCAGCTTTCAGAAAGAACCACGGAATACCTATTACATTCATGATTCAAGGGTGTTAAAAAAATTCGAATATGAAATAAAACCAACCCTAAAATTATTCAGACTCTGATTCGGAACTGAAGTCTTCTCTAGGCAAAGTATCAACGTCGATGAATTCCACGTTTTCGTTATCTTGACTTGGAGTTAGAATTAGAAGAGATACCATGTCTGCTGGCATAGACAATTTTTTCTTGTCCGTTGTGTTGGGTCTAATACTGGTCAGATGAGGATCGGAAGATATCAGGAAGTTATTTAAAATATCCTGATTAGTCGCAGTTCTGTTAAATTTACGCGCGTGGTGCTCCCTGCATTTTCTGAAATCCTTGTTTCTTGCCTCAGCTGCTTCTTCGGACAATTTTCCAATCGGCACAAGATTATGGTATTTTATTATGTCCGCACCATGAATTAGTAGTTTGTGGACACTAGGAGGCATGTAGAACCAGTGGTAAAGATTAACAAATAGCTGAGCAGTCTCTTGCGCGTAGCTAGCAAACTTTTCAGTGTCTATTTGTTCCCCACTCGCAATTGCTCGTAAAATGATTGCAAATCGTTCTATTAGCCCTCTGTCAACACCGGTAATCGCAGCTGTCTTTTCCGGATTCCGGAAGAATCGCCTAGCAGTGTTTCCATCATTCGTAGTACCTGCTCCTTGCTTGACTACGTCGACAAGTAGCCCCAGCTCGCTTTTAAATCGTTTTTGGATTTCTTCCTTTCTTAATTTCATGGTATCCTTATCGCTGCCCTTAGCTGTCCACTTCCTAAAATCCTGTCTGTAAGCAACGTGCAGAAGGCACTCCATGCATCGAATCCACGCGTGCAAGGAAGAGAGACCATGTTTGTACATATCGACGGAAACCTCTTTTTCTTGAACACGTTTCAAGTCATTCCTTTCCGCGGGCTTGGCCTTGCAAATATCACATGTCTGACTTGCCGTGTCCGACAATTGTGATGTGATCTTACCATCGATCATCGTCATAAGCAATTTATGAGTAACACTAACAACGGACTCACTTTTTATGGGAGATGGCTTCAGTGACGATATTTCTGCCTCGATTGCCATCATTTCACCCTTGATGTCGAGGTCGTTCTCTTTAGCAAACTTGAAAAAGATTGGTCGGCAATAATTAGTGGACGATGGCTTTGGATTGTCCCAGATAACTTGGTCTCCACATAATAGTTTTAAGGGGACCAGTGAGCACATAAATATGCTGGAGTCATCGCAGTCACTATCCAGCCTTTGCTTATATGTGCTCTGACCAGATGCACCATCGAACCCCCATTTACTAACGAGTGTTAGTTGCTGATCACGCAATTCTTGTGGTAAATCTTTTGCGAGTCTCTGTACCGTTAGATCGAGAAGAGCTTGGAGATCGATTTTAGCATGCACCTCGCTGACCATCATGCTTTCTTTGGGTGGATAACACTGTTCCTTCGCTTTCTGAACCATGTAATAGGAAGGATACAAGCCGAAGCCTTTTTTTTGCGCAGAATTTCTCAATGTATTGTATTGCATTTTTGACAACTTTAGAGAACTCAGTAGACCGAGGGCTTCTTCAGGTGAATACTGGACTGGCTTTATTATAGGCTTATTTATAAACCTTCTTATTCTTGCAACTTCACTTCGATTTTCAAGCATATACTTCAGGACTTCTGCAATATCATGATTGTCGGTTTCCTTGCCTTTCAATGTAGTTGCGTATGCAAGAGCATTGAAGTCCTGGTCTGCACATAGCTCTGAAGTCCTTTTTCTTTTTTGCTGATAATGCAATTCACTGAATGGTTTTCGTGGACTGACCTTATGATAAGGCGTTGCAGCAGTAGCAGTTGTGGGTACCTGTGAAGTGCTCGTCGAGGGTTGTTCCTTAGCAAGCATCTCTAAAGCGCTCACCGAAGGTTGTTCATCAGCAAGCATTTCTGAGGTGCTTGTCGAGGGTAGTTCCACGATGGTTCCAGCTGCCGACGCAGCCGGAGCGAACACGTTCACATAGTCAGGCCAGATTATGTTCGAATCCAACCACTCTCCGTTTTTGATAATGAAGGTCTTGGTTGAATAACTTGCACTTTTCCACTTTTTGGTAAGATTGGCTACATACGTTTGGCAAAAAAGTTTAAAACGGCGCCCATCTTCTTCTTTTAAATTAAAGTTACATTTTTCAAAAAGTATAGTTGGGTTTGAAAGAGCTTTACGACTTTTTAAAAACAAAAAAATATCTAAATTAGTTACAAGGTCCTCCATTATTCAAAGATATAGTGACTGGTATCAATACGAAAGTTTACACTAATGTTTAAGCTTCGCAAGGATAATTTATACTACTATGTACAAACAAAAAAGCATTTGTAAACAGCGTGCGTGCAAAATCGTAATAAGCAAATGTCTGTCGCGCACGGCTGTCTAACAAATACTGAGTTTGAAATATACTTGTGCCATGTACTGTCTGTAATGTCACTAATTAGTTGTTGCTAAAAACTGGTTAACCCCTTAGTTAGCGCTTTAATCACCTTATCGCTAATCTACTTTTCTAGGCCCCCTTCGATTTTCAGGAATCGAAACTCGTTAATGAGTAACAATAAGACCCGCATTGTTGCGAAATTAAGTACTACAGATTAAAAAAATCTACAAGATGAGTTTTCGTATGTATTGAAATTGTAGGTTGGTCCAAAACTTCATAAGTCGCTTACCATGTACAATTTAACAGGACCGTGGCCAACTACGATAATTGAAATAACTTCATTCTCTAAATTTTCTAATAAATGCATTAATTTCCGTTTTAAATGATATCTACCTATATAATTTCTTAATATATGACTACATATAAACAGATTTAGTGTTCCAAATAACATATTTGAATGTATTTTAATATAACAAACTGCATTTTAAATCAGAGAAAACGAACGAAAAATAATTTTTTTTAACCTTTCATATCTTAAGTTCCCGGATCGATCCGGTTCTAGTTTTTACGCAATAAGGAATGTTTTCGGACGTATCATATAACCATGCTTGATTCATCTCGACAGTTCCAAACAGTCTCATAGCTACCATATAAAAAAAATCTTAAAATATTTTTATAAAAATATATACACTTTCTATGCAGACTGTACCTGCATTAAATATCTTAAATAAGTTGTCTCGACATATTTGCATACAAATAAAATTACAGAACGGAAGTTAAATTTTAAAAGTTCGTAATCGTATAGGCCCTACAAAAACGTTCCATAGTGCGACGGTGCTCGGCGCTGAGGCGTACGCGGCTCTCAGCGCCGCGCGTCGGCGCTCGGCGCTCAGCGGCGCTCAGTGTTGCCGTTTTAGTGACTTTGTCACTAGATCTAGTGAGTTTTTGACGTCTTTGGTGACATTTTTTAAAGACTTAGTCACTAGAAAAAATCTAGTGGCTTTTAGTGACTTTTAATAGTGATAAAATTTGAAGCACGGACATTGACTTGGCTGTATACCCTCATAGATTTCACCTGTTCTTCATCACATCATCACATCATAGATCATCGACGATCTATGAACTTGATCGAATTAATCAAAATAATCGCTTTGACTGTATGTAAATTATATATTCTATATAAAAAATAATAAAAAAAGAAGAAAATATTAAAAAAAACATATCTATCAAATCATAATCATATTTACTTATTTCTCACTTGACTGAAGACGCCACCGACGACATCGGGGCGAAATATTTCCATAAATTAGCTTTTTTACTATTGCTATTACTAAAATATGTGTACATCAAAAATAAAGGAACAAAAAGTTGTAAAGTATTTAATTATAAAAAATATATGTTTATAAAGTGTAAATTATGTAAGTATAAACATTGAATGAATAAATCATTGATTATTTCAAATTTTATTTTATTATAACTTATTTTAAAAATGGAGCTCTGATAAAAATATTTAGTGACTTCTAGTGACTCTTTGAAGTAATATTTCCCCCAATTCTAGTGACTTTATGGCAATAGTTTGGTGACTTTCTTTTTTCCTAAGCGGCAACACTGGCGCTCACGCGCCTCCACTGCCAGTGAGCGTTGCCGTGTCACGCCGAGCACACGTGCTGACGAGTACAGTCGCAATGAGTCGTGATATTGATACGGGGCGAGTAATTGACGAAGTCGTCTGCGATGGAGTTACAATGAAAGATAGATTGAGAAATAGTGTAGTGCGAGAGCGCTGTGGGCTGAAAGAAGATATAGTGACAAGGATTGAGAAAGGGATGCTTCGGTGGTTCGGTCATGTTGGAAGAATGGATGATAGGAGACTAACGAAAGAAATTTATGAAGCAAATGTGAGTGGAAGAGTCGGGAAGGGTCGCCCTAGACGCACTTACCTGGACGAGATCGGGCATGTGCTCAAAAAGGGGCAAGTGCGTAGTACCCGTAACCGACGAGCATGCATGAAGAACATTATGGGAGTGGAAGAGGCGGCAGAGGTGTGTCAGGATCGTGGCACGTGGAGATCCGTTGTCTCTGCCTACCCCACCGGGAAACAGGCGTGACGCTATGTATGTATGTATGTATCGTCTGCGAAAATGTTTATGGGACGCCTCCGACCAATTATACAAGAACAAAGACGCGCGAATGAAGGCTTGGGAAGACATCGCGTTTTCTCTTCTTAAGTTGTTGTTTTTTCTTCCATAAATAATACGCGGCAACAATTTAACAGCATACATGTTGACGACTGTACCTTGCGGCTGTCAGCGCGAGACTAAAACGACTCAAGCTGACCGCTCAGCGCTGATTATCTACGCGCCGACACTCAGCGCTCACGCTCAGCGTGAGAGGAAAACCAGCCTACAACCGTGTTTCTTTTCCATGACACTAAACAAAAGTTCCGCGCGGCGACGCGGCGGTAGCGCAGCGCTGCGGAGGCGCGGTGGTGGCGTGGTGCTATAAGATATTTAAATTTATATCTTTTGATTCTGTGGGTTGATTTTGATGAAATAAACACTAAATGTTACTCGGAATAAAGCTTCATATTTTTTAGTAATTAGATTTTGAATCCAATGAGTTGTTTTTGCGTGATGCGCGCACAAACGAACAAACAAACCAACAAACCAACAAACCAAAAAACCAACAAACCGACAAACAGACAAAAAATTCAAAAAGTATATTTTTACGTTCTATTACTTATTCCTTCCGTCCCCCAGTTATTGTTTTGCAACAATATTTAATGTACGTCTGTAAGTCTACGATTAGTCTACAATTAGTCTACGAAGCGACACGGTAAGTCTACGATTTTATTATATGTATAGATAGATAGATAGAAGATAGATAGATAGATAGATAGATAGATGTATAGATTAAGTAGACATTGATATGTATCTTTTCAGTTCTAAAAAAAAAATTAGAGGAAAATTGGATGGGGTCAGCTAATCCAACTGTTACTCTCCTTCAGCAGACTCCTCTGAAGCATTTGCGGGCTCTTATATACACTCGTCATGCTTAGAGTCGCGCACTGACCGACATTTTCCTCAACGGGATGTACCCGAGAAGTTCCGGATCCCTCTGCTACGGCACCGCAGCCGACCAATTTCATTCAGCAAGCCAGAACATTAATTACCGGGTAAGCTGCAATTTAAAAAATTCAAAACGATAGAACTGCTAATAAGTACGTTACATACAATTTACTTCGTCTCTACAAAATCTATAAATGCGCACAATGCACGAGATAGCTTCTAATAAAAACGTCGTCAAAGAATTATGTGACTCCACAAGGAGTGATTATAATTTGTAAGTTCGTATTCGTGCACACTATTTCTAGACTATTTACTTGCTCGGCGAGTTTTGCCTCCATCTACTCTTTTGTTTTTTTTTTTTTTGCTAAAATACGCATTTTGTAGCCAGTAATCCTCATCCTGCATCGTATAGGCACGGCGGAGGCGGCGGCGCACTATGGATCGAGAATCGGCCTCCATAGTATTAGGAGATTTTTTTCGCAAACTTGATTTTTTTTTTAAAACTGTTTTTGTTATATTTAGGGTTACATAAGATAATACCAAATATATAGTTGTAGTGATATCAGTCAAGTAGATATTTTATTAAAAATACTTGAAGTTTTCAGTTGTATGGGACGGAGAATGTTTAGTCGATTTTTTCAAAAGTCTTTCGAGGTGTCGCAGATCTTTTAATACATCATGAAGTAGACCACGAGTGTAATAAGACCACATAAAAACTGTAACCCAATTCGACCCGGTATAGAAAATATCTAAGTCCGAATTTATAAATTTTCGTCTATTTTCTTTATACATTATTTATGGTTTAACTTTACAATTAATTACACTTTCTTGTGTTTTGTGATTGCCAAGTGTGTAAGTTATACTAATTTGTACATTATGTAACAACTGTACCTACCACTGTGGTCGAAAATACCCTCCAATATTTGTAGCGTTTTAAATGTTTATTTGGTATTCATAATTGATTTGAGGACACATTAAATAAACAAATATGTGAAGACGCGTAGCTTGACAGTACGTATGTATGTTAGGTTCAAATATATAAAGTATATATATATTTTTTTTTTATATTTTAAAATTTGCAATGTATGGGACGGAGAACATTATATTTATTTTGCCGGACTACAAAGATGTATTAAACTCTTATTAGCAAGGTTGTGTAGCCCAACATAAAAATAAACACACTCAGTAAAAAAAATGTTAGAAAGGTGCAGCCTTCCAAGTATCAACAGGTCAAAGTATAGTATTTTTTACCTTTTTTCTTCAACAATAATTTTTGGTTACATTATGATTGTACAATTATTAAGCAGGTATGCAAATATGTGAGGCATATAATTCTATATCAGATATGTACAGACCATTCCGATTAACAGTGTAAAAATAGCAATATTTTTATTTAATAAAACTGAAAACATTATAGTACATTATTCGAAACTGTTAAGAACTAATAAAGTCTTAACAGTAACGTGATGTTGAACGTGACGGAAAAGAGGCTGTACAAAAAAAATCGTGAACAGTTGCACTTTCTCAAGATGTTAAAAAATTTTCTGTTCAAAATTTTTCACCAAAATAAATACAAGGTTGAATAAAAACAGAACAAATTAATAAACCGAACTTATAAATAAAAGATTCACCAAAATTAATTTTATAAAAAAATTGTTTTATATAAAATTCGAGCCGGTATAGAAAATATGTAAGTCTGAATTTGTAGATTTTTGTTTTCTTTCCTTTAAATATAATTTACAATCTTAGAATAGAACATACATACAAGGCTTTGCAGCTCATTCATTATGACGACGCATTAGATACTAATTATCATTCGGTAAGACGAAAACATTCCCACATCCCTGTTTGTGAAACCCCACTATATTTGTAAAGACCGGTAATTAGTGACCTTTGGTCGCGAATTTCAGTTTATTATCTGTTCAACGCGCGTAAGTGACGGATCTCTCCTTTCGACACGAGTTATCGCTGTTTTCAAATACTTTCCTTCCTGCATTGTTGTATGCTGCAAAAACACGTGCTTCCACTTTCGTGACCTTGACGCTTTCTTTCGGACGGTAACACTCGACCTTTTTTTTGGAGCTGATAGTATAAGGGATACAGTTCAACTCCTGCTTCAATTGCCGTTGCCCGTAGTTCGCAGTATTGCGATTTGGAGAGTTGCTGGGAACTGAAGAGGCTGAGGGCTTTCTCCGGCGAGTATTGTGTTTTTTTTTAACTTGAATGTATTCCTTTATTCTACCAACCTCATCTGAATTTTCCAGAAGAAACTTAAGCACCTCAGCAACATCATGTCTTTCCGTATTAATACCTTTACTCACCGCAGCGAATGCGAGCTCGTCGAAGTCATTTTCCGTACACAGATGTGCGGTTCTGCGCCTTTTTTGCTGGTAGTGAAGTTCGTGGAATTGTTTTCGAGGACTGTACTCTGGTTTAGGAGATGTTGAAGCTTCTGAATGCTGTTTCGGTGGTGATTGCGGCACGAATGGTTCCGCTTCCTCATGTCTTGGTTCTTGAGGTATGTTTTGAACATATTCGGGCCACTTTATGTCTGACGTCAACCATGTTTCAAATTTGCATTTGAAGAAACTGAACGAATAATTTGTACTTTTCCACTTTTTATACATATTAGACAAGTAGGTTTTACAAAAACACTTGAATTGATCACGGTTTTCATCAGATATATGAACGGAAAACTTGTCAAATAGTATGTTTGGGTCGGAGAGGCCTTGCTCGTTTTTTAAGAAAACAAAAAGTTTCAGATTTGATTTAAACTCTTTCATTTTGTAAAATTTTAGAGTTCGAACCGAAAATGTACCTAGTTTTCAAGTAATAATGCAGGTATTTGAAAACAGCGATAACTCGTTTCGAAAGGAGAGATCCGTCCCTTACGCGCGTTGAACAAATACTAAACTGGCATTCGCGACCAAAGGACACCACCTGACGTACTAAACCGGTTTTTACCAATATAGTGGAGTTTCAAAAACAGGGATGTGGGAATGTTTTCGTCTTACCGAATGGTAATTAGTATCTAATGCGTCGTCATAATGAATGAGCTGCAAAGCCTTGTATTTATGTTCTATTCTAAAACTGTAAATTATATTTAAAGGAAAGAAAACAAAAATCTACAAATTCGGACTTACATATTTTCTATACCGGCTCAAATTTTATATAAAACAATTTTTTTATAAAATTAATTTTGGTGAATAATTTTGAATAGAAATTTTTTTAACATCTTGAGAAAGTGCGTTCACAATTTTTTTTTTGTACAGCCTCTTTTCCGTCACGTTCAAAATCACGTTACTGTTAAGATTTTGTTAGTTCTTAACAGTTTCGAATAATGTACTATAATGTTTTCAGTTTTATTAAATATAAATATTGCTATTTTTTTACACTGTTAATCGGAATGGTTTGTACATATCTGATATAGAATTATATGCCTCACATATTTGCATACCTGCTTAATAATTGTACAATCATAATGTAACCAAAAATTACTGTTAAAGAAAAATTCTATACTTTGACCTGTCGATACTCGGAAGGCTGCACCTTTCTAATTTTTTTTTTACTGATTGTGTTTATTTTTATATTGTGCTACACAACCTCGCTAATAAGAGTTTGACACATCTTTGTAGTCCGGCAAAATAAATATAATGTTCTCCGTCCCATACATTACAAATTTTAAAATATAAAAAATATATATATATACTTTATATATTTGAACCTAACATACATACGTACTGTCAAGCTACGCGTCTTCACATATCTGTTTATTTAATATGTCCTCAAATCAATTATGAATAACGAATAAACATTTAAAACGCTACAAATATTGGAGGGTATTTTCGACCACAGTGGTAGGTATAGTTGTTACATAATGTACCAATTAGTATAACTTACACACTTGGCAATCACAAAACATAAGAAAATGTAATTAATTGTAAAGTTAAACCATAAATAATGTATAAAGAAAATAGACGAAAATTTATAAATTCGGACTTAGATATTTTCTATACCGGGTCGAATTGGGTTACAGTTTTTATGTGGTCTTATTACACTCGTGGTCTACTTCATGATGTATTAAAAGATCTGCGACACCTCGAAAGACTTTTGAAAAAATCGACTAAACATTCTCCGTCCCATACAACTGAAAACTTCAAGTATTTTTAATAAAATATCTACTTGACTGATATCACTACAACTATATATTTGGTATTATCTTATGTAACCCTAAATATAACAAAAACAGTTTTTCAAAAAATATCAATTTTGCGAAAAAAATCTCCTAATACTATGGAGGCCGTTTCTCGATCCATAGTGCGGGGCGCGGCGGAGCGGTGGCGCCAGAGCCCCCACCACCACCACGTGACGGAGTGTTTACTTTCTTGCCGTTTCCGCGTCACTTTTCGCACGTCACCGCCTTCACCACCCCAAAACCAACCTATCCCCTCGCATCCGGTCCCATTTTCACATCGTTAGAGTTTATTCTATCCCCATTTTTGGTGCTTCGATTCGATCAGGGCCTCGCCGCGCCGCGCTCGTCTCGCAGTCTCGCTTCGTAATCGAGTTTATCTTACTTGTATATAGGCATTTGTGAGGAGATAAAATCTCATTGCCTGTTATTTTCCCGACTACGCACGGAACTAACTAACTAGACTTATCGATTTTTTAATCCCATTTTGTACTCGCCTACAGCACCGGTTTGTTCGATTTGGATCTGGAATTCGCTGTAATTTAAAATAAATAGCTGACAGTTCAACCATTTTTTTAGCTCATCCGTAATAGTAATCTAATTTCTAAAATTGATTATTATTAAGCACTTATTAAATAATTCAACTTATTAAATAAGTCAACGCTTCTAGTTACAGATTGTTTGTAAACATATTCTCTAACTCAATTATTTCACATTATACATTTTAATTGCCTTCAGCTACTATTATATATTGAACTAAGCGGCCATGCATGACTGCACAGACGATAACATGTTCGATTACATTCTTGTTTGCTGCAGTTGGCGGAAGGGGGGGGGGGGGGGGGGGGGGGAGGGGTGCCGCCATGTTGGAAAACGTGAGCGAGCGGAAGCCGGAAGTTCGGCGTCTGCTTCACCGGATATCACTCGCCTGACCCGGCCCTCCGCCCCCCGGGCCCCGTCGGCACTAGCGCTGACACAGCTTGTCGGCGAAATAGTCTGTTTTTCTCTTTCATTTGATTTGATTTCAAGTTGGCAATTAAACTTTGTCTTTTCTCTTCGTTCGTATAGTCTGTGTCTACTGTTTAGCCTAGTTAGATAGACCGTAAGAGATTAAAATAGAACTAAACAAATTATGTGGCTCGTGCGTCCGTCCGTTCTCCTGTCTGTCTGTCTGTCTGTCTGTTTTATGTCCAGGACTAAAAAATACAAGCGTATGGTATATTGTTGAAAAGGACTTACTTTGAGGATATTAGAAATCTAGTTTTTATGTTTTGAATTTTAATGAGTAATAATTATATAATAATACTAAAAAACCTTGGCCCCTCCCCTACTAATCTCTGAAAGGGGAAAGTCTAAAATTTTGAAGAAATCAAGCATGTAACTAGCTAAACTAGTCAAAACTACGTGAAAACTATAGCAAAAGTCATATTGTTATTAATTTCTTAGATTAGCAGAATAACTGAACCCACGCCTCCTTCGCTTTACGAAATTTATTCGAGTAAGTACCTATGCACACCTATTGACAGAAACATAGTACATTGGACTAAAATAAAATTTGGTTTGTACTTTCACTTTTCTGTTTATATAATGAAGATCTTATGTATAATTGATTGATATGGCGCCCTCGCGTGAGTCTAGGTCGCAGTTGATCAGTTTTATAGAAGAAATCTTTCAACGCTCTGGCGGCAGCGGCAGGCGGCGCGGCGCGGCGGGGCGCGGCGCACAGGCCAACTCCGCCTTCCCCGCTCAGTTACTACTTACGACGTAATCATATTTCACAAAAGCGCAACCTCTGAGTACTGCCACTTTGTTTGTACAATGAATTTGTATTTTCATTCTATTACTGAAGTTCGCTGTGTCAACATAATAAAAAATAGGGTTGAGTACCTGAACTCCCAACCTGCCTCCTACGATCGAAGGATAGAATGAAATACAAAAAATTGATTAGATACCAGAAAGTCATCATCATGCAATACAAGCAACGTTCAATAATAAAGTATGAATTTATGTGACAAGTGAAATAAACCAAAAACCAAATAAAAATAAATCACACAAGAGAAGAACAATAGGCCGAGCGAACGGACCGCGGAGACGAATAAAATCGCTCCGAAAATATAAAAATCACATAAAAGCATCACAACAATCTCGGCGCAGTCGCATCGATTACGAAAATCGACGAAACTCGTATAAATAAAAATACGGCAACGGCCGAGTCGTAAAAACATCTCCATTAAAATGTGAAATGATCCGAGTTTCCACGCACCGGTCGCGCGGTCGGCCCGATGCACTGCGGCTAACGACCACTCGAGCGGGTACTTTTGGGGAAACGATATTATATTCCCACATGATTAAAAGGTTATTAAGAGAGTCGCACAGGACTTGTTTGATGAAGGTGCCAGGGCCACAGATCAATGTTGGCGGCAAAGAAGTGCAATTATCCGCGGACTGCCATTCCATTGAATTCAATTATATGTAGGTACACGTATAGTTGGTTCGGTATTGTAATATGCAGATTGTTTCTCCGAATAACAAGAGAACACGAAAAAAGTCCATAACGTTAAATGTGGAAATCCATTTAAATTCCAACGTTGGACGGATTCCAGACGTGACGTGAGACACGAGGACCGCCGACAGGCTTAGCGATATCAAAACCGATCCGCCGCGCCGCCGCCGCGCCGCGCCGTCGTCGTGCCTTCTCAGACGGCACCTTCCGTTCTAAAAGCTTTACAAATGCTCAATTTCAAGGGATTAGAATTCGTTATCGTGTCGCTTTTTACTTGCGATAAGAATTTAAATTCCGAAGCTTCAGAACAGAAGAACGAAAGATAGAGGCCGAGGGCGCCGAATCTATTCTATGAGTTTCTTCGATGCCGGCGACGACGTCTGCTGTAATGGATTTCTAGGAACAGCCCTCACTGGCGGTGACTAGGGCGGCGGCGGCGCGGGTGCGGGTGCGGGTGGGGGTGGGGAACCATCCATCACTCTGCGGGCGTGCAATTAGAAGAACCGGAGCACACAGCTCGCCCGCCGCGCGCCGCCTTCATTTTGGATGCGGATTCTTTAGTGCTATCTAGTTTGAGTAGAAGTCGCTGTAGTAACTGTTCGTCCCAGTTGATGGAAGTTCATTCATTTGAAGTAAATAACCTAAATAAATAAAACAAAATAAAATTATTTAGTTTAGTATGGAAAAGAAAAGTTCACCGTAGAACAAAATGTCATCTAACTTTTTTGCTCCAAATAGGCTCAGGAGTTGCTTTATGTATGACCTATAGTCATCAAACACCCTGTATATAGATTGCATAATTGTGTACGGGCAACGTGTCAATGTTACTTTGAAAAGGTTCATCAATGACTCTCAAAAGGCTCTATGGATATATTATTATAATTTATATATAACATGTGGATCCTCTTTTTTTTTTTGGAAACTGACACGGTTGCCTACATCACCTACAACGTCCGTGATGTCAGCCCATAACACCGGGTGAACTAGGTGCCATGTTCCCCTCCTTTGGTGACTTCCCCTCTTTGATCGTGCCGGCTACACTGAACTGGTCGGAAAACACAAACTATTTACATTATAGCTACAAACTATTTACACTATAACATTGTTTTGTTGTTCTTGTCAAATTAAATGCCAAAGTAAATATAACCTTAAATGCTTCGATGCGCTCTGCGACTGCAATAATGTTTGTGTTTGCAGATAAATTGTTTCATCTTATATTATTAGTAAGTAGTGACTGTATTGATCATACTGTATTCTCAAGTTCCTGCACGCCATGTTCTCTATACCTATCTCAGTACAACTTTATGCCTATTGTCACACTCCACAAATTTCAAATAAAGCTAATTAATGTAATTTATACCTATTTAACTATAATTAACCTAAACGAATTAACTCTAATTAAATATTTATTACTCTCGTCAATAAAATACCTATCACACTACTTCTTGTTCTTATGCTATAACTATTCCTCTTCACTAAGGAGACCTTAATTTTTTATTACCAAAACGTAAGAGGATTACGCACTAAGACGAGAGAACTTTTACAATCTGTGACAAACAACACTTATGATTTCCTGGCTTTGACTGAGACTTGGCTCTTAGATGGTATTTTCAATGAGGAACTTGTAGATAGTCGGTACCAGGTATGGAGGCGGGACCGGAATTACTCTCAAACACATCAGAAACTGGGTGGAGGGGTAATGATAGCCGCACGGTCGGAACTGCCATTATTTGCACGGCCCGAATGGCAGACCGAACATGGAGAGGACCTGTGGCTTACTCTGAAGGGAGGCATTGGATCCCCAGGTAACCTTAACATATGCTGCATCTACTTGCCGCAGGGTGCCTCTTATGTAACCCAGGTTTCTGGTTTTATCGATAAATTAACATCAATAACCAATAGTTATCCAGATGACAAATTCTTGATATTGGGAGACTTTAACCTAAGTGAAGTGCAGTGGTTTCGTGTAGATTCTGATTGCATATTACAACCACGCAACGCATCAACTGCTATTGTAACGGAACTACTTGACACTTTTACTCTTACAGGGCTCGACCAATACAATTATGTGTCTAACACTAATGATCGAATATTGGATCTGATTTTATGTAACCTCAAAGTCACAGTCATTGCAGCCGATGAACCCTTAATTAAGGAAGATCCCCACCATAGATCCTTGTCGATAGAACTTACCTTCTCTATGCCACCCTCCCTACGACAAGATGCTAAACGGAAGTATTTATTTGATAAAGGTAATTATGTTGGAATCTGCAAACATCTTGACAACATATTATGGAACGAATTTCTGTTAGAAGATGATATTGATTCCACCGTAAATAAATTCAACAGCGAACTTTTACAATGTATGGACATATATATTCCACAAAAGACTGTACGTGAGAGCAAATATGCACCGTGGTTTACATCTGACTTGATAAAACTCAACAAACAAAAATTAAAAATTTTCAAAAAATACAAAACCTATGGTAATCAGAGTGACTATAGCATATTTTCTTTACTTCGTTCGAAATTTAAAAAATTAAACCATCACTTATATACAGAATTTATGGAAAGAACCGAGCTTAGTATACAGGATAACCCTAAGCACTTCTTTAGCTACTGCAAATCACTCAAAAAGTCTCAAACATTACCTTTGAACATGCACTTTAATGATGTCCAACTTAATACTGGCCCAGAAATAGCTGATGGTTTTTCTAGTTTCTTCCATTCTGCTTATGACCAAGCTACTTCCACTTACTCTGTAACTCCACACAACTCTCCTAACAAAACTCCTGGAGATATCGGCTGCATCGAGATAAACAAATTGGTATTGCTCAAATTGTTAAAAGATATAGACCTATCTAAATCTGGCGGTCCCGACAATATACCACCTAAGTTTATAAAAGAATGTGCCGACTCCCTGTTAGAACCTTTGTCACTGATCTTTTCTCGCTCCATCAAGGAAGGGGCCATACCCAATGTCTGGAAATCCGCATATATAACGCCGGTCCACAAAAAAGGTTCTAAAAACGACATAGGTAATTACAGGCCTATTTCAAAATTATGCCTTTTCAGTAAAATTTTTGAAAAAATTGTTTATGATCAGGTTTACCCTGCCTTGAAAAATGCTCTTATTCCTCAACAGCACGGCTTTCTCCGGGGTAGATCCACTGTTACAAATCTCGTTTTGTTCACCGACCTTTTGACTAGACGCATGGAAGATCATGTTCAAATGGACGTAATTTATACTGACTATAGCAAAGCCTTCGATAAAATTGACCACAATATACTTCTATCGAAGCTTAGGGCAATAAATATAAATGGTGACTTACTCAGGTGGTTTAAATCTTACATATCAAATAGATCTCAAGCGGTGGTACTATGTGGTTATGTGTCCAAATGGATGCATATTCCTTCTGGTGTTCCCCAAGGTTCTCTTTTAGGTCCTCTTCTTTTTATAATTTATGTAAACGACATCCTCGCTTGTTTGCGTTATTGTAAAATCTTCATTTTTGCTGACGACATGAAAGTAGTACTTGAAATTAAATCAACCAATGATGCAATCAGACTTCAAGAAGACCTAGCAAGACTCGAAGCCTATTGGATAGATAATAAACTAGATGTCAATGTTTCAAAGTGCTTTAAGTTGACGTTTACAAGAAATGTCAATGTCATACCTACATCGTACGTACTTGGAGGTAGAACTCTCCAAGATGTACAATCTGTCAGGGACCTTGGGGTGCACCTAGATTCTAAACTCATATTTGATAAACACATTGAGGTTATAGCTACCAAAGCATCAAAAATGTTAGGCTTTATTCTTCAGCTGTCCAAAAACTTCAAAAATGATTCCACTATTAAAACTCTCTATTTTACATATGTTCGGAGCAACTTAGAATATGCATCACAAGTTTGGAATCCACAATATTTAATTTACAAAAATAGATTAGAGAAGATCCAAAACAAATTCCTCAAATACCTTAATTATCGTAATTACTTAGCCTTCGATAGTCCTACCGAATGCCTTAAACATCACAAAATACTACCTCTGGAAATAAGAAGGGAAATTGCTGATATTTCCCTTCTAATGAAAATAGTAAGTCGTAGCCAACTCGTGGACTGTCCCGAGCTGCTAAGCCTTTTGCCTATTAGAGTACCAAACCGACCCAACCAAACCAGGAATACATCCTTGTTTCATGTACCACTCTGCCTAACAAGGTATCGGCAAAACTCATTTTTAATAAGAGCTACTAAAAAATTCAATAATGATTACAGTGAAGTGGATTTTTTCAGTGATGGATTGTGCAGGGTTAAGAGACTGGCATCAGTAAAATTTTTTGGTACGAGTACTTAATTATATGCACTAGGTACCTGTCAACCATGCCATAGTACTTCTTGGTCCATAGTTCTTCGTAGTAACTTTTATATTGGCTTGCGTATCAAATTCACATGTTTTATTGTAATTTCTTCTTTGGTGATTTTTTGCTTATTTCAGTTATTTTTGTTTTCACTCATATTCATTCATGGTTACATTTTTACTTTAATCACTAGTTTATTATTTAGTTTTTAATCTATTACATCACATTCTAAGTTATCTACATGGTTTGTAGTCATCCATCTGTTTTATGTTTTTTTTTCTTATCTGTATCAACCTTCACCGGTGTATGTGTTTAATCATAAGTATTACTGTAATGTAATTAATTTCACTGTTGGTTGGTCTTAATAAATAAATAAATAAATAAATAGCCGTTTGGACCGACGTTTCATTCAGTGCGGTGGCACCAACCCGGGCGGGTTAAACCCTACCACCAAGTAAGATTAGGAGGGAAGGGACCTACAGTTTTACGAGGAATCCGAACCTCGGTCAGCCTCCAACGGCCAGCGGTCACCCATCCAAGTACTCATTGGCGTATCTAGGGTTATTTTCCAGGGTGGGCCTAGCCCCTGAAAAGCGATGCACGATGAAGCCGAAACCCGATGTACCTACGCCATAAAAGTAGGTAATTTGAACTTGAAGTGTTGAGCCGTATTTCGACCATTGATTTCGGAAAGTTTCTAAATTGTTTATTTTGATTACCTGGATGGAAATGGAATTTTATGTTGATTCCTCATCTGTAGATTATTTAAGTGTTTTTGTGTGAAATTATTTAAGTGCCCACCCTAGAATTTTGGGTTGGCAACCCAACATTGGGTGGGCACCAGACACTTCTGGGGTGGGCCGTGCCCACCCGGCCCCCCCTCTATATACGCCAATGCAAGTACTGACCGCACCCAGCGTTGCTTAACATTCAATAGCGACAGTTGACTGTCTGCACCACCGAGCATACCTCCTTGGTCGGAGCACATGCTCCGACCAGCCAATATCACCTCCGAGAAGGTAGGTGCCATACCGGAGACTTCCCTGGATTGCGGTTAAACAGCTCCTCCGAGTACTCCCCCAGGAATTAGCGATAGAACACACTTAGAGAGCCGACATCCCCACGGATTTCCAGTGGTTCTAGATCGCGGGACACTTCGAGGTCACCCACTCACTAGTCGCACGGCTCGTCGCAAGTCCAGAGGCGCAGGCTGGTATTTGGCAGAGCCATCCCAAGCAAAATCATGGGCGTCGTTAGACACTTTATGGGTGACACGGCGCCACATGATGCGCTTTAAATAAAATAAAAAAAATTAAAATTAATTGACATACGTTACACGGCCGCCGCGCCGCCGCGCCGCCGCGCCGGTCGCCCGTAGAAACTTTATTTATTTATATGGCAAAATAATAATTAAGATGGAAGTAGGAGATATGGATAAAATGAATTGTAAATAAATGAAATGAAAATATTTATTAACACATAAAATCATACAGTGCAATAAAGGAGGCTCCTGCACTCGACAGTTTCTGTCTCGCAGAAAAACTTTTTTATTAAACAAAGTCGCATATCCCATATTTTTGTGAAAACTCCATTCAAATTGGTGTTTCATTCAAACTCCATTTAAACTAGTTTACGTGATGAGTGCACAAACATGCAAATAAAGTTAGACTTGATGCTATTTATCATGTCAGTGTCAGAGAGTTGCCATGTCAGTCTTTCCTTTGCTCGTGCCGGCTACATTGACCTGGATGGAAAACATGTATAATTTTTATAGCCGTTTTCTTCGACCGACATTCGTTCAGTGTTCGTGTACCAATCAAAACGGGTTGATCCCTTCCAGCTAAATATGTACATATAGGGATGAAACTACAGTTTCAAGTGGAATCCGAACCACAGCCAGCCGAACCATGGTCGTACGGCTACCCATCCAAAGTCCGACCGCACCCTGGTAGAAAATATAATTAGATGAAAGCGAAGTAGTGCGGTTACGGGACCCTCGGCAGTCGGCCCGTGAACACGGTTCACTTGACCACTTTTTACTCTAAAACAGTGTCTCATCAAGTCATCTCATCAATCAATATCTGCAATGGATGGTCATGCATGGAGTAAGTTACTTTGCTTTATTATGAGATACTGAGTTTGTAGACTCTATGTATGATAGTAAACCTAAATTGACGTTTTTTTAGAAATCTTTTCTGTATGTATGTATGTATGTTCAGCCATAGCTCTTAAACCGATCATCCGAATTCGATGAAACTTAGTACAAGCACATTTAACTATACGGGACACAGGATAGGCTATTCTAATTCCGTTCCGGTTACGCTAAGACGTGTCTCTCATACAAACCGAAATGTTCCGCGCGCCGAAGGACATTAGGACATTAGAACAAGCACATTAGGCAACGTTCCCATACCACGTGACCGATTTTAGGCCACTTTTGGACCCCCGCCCCATTTTAATATTATTTCAATGGTTGTATGTTTGAACGTGACCAGGCAAATACTTTTTCAAATACCACGTGGTGACAGGGTGAAATATTCGGCAGATTGTGATATAAGTAGCTTTTCATCGAAATGACAGCTCATTATAATAGTTACATAATATAAGACGAAACTGGTTAAGTCGCCTCGCATCGCATAGTGAAATTAAAGAAAACTCTCCTTGATAGCACGTCCCCCCGCGCTGCCCCTTCGCCTCAGCCCGGCCTGGCAGTGGCGAGGCTTAATTTTAACAAAATTCCGATAAAAAGTTAATGTCCATCCGGTCGGTAGCGAAAAGCAGTTCTTCCATATTATATTGACATGCCATGCAGGCAGGCAGACATACTTTTTCAGAGTGGGCCTTCATGGGTTGGGTTGAATCAGTGTAGCGGCACGTACTATACTATAAGCAGCGGTGATGTGGTGGCGGCGCGGCGGGGCGGAGCGGTGCGGTCGCTAGCGAGAGGGCGGCGGACTGTGGAGGTGATTATCCGCCGATAAGGCACAAAAACAACTTTTGATTTATGAAGAAAGGCCATGAGCGGCTACCGGTCGCCGCGTCCGCCCTCCCTCCCTCTCAACCTCACAGCCATCGCCCTGCGCCGCGCCGCCGCGCCTGCGCTCTGATGCTTGATGCACACTGGCTGCTGGCTGTCTTTTTCTCTAGATTATTTCATTTTGATTAAGATTTTTCGGAACCATCAATCTGCGGGAATACTTTCTCGGCGTACACTTTAGGTGCGGTTGGAGTCGTTCGTGCCTCGACGGCACGAGTCACTCGACGGTGACAAAATATTTAATAATAATAACCTTGTTCCATTTTTAGGGTACCGTCGCAAAATGCGAAAAAAGGGACCCTTATGGGATCGCTCTGGTGTCTGTCTGTCTGTCTGTCTGTCGGTCACACGCAGTGAACGAAAAATAAATTTAGTTTTTTAAAATAAATCAAGTGTCATGTAATTCTATAGATTGTTAAGGCAATTCCAAAAATATATAACTTTGTTATAATCAATAAGTTTGCTTTAACAAATATTTCGTTTAAATGTTGACAAAAAAGTGCAGTTTTGTCGCCGAACTTTGACCTATTAAGGGTTGTTTGACAATTATGAAAAAAAATAAACAATATAGGCATTCTTATTTAGTTGTGCACAAAACTATTCATTTTTCTCAAAATGTCATACATTTTGAGATAAAGTTAAATGTCTGATCAGCCAAAATTTCAATTTTGCGTGTGACTGTTTACTCACCAGCTCAGGCTACCGATAACGTAGCGTTGTTATTAATAGCCTAAAACCATCCTTAGAAGTGAAAGAATGTAACAGTGAAAATTTTATGTAAATCGATAAAGTGGTTCTCGAGTTATAAGAATATTCATACATTGACATACGTTACACGGTGAGTTGACTGTAGATACTAGCTTTATTTATTGGGAATTATCTACCAAACGAAATCACTTACTGGCACCTAATTACGACAGAAAAAAATATGCTTTGCTCGTACCGGCTACACTGAACTAGGCGGAAACAAGAACGATTTACATACTAGAATGTAACAGTAAACTCGAGAAGTAAATGAGTGAAATGTATTAAAATTGCATAAGCGCGGCTCTCTTTGTGGCCACTTGGAGGATCGGTGATCAATCAAAGATAGCGCTTGAGATGTGGCGCCCTCGGACGGCCGAACGCACGAGAGAAGCGATGAGCTCGTCGAATCTGCGCCGTGAAGATTGGGTGAAAAGACTTTTGGTCTTAGACTAGATCGTCAGTCATTCGTCAGCCTCGGTAAATCAGTGGTGCAGTCGGTCGACTGTTATTAAGCACAACTGGGCGCGGTCAGTACTTAGATGGGTGACCGCTCGACCGTTGAGGCTGGCCGTGGTTCGGATTCCACGTAAAACTGTGAGTCTCTTTCCTTCTTACCTGACTAGGTGGTATGGGTTATCCCGCCCGGGTTGGTACCAACACACTGAATGAAACGTCGGTCGAAACGGCTATGTACATAGTTCGTGTTTTCCGTCCAGTTGAGTGGAGCCGACGTGAAATGAAAGGGAAGCACTGACATGGCACCAAGTTCACCCGGTGTTATGGGGGGACATTACGGATGCCCGACCAAAAACTAAGTTTCCCGCACAACTAAAATATTACCGCTAATTACCTATTGTAAGCTGTCCTCTACGGCACAGTCTACCCAGACTAGTTAGAGGACAGAGACCAATAATGTTACCTTTGTGTACTTTATTAGTTCAATAAACGTTTTTGATTTGATTTTGATTTTTGATGTTGTAGGTGATGCAGTCAACCGTGTCAGTTACCATTAAAAAAACTAGACTTTGGTCGTGCCGGCTACATTTAACTGGACAGAAAACACGTGTATGGTGTTGAATTATAAAGCCAGTAGACAAGATGTGGACTGTACGTCTTCTTTCTTTGGTTTTCAGCAGAGTTTTCAATAGTTTTCAGTAGATTTTTCAGCATAGTTCAGCAGTCTGAGGCTTTTTGTTGGTATTATAACCAACAAGAAGCCAAGAGTTTCGCGCGCAGCGCGTATCGCTTGCACTTACCACGATTTGATACTGTCTGGACAATTTTTTTTTTAATTCCACTGCCTGCATGTAAATGTCCATGTAAGAACGTCCACATTATCCCCGCACATAACCCTGTCGTCCGTTACAACACGTCTAACTTTTACAGCAGTTTTCTTCGACCGACCTTCGTTCAGTGCTGGTGTACCAATCCGAAAGGGTTAACCCACAGGTTAACCCCTACCAGCTAAATATGAACACAGTAAGCTAAAGGGACGACACAACAGTCTCAAGTGGAATCCGAACCACTGTCAACTTCAACGGTCGTACGGCCACCCATCCAAAGCCTGACCGCACCCTAGTAGAAAATGTAATTAGATGAAAGCGAAACAGCGTAGGTATACGGGACCCTCTGCATGTGAACATGGTTCACTTGACCACTCTTTATTTATGGAAACTGACACGGTTGGCTACATCACCTACTAAATCCGTGATGTCACAGTGAACTAGGTGCCATGTCAGTTTCAAATGTGATGGATGACGTCACTGAATATTCAGTGGATGACGCACAGGCTGGCGAACCTGTGTTTCACATAAACCACGTTGTTGTTATAGAACTTATTTTGTCAGTCTTGCTTGCATTAAAGTATACAAATGACATTTAAATTTGGTCTGAGGGTAGAGCCACAGAATACTTATGGTAGAGCTTACAAAATATAAAGTTGTGCTGTGTTGTGTGTGGGCAACGCAACGCCGGCAGTTGGTATACTATGCTCGATGTTGTATTTCTTCGCCTCCGGCCGCATGTCGTGTCGTGCGTGCGTGTCGTGCGGAGCGTGGTGCGGAGTGGGTGTTGTTGTAGGTAGAGTGGGTAGAGAGTGCAAACGAGTACTCGGGTTGTCGTGGGTAGGTGTATTATGTTGCAATATAGCATGTGTGGAGTCTTGCTTGGTCGTGGTCGGTCGGCGGATCGGAACGATCGGGTGCAAGCGGGGTGGCGGTGGAGGTGGAGGGGCGGGGCGGGGCGTGGCGCGTGTCGGCAGGTGCACGCAAGCAGTCGGCCTCTCTACAAGACGAGTCTCTCTGTGCCGCCGCCGCCCGCGCCTCGCCGACTCCGTCTCGCCCCGAACGCCGCCCCGCACCACCCCGCGGCGCTCGCCCGTCGATCCCAAACGAGATTTTTTAAACGTATGTAAATGAGTCGGCTCGTCAAAGCGACCGCGCGGCTTATACGTTTTATTACGCTTTAATTTTCTTCGTAAAAAGATTTTGATAAAATATTGGAGATTAAAATTAAGATCGGCGTAATGAATATTTATCACAGCTGTGAAGCTCCCGCGGCCAATTAATGCGGAATGACTTTGCGGCGCCACAGCCTCCCAGCCCCTCCGCGCCGCCCGCCCCTCCGCTACACGACTCGGGGCTGGGGCCTGGGGCTCTTCATCCCGTCGGCGACGACGACGCTTAGCCTGCGAAGGCACCGCTCGCTATTATGTAAATACTTTCCGAGATACCTTCCCATAATACGTACTATTCCATTTCCACCCATAGATATATCTACGACTAGCTTTTCCCCGCGGCTTCGCTCGCATAGCCTATGTCCATTCTGAAGGTCCATTTAATAAATATGGTTCAAATAATTTTTGAAATCGAATGACTATTTCCAGAGATTACCTCCTACATCCAAAATTACAAACTTTACCTCAAATACCAAGATCAGTAGACAACTGCAATGCAACTACTCACAGTCACGCTCACCGCCCACGAAGCAGCTCTACAGTACGTTGTAGTGTTGTAGTTATCTACCAAGGCAAGGTATTATTCTATTAAGGTTGTCTGTCGCCACAGAATTGGGAGTGGTTGTTTGTTACAATACAAACTGACAAAAGCAAAATTATAAGAAGAGCGCTTTTAAGTTAATTCGCTGGTTAATTCACTTAAAAAATTAGATAACTCGAACATTAATTACAATAATTTTAAAGTTGCATTGTTCATATGATGGAAAAGCAAACTTGTGTAGGTTAATGAAAAAAAAAGTTTAGTCCGCCCAAACTTGTTCTCTTATTTTCTATAATTAAACTTTAAAAAGTGAATAATTATTAATCTTATTGAGGAAGCAGGTAGGTACCTACTTACTTAGTGAATAAAATTATGAGAATGTATACATATCTACATAGGTACTTTATATTACTTAATCAATATTAATGACATATCTATCACATTACTTATCGTTAATTTATTTTTAGTTTAACAGAATTTACTAAACTTAACGTTAACTATAAATTTACTATTATAGTTTTCACAGAAACCTTCACACATTCTTGTAAAATTCAGCAAAGAATTTTGGTTGACATTTTTGTCCTTTAGGCCCAATATGGCTTGCTTCTTATTTTCTGCTACTGATTTATTTTTTTATTTTTGAGGTTTCCGTACCCCGTTCGTAAGCCCATTACTAAGCCTACAGCGTCTGTCTGTCCGCCCGCTCGTCGCGTCAACATTATAGTTTTATATATCTGATCCAAATAAATATCTGCTCTGCTAGTATTTAAAATTCGCAGTCTACTTTTTCCAAGAATGGCTTTCAATCCAATTTACATGGTTGCCGTCTTGGAGAAAAGCTACAAATCAAATTACAGTTGCCGTAATGCAAATTGAAGCGCCTTGTCTGCCGGAACGGTTCTTTCCCCCTGCCTACCCGACGCGAGTTGTCTGCCACAACTCTACATTCCGTGGCAGCCCGCAGCCACACACAACCCATCCATAGATAGATCTGGCGGAGGAATCTTAGCTTCTGCCGCGCTGGTGCGGTGGTACTTCCAGAAATGAGGTGTACCAGATGTAGTATATACTTCTTATCATTCAGAAGCTGTGTAAGATTTAAGCCTAAATAATAAAATAACAATATATAGAAATATTTGAACACAGTTCAGCGCTATTTCCGCATGGGATGTTATTATTTTCAAACCAACATTCCCTCTATCCTGGTTTAACTGATCTTGCTTGACTGACTAATGTAATTATCTCGTCATTCATTCATTAGTCAACCCGAAGAAACACCACACACCCTCATGTCAGCGTGCGACAATGCAATGTAGCAAGTTATCTACGTCTATATCCGTCTTCTCTCGAAATGGATCGGCGGCGGCGCAGGCCAATTTCACGGTAATTTCATAGACCGGCCTTTGTCCCTTTGATGAGCCGCCTGTCATGCCTTCGTTGCTTCAATGCAGCCGCCCACCGACCGCGTTCTATGTACCTATTATAGTAGGTACGTTGGTTCTATTCTATGTGCTTGCTGCGACTATTTTCTTCGAAGGCTTCATTTAAGGGAGAGACTGACAAAAAACAACGGCCGCGGTGCGGCTTCTCTACAAATTTACGGGAAAGATATATAGAACTACGTACACCTACGAGTAGTTATTTGTCTGAATGAGTGATAGGGGCGCTGGACTAGGCGGCAACCTATACCTAGTTCACTTTCAGAGAACTCCCTGTACTTTATCTAGAGACGAATCTTCTCTTTTAGATTCCATGTAGATCAAAATTGACTGTACGTGCACAAATTAATCGTCTTTTTTTTCTTTTGTTCGTTGATATTATTTGTAATTTGTAAGTATACCTACTTGACAGGACTTTCACCTGCCAGCTCATCCGTATGGAATCTGTTGTCGCGTCAGCAGCGTACATACTCGTACATACTAGCTAGACGGTATTCAGTCGCTCGCTGCAGTAATTACGAATCGGCGCCTGCCGGTCGCTCCCCGCTTCCCGCGGCCGCCTGCCGCCGCGCCTCTGCCGGCCCCCCGCTGACCAAATCAATCCACGCCAATTACCCTCTACGGACAGGGTAGGGGAAGCGAGCGCGGGGGACGGCGAAGGGGGGACACGTCCAAAACACACGCTCGTCCGCTCTCCCGCCCGCCGCTAATCACTTCCTATTGTTATCTCCCGTTGTTGGAGCTTTCGTGGAAATTGCTTCTGGAAATTCCTTGCTTGATACATATCGCTATATGGTAGATCTACATGGCTGGTATATGTGAAAGCGTATTGAGAGTGCACTTACTTTGGGATAGATTGAACACATTATTTTTAGGAGCAGAACATGTGCCGTGCATTTCTTCGTCGATGTTGGTACCACCGCACTGAATGAAAGGTCGGTCGAAACGGCTATGTAAATAGTTTGTGTTTTCCGCCCAGTTCAGTGTAGCCGGCACGACCGAAGGGAAGCACTGACGTGGCACCAAGTTCACCCGGTGTTATGGGCTGACATCACGGATGTTGTAAGTGATGTAGCCAACCGTGTCAGTTTCCATAAAAAAAAAAAAAATGTAAGATGTGAATGTGTAGATTCATATTTATGAGAGAAACATATTTTATTATAATACGATTAGTTCACATACCCAGCAAGAAACGACAGCGTTTATATGTCATACCAAACCAAATGTTTTTACTTTTTCGGGTTTCGTAAAGCCTGAATACTATCACTGCCGAGCCACCAACAAGTAGGTACTTACTTACCATGTTGACTAAAGGTAAGTAAATTACGTTCAGTAATAAGTCCACCTTCTACACCGCAGAAAACTGTAACAATCGCAGTTACCTAAAATATTTTTACATAGGAATTTTTATTGCCTAAGTATTTATTCATCTACCTACGCTATAACGACATAGGGCAGCGCGCCGCCTCCGCAGCGGACGACGAGACGGACGAAGGAGGACGACATGACAACCCATCACCGTGCCATCACCGAACCCTCAGATCGAACCCATGAAAGCAAGACAAACAATCCGTTCCGGAAATCGAATTCCTTTGTTGCTTTAGTACCTAGGTACCTTCTTCGACCTCTGCGATTATTTTTGCTCGACGATCCTCTGAAAGAAAAGCAGGAAAATGTTGTACTTACTGTAAAATATTGTGTCATGTGCAAGGGAATGAAAACAACGCACACGGTTGATGTGGTAGACGTAAGTAGAATTATTCTAAGGTAGGCTTATGAATGAATGAAGGTAGGTAAATACTTACTACGAGTAATAAATTGATAATTGCAATAGATTTTTTCTTTGTGTCTCCCCTGAATTTTTAAAGAACGTTTTTATGTTGGTATTCATATTTAAAGCTTGTAAAAGTGCTAAAAAAATACTCCTCAAATTAATAGAAGTTAGGTATAGTTAGTATAGTATAGATAAGTGCCAGATTCACACGTATTTATTTGGAAAATATGGGTGCATATTGGCGGGCCGTGTGTAGGGTTGCCAACCGTACTTTAAAATAAAGTATCTTACGTTATTTTAGGTCTCCGTACTTTAAACTTTTGAATAGCAATAAAGTACGCGAAAATACTTTAATTCAACCTTAAAGTTCAAACAATGCATGAAATTAAACGTAAACTAACAGCGCCTCAGTAATCGAATGCAGTGCATCATAAAGTGTATTCAAAAATACCTGATCACTGCTGAAATGTGCTCTATGCACTAAAAATATAAATGTTTTAAAATTTAAATAAATAATACTTTTTTATTAGACTGTACTTTTTATTTGCCATCCCTGAAATCAGAAATACGTTATTTCTTCTAAAAAAAGTTGGCAACCCTAGGCGTGTGGGGCTGCTACTTAAAAAGAATATCCCCATGCATGTCGTAAAAGGCGACTAAGGGATAAGGACAAGATGCCGTGCTAAGGTGAGAGGTGGCGATCCTGTCGCCCTTTTTTGCTAAAGGGCGACAGGATCGCCACCTCTCACCTTAGCACGGTACTGCACCGAGTCATGCAGTAGGTGGGTGTTCGTGCCTTACTTGCTGCTTGATCGATTTAATCTTGTTCGAATATTTTGCGAAACGTGGTGGTCGGTGTTGTGCTGTAATTGAATTGACTAGAGTTTTTGCAGCACAGCACCGATTACTCTGTTTACCCCGATTGTCGGGATTCAGCGTGTGTGATATGTATGTATGTATTAGGGACCTACTTATTATAACTCCTAGTTTTTTTTCTAAAACGCTTAAAAATTAATACTTAAATTACATATGAATTTCTTATAATATTATTATTCAATGTAAATGCTGTCTTGCAAAATACACGCGCCATTAACACATCTAGCATTCAATTTATGGATAACTAATGGGCTGTTTGCTAAATAGATCTATAAATAGTGGACAATTCTCATAACAGCTTGTTTATTTATTACGTTGTTTTTATTACCCTTGGGGTAGTCCAAAGAGGATAAATCGCTACGCGGGTAGTCTGCCTGCATCACGATCATAGAGTAACTTATGTAACTTATATGGTGGGGTTTAGAGGCATCAGCTTCACTCCTCAATAAGTGCCATCTGTTGGCAGAATCTCAAAGTAGCTTATATCTATCTATAACTTTGTATACTAGGTAGTACGTATGCATAGGTAGGTACGTAGGTTCATAACCTCAATATTTTCTTATTTTTTAGGAATGTAGAAATAAAACAATTGAATGAATAAAATATATCATATGCTTCGACCATATAAAACTATAGACGCATCATCAGGCCAAAACTCCTAAGAAATGTGCGGGCCTCCTACTGCTAGGGTTGCTACCACGCGATTTGAATTTTCCATCATTCGAGTATTTGTTTATTATTTTATCACACCGTACAAATTATCTTTTAAGTATAACTATAATAAACACATCACTGTAAATCGTTCTGACATCAAAGCAATACAGAAAATGCCTTCAATATACAATTATTTTCCAAACACAACTCACGAAAATTAACAAATTCCTTCACGCAGATTGTTTTTTTTCCGCCCTTACCACACCAACTATCGGCATCTCCTTCTCGGTCACGGATGGCGCGCTTGCGATTTTACGCTCCCCGTCTTGCTCGCACTTAGACACGTCGCTGGCTGTCATTTAGTGACAGCTTAGCTGTCAGTCTACTATACACGACAACTACATTAACTGGGCGGTGGACATGTATGGTCACATTTGAAACACTAGCTACAATATTGTATGTAGATGATCGACAGGGTTACCTTGGAAGACGAGAGAACCTACACCGGTGCACACGATCCAACCACACTCCTCCCAGAAATGCATGACTGACAGAGACCGATAGTGAGGTACTTCAATAGGATATACGTATGCTAGAAAGAGATGCCGGCTTTTTCATTAGTTGTGTCGTTCAATGTCGGACCGGCCCGGCCATATTTGTGTCGAAGTAAGCACAATAAAAAAAAATTCCATTTCATAAAATGTTGATAGATTATCTGTGATAGATATGATATTATGTGATTCCATTTTCCTTCTTGGCTTTCCCATAATAGTTTTTAAAAAATTTCACCCCACACGACGGCATAATTCCACCACCATAGAGCAGTTTGTAGGTATTGGGCAAACCCGCGCGAACGCAGTGACGGATGAATCGACACTGACATCTCAGGTAGGTATTCTAAGTTGTTCGATTTAGAATACCTGACTTGACACGCAGGGGAAAGCTGATCGTGCTTCTTGTTGTTTTATATAGTTCAATGATTTAATGTTTATTTTTGTTTCCTAATAAATAACAATGCTTCTCTTTGGATGGTATCGCCTTATAAACTTTTTTCCTGCTGCTATTTCTGCTGATCTCAGTCCAATAAACGTAACCGAGGTCGGAGAGAAAGTAGAAAACACCAAAAAACAAAGGCGGGTCAAAGGTAAGTATCACAAATAATTGAAGAAAACACCATGAGCAAACAAAACGTATAACAACCACAAACCACACACTTGATTAACAAAAATTATAAACTATCTGTACCGCACCGTTCCTTCAGTGTTCCCAGATCAGTTATACCAAATCCCTCCAAACCATTAGAAAAAACCTCCAGTTTCCCATATTTTCTAAAATAAAAAATTGGTTGTCTATAAAGTCGATTTACGGACGATAGTTTTACGTGATGACGTGGAATAATCGTAGTACATAGAGCAAAGATAAGTAATTATATTTCCAGTAGAAAGATTAATCATCTTGTGACTGCCCATCAATAAACTTCTGTTGTCTGATCTTGACAGTTTTACTTCTTGACGTTTCCATGGTAACTTTGACTATACCGATTGTGCCTCTCTATCGCTTGTTACGCGCTCTCGCTTGCACACACAGGCTCAGATGGAACGTGACACTTTTTCGTGTGTGCAGCTGGTCTTCATCAATTTATAAGACGTGACGTCATCACGTCAAAACCTCTTACATTAATTCTCAAAAAAGGATAGGTACCTACTCACTAATAAGGATAATAGGGAAAGGAAGGATGAACGAGTGAAACTAAACTAATTGTTATTTATTAACATCTAAATACTACTCGTGAAGTTGTAGTTCACGACGTGTTTTTGCTTTAAAATGAAAACCTCCGGAAAACCTACATTTTTACGAAAATCCTTCATTTCATTGATTTTATCTTGCTCCAGAAACCCGAAAACGAAATACCTCCAGTTTTGGAGGAAAACCTCCAGATCTGACAACACTGCGTTGCTTTTGTCCTTGATTGACCCGCCATCTATGAACAGTATCTCAAAGTACTTTTGCACGTACAATTTTCATAGAAATAAATTTTGTACTGACTGCACAGACCCGATCACGATGTAGGAAAGGAATGGTGAAACTTGAAAGTAGTTGAATTGAAAGCACTGGCGAGAAAATGTGAAGCAAAACCAACACACTTTGTAGTTACTGCGGCTGCCGCGGTAGCGCGCAGCGCTGCGTCCTACCGTTTTGGGTAATCCTGCCTGCCTGGCACCCGCAGTCCAATTTGCAAGTTGCTATCATTTTGAAAATTAGTTCAGAGTACGCTAAGGGGGGGGGGGGGGGGGGGGGGGGGGGGGGGTTCTGTATCATATAGGGAGTAAAACCCATATAAATTTTTTTGGACCTTGGGCTTTTTTTATGTAAAATATTTTTTTATGTATTTAAATAAAAAAATAGGTGGTTGATTTTTATAGCCTAATCGATTCAGTTTCATAACAGTAACAAAAAAGTCTTCATCACCATTATGATCTAACACGTGTAAGTTGGTAAAGTTTTTTTTTTGGGAAAAAAAAAACTCTTTGTTCTTCAAAAGAGAGCTCTGAGTTAAAAACTCATATCATAACCCTTGTAAGCACAGAGAATTACAATATCTTTTGAATTAAAATAGTTAACTACATATACTTTTTTTTCTCCTGAAAAATCGTGGTTTGTGAGCATAGCACGTATAGCAGTATCACCAACGTAAAAGTGATATGCCCTGCCCCTGTACCGGCGTTACTCACTCGCCGATGTGAGTATGAGAAACGATCTCACTCAACCAATCAGAAGGCGTTCGCTGAGGCATCCGGCCCGGCTATTGGTTGAAATATGCGAGTATTTGTGCGAGTTAGCGAGTGAGTTAACTGTTACGTGTCCGCTGCAAACGTCACTGTCTAATTGAATAGTTTTTTGCTTAGATTATTGATAGGTCTCCGCGCGCGCTCCGACTAGATACCGCCCGTGTACGTGTAATGCCGCGTACAGACCTAGCGAGCGAGAGCCAGCGAGGCCCAGCGAATGCCCATCGCCGATGGCAAGCGAACTCTCGCTCGCCATCGTTTGCTATCGCTGTTACGGCCACACTGATTCGCACTCGTTCACGCGCTCTCGCCTCGCGCGTTAGTGTTCCGGCCAAATACTCCATTCAATACTCCATTTAACCCGTACATTAATTCACCCGTCGATAAAATTTTAAATACCTATGTTTTATCTTTGTCCGCGTACAGACCTAACGCCCTAGAGCCAGCGAGGCCCAGCGAACGCCCATCGCCGATTTTATTTTGATTTTATTTTATACAAGCTGTGCCCGCGGCTCCGACCGCTCTCATATTTCACTTCACTGCTAACCTCATAAGCCATTTAGCGTGATAGTAATTAGCCTATAGTTGATGGGAAGAATCAAGCTATCCGTAGATTTTTTTTTTATTAAAATCGGTTCAGTGGTTCTCGAGTTATAAGCGGACAGACAGACACTCAGACAGACAGATAGCAGACTTTCGATTTTATTATAGGTAAGGATAAGGATAAGGATTCGTTGTTTCGAGGATCCCATAGCCGTGGCTTCTCTCTTTATAGGTCTATTAACGTTAATAATCTATCGTTTGGCCAATCCATTTTGTAGTATTTAGTACGTTGTTTCGCAAAACTCAAAAAGGTACATAGGTATAAGAACTAAACAGCTCGGAGCGCGCGCGCAAGTGCGACTGCAAGCAAACACCGTCCACACTGCGCACGGCCGAACGGCTGATTCCGGAGCACGACCGAACGCCACCGACCGAACGCAATCGAGTGCGCGCCTTCGCATTCGCTTATACTATTATCAAAACAAACGTGCAGCTCGCACAACAAACTTTTATGGCTTAGTGAACGGAGATTCCCTTTACTAAGCCATAAAACTTTATTATGCGAACTGCACGTTTGTTTTGATTTGAGAATAGCGTCGCTGTACCGTCCAGAAGTTCAGACCTGTTCGCGCGGTCTCGCTTGATGGCCTTCGCGCGCTCTCGCTCGCTAGGTCTGTACGCGGCTTTAATGCGGCAACAAATACTACGCCGAAGTCGGCGTACTCGCTCGAGCCAGCCAGTCTCAATAGGAAAGACTATGGGATCACACACATACTACAACATTTTCTTACACACACTAGAATATTGAGTTGCCGCATTCACGGAGCTGTTGTTTTAAGGTAGCGCGGTATCTAGTCGGAGCGCGCGGAGACCAATTAATAATCTAAGAGTTTTTTGACGTGATGACGTCACGTCTTATAAATTGATGAACACCGGCTGCACGCACGAAGAAGTGTCACGTTCCATCTAAACCTGTGTGTGCAAGCGAGAGCGCGATAGAGACCTGTGTGTGCAAGCGAGAGCGCGATAGAGAGGCATATACAATAGTTGAAAATACAAAATATATTTCTCCGTCTTTTGCGAGCCTTGAACCCGCGGTCCCTGCCACCATCACCGAACTTAACCACGCGGGCAATCGACCATGTACCTATCGCAGCAAATTTTCTCAACAGTATGTGAAGATTTCATGGAGCGACATCTAGCGTCCACATCTAGCGTCAATAGTAAATGAAATACTTCAGCGGTATTTACTTCATTTCGCAGTTAGGTTGCAACGTTGTACATGTAGATGGCGTTATGTAGGTTTGAGTCCCAACACGATATTTATATTGATAATTCATATTATTGGCTTTTTAGGTTTTTTAAATATAAATTAAACAAAAATTAATAGTCGTTATTTTCTCATATTTTGTATTAGTTATTATCATATCTTTATCATGTACTTAAATTAATTTTACATGGTAAATATCCGCCGGAACTGATTTTGTATCTGACTTCGCACTTTATATACTTTATGACGTGGTTGCGCCGCTTTTTAGTTTTTCGCGTTTTTTGTTTATAATCTTTCTTCATTTTCATTCCATTTTCACTGGCGCCACTAAATGTCAAAACGCATAACAAGAAAAAATTGTTGAAAATTGTTGTTGTCACCGCACCGCAAAAAAGGCAAGAATTCCACCGCCGCTCCGCCGCGCTCTAAACCTGAAGAACTGAATATATCTTCGAACATATAGCCACCCGCAACGCTAATCAGTTACCAGAGGTACCTCTCGCGCGCGAGTGCAGTTTCACGTGAAGTTTATAAACTTTTATCTGCCACGCAACTCTCCAACTCAAAATCCCAGGAGCAATCGGATGGGGTGCTGCTGCCGCAGACATCAGTCCAGCAGGTCAGTGGCGCCATCGTCCATGTGGTCCTTCACCGTCGGATACCAAACCTGGTTCGCAACGCAGTTCCTGGAATTTTCCATTAAAATTTCGCTCATAAAACTAAATTTTACTAAATTCCGCTTTTCATCACGTAAATAACCGTGAATACATGCATGCAACCATCCCGCAAGTCTTTCCATTTATGGAAAATATATATTTTCGTTTTTTAGAATAAAATATTTTATATTTTGCATTTTGTTGATAATCTTGTCATGTAATTTATTTCAAATATTTGTTTCGAACATAAATGTCAAAATTAGAACTTTATGAACATAAATATTGTATTGCATTATTTTTCTAAACTTATTATGACTTGATAGAATAAATTTCTTTATTCGCTTGTTTATAATTAGAATTTCTGTCAAAATTGATTACTGAAAATGTCTACATCAGAAATGTCAATCTCAAATGCAAATCTTTTGTTGCTGAAAGCAAAAAGAGAAAGTCTATTTAAAAATGTAAACAAAACTTATAAGTTGAATCTTAAGGTAGGCGATACACAGCGATGCGATACACGCAGCCAACAAGAGTTCTTGACTCGTCTAGAATCGCTAGAAAAGACACGCGCTGAATTTATTCAAGTCAATGATGACTATAATATTTTGATGTTAACCACCAGTGAGGGAGGTCAATTCACACCGGAGTTCCAAGCGGTAGAATCGCTCGACGAGCTTTACTGCAACATACGCGCAGTGGAGCGCAAGCTTAATTCACTTGAACGACTCGCGTCTTCTAACACGTCGGATTCAAAAATGTCCATTCGCAAACCCACAATTGGAACTTCAGAAATTCGATGGCTCCTATAGCCAATGGCCTGTCTTCTTCGAAACCTTTAAGGCGGTCATCCATTACAACAATGATTTGTCAGACACCGAAAAGGTTCACTATCTGGTAGGGAAACTATCAGGTCGCGCGCTCTCTGTATGCGCTGGCATTCCGCCTATCGGTATTAACTATTCAATAATTTGGAACGCGCTTCAGTCGAAATATAATGACAAAAGAAATCTCGCAACACAATATCTGAAGCAGATTATAAACTTTAAGGCTATTAGTGCCGCTAGTCCCGCAGCTCTCGACACGTTCACAGAAACGGTTTGCCCTTCTTACGCTGCGTTGAAAGAATTGAAACTGGACAACCTGACGGACTTCATCGTGACTCACCTCGCGCTTTCCAAGCTGGACAAGGAAACTGTTATTTCGTTTGAACAGACAGTCAGAGGTGTGTCTATGCCTACTTTCGCTACGCTTGAGGAGTTCATCAAGGAGCAGTCCAAAATCCTCCAAAGGACTCAAACTAGTTTCACGTCCAAAGCAGGGCCCTCTTCAACAAATCCTAAGCCGCACTCTCTTGTAGTGAACGAGAGTGATTTCAGCACGGGTTGTACAATTTGTAACTCAGAGGAGACACACCCGCTATATAAATGTGAAAAATTCATAAAATTGTCTCCTCAAGAGAGATTCGAAATCGCTAATAAAAACAATCTGTGCAAAAACTGTACCTCTAATTTACATCACACAAAATTTTGCAAATCGAAACATACATGTTCTAGATGTCATCGCAGACATCATACGCTGCTTCACCTTGACAATGTGATCAACACGCAAACGCAATCTGTTCTGAACTCGCACACATTACAGCCCCAGTCCGCACCCGCTACCGCTTCAGCCCGTCCAGGCAATGTAAAATCAATTAACGCGGGCTTACATGTGCGCGAGACAGATGAAGATCTTAGCTTGATCGCCTCAACCGCTTCGCAATCTTCAACAATGCTGCTGCCAACGGCTTCCGTAATTGTCAATAATGTTCAAGGTGAACGAGTCCACATTCGTCTACTTATTGATAGTGGATCGATGTGCAACTTCATAACAGAATCATGCTGCAAGCAGCTTGGGCTCAAGGTTTCGCGCTCGCCATCTTCTGTGCGGGGAATAGGCCTCTCCGTGCGGCCAATAAAAGGCTACACAAATTTTACATTTTCTTCCCGACTAGACGTTCAAAATACATACACGATTCGCGCTCTAGTAATTGACAAAATAACAGGCAAGTTACCTAACGCTGTAGGGAGTTCGCAAGATTTGCAACAATTTATTGAGTTACCTACGGCTGATGTAAACTTCAATATTCCTGCTGAGGTAGATGGCCTGCTAGGTGTGGAGGTTTTCGCCGATATTCTTGGCTCCAACAAAATAACCAGTCCTTCTACAACCGCGGTCGCTCAAGAAACCACCCTGGGCTATGTTCTCATGGGTAAGGTTAAATGCTCGCCTGGTCAAGAAATTCCTGACAGGTGCTTTTGTATCACGATGGAACCTAGTGTGGAATCGTCCTTGCACAAGTTTTGGGAAATAGAAAATGTCGAAAACAAAATGCACTTGAGTCCCGAACAAACGGCATGTGAACGCAACTTTATTGAAAATGTCTCACGCGACGCAAGCGGCCGCTACACGGTGGCGCTGCCATTTTGTAACGACACTTCCGAATTAGGAAATTCAAATACTATCGCAATGAAACGCTTTGTTCGACTGGAACATAAATTAAACGCTAACAGTGAATTAACATTGGGTAACAACTCTACTATACAATACTACATCGACCAGGGATACCGGTCTAGAGTAGATTGTCCGCGCACATCAGAAAAACGCAGCTATGTTATCCCGCATCACGCAATTTACAATCCTAATAAGACAACGTCCAAGATAAGAATAGTTCTGGATGCGAGCTGCAAGACCAGTTCTGGGACTTCGCTAAATGAAATTGACACACTCAGTCAAGAGTTGTCTAACAAAAGAATCGAATACAAAATCAATCCTCCACTTGCCCCTCATATGGGTGGAATTTGGGAATCTCATATAAAAAGTGTAAAAACGCATCTTTACAAAGTGATAGGGATGCAAATCCTCACTTATGAAGAACTCTCAACTGTTTTAGTAAAGATTGAGACTCTTCTAAACAGTAGACCATTGTGTGCTCTCAGCTCTGATCCGCGAGAGCCAATGGCGCTGACACCAGCGCACTTCCTTACCGTAAGTCCACTGCAGTCTCTTCCCTCTAAGGAATTTGTCGCACCCACTCAGCCTTCTCCCGTCAATAGGTTCGCTCTTCTTGATCACCTTCTCCAATCTTATTGGAAACGCTGGAAACAGGAATATTTAACTTCCCTCCAAACGAGAGAAAAGTGGAACACGCCAAGTAAACCAATAGAAAAGGGAATGGTTGTAATCCTTAAGGAAGACAATGTTCCGCCACTGCATTGGCCACTAGGAGTCATCGAAGATGTGTTCCCTGGTAAGGACAGAATAATACGAGTCGTTCAAGTTAGAACAAAAACCGGCAGTTACCGACGCCCAGTAGTACGAATCTGTCCGCTGCCTAATCAATAATAATTTTATTTTCAATTCTCTTACTTATTTGAATTTTGTTATTGTCTTCGCTTGAATATAATGTAATTTACCTTTCTTATACTTTGTTGTCTGCGCTTACGCATAGTTACGCAAGAATATACTTAATTTTAATTGTTTCTTTTGGAGAAACACTCCAAGGCCGGGAGGATGGTTGCGCCGCTTTTTAGTTTTTCGGGTTTTTTGTTTATAATCTTTCTTCATTTTCATTCCATTTTCAATGGCGCCACTAAATGTCAAAACGCATAACAAGAAAAAATTGTTGTTGTCACCGCACCGCAAAAAAGGCAAGAATTCCACCGCCGCTCCGCCGCGCTCTAAACCTGAAGAACTGAATATATCTTCGAACATATAGCCACCCGCAACGCTAATCAGTTACCAGAGGTACCTCTCGCGCGCGAGTGCAGTTTCACGTGAAGTTTATAAACTTTTATCTGCCACGCAACTCTCCAACTCAAAATCCCAGGAGCAATCGGATGCGGTGCTGCTGCCGCAGACATCAGTCCAGCAGGTCAGTGGCGCCATCGTCCATGACGTCATCACGTAAAACTATCGTCCGTAAACCGACTTTACAGACAATCAATTTTTGCTTTAAATAATTGTTCGATAATTAAAATATTTTATGTAATTTATTTTTATAGCCACCTAATAAAGTTATTTATCCAATCCATTTCACTATTATTATAATAGTATATGATACCAGTGCAGAAACAAGGTACCTACCTATTATGTTTTGGTTAGATAGTCTGTCCTGCCTGCCTGCCCTTGTACCGGTGTTACCTTACTCACTTGCCGATGTGAGTATGAGAAACGATCTCATTCAACCAATCAGAAGGCGTTCGGTGAGGCGTCCGGCCCGGCTATTGGTTGAAATTTGCGAGTAGTTAGCGAGTGAGTTAACGTCGTCGGTAGAGCCGCTGATCCTTTCTTGAACGGCTCGTTTAGGTTATGTTCTACAAATCCACGCTGACGACGACGCCGCCGCCGCCGACGCGACGACGAAGACGAGGCGACGACGACGATGCCAAGGTGTCCCAAGTAATCATAAAAAAATTACAGACTGTATGGCTCCTGCCTGACCTTTGCCTGTCTACCAAAGGCGAAAACATGGCAAATTTTGACAGCTGTCACGTCTGTCTAGTAAAAAAAAATAAAGTGTGGTTATTTATTTTCTGTTCTTTATTAGGGTTAACTATCCATTTCCTGCAAGTTCCATGTGAGAATATGAAATAAGAATAATAGAATGGGGAAAATCAAGAAGTCGCGCTCTCGACTTGCACCGGGAATAGCGCCCGAAGAACTGTTAGAAGATGAGTTGGAACTACAAGCCGGGGGGAGCTCGCAGGACAACCTCGTGCAGACAATATTGGATCAATTGCAGGTTAACTAGTTCCACGTAGTGAACAGTGATCCGTGTTCGGTGTGTTCAATTATTCTTGTCTCAATAACAGCGGAAATAGGCGGATGGTTAAGGGCCGTTTACATTTATCACTTTGGAGGTACAACCCGGATGAATCATCCAAAGTGATAAGTGTAAATTGAGTTTCAATGCGAGTTCAACCAGAGTGAACATCCAAGTTGAACGATGAACGAAGTAGACCCTCTTCCTACTTTTGTTGAAAGCAATCTTCATCGAACGGATGATTCAACGATAGTGACAGTGCGGGACAAGTCTAAACAGACCAGCCTCATTTTAGTGAATGCGCAGGACAACTGTTGAAACTTGAAAAAAAATCTTTCAAGTGGCAAAATAAACACATGCCAATATTTTTAGGGTTCTACCATCGATAAGAGTGTTTGTGGAACACAAAGTGTTAGGAATACTCAAAAAGTATCGAAAGGGGGAAGCCTAAAAACTTCGTTTTTTTTAAATAATTTTATTACATTCATCTAACAATCCTTGACAAATTATATGTATTCCAGCACGCACGAATTCATTACGAACCCGCGACATTTTTACTACAGAATGGATGTTCATCCACAATGAAAATTGAACATGTGTAAACAAACAAACGTTGAATGTTCATCTTCACTTTGGATGATTCACTATGGATGTACATCCATAGTGACATAGTGTAAACGGCGCTTTAGGCGTATGCGTTTTGTTTGAATTTGTTTAGCGTTTAGTTGAGTTTTGCATTCCTATTTCCTTCGTTTTACGTTACTTGTTGCTTTTGTGTTGCGTCGAGTTGAGTCGTAGATTCCTCCGCATGAAATGTTCCGTTGAAGTGCCTCGCAGACTGCGACCGCGACTTGCAGTAGAATTTCGGTTTCTCTGTAAGTACTTACCGTGGAAACTTGGGTTCGCAAGTTATTATTTAGTATTTAGTATTTTCGGGTGCCGGTCCGCAACCCCGAGCCGAAAATACTAATAATTAAGTTTTTTTTCAAACAAATTATGTGTTGAAAATTTCTTAGGGTTATTTTTTTTCTACGACTTGTGTTCTTAGGGCGGGCGGGGGGGGGGGGGGGGGCAATAATTACTAAGAATGGTTACTGCCCCCGCCCCCTTTTATATGCTTTATAATCATTTTCGCCTCCTTTTTCAGATGTACTTTTTATGCCCCCCTTAAACGGCCCCCCTCCGGCAGGCGGGGGGGGGGGGGGGGGCATGAAACAACTATACATCACCCCCGACAGGTACTAATCCCCCCCCATCCATGACGTCAGCCCAAAACACCGGGTGAACGAGCTGCCATGTCAGTGTTTCCCTTGATTTCATGTCGGCTACACTGAACTGCATGAAACACACGGACTATTTATTACATAACCGTTTCGACCGACGTGTCATTCCGTGCGATGTTACCAACCCGGGCGGGATAAACCCTACCACCTAGTAAGGTGAGAAGGGAAGGGAGCTACTTACAGTTTTGGATCCGAACCATGGTCAGCCTCTAACGGTCAAGCTGTCACCTGTCCAAGTACTGACCGCACTTAGGGTTGCTTAACAACAGTCGACCGACCGCACCACTTAGCTTCCGAGGCTGACATAATTGTACACTAATTACGGAAATACAAATTATTGAACACCTAGCGAGTAGCGAGCGATAACAATATGACACACCGTAGAGATCGGGTTTCCATAATCGCAATGTATATATTCAGGCTCCGAATGTCGAAGAGAAGTACTGCGGTCTCCAAACGTTCGCCCTGGTGATAGATGACCCGAAACGGCTTGAACAAGTTCTGGAGAGCGGTGTGGTGCGGGCGGCGGCTCCGCTGCTGCTCGACGCCGCGCGTTCTGTGCGCAACTCGGCCGCTGGAGCGCTGCGCAACCTGTCTGCTGTCGGACTCAACGTGTGCGACACCATGATGGAGCAGGATATTATGACGCCGCTTATCGCTTACTTTCACGAGGTGAGTGTTGATATTCAGTTTTAAATGTCCTTGTGCAATTTTAAAAAGCAGAACCTATTTCAATATTCCCAAAGGTCGTTTACTAATAGGTATACTTACGGCGGTTGGTAATTGCTATAATAATAGTAAATTATCATTTTGGCCAACTGGCGCGTACAGTCGTCCAAAATTATGCATCGGGCAAACATCGTCGGCTAAAATAACATTACAATATGTGGAAACAGTTCAGTGTAGCCGGCACGATCAAAGGGGGAAGCACTGGCATGGCACCTAGTTCACCCGGTGTTATGGGCTGACATCACGGATGTTGTAGGTGATGTAGCCAACCGTGTCAGTTTCCATAAAAAAAAATGTGTGTTTGTGCCATTGATAATCAATGGTTTGTGCTAACTATAATATGCCCTTAGATTACAAACCCTCACATACACACACATATTAATCGTCCTAATATGGAGTAAGCGGCGCCGCCCCGGCCGGTGCGACTGACTGACGCTATATTTCGGTATCGCTCTCTCTTGCGTTTTACATTGGAGAGATTTAAATTTAAATTGTTTTATCATCCCAATTCGCTCGTTGCCTTGTGTGCATGATTTTTTAAATTTATTCCCTAATTTCTAAGTGTTTGTTGTTTATTTGTGTTTATTGATATTTCATAACTTATTGTGCGATTGTTATTATTATTGTTGCAATGCGCATCTCACGTTCGATGGGCACCACATGCTATGCTTTTATAAAAAGGTGCATTTAATTCAAATACAACTGTGGTATAATATAGGCACTAGCCTGTGTGCCTAGACAGCTCTGAAAATTATTATGTTAAGTTTTGACTGATGTGTCCATAACACTAGATACCAAGTCATTGAAGCCTGAATTTTAAAATGTTTTACTTATTGATAATTTTCAGCACGCATCGAATTTGGTTCCTAAAGCAAGTACTACCAAAAAATTTGATGAAGAAAATGACACATTTGTGCACTGCATCAATATATTGTGGAATCTATGTGAAAATTCAGGTAATTTTTCACAGTCAATCAATGTTTTTATACATGTTTGTACTCACTGTAATCTGATGATCTATAATTGTTATCCATTGCAGGACTGGCTATCAAATACTTCAATGATTCAAATGTACTGTCCATTTTGGTGCGTTGTCTCGACTTTGCTATGTTCGGCAGCGAAATAACCATATCAATTCTTCAATGTCTGTTCGTTGTGAGCGAAGACAATATTGCAGCGACTGAGAAAATCAAATTTGAATGTGAAGAAAAATTGCAATCACTTCTTCAGTTAGATGGCAGTGATCCTTCGACTCTTCTACTTGGAACTTTAGCAGCGGGAGTTATAATAAATACTTGCGGCGGGAATATAACCTCTCTGCCCGCTGTAACCATAAACCGGATTATGTCGATATTGGCCAATACATTGTCGGTGGACCATAGACTGGCATGTAACCAGTTGTCGAGTACGATCCCGCTGGGTGAGGGAAGCAAGAAGCCGAAGGCACGGAAGGGCAAGGAGGGACAGGTGTTGGATAGTCAGATCAAGTCTGTGACGCACCTACTGGACGCACAGCAGAGCTCAGTGGAGATTATTGCTAATATATGCTCTTGTGAAGGTAAAGCTTTAGCTATTGTATTTTACGTTTGTACAGTACTCAAGATTGGTGCAATTTCTTCGAAACAAAAATTTAACATTAACAAAGGTTCCCTATGAGATCTTTGTTCCCATAAGAATTACCCATTGTTATGGGAACAAGCCTAAATACAGGTAACCAACTGACCACCAACGAGTTTTGACAAATATTAATTAAAAAAATCCTTTAATGTATCCAATTTCGGGGCGGGTTCCATAACGTACACCTCGTAAAAAAATAAAAAAAATACAGGAGCATAAAGGTCCACAAAACACTGCTATTAGAAAAGATTTAGCCTGCGGAAATCAAAACTGTGGCCAAAAAAAAAAACATTTTTTTTATATAAAATGGCGACTTCCGCAAATTCAATTTTCAATAGCGACTTTAGGATTGCCTCTTCTCCGGCGCTGCGGGAAGTGCAGCCCCGCTGTCCTTGCGTAACACAGCGCAGGCACCCATGCTCGCCTCCGCAGCTTCCCCACAGCCTCAGCCTCTCCGGCTCACACGGGTGCCTGCGCTTTGTTACGGCGGACGGGGGCTGCACCCATCCACGCCTCCGGCTTATAAAAACACTCAAGGGAATAGCCACACTAACAGGTTATGTCGGGGCCGGTGGATTTAGTTTTTCCGCAAAGTATGTTAATTACCCCATTGTCCTTTCAAATGTTGTCTATATGGCAACACACACCTTATCTATACCATTCTGTACGAAACAAACTTCAAACTATTATATTTACTTTATAAGTCCCGGGTGATACCTTGTCACGTTAAGTAGTAGTAAGTAAGCGTATGTGTACAGCAAGCGAGTGAGTGCGACAAGTCGCAGAAACGGAAAAAAATTTTTCTTTATTAATTTTTTTCTCTGAAACTACTAATTTCCGCAGAATAAAATTTACATCGTACTTCTTTCAGACAATGACGACGCAGCCGTAGACACAGACGATTCAACAGACAACGAGGACATGGGCGAAGAGAATATATCTTTAGATTGCCCCGGAACCAACGAGACTGTGATGCCATTGGACAAACTACCGCCTGAAGTGACAGAGGCGATGGCTTCGTACGAAATATTCGAGAAAGTGTGGGCCAGGACGATACTTCCAGCCGACAATGTAATGCTGATCATAAAAGAATATGACAATTCTTCATCCCTGGAAAATAAGTAAGTGTAGGTGCTGTCTTTATGCTCTCTCTCTTTGTGTGTAAAATGCATTTACTTGAGAATAGAATAGACTAGAAACTCTTTATTGCACACAATGGAAAGAAAAACAGAACACGAAAAGAAGCACGAAAAGACAGGCGTATGCAAAGGCAGACTTACCGCTACAAGTATTTCTTCCATTTAACCTATTGACTTTGAGATGATTAAAGTGGCCTTATCTCATTTTGAGTATGAAGTATGAAGTAGTTTTTTGTATAAAATCGCATGTTAATAGGTCAAATTGTTTTTGAGTTATATAAGAGAACATAAGACAGACAATATATACTACAGGTTCTGCATCATGTACTATACATGTAGAGATGTGCTGCTTCATCTTTCAATAATGAATGCATTTCCTATTCCAGATTACGTAATCTTCAATCTCGGTCACTCCTATGCGTGAACAACATGCTCTCCAGCCTCCCTCTACCCAAGCTCGGGGGCGTGGCTGGCATCTACAAGATCTGGGTGGACACGGGCAAGCTTGTGTTCAAACAGACAGCGTCTGATAACATCACCCTCCTAGAGTCAGCGACCGCGGTCATGCGAGCCGCGCTGGATACGATCAAGTCGAAAGAGGAGACTTGGAAGCCGGACGAAAATCTGTTCAGAGATTTAGCGCTGACAGATATTGAGGTGAATAACTTACATAATCAGTTATTTTATTATACTTCTTTTTCTTGATGGGCAGTTTCCGCATATAGGTCGCTTTTCTTGTCCCTGTTGTGTGTGTCACCTCGGCTACTACTCCATCGAGCCCAGCTCCTTCAATAAGTCCTGCAGACAGCCGACGTCTGTGTAGGCCTCTTGGAGTGTCCTCAGGTTTTTAAAGATGTTTTCCAGTTGATTTGTCACCCTCTCGCACGTTAGTAGGATGTGGGATGGAGTTTCTTCTACCTCCATGAGTTCTCTGCATAGAGGGTTGTCTGTTTTACCTATAATGTATGAGTATTTATGTAGTGGGTAGTGCCCGCCCAGTCTGTTCCTACCACTGATCTGATTTTACCTTTATTGAGCTTTAGTATACCATTGGTAAGCTTGCTGTCGATGGCTGGCGCTGCCGCTCTGGCTTTATTGCGGTCGCTTGTTTGTGCCCATTGCAGTTGATGTTGCTCCTTTGCTTATGTTCTGACCCGTTGTTGCTGAGTGCCGGCTACGCTGAGGTTAACAGAAAACACAAACTATTTTCATAGTCTCTATTTCGACCGACCTTCATTCAGTCACCATTGATGAGTTGTACGATTCTTTCGCTCTGTCATCATAATACATATGTCTTACTAACATATGTCTAATGGTGATATTACACGGTTCACTTCTGCCTTTCAATTTGGTTGAAGCAGCAAATTGAATAGTGTGAACATAAAAGTGAACCATTCAATGTCAATGTTCAATCACGGGCAACCACGTTCAACCGCATTGAAAGGATTAAGCTTGCTTGAATATTTTCACTTTTGCCGTTCAACGTTCAATGCGATTGAATGAGAGTTGAACGTGTAAACACAAGAATTGAACGATTTAGATAGATAGATAGAAAATTATTTATTGCTCCAGTAAACATTAAACAGTAACAAATACATTGGAAAATTTACATAAGGTGCAAAGGCGGACTTATCCCTTACAGAGATTTCGTACAGTCAACCTTTTTACTTAACTTTTTTTACTTTACTTTACTTTTTACTTTTTTTTTTTACTCAATGTTCAATCTTGATCGCTGCGGTGAGAGAGAGACGTATAGATATTGTGTACTACCTGCTTCGAAGACATCTTCTTGAGCAATGTGTATTGAATAGTTCACTTCAAAGATACATGTAAACAGCAATAGCTTTCAGTTCTGCTCCTTTCAACCGCATTGAATCAATTTGGTTGAACCGAGTAATATCACCATAAGAAACATATATGTCTTACTAACAATCTATTGTTGGTTGCAGATGATGCTGACAGGAATAAGAGAATGCCACGTGCCAGAGATCAGGTCTAATCTGATCAGAATGCTCGGCACACTGGCTCTGCTGCTCACCGCTGCTCCGACGGAGACGGCGTACAATGTTGTGGCGCTCATTACTGACTTCATACTCGATCAGGCGCATAAGGAGAGTGAGGTGAGTGAGAAGTAGTATAAAATGTGGTCAATTTCTCGTGGTAGTTTCTTACGTGTGAGTATGTTGATTTAATATTAATTTAACATTGTTATCAACATTCTAATTGATACGCTTGTCGTAAAAGAAAAGAAATGGGGATACAGGTTCAAATATGGAGACACATATATGGCGGCCATCCTGGCATTTGCGGATGATATTACGCTGTTAACCCGCAATCCAAAACAAAATCAGTCGCTTCTTAAGGTGGTGGATGACTATTGTGAATGGACCAAAGGGATGAAGATAAAACCAGCGAAGTGCTACTGTTTGAGCTTAACCAGGAAAGGTTCAAAGTTTACCTCGAGCAATCCAGGTTTGACAGTAGCCGGAAAACCAATCGCAACCGTGGCTGATGAAGCTCCTTTTAAATTCTTGGGCAAAAGGATCACCAGCAGAGGAAAGGAGCATCCTACTGATGATATTGTCCAACTTTTCGAAGAGAGCCTCCGCCAAACTGACAATCTTCCCCTCCTGGGTACACAAAAGGCATGGATTTACGATAACTACCTGACATCAAAACTTTCATGGCCATTTCTCGTCTACGACTTCACAAAGCAAAACCTGACTAAATTAGACTCGTATGTGACCAGATTCCTGAAATCATGGTTTGGACTGGCTCACCCGGCTGACTCGTCAACGCTATACAGATCTCACAATAACTTTGGACTGAACATTAAGAAACCGTCGATATTTTATCAAAAGGCGAGAATAGCCAAACGATGTATACTCAAAGACTCCAATGATAGCGCTATTCAAGCCTTACCCAACACATCACTATCAGATGAACTGGAATCGAGACTCGACTTCTACAAATCATTCCAAGTTGGTACACGCACCAATAGATCTGGATTGGGCATAGAAACAGCAAAGTCTGATAAAGAAATACTGAAAGGTTTTGCTCAGGAGGACATGGAACAAGGCTTCAAACTTCACGCCTTAAACCTAGAAATGCAGAATGATTGGCTAACAGTGGGTGACTTCTGCATCCCTCCTGCATTGAAGTGGAAATCCATAATATACAACTGGTCCCCTGAGCTGCTTAAGTTCTACTTAAATGCATTCCAGCTTACTCTCCCCGACCCGAGTAACCTAGTTAGATGGGGGAAATCTACAAATAAACTATGCCCGTCATGTAAGGAGTTCGTAGGCACGGCCAAACATTTGTTATGCGGATGCAAAATACTACTTGAGCGAGGCCAGTATTCCTACCGTCATGATAAAGTCCTCCAAATCATCAGAGAGGCCATCAACCTGTCAATTGCACGGACCAGGAAAGGGCAAACCAGTAGCGGCTTCCAGAAGGTCAACTTTGTGAAACCTGGAGCCAATAAGCTGCCCAAAGATAGGACTAAACCTTCTTCAATTTTGGGAGCAGCAAAGGATTGGGAATTGTTGATGGACACACATGAGAAGCATTACCAAATGCCTTCGGAAATCTGTACCACAGCATTAAGACCGGATATACTCATATTCTCAAAAGCGACAAAGCATGTAGTACTTGTTGAACTTACAGTTCCATGGGAAAGTAACATACCGAAGGACCACAACATCAAACTTAACAAGTACTGCAACTTGGTAGACCGGATTGTGAGAAACGGATTCAAGACTGATCTCTTCGCTGTGGAAGTCGGAGCAAGGGGACTACCAGCGAAGTCGCTCTACAGTCTCTTCAAGAATCTAGGGCTCCCAAGATCGACGCTAAGCTCATATATGGAGAGAGCTTCGAAAACGTCACTGGAAGCATCCTACAGAATATGGATAGGTAGAGAGAGGGAGGTCGAGAGCGGGACTGGTGGTTTCCCCGCGTCCTAGTCAACGCAGACTAGCTGACGAGGGCTTGAAGCGAGCGGAAACGTGAAGCATGCGCGGGAAATTTAGAGTGGCCACTCGCTAGTCCCGGCCTCGATTAATACCCTCCTCTACTGCCGATGGGCCCGGATATGTTCGGTGAAGCCATCGTAAGCTTAGATCCACACCTTCCTTCCTGACATGCCATTAAATGGATCTTTGTATAATCAATGCTTTGTTGAAAGGCTGAATACACCATGTTACAAATGCACCGAATACACTTTGCCATACATTAAGTGTACCTAAGTATTAGGGATGATATATTAATATTATATCACCCTTTATTTACAAATTTACATTAAAATTAACATTTTACATATCGAAAATGTGCAACATTAAAAATAGTAATAAAAATTAACCGAAGTTTCCACCACTGTGAGTCCAGACTACCCGATGTTCGGACCCTAGAGAGAGAAACCTCCGGACGATGCGCGCAGTGTCGAGGAGGGCTGCTTTCTGGATGGCCCTTGACCCAACCACTCAGCGAGAGACTCAATATTATTAATAAACATATAATTTTTTTTTATGTAATCCGGTGTGGGTGGCTGAGTCGGAGGGGCCAAAGCGCATGCTCCGACCAGCCAATATCACCTCCGAGAAGGTAGGTGCCATACCGGAGACTTTCCTGGATTATATTATATTATATAATCTTTAAAAAAATTTTTTGCATAATTCTACATACTCATGATTATGATTAGGATTTAAAGTGTGAGAGTTAGGGCCCCTGAGCCCTGTTATCACTGCGACCTCACATACATATAAATACACAAAATTCTTGTATATTCCAAAAGGAAAAACTGTATCTCAGACCGGCAGCGGGATGCACGCTTCCAAGCCTCAGATAAACTCAGAGCTACGCCTCCCTAGGGACTGTTCACATACCACGTGGACACTTTTTGGGCACTTTTTGACTCCCCAACCCTCCTCCACTGTGGACAATCGTGAACATTTTCGTTACCCCCCCCTCCCCCCTTTGTCCACGTGGAAAATGCCGGTTTTTTTCCTGTAACTATGTGACACACTTTAGAGTTAAGGGTAAAAAAGGTAACATTTTTGAAGAAAGATGGACTTCAGAAGGCGCAGGTAGCTGAATGGATGAGAAAGTAGTACTTGCAATTTTTGTCATTTAATTAAAAAATGTCAATAAAATTTAGGGTAACATAAAATAAAGGGCTGAGAGACATAGTGTGCGGCTGTGGGTACCTACTCAGGCGAGCGAGCGGCTAGCAACAGCCCAGTTCGCGGCATTGTGAGTTTAAAAAAAAATCCACGTGAACGGTCTCTGTACCCCCGCCTCCCCCTTGTGACAATCGTGGACATTTTCCGACCCCCTCCCCCCCTTTTTCCGTCCACGTGTTATGTTAACGGTCCCATACGTATGATAATGTATGGGTGATGTGTCAGGTGTGGGTGCTAGCAGAGGCTGTGGACACGCTGCTCGACCTGTATGCGGAAGACGAGACGGACGCGCTCGCCGCACGCACGCACCTCGTGGACAGACTCAGTGCACTCGCTCCACTACTCAAGAACAAGGTAACATCTTTGAATGCGTTGGCATTTGTTATAATAAAAAAAAAAATATTTATATAATTCAGTAAGGGTAACTGAGTCAGAGGGGCTTAAAGCACATGCTCCGACCAGCCAATATCAACTCCGAGAAGGAAGGTGCTATACCGGTGACTTCGCTGGATTGCTGGCTATACTGGACTAGAGGAGAACACAACCGAGGCTGCTATGCGGCCATCTTACATCCAGTACAGTGGTACCAACCCAGTCGGCTACAATTTGAGCCTACCACCTAGTAAGGGTGTAATAACCAAATTAAGAGGCACTGACTTCGTACTGCTGAAGGCCAGGAGACGACTGGACAAATATTGTAGAGGCTTATGTCCAGCATGCATAATACATGCATATATACTACACCCTATATTCTGAGTAAGCAGAGTAATCGGTGTTGTGCTGGAAGGACTGGTGAATTACAGCACAACACCGACCACGTTCTGCAAAGTATACAAGGACAAGATAACCTATCAAGCAGCAAGTAAGGCACGAAGACCCACCTGCTGCATGACTCGGTAAAAGGACAGTGCCAATGTGGTGGCTAACCTGGCGCCCTTTAGCACGGCACCTTGCCCTAATCCGTTAGTCGTCTTTTACGACATGCAGGGAGATATGCAGTGGGACTATTCTTTTTAAATACTGACTCCACACGGTACCAGGACTCATAAACCCTGACTGACTGAATTGGGTGAGGTTCTCCACCCCATTTAGCACAAGCACAGCACAAACTACGTCCAGCCTGGTTTCAAACTATTATTTCTAGGTGACCTGAACTAAAACTATCAAGTTAATAACAGGGCTACAATATGTTTTTTTTTTATGGAAACTGACACGGTTGGCTACATCACTTACAACATCCGTGATGTCAGCCCATAACACCGGGTGAACTAGGTGCCATATCAGTGCTTCCCTTCGATCGTGCCGGCTACACTGAACTGGACGGAAAACACGAACTATTTACATAGCCGTTTCGACCGACGTTTCATTCAGTGCGGTGGTAACAACCCGGGCGGGTTGAACCCTACCAACGAGTAAGGTAGGAAAGGACGGGACCTACAGTTTTACGTGGAATCTGAACCACGGTCAGCCTCCAACGGTCGAGCGGTCACCCATCCAAGTACTGACCGCGCCCAGCTTTGCTTAACCATCAATAGCAACAGTCGACTGTCTGCACCACTGAGCTATCGAGGCTGACAGTTATGTACGTACGTTCATGTGCCCGTTTTTTTTTAACATCTTCATTCGCTCACTCAAAGTGTGGTGATCTGCCTCTGCGGTGGGTTCTCCCTCTTGGGATCCCGGCTAGGAACTCCTTTCTACCTCTAATGGGGCCGGCCAGGGGTAAGTGTGTTGAAGCCATTGAAAGCCAATTTAGGCATAGGCTAAGAAAAGGCATTTCTGCCTAATGAGTGATTCAAATATGTAGTGGTGGTTCCAGGCTCGGCAACAGAGGAAGTGTCTCGGAGAACACGCCTCTCTGGTGCACACCGCCACCTCCAACCTGCCGCGCTTCATCAAGTACAAGCGGGGACGCGTCCTCAAACTCAACCAGTAGCGTGCATATTGCAACATCTTCACTTTATACTAGATAAAGTATAATTTGTATTTACATAATTTATATTTTATGTACGAAATATATACTTTATAAGCATACTGTTAACACTTTTTTATTTAAGTGCTGTTTTTGCCCACGGAAGTTCGGGTAAAAAAAAACTAAATGCCAAGCAAAATTTCAGGTCTAGACATGGCCAAGTTTAGGCATTTAAGAGTAACCAACGTACAGACTTTTATAATAGTAGAGTTTGATATCAATATTGAGTGAATGAATAATGCCCCCATTTCAATGAGCTTTACAGGAAGAACCACGCGTTACAAACTACAAGGAAGGAATCATGTTGATGTGCTAGATCTACACTAGATAACAAAACATCTTTTTAGTAAATAATCATCTCTAATGTCTTTATTATATAAACAATAAATATAATAATTATTTAAGTTGCAAATCCATGATAAATATTTTCCAAGAATAAAATATTACTTACTCAATTATAAACATACCCTTTGTATGTACTAATCTTCTAGATTATAAATATGCCCACGGCTACTTTCATCTGATTATTCTTGTATACATTAGTTAGTCTAATTGTGTTGTATATATTTTGTTAACCAATATTGTATTTTTATATAATTGAGTGAACATTAAACTATCCCATTTCTAAAACATTACATTATAATATTCAGGAATGGGGCTGTTCTCTCCACAAATAAAATTACCATTAATTATTAACTTTTGTATAAAATTGCCTCACATTCTCACATTGTATGGAATTAGGTTGAAATTAAATTAAAATTAAATTATTATGGTTTCAAATTTACATATCTATTTCATGCGCAGGATAATTTCGTTACCTTAATTCTAATAGAAAGGTCAAATCAAGCAACTTTACTGGAGAACAAAAAACATAAGTAATTTTAATATGATTGAGTTACAACTAGTTTTAGTTAAACAACTCCTTTTCACTCATTATGCGTCTCTTCGTATTTTAACACTACTTAAATCAATCTTATCCTATGAATATAAAAAGGTGTTACCTACATGCTATTAGAATTAAGGAAACAATTTTTAGCCGTATTGCATTTGTCCGTCTGACTTATAAGTGCTTGGGAAACTCACTAGCATACAACATTTTAGGAAACATTCAAAAGAATCTAGGGTAGGGTCCCCCGTGAAATGACTAGTGATGTCTAACTCATTTTCCTTTAGACAAATGCTCGTATCAAATGCGTAAAAAATATTCTAATTCTAATATTATCCCAACAAATTCAATAAGGACTAATAGGACAGTGCACGCAGGCTTCTAAGAAACATAAAGTAATTGTAAATTAATTACTTATATCTAATTCTTGGTGATATTCACAGCAAGCGGACTATTCATTCTAGGTACTCTAGCTTCTTTTCATACTCCAAAGAGGGTCAATGAAATGAAATGATGAAAGGTCAATAAGGGAAGGGAAGCATTGTTCGGAAGAATGGATCTGAGATTCCGATGTTTGTTTATGCTTCACTAGTCTGTAATGTTACAATTTTGTTTGTAGGTAGACATATGTTCACTCGGCGCGAGGGCTGACGGGAGAGGTGGAACCGGCGCGGGAGCGGCGCGGCTTGGGGATGGGGTTGGGCGAGTACATGGCCGGATTCTCGAACCTTGACTTCATCTCAGACACGGACATTCCGTTTGACTTCCTCGGATGATCATCCTTATACTTGACGGAGGAGTTGAGCTTGTTTACCTCTTGCTCGAGCTCTCGAGTGGCTCGGTCTATTTCAATAAATTCCTTTTCCGTGCTCGAAATGGAATTATCTGCGCTCGCTTTTCGTCGAGAGCTGCGTCTGCCACCGTCGAACAACTTGCAGACTACCTTTTGGGGACCAGGGGTATTGTCATTCACATCCTTAACTTCGTTGTTGTCTTCATCAATATGCAGGGTGATATCGTAGGATGTGAAATTATTATTGGCATTTATCGTATTGGACAAACTCTTGCATCTTTTGTTGTTCAATGGACTGACTTCAGTGTTGTCGTTGCGCAGGTTAATGCTGTCCGAATTAAAACTGGAGTTTCTCCTGTACTCTCTGATGTTGATTTTTTCGAAGACGACATCGTTGTTGTCTGAATCTATTGAGTCTTGTTTCTTGTTTCTAATTTCAATGCTTGCTTTATCTGTATTCATTGTTTCTTTTTTGGTAGAATTATTGTTTATCGTGTCGGTGGCCACTTCCATTGTGACTGCCGACGAAACTTCAATTTCGGTATCTTCTTGAATTTTCACTTTCGTTATTTCTTTGCCGAGCTCGTTTGTATTCGATGGTTGTACTGTATCCTCAGTGGGTGGTGTGTCCTCGACGTCTTCCACTATTTTAAGTTGGATCTGTAGGGACGGATCATCTAAGCCGATATCCTTATCTCCCTTCTTCTTCACGCCGTCCTCTCCTGCAGGAACTGAGCTGAGTTGGTCAGCCTGTAATTAGTTGATGTTGTTAAGTTTTTGTGCTTATAATAATCCATTTGTAAATTAAGGAGATAAGTTCCTGCAATTGCTCCTTCAAAATGAACGTTTTTACATGTCCTCTCTTCTCTACTATCCTTATTATGTGTTATTATGGGTCACCAAATTTCAGAATCAGAGTAGATGACCATGTAACCGAGAACATGGAGATCTCAATACTTACTGTCTACCTATAATTTAACATATAATCGTACGAAATAAAGTGAGAACTTTGTTATAAATGGAACGAAAAAAAAAATGCATTAATACCGTAGCAGAGGTAGTTATGGAGACATTGTGCCCCGGCGGAAGCGGAGCTGCGCGCTTCTTCCTGCGCCGCGCGGGTACGGGGTTGGGGCTTGTCCCGTCCTCCTCGAAGGGGTTAGCGCTCTCGACGCTGACTCGGGACCCGCCGATCTCGCTGCGCGCGAGTCCGGGCAGGGCGTAGGGCTCGCCCGCGCGGTGAGAGAACGACGCTCGCCCCGGCGCGTTGTGACTGCACATTGAATGCTAAATTGTAACCTTCGCTTTGAAACGCAAAGTGAAGCACTGCCACGCCACCTGGTTCTGACAGGAACATGGGCTGACGTCATTAGGCGCATTATATAACCACCATAAGTGTATGTAAATATATATTATAACCGCAATAAATATGTGTAACCACCATTATTATTATTATTATAGCCTAATGCGCTTCGTTTATATTTTTTTTAAATTTTGTAATTTAAAACGCTACAGCGCACCCTATGCTGGGCTTCGGCCTCTCGCGTTCGCGAGGTGTGGTCTACTCTCCACAGTGTAACCACCATATATGTATATAAATATCTATTTACATATAATAAAATCGTAGAGGTAAGAAAGTCTGTACATTGAATGTATTCGGAAAAAAACTAACCAGGGTGGCTTAAAATGAGATAATGAACATGTTAGAACAGTTTTTAAAATTTTTGTTTGTTTGTTTGTTTGTTTGTTTGTTTGTCTGTACGCGCATCACGCAAAAACCACTGAACGGAATTAGACGAAACTTTGTATAGTGGCAGTTTATATGCCGGGTTAACATAATACGTAAAAAAAAAAAACAAAAATAAAAAAAAAATTACAATTATAAACATTATTGCGCGTTTAAAATCACGTAGTCCAAAGTACATAATTATATCTTGAGAACTGGCAGCAAATACAATTTGAATAAAATATTCATTCGAAATTTAAAAATAAGTAGATACAACGAAAATGACAGTTCTTCTTTTTTATAACTTGAACACAATAGTCTATACATATCTATTCTTTCTATACATATCATAAAATCGTAAATGCAAAAATGTCTATTTGTACGCGCATCTCGCAAAAACCACTGAACGGAATTTGACGAAACTTTTTATAGTGACAGTGTATATCCCGGACGAACATAATAATTAAAAAATATAATAAAAATCACGTAATCCAAAGTAAAGGTAAAAAACTATTTTAAATGTCATGTTGACAACGGAGAACTGTCATCTCGACGTGAGCTGGCCGGTGACAAATTGTTTGATAAATAAAAATAATAATTGAAAGTCGAAGTTATGTCGCTGTCATTGGTGCAATAAAATTTATATATCTCTTGCCCGCGGCTTCGCTCGCGTGAAATTCGTATTTAAAAAAAAGAAAGTAAGTAAATAAAGGGGGGCCGAAGGCGGATCTGCGCTCACGTAAACGATATTCTTTCTCGATGAAAGTAACTAAGGGCGAGGCGGAAGGCGGAGCTGAGTTCAGGAAGAAGAAAAACATTCTTGAAGAAAGTAAGTAACTAAGGGCGAGGCCGAAGGCCGAGCTCTTTTCTGGAAGACCATAAACCTTCTCGAAGAAAGTAAGTAACTATGGGCGAGGCCGCAGGCCGAGCTGCGTTCAGGAAGAAACTAAACCATCTTGAAGAAAGTAAGTAACTAAGGCGAGGCCGAAGGCCGAGCTACGTTCGGATAATTGAAAAACCATCTCGAAGAAAGCAAGTAACTAAGGGCGAGGCCGAAGGCCGAGCTGCGTTCAGGAAGAAGCTAAACCATCTTGAAGAAAGTAAGCAACTAAGGCGAGGCCGAAGGCCGAGCTACGTTCTGACAAATGATAAACCATCTCGAAGAAAGCAAGTAACTAAGGGCGAGGCCGAAGGCCGAGCTGCGTTCAGGAAGAAGCTAAACCATCTTAATTCATATTAAGATTGAGTTAATTTAATTTAAATTTTATTATAAAGTCCACGCTTCTAACGGCAAATATACCGTGCATCCTAGAACCTCGCGGTTATTCCCGGCTGGATGGCAAGAGGCCCGATGCTATCACCTTAGTGCCATGGACTAAGGGTAGTTCTTTGATGTGGGACGCCACTTGTGTTCTCACATTGGCTCCAAGTCACGTTAGGACATCTTCAAGAGCGGCTGGCGCGGCCGAGGCTGGGGCGGAGAGCCTCAAACGCAGCAAATATAGAAATATAATTCAAGATTTCGAATTTTTTGCGTTTGCGGTTGAAACCCTCGGTCCGTGGAGCAGTGAAGCCAAAAGAGGCTTGAGCTGGTTGACGCAACTGGTGTCCCGCCATCAAGGGCTTATGTACTTCATTCAAAGGGTAAGCCTTGCCATCCAGCGGGGTAATGCCGCAAGTGCTCTAAGAACATTTAAAATGCCCGTTTTGATAGTTATTTTAATGTTTGTTAGGTAGGTTTAATTCTTTAGTTATTAATATTACTTTTTTATTTTTATGAAATAAATAGATTGAGTAAACGATATTATATTCTATCGAAGAAAGAAAGTCTTTAAGGGCGAGGCCCGAAGGCGGAAGAGGGTTTTTGGTTTACCTGAATACAGCTTGGCCTTCGGCCTCGCCCGTACTTACTTCCTTTATTTGAGAAAGGTTTAACGTTTACCTGAAAGCAGCTCGGCCTTCGGCCTCGCCCTTAGTTACTTACATTCTTCTTTGGAATACGAATTTCACGCGAGCGGAGCCGCGGGCTCAGCTAGTAGGTATATAAACCCCATAAATGCGCCCCATGGTTTTAAAATTAATTACATAGATATTTAAGACCACACTGCTCGATTTTCGTATATTTCCTTTAATATCTTTAAAACTTTGTACTTTAAAATTACAAAAAATATATTTTATTTCTAACGAGCCCTTTCATTGATACCTACGTCACATGATGCAGTTGAATTTTTTTTTTTAACTTTCTAATTTGTCCCCCAAAATGGACCCCCAGAATCGAAATTCGTTCATTTAGGCCATACATCCGTGATTGGGTCATCAAACTCTATACCATATGTACCAAATTTAAACTTTTTCATTCGTTCCGTAGATTCGGAGAAAATAAGGTGTGACAGTCAGTCAGACAGACAGACAGACACGCAGGTAATTCTATATGGGTTCCGTTTTTTCCTCTTGAGGTACAGAACCCTAAAAATACATCTACCTCCAAATATAGCTGGGACACATGCTGGTGAAAGGTACATACGGGTACGTCTTTATACACCTGTATTATGCAGTTGTTGAATATTTGGAATTGTATATTGTGGAATATTTTTGCTTTATAAGTGGATCGTACGTATCGTCCAATCTAACATTACCTATTCATATCTTGAGCGATGTGACAAATCATTTGCGTTATCAAAAGTCACATAAATTCGCACAGTGTGTGAGTACCTGATCAAACGTATAGTACCTCAAAGTAGTACCTACCCATATTTATTTAGGTATATAATTAAGTATTACATACATTGGTTTGGAATGGTTTGTTTGTACATATACAATTAGTACACATAGACAACATTATGAGGGTCGAGGAGGTGTCAGAGGTGTGCGAGGATCGTAGGATCTACGTAGAGATCTGTTGATTCTACTTACCCCATTGGGACAGACAGAGGCGCATCGTTATGTATGTCTGCTATTGTAGGTAATAAGTGGTGGTTACGTGAAATTGTTGTGGCCGGGGAGTGGTGGGGGCGGAGTGCTGCGCAGGCGCTCCTGGAAGCGCGAGCGCGGCAGCGGCGTCACAGAACCCCGATACTCGTAGCGCTCGCCTCCCCGCGACGACGCTGGCGTGCTTTCGGGGGACGAGCTGTCTGCAACACCACATTGCCTTTTCTGTTATGCGCCGGCACTTCACATGGTCGTCATATTGGCCACATATGGCAAATATTTTAGTTAGTAGGGACCTGACATGGGCTGAGGCTCGATTATGAGATTATTGGCATTTTGTTGAGAAAAAGTAGCGTGCTCAAAAGTAGCAATATTTGTATGGCAATTTAAGTACCAACTGGCCCGCTAGAGTTTTAACTACCTACATTTTATTACACTTTAAATTAAGTATTATACAACGAAATATATATTTAATTCCCAGCGGGAGGAGGTACGTACATATTTTCTATAAATAAAAATTCCTCTTGTAATAATGGTTGATTATGCCATTTATGCCAATTTGTGTATTCTGTTCGTGGCATTGCATGGAGATGCAGCACTTACTTTTGGTATGTACATATTGAATTATTCATTGAACCTATCCAATGTGGCTAGTGACGAGAATGTTTACTTCTACGGAATACATACTGCTGTTGCTACTGTTGGCTTTATGATGCCAAGCAGGTCTAGGGCATTATTAGGATTCCGTGCAAAAATTATAATAAATGAATTCTTGTAATGAGACTCCGTTGTCTCTTTGTTCGTCCCTCTTGTATCGTCACAGCAGCGTCTCCTTACAGGAGGTCCAAATGAAAAAGAAGCATTTTGGCGGGCCAAAATAAAATGTATTGACATCCGCGAAAAAAAACATGATTAAATATATAGATAGGGTAATTTCTTCTTCTCCAACTTCTAAAGCGGAGCTTCTGTATTTGAAATAGAACACAAAACATTATTTGGAGGTCTCGCTCAATTGACTCGCTGGCTGGACCGCGGCCCGCTTTCCCCCATCCATCCCTGCTTCAATAGGTAGGTAAATATAAATTTATTAATGTAAAAGTTCGGAACGGAACTGACATTGTATAGCTCGCCTGTAGACCACAGGACTGGCCTCTCCATTCACAGGGGATGGTGTCGTCGTCGCTTTGGTGGCCTTTTCACTCTCGTGTCCTTTCTTGTTCTTCTTCATGAACGACTTCAGGCTCCTGCAACAAATGTTGTGAAAGTATTATTAGACTGCAGTCGGCGCGGTCTGGGCTCGGACTCTCGATCGTAAGGTTAGAGGTTCGAATGCGGCCGACATGCACCGACAAGTTTTTTCTGATGGAAAATTTTTCGTGCATAGCATACATACCTACACCTGCTGCTTCACCGTTCGAAACCTGTGTAAATCTGTAAGATTCTTTCCTTACCCCTTATCGTAGGCTCAAATTGTAGCCGGTTGGGTTCATACATGAATGCATGATTGTAAAAACGACCTTTATTCATTTTTGAAACTTTTGGGAAATCTATAAAAACTGTCTAGTGTAAAAAAAATTTATAAATTGTTTTTTTTTTCTAGATGTCAATTTATCTTAAAGATATTGTGTTAAAATATCAAATTAAACATATTTGTAGATATTTTTGTAAAAATTTTTTTTATTCGTGGATAAGGTTGTTTTTACAGTCAACTCAAAAAGACGTGCATTTTCAAAATAAAAATCATGAGTGAATTAATGAAAAACTGGTATTTATTCAGGAAATCATGTGCGACAACAGTCTGAACCTAAATCAGCTGATAGAATGACGCTAATGACGTAAAAGTTTGTCAGAAAAACTTAGTGTTGGCACACATTGACTGTAAAAACAACCTTTATCCCCTGGATAAAGGTGGTTTTTACGCTCATCGAAAATTGGTGCCCAAATAAAAGTCGGTTACAGTGTAGGTATGAGGTTGTTTTTACGCTCAATCGATGTGGCTTGCCATAGGCAACAATTACCGGTAAAAAAGTTGGTTTTGAAATTTTGTTCACAAAGGTCGTTTTTACAATCACGCATTCACATAGGTACCACCGCACTGGACGTACATAAGATGGCCGCATATAGCAACCTCGGCTGTGTTCTCTCGTCCAGTATCCAGTAATCCAAAGGGAAGCCTTCGGTATCTACGGTACGGTATATGCCGTATGGCACCTAGGAGTCGGAGGTGATATGGCTTCACTCAGCCTCCCATACTTATTAGCAAGAACAAATGTTCTTGTTTATTAGGTACTGTTACCTACCCGTACCATCTCATCTGTGCCCGTACCGTACTTATAGGTATGTAACGGTAAACTCTGGAACGCTCTAATATCCGGAATTTCACGGATATTACCATTTCTAACATTCGAATGTTCGCTTTCATTACCCGACGACGACGAACCCAAAATGAAGGGTTATTCTCATTGTTTAGTCGGCCAGACCAAAAAAAATTTTTCAGTTTCTGAAAGTGTTTCAAATTAACCACATACGTCTTATTGTAAATAAAAACAGCGTTTTTCTATCATTGAGTAGACATAAGGCTATTTTTAAGAATACATAATATATGTTAATATTTTATTCTTGTAATAGTGTCTTACTTGTCGAAAAACCTAATTAATAAATAAATAAATGCATCCTTTCTAAATATGATGCGTTTGTCCTGAAGGCTCATTCCTTGTGTCTCTCTCTACCGACCGGAAACTTATCTACCCTGTAGATAGGTATATATTCTATAGTTTACGTAGCTACCGAATAAGTTATTGAAGTTATTGGATGTCACTGACTGTGCCTGCTTTGTGTATACCTACCCAACGGTGACTAACCAGATCAAAATATCCTTTGATCATTTGCATAGTGGTGCGATTCATAATATTATAATGCAGCTGTTAAGTAAACTAGCATATGACTCAGCTTGCTCTTCTCCTATCAGGGGAATGAGGTCAGAATATTATCATTTTCGATACATCAAAGTCGTTACCTACTCGTTAGCTAACATATAATTTTCCTCTCCTTCGATGCTTTGCAAAACTGTTTTAAAGTAGGTACCTAATCAACCTATTTTAACATACCATATAATAATATTTTATGTTTAAATTTTTAATTAGAGAAATGCAAATCGAAAATCATTGAAAAAAATACATCCCGACCAGGATTTGAACCTGGGTCTCTGGCTTGAGCCGCCAACGCGATAACCAACTAAGTACACCACCGGGCCGTTACGTATTATCTCCAAATTTTCGATCTATTGCACCTTCATGATGTCGCATAATTTTTGCGAACAGTCAATGTGGAACCGTGCAAGTTGACTGTTCGCAAAAATTATGCGACATCATGAAGGTGCAATACATCGAAAATTTGGAGATATGCGTATAACGTAAATGTATGAATGTTCCTCCATAACTCTTAACCGATCAACCGAATTTGATAAAACTTAGTACGCCCAATGTCATTATACGGGGCACAGGATAGGCTAAATAAAATTCAGTTCCTCTTACGCTAAAATGTGGCTCTCATACAAACCGAAATTAACCGAATTGTTCCTCGCGCCGAAATAAAGGTACGGTAGCGGGCTTACTTAATTTCTTCTTTTTAAATACGAATTTCACGCGAGCGAAGCCGCGGGAAAAAGCTAGTATAATATAATTTATTTATTTCCTCATTCACACAATACATACAGAACATATAAAAACCTTACCTATTATATGTACTGCAGCTCCCTCTTGATGAGAGTGCTGTAGCGCTGTCTGCCTATTCTCTACTATGGATTATCGCAAAAATAGCGGCAGCCGCAGCTCTGTCTCACTAGACGCATTGAGAAGCCCGTTGAGCGAATGAGAAGGATCATGAGACATTGCTAGTAGCGATGAACTTCTAATAGAGAATAATCACGCAGGTCTTTCGCTGGTCACACACAACACAACACTCTTGCCGTGCACGTGCCGCGTCAATAACACCAATTTAAATTAATAAGCATTTGGCCTATTTATGTAAATGAGAGTGCTTCTACGAATCGGTGTTATAGACCTGTAGCGCTAGGTTTTTGGTTTCAAAAATATTAAACTTGTTTATTTTTCGCATATAGTTTCCGAACCATTTGCCCAACCTAATATATTAGTTTGTGTCATCCTAGGAATTTGCATACGTAGAAATTTAGGTATTTGTCTTTTAGATCAGTATTGGACGAAAAGAAAATTAGAAAAGAAAATTTTACTTTAATGATAATATTGAAGTAGTAACCGATGTGCAAAAACATTTTGTGTCATCTCTGTCCACGGAAATCCTTATATTTAACCAGTACCTAATACATCGCCCAAATAGCTCCAAAAGAATATTAGAAAAGGTTAAATAGGTGTTACGCCTTTTAGAGTACTGATATCTGTTGTTCAAAATATTTTGTGTCGAATTCATCCACGACATTTATAGATATTTAATATTTTTATTACAACAACCTCTAAAAGCCACAAAAGAAAATACGGGTTATTAGAGTTTACGTCTTTTTGATTATTATGGTGTAACAAAACACTATTCATAATTTGTGTCGTTTTTAACCACGGAATTTTATTATTTGAAAAAAAAAAACTAACTTCGCATGAAGTGCGAGCGCGGGGAATAGCGCGGGCGCGGGCGGCGGGGCGGCGGGAGGCGAGCGAGCGATCGAGGCACGCCACGCACGCCACGCCGTCTCGTACCTATTTGATAAATTTTAGGTGCAAACCTATGTAAAAAAATGTGTTGCTGCGAGTCGATGTTAGCGGATATTTACTTAACTGAAGTTCCTATTTGATTTAAGTTAATTGATCGTGTGTTTATTATATTGTACGTAGTGTAGTATGCGCGCAATATTAGCGAACAGATTCTTATTTTTACCCGACTACGGCGAAGCGAGAAGCAAGGTTATGTGTTTGACCGGTATGTGTGTATGTATGTATGTATGTATGTATGTATGTATGTATGTATGTATGTATGTATGTTCATCTGTTCCCTCATACATAACTTCGAAACTACCTACTTATCTTATTTTGACAAATCGAAGGTATCGTTGGTTGCGTCTTGACCGTCTGCTGGTTGACTATGGTTGGCTGGTTGGCTATGTGACGTCCCATAAAATTGGATATAAAAGCCCTCTAGAGGACATAAAGGGATGACCTAAAAAAATGTTTTTAGTGTGGGGTATCAAATCAAAGGGCTCAATTAGCACATTTCAAAAATGTATATATTGTTAGCTGTTGCTTTCGGATTTGCTTGCATGCATCCGATAATTGCGAATAATTTCTAAAATCTATCTATCTGTCACGTGAACCTTTGTTTTGGTCATAACTCGAGAACCACTGGTGCTAGACCCATCGTGTTGGTACTCAAACTTCATGTCTGGGTGAGATCTATCCATCTGTCACGTGAACTTTTGTTTTGGTCATAACTCGAGAACCACTGGTGCTAGACCCATCGTGTTGGTACTCAAACTTCAGGTCTCGGTGAGATCTATCCATCTGTCACGTGAACATTGGTCATAACTCGAGGACCACTGGTGCTAGACCCATCGTGTTGGTACTCAAACTTCAAGTCTCCATGAGATCTATCCATCTCTCACGTGAATTTTTTTTGGCCATATCTCGAGAAACACTGATGCTAACCCATCGTGTTGGAAGTTTGAGTACCAACACGATGGGTCTAGCACCAGTGGTTCTCGAGTTATGATCAAAACAAAAGTTCACCTGACAAATGTACCGTGATGTATGTACCGTGTGGGGTCGGTACTTAAAAAGAATAGCCCCACTGCATCTCTCCCCGTCGCATGTCGTAAAAGTCGACTAAGGGATAAGAGAATTCGTCAGCCTCGGTAGCTCAGTGGCGCGGTTGGTTAGTCAACTGTTATTAAGCTACGCTGAGTGCGGTCAGTGATTGGATGGGTGACCGCTCGACCGTTGGAGGCTGACCGTGGTTCGGATTCCACGTTAAACTGTAGGTCCCTTCCCTTCTTACCTTACTAGGTGGTAGGGTTTATCCCGGCCGGGTTGGTACCACCGCACTGAACGAAACGTCGGTCGAAACGGCTATGTAAATAGTTCGTGTTTTCCGTCCAGTTTAGTGTAGCCGACATGAAATGAAGGGAAGCACTGACATGGCACCTAGTTCACCCTGTGTTATGGGCTGACATCACGGATGTTGTAGGTGATGTAGCCAACCGTGTCAGGATCCATAAAAAAAAAAAAAAAAAAAAAAAATGGAGAGATCTCACCGAGACTTGAAGTTTGAGTACCAACACGATGGGTCTAGCACCAGTAGTGGTTCTCAAGTTATGACCAAAACAAAAGTTCACGTGACAGATGGAAGATCTCACCGAGACCTAAAGTTTGAGTACAAACACGATGGGTCTAGCACCAGTAGTGGTTCTCGAGTTATGACCAAAACAAAAGTTCATGTGACAGATGGATAGATTTCACCGAGACCTAAAGTTTGAGTAGCAACACGATGGGTCTAGCACCAGTGGTTCTCGAGTTATGACCAAAACAAAAGTTCACGTGACAGATGGATAGATCTCACCGAGACATGAAGTTTGAGTACCAACACGATGGGTCTAGCACCAGTGGTTCTCGAGTTATGACCAAAACAAAGGTTCCCGTGACAGATGGATAGATCTCACCGAGACCTGAAGTTTGAGTAGCAACACGATGGGTCTAGCACCAGTGGTTCTCGAGTTATAACGAAAAGAAAAGTTCACTTGACAGATGGATAGATTTCACCGAGACCTAAAGTTTGAGTAGCAACACGATGGGTCTAGCACCAGTGGTTCTCGAGTTATGACCAAAACAAAAGTTCACGGGACAGATGGATAGATCTCACCGAGACCTGAAGTTTCGAGTACCAACACGATGGGTCTAGCACCAGTGGTTCTCGAGTTATGACCAAAACAAAAGTTCACGTGACACATGGATAGATCTCACCGAGACCTGAAGTTTGAGTACCAACATGATGGGTCTAGCACCAGTGGTTCTCGAGTTATGACCAAAACAAAAGTTCAAGCGGCGTTCACACCGGCTCCTTCATTCCAAGGCACGTCGCTTAAATTAAGTGAACACCTCGGGGTCCTCGGAGTCGAACTGTCGCACGACCTGAACTTTCGTCGCCATATCGAGGGGAAGGCCAAGCTGGCTTCTAAAAAGCTGGGCGTACTCAATAAGGTGCGACGGTACTTCACGCCGGACCAAAAGCTGCTTCTGTATAAATCGAAGATCAGGTCCTGCTTGGAGTACTGCTCGCACCTGTGGGATGGCTCTGCCAAATACCAGCTTGCGCCTCTGGACTCAATGCAGCGTCGAGCCGTGCGACTAGTGGATGACCCCGAAGTGTCCTGCGATCTAGAACCACTGCAACACCGTAGGGATGTCGGCTCCCTAAGTGTGTTCTATCGCTTATTCCATGGGGAGTGCATTGGCGTATCTAGGGTTATTTTCCAGGGTGGGCCTGGCCCCTGAAAAGGGATGACCGATGAAGCCGAAGCCCGATATACCTACGCAATAAAAGTAATTTCAACTTCGTAATTCGGCCATTGATTTCGGAATGTTTCTTTACGTTTTTAAATAAAATTGAACAAAAAAATGTTTCGTGAAAAGTGTTAATTTTGATTACCAACCAACTTTAATTGAAATTTTTTCTCAGCAAAAAATATTAAAAAAAAACCTAAGGTTGCACTCGGGGAGTGATAAGATAAGATAATCGTTTTTGACGTGATGATGTCACGTCTTATAAATTGATGAACACCGGCTGCACGCACGAAGAAGTGTAACGTTCCATCTAAACCTGTGTGTGCAAGCGAGAGCGCGATAGAGACCTGTGTGTGCAAGCGAGAGCGCGATAGAGACCTGTGTGTACAAGCGAGAGCGCGATAGAGAGGCATATACAATAGTAGAAAATACAAAATATATTTCTCCGTCTTTTGCGAGCCTCGAACCCGCGGTCCCTGCCACCATCACTGACCAGACGTGTTATCCACGCAGGCTATCGGCCGTGTACTTATCGCTGCAAATTTTTTTCAACAGTATGTGAATTTCATGGAGCGACATCTAGCGTCCACATCTAGCGTCAATATTAAATGAAATACTTCAGCCAGCGGTATACTTGATTTAGCAGTTAGGTAATTGTTGCAACGTTGAACATGTAGATGGCGTTATGTAGGTTTTTTAAAAATAAATTAAACAAAAATTAATTGTCGTTATTTTCTCATATTTTTATTAGTTATTATCACATCTCTATCATGTACTTAAATTAATTTTACATGGTAAATATCCGCCGGAACTGATTTACTTTATGACATCATCACGTAAAACTATCGTCCGTAAACCAACTTTACAGACAACCAATTTTTTTTTCATGATAACTAACTTAACCTATTTAGATTTTATATACAATTCTTAATTTATGCAAAATTGGCCAATCGGCTCAGCGTGTGCCTGGGCAGGACAGAAGTCCTTTCCTGGCGCTGTTTTTCAGCCGTTGCCATGTGTGTGTGTGTGTGTGTGTGTGTGTGAGGGTGTGTGTGTGTGTGTGAGGGTGTGTGTGTGTGTGTGTTAGGGTGCGTGTGCGAGTGTGTGTGTGTGTGTGTGTGTTTGCGAGAGGGTCCTTTTCAGTGTGTCTACCTGGTAAAATATTTCTTTTCTTTAAAATTTGCCATCTCTCTGCAGATTCAGGAGCATCTTCCTGCATGCAAATTTAAATGTTGGAAGACCCGCCATTGCTCTAACTAATGGGTGGCGGGATGTTGTTCCAACATTTGGATGCTGCGTATTTGAAGCTGCCTCTGAATGCTGCAGAACGGTGACACGGAATTTGTAGTACGAAGCCTTCTGCTCTCGTGTCATGTGTGTGTGTATTTCGCGTCCATGTTAACTTTTTTTTAATTTTATGTTTTCATGTTTTTCAATTTTATGTTTTTATGTTTTCATTTTTTATAATTTTATGCATCATACATTGAAAATGTAGAATTCTACGTGGTTTCATTTTTAATATTGAATTTTCATTGTATATAGGGGTAACATGTGGTCGCCTAGGTATGTCATAGCAGTAGCGGAGACATGAGTTCTGTAATCTCTGCACTGCTCGCTCAGTGCGAGCGAGCAGACAAGGCCCACACACCGTATCACAGTAGTTCATTAGTGATAGAACTAATGCTCTCCACCAGTACCCTCCTAATTTCCACTGTTAAGTACTACTAATAATTCTCCACCAGTACCCTCCTAACTTCCACTGTTAAGTACTCCCTTATGTCATACTAGCTTTTGCCCGCGGCTTCGCTCGCGTGAAATTCGTATTTCAAAGAAAGCAAGTAAGTAACTAAGGCCGATCTGCGTTAAGTAAGGTAAACGATAAACCTTCTAAACTAAAGTAAGTAACTAACGGCGAGGCTTCAGGCTGAGCTGCATTCTGGAAGACAATAAACCTTCTCGAAGAAAGTAAGTAACTAAAGGCGAGGCTGAAGGCCGAGCTGCGTTCAGGAAAACGATAAACCCACTCAAAGAAAGTAAGTAATTGAGGGCGAGGCCGAAGGCCGAGCTGCGTACAGCAAGACTATAAACCTTCTTGAAGAAATAAGTCACTGAGGGCGAGACCGAAGGCCGAGCTGCGTTCAGGAAGACTAAAACCTTTTCGAAGAAGTAAGTAACAGAGGGCGAGGCCGAAGGCCGAGCTGCGTTCAGGAAGACTATAAACCTTCTTGAAGAAAGTAAGTCACTGAGGGCGAGGCCGAAGGCCGATCTGCATTCAGGAAGACGATAACCTTTTCGAAGGAGCAAGTAACAGAGGGCAAGGCCGAAGGCCGAGCTGCGTTCAGGAAGACCATAAACCTTCTCGAAGAAAGTAAGCAACTAAGGGCGAGGCCGAAGGCCGAGCTGCGTTCAGGAAGACTATAAACCTTCTTGATGAAAGTAAGTACCTAACTGAGGGCGAGGCCGAAGGCCGAGCTGCGTTCAGGAAGACGATAACCTTTTCGAAGGAGTAAGTAACAGAGGGCGAGGCCGAAGGCCGAGCTGCGTTCAGGAAGACTATAAACCTTCTTGAAGAAAGTAAGTCACTGAGGGCGAGGCCGAAGGCCGATCTGCGTTCAGGAAGACGATACCCTTTTCGAAGGAGTAAGTAACAGAGGGCGAGGCCGAAGGCCGAGCTGCGTTCAGGAAGACTATAAACCTTCTTGAAGAAAGTAAGTCACTGAGGGCGAGGCCGAAGGCCGAGCTGCGTTCAGGAAGACTATAAACCTTCTTGATGAAAGTAAGTACCTAACTGAGGGCAAGGCCGAAGGCCGAGCTGCGTTCAGGAAGACGATAACCTTTTCGAAGAAAGTAAGTAACAGAGGGCGAGGCCGAAGGCCGAGCTGCGTTCAGGAAGACCATAATCCTACTCGAAGAAAGTAAGTAACTAAGGGCGAGGCCGAAGGCCGAGCTGTGTTCAGGAAGACCATAAACCTTCTCGAACAAATGAAGTAATTGAGGGCGAGGCCGAAGGCCGAGCTTCGTTCAGGAAGACTGTAAACCGTCTTGAAGAAAGTAAGTAACTATCGCCCATAGTTACTTACTGTCATCGAGAAGGTTTAGTGTCTTCCAGAATACAGCTTGGCCTTCGGCCACGCCCTTAGTTACTTACTTTCTTCGAGAAGGATTATAGTCTTCCTGAACGCAGCTCGGCCTTCGGCCTCGCCCTTTGTTGCTTATTTTCTTCGAAAAGGTTTAACCTATTCCTGAACGCAGCTCGGCCTTCGGCCTCGCCTTTAGTATGTTACTTACTTTCTTTGAGAATGTTTATTGTTTTTATCTGAATCCAGTTCGCCCTCCGGTCCCGGCCTAAGTTACTTAGTTTCTTCTTTTGAAATACGAATTTTACGCGAGCGAATCCGCGGGAAAAAGCTATCGATATTAAAATAAGAAAATTCAATTAAAATAAATCAAATACTTTAGATGCCTACCTAACTAAGTAAAATACTCCAAATATTAGCATAACCGGAACTGAATTTTATTTAGCCTATCCTGTGTCTCGTATAGCTAAATGTGCGTGTAGTAATTTTAATAGAATTTAGATGATCGGCTTAAATTTTATGGAGGAAATTCATACAAACATTTTCGCCTCGCCCCGCTGCCCCCCGCTGAGAGAAGCGCAGCGCTTCTCTCAAGACATTCTCATCGTCGTAACTTTTAAACTATTTGTCCAAATTACTTAGTGTAACAGCCAAAGTTTATCTACTTTAAATACCAGAAGCGATAAAAGTATGTATTTCGATAAGAATTAATTCAAAACTATAAAATGTGCATTGTAAATACTGTATCCAATTTAAATGTATTTGGTTCACTATTTTGGCTATAGTGGCTTCCACATAAAAGATATATGCTGTCGCGGACTTTTTTTAGAACTATTTTAGAGAAACAACCTCACCATGCACTATCTTTGTGTAACTCTAACGGTTTATGCAGCGCACGCCGAGATAGCTCTCAGAAGGCAGGATTTTTTCCGACTTACTTGACATTTATCGATATTTGGGCAAATTTACACAATGTCTTTATAAATTATAGCCTTTTTGATGTATAAGCTATAGTACTGTAAAGGGTCGTCAAAATCTGTTCAGTAGTGTTTGCGTGAAAGAGGAATATAGTGCGGCTGCTCGGTTCGCTGTTGAGTTTATAGGCCGCGCCTGCCCCGCGCCGCCAACTGCCGCTCGCTCCGTACTAAGGCGCGCGGATTGAACAATTGAACATATCGGTTTGTGTGGGAGCCACATCTTAGCGTAACCGGAACTGAATTTTATGTAGCCTATCCTGTGACCCATATAGTTAAATGTGTTTGTACAAAGTTTCATCGAATTCGGATGATCGGCTTAAGAGTTATGGCGGAACATACATACATACATACATACATACAGAAAAGATTTCTAAAAATCGTCAATTTAGCTTTAGTATCATACATAGAGGCTACAAACTCAATATTTCCTAAAACAAAGTAACTTACTCCATGACCACCCCTTACAGATTTATTATTAGTATTGATGATTGATGATTGATTGATAGGACCTTCAGTCTAAAGTAACCGTTCCTTATTTTCCTTTGTATGTGTTCTTCAAACCGAAGTCTCCCATCCACTAGGAGTCCTAGATTCCTTGCAGATGGCACTAGCTCAACTGGAATATTCTTAATTAAAATATTTGGTTGACGCTCAGTTATACGCTGCACCTGTATAGTAGTACCGGCTATAACAATTTGTGATTTTGACGGATTTAACACAAGACTGTGATTGTCAACCCTTTTGGATATTAGTGTTAAATCGTTGTTTATTTTATTCACCGCTGCTTCTGTGGAGCTTGGGCGGAAAGATAACACAATTTGGGTGTCATCTGCAAACATATGACCCTGACAATGCTTGAGAACCAGAAGCATATCCGCTGTGTAGAGAGAGACTATACAGTGTTGGGGAGAGAGAGGATCCCTGTGGAACACCCCTTTTGATACTTTTGGTTTGTGATACACGGATATTTCCTTTATCTCCTGTACATATCGTCATTTCGTCGCCCTAGTTCTTGTTTTGGGCATACGCCATTTATAAAATTTTACAGGAAACGGTTTTTTCTGTTTTAAAAATAAAACATTAATCCTTTTTGTATCAAAATTTTACAGTATGTAGAAGAAAGTCCCCTATAGTGGATAGCACTCTTTTTTTATTTATATACACTTAAACAAATTAATTAAAATTACTAACATTGGGATATGCCACAAAGTTGCAAAAAGTCCGTTAACTTTGATGGATATGCCCCAAGACAACGTGGATATGGCATTTCATGAGTAGCATTCTCTCAGTTCTTGTTTTTGGCACGTCCCAGTTTACACACACAGTATGTTTTAGTTTTTATTACGCCTAAAGAATTTTTTACAAATTGTCTGAGTGAGATTGGTAGTATTCATGCATCGATCATGAAAGATTCAATAACATTATGTAGGCATGTACTACTTCTTACACGTATTCAAATTAACGTATTCATAAACTTTAAACATAGATAAATAAACTTACATATTATTTTTAAATGTAATATGATATTGAAGCTACACCGTGCAAAGTAGGTATATAATATTATTATTTTTTTTAATGTAATCTGATATGGAAGCTATACCGCGCATTCAATTTGAATTTGATACACATCCTGACGACGAAAAAACGCAGCCTGTATAACAGCCAGCTGTTTTAGGTTAGTTTAATAAATTGTAGAAAAATCTTATTTACGTCGCGTATCTTCTTCTAAGTGGGTTGCCTCCTGGTTCAGGAGTCAACTTCGATGTCCATGATGTCGATTTTCAGACGAAAATCAGCAAAAACCTTTGCAAACTATTCAAAAACACGAATGAAAAACGGTTCGCGTTGTAAATTCCACTGACAATGATAGACAATATGGCGTCTACTGAGATGACGTAAGCAAAATCCCTGCGCTCTGATTGGCGGGAACATGGATATGCCCAAATTAAGAATTCAATAAATATTAAATTCGGTAAATTTTTGGATATGCCAAACTTAAGAACTAAACGTTTTCTTCACATGTTGGATATGGATTCTGAAAAAAGTACTTTACTGTTTACAAAATAAGATCTTTTTTTGTCTATCGGATGCGTAATTTTTTTTTAAATGTTTCTACATTCATAACTCAATTTCGTCAAAAATGGTCTATGCCCAAAACAAGAACTAGAGCGACGATTTGCTTCCGACCACTGAGAAAACTTTTGAACCAATCAAGTGTGTTCGTCGAGGCACCATAGTGATATATTTTAGCTAATAGTAAATTTGTGTTTAGTGTGTCGGCAGAAGTGAAAACTTAAACAGCAACGTTGTGCATTTTTGAATATTTTGGAATGGTTAGGGAATAATTTCGCACGAATTGTTTTTTTTTTATCAGTATAAAAGTACTATCATTTATGTGGTAAAATACAATATTCATTTATTGCGCTATTGTAGACAAAAATGACAATTTATATTACATAAAAAATTTAACACTACAGAACTATTATAATTATTTTACATCAAAAAGTTTATTTCTCAGAAAAATCAACTTTTATCCATAATTTCAAGGAATCTTACGCTTTTTCGATCAGGCTACGGATCTGAAGCGAGTTTAACATTTTTTACCCATCCCATACCATCCCAAAAAAAGTGTTTTTTTTTAGATATAATAGTTCTGTAGTGTTAAATTTTTTATGTAATATAAATTGTCATGTTTGTCTACGATAGCGCAATAAATGAATATTGTATTTTACCACATAAATGATAGTACTTTTATACTGATAAATAAAACAATTGCGAAATTAGCGTTTTTTTATTATTATTAGCGTGCGAAATTATTCCCTAACCATTCCAAAATATTCAAAAATGCACAACGTTGATGTTTAAGTTTTCACTTCTGCCGGCACTCCCGGAGTGCAACCTTAGGCTTTTTTTTAATTCATATTAACTATTATATTATCAATCACTACATAATATTTTGATAATTAATTTTGCAATATTCATGGGCATGTAAATCAGATGGCAAATCAATCCAATTTTCTTTACCGAGTGTGGATTCAATTTAAAGTCCGTGCTACCTTCACCAAGTCGATTATGTCTTCTTTTGATCAAAATTGTGGCGTTCAGAGAAATTTCATGCTTTTCTGCAACTTCTTCAATCTCCTTCCAACGATCATCAATGTGGTTCCGATTTTGTTAGAAAGTAGCAATGAAAAAAAAAAAATAGAAATTATTTAAGTGCCCACCCTAGAATATTGGGTTGGCAACCCAACATCCTGGGGTGGGCACGAGACACTTCTGGGGTGGGCCGTGCCCACCCGGCCCCCCCTCTATATACGCCAATGGGGGAGTGCTCGGAGGAGCTGTTTATTGCGATCCCGCCGTCCCCTTTCCACCTTCGCACCACGCGCACTGGGCAGGGATTGCATCCCTACACGCTGGACTTACCGCGGATGCGTACCAATCGATTCTGCAGATCTTTCCTCTACAGAACCGGTAAACTCTGGAACGCTCTCCCTGCCCATATATTTCCCCCCAAGTACAGTCTCGGGTCCTTCAAGAGGGGCGTGAATGGGCACCTGTCAGGCCGGCATGGCATTCGCAACCCCCGCATACGACCGAATGTCCATGGGCGTCGTTAGACACCTTATGGGTGGCTCGGCGCCATATGTCGCGCTGTCAATAAAAAAAAAAAAAAAGATGGATAGATCTCACCGAGACCTGAAGTTTGAGTAGCAACACGATGGGTCTAGCACCAGTGGTTCTCGAGTTATGACCAAAACAAAAGTTCACTTGACAGATGGATAGATTTCACCAAGACCTGAAGTTTGAGTAGCAACACGATGGGTCTAGCACCAGTGGTTCTCGAGTTATGACCAAAACAAAAGTTTACGGGACAGATGGATAGATCTCACCGAGACCTGAAGTTTTGAGTACCAACACGATGGGTCTAGCACCAGTGGTTCTCGAGTTATGATGATCAAAACAAAAGTTGTATGTATCTATGTATATATTCTTTATTGAACACCAATTTATCAAAATTAGGTACAACAGGCGAGCTTAATATTTTTTTTTTGAAACTGACACGGTTGTCTACATCACCTACAACGTCCGTGATGTCAGCCCATAACACCGGGTGAACTAGGTGCCATGTCAGTGCTTCCCCCTTTGATCGTGCCGGCTACACTGAACTGGTCGGAAAACACAAACTATTTACATAGGCGTTTAGACCGACGTTTCATTCAGTGCGGTGGTACCAACCCGGGCGGGTTAAACCCTACCACCAAGTAAGATTAGGAGGGAAGGGACCTACAGTTTTACGAGGAATCCGAACCTCGGTCAGCCTCCAACGGTCAGCGGTCACCCATCCAACTACTGACCGCACCCAGCGCTGCTTAACATTCAATAGCGACAGTTGACTGTCTGCACCACTGAGCTATCGAGGCTGACAAAATACTTACTTGACTTAATGCCGCGAGGCATTCTATTCTAACTAACCTTTGGGATGTGGGAGAAGTACATGCAGGCGAACAAGAAAAGTTCATGGCGAAGTTTCTAGTTCTCACAGATAACGGGATATTAGTTCAGCCCGATTGTGTTTGGGTCATGAAAGGTAGGGTCAGTTTGAACTTATGCAAATTTGAAGCGAATCGAAGCGTCAATCTAAAATAATATTGACCACATTGACCATTGACATTCGTAGGAATTGAGATTGCAGACGCGCGCTTTGTACAAAATTCGCACTGCATTATTATCTCTATAGGTAGGTAGATACCAAACTTCTTCGTACGAAGTGCGAGCGCGGGGAAGAGTGCGGGCGCGGGCGGCGCGGCGGGCGAGGCACGCCAGGCGCCGCCGCGGCCGGCCGTCGCGTCGCTTCGCATAGAAGAAATCGTAGGTACCGAACGAACGTGTGTGCGTGCGTATGCCCCCCGCCCGCCGCCACCTGCCCGCGTCCGTCCGCTTTGACCGCAACAACTGTTTTTGTGTTTTATTCATTTATTTCGAGCATGAAAATGACACAAATTTACAATGTACATTTTTCATGCATTTATGAAATTGAATATGTAATCTCTAATAATTCTAATATTTTTTTGAAGCTTTTGTAGCTTGGAAAAATAACATATTCGAAAATCTTAAAATTGCGAGGCCTAATTTGGCACAAATTCATTTAATGGGCATATGTAAGTGATCTGAGATAGGAAATAACAATTTTGTCAATTCAAAAAATTTTTTAGGCACTGTTTTTACATACTGACGATAGGTCAGTTTGCACTGGACGAAGATGACACAAACTGGGTTTGCACACTCCGCAGGCTATCCTAGATATGATACCATAATTATTTTAAAGTTTAGAATAATTTTGCCAGTTTTGAATGGAATTAAAAAAAACAACCACAAATCTTCGAATTGCTGAAAATGCAAGTGACAGATGTGACACAAAACGCAATATTATGCTTCATATGTACGACTGTATCCACAGGCAAGAAATAAGCAAATTTAGAATTTTTTTAACTTACGACCTCAAAATAGCCCAGCGCTATCGGTCTATTACCACAGATCAGAGATGTGGTGTTACTCATTCCTCTTGAAAATAGGGAAACGAACTGTACCTATGTTAATATGTACATAGTTAATATGTACGTACTATGGTAATATGTACCTATGTTAATGAAACGGCTATGTAAATAGTTCGTGTTTTCCGTCCAGTTTAGTGTAGCCGACATGAAATGAAGGGAAGCACTGACATGGCACCTAGTTCACCCTGTGTTATGGGCTGACATCACGGATGTTGTAGGTGATGTAGCCAACCGTGTCAGGTTCCATAAAAAAAAAAAAAAAAAAAAAAAAAAAAAAAAAAAAAAAAAAAAAAAAAAAAAAAAAAACCTATCCCACCACGTGAATGGTGGTTTTTTTTTACTTATTTGTTATTTTACTTTATCTCAGTATCACGCCATCTATCGGTTAAAGTTCATGCTTTTGTTGTTAAAATGTTTGAATAATTCGGTAGTTGGCGCTCTTCTGAAGATTGATTTGTATGGGACTCCCTTAAATTTTTTTTTTGTTATATCCATTGTAATAAATAAGACATATTTTGTGAAAATTTCAACTGGCTAACCATACGGTTCCAAAGATACAGCAGTAGGACAGACAGACAGACGGCGTAGCTTAGTAAAAGGCTTCCGTACGAGGTACGGAAACCTAAAAAGGTGTAAACGGAATGATTAGCAAACATCTGAAGTGAAAAGCAAATATTCAGCTATTCTTGAAATACAATGTCACGCAGAAATGATGCAAGAAATTAGCGTGTGTAGATTTCGACGTGGTCGTCGTCACCGGCGCGGCGGGGGCGGCGGCGGCGCCGCCGGCGTGTTTGGGTGAGAAATATTACAAAACAGGGGGTCAGTGGTGTGTTCAGGGGTTCAGTGGTGTGCAGTACAGTAGTGTTAGTGTACCTAGGTATTGAGTAACGGCATTGTCTAACTTTGATGTTATGACATCTTTTGTCTGCAACTATTTTAGCGATTGGTTAAAATGGTTTTAGAAAACGAGCGCGCTTTCGTAATATTTATTTAACTTTGTGCTCATTCTGGTTCACAGATATAATACCTATAACCCTAGTCGGGAGTCGGGAGTCGGGACTAGAGGTCCCGCCCGCTCGACTAGGGTTATGTATAACTAGATTTTACCCGCGGCTTCGCTCCCGGTAGATTCGGTTTAATAGCAAATTAGGCCAGTTATATCTGACACTAAAAATCGCTAAAATCGCAAACTAACGGCTAGTTCTCATTTTTTTATATGTTATTAGGACCACTACCAGTAGTGTATTGTATATTCAAGTTTGCAGCTTCGAAAGACCTGTGCTAACTTCGCAGCACTCGAAAAACCGCGAAATTTTCGCACTTTTTTTGGTATTTTCAATTTAAGTCCTAAACTATGCTTAAAATTGCTACAATTTGAGATCAGAACCAACTCTGTAGGTTCAATACTTACCGAAATACAGCTCTCCAAAGATTGACAATTTTTTCCAAAAAAGTGAAATTTTAAGATTTCGTTAATTTTCGACCCCGATATTGGGGAAAATACAAATTTACGGGTAAAATAATGAGAAAAGATGTTGAAGCAAATGTAATTAGCTTTAATGTAAGCAAATAACGACGTCTGTAGACCTTATAGTTTACTCACAAATCTTAAAAATAAAAAAAATGGAAAAAAGTACCTTTTTCGCAAATTTGCTCTGTTTAGTTCTCGCAATGGTTTGAAAGGAAAAACCATATACATCCACAAGAAATATGTATTAAACTATTAATATTGATTCAAATTGCTACAATTTGATATCAGAACCAGCTCTGTAGGTTCAATACTTACCGAAATACAGCTCTCCAAAAATTTACAATATTTTCCAAAAAAGTGAAATTTTAATTTCTTGTGGATGTACATGGTTTTTCCTTTCAAACTATTGTGAGAACTAAACAGAGCAAAGACGTCGTTCTTTGCTTAAATTAAAGCTAATTACATTTTCTACAACATCTTTTCTTATAATTTTACCCGTAAAATGAGTATTTTCCCCGATATCGGGGTCGAAATTGACCAAATCTTAAAATTTCACTTTTTTGGAAAAAAAAATCCTGCAGAGCTGGTTCTGATATCAAATTATAGCAATTTGAATCAATATTAATAGTTTACATATATATTTCTTGTGGATGTACATGGTTTTTCCTTTCAAACCATTGTGAGGACTAAACAGAGCAAATTTGCGAAAAATGCAGTTTTTCCATTTTGTGGTTTTTTACGATTTGTGAGTAAACTATATGATCTACAGAAATCGTTCTTTGCTTAAATTAAAGCTAATTACATTTCCTACAACATCTTTGCTTATAATTTTACCCGTAAATGAGTATTTTCCCCGATATCGGGGTCGAAAATTGACGAAATCTTAAAATTTCACTTTTTTGGAAAAAATTATCAATTTTTGGAGAGCTGTATCTCGGTAAGTATTGAACCTACAGAGCTGGTTCTGATCTCAAATTGTAGCAATTTTAGTCTACTTTAGTCAATTTTAGTCTACGTAGTGGTCCTAATAACATATAAAAAAATGAGAACTAGCCGTTAGTTTGCGATTTTAGCGATTTTTAGTGTCAGATATAACTGGCCTAATTTGCTATTAAACCGAATCTACCGGGAGCGAAGCCGCGGGTAAAATCTAGTTATACATAACCCTAGTCGAGCGGGCGGGACCTCTAGTCCCGACTCCCGACTCCCGACTAGGGTTATAGGTATTATCTGCAGTGGCGGCTGGTGACTTCAGTGACCGGTAGTGCGCTAAGTACCTACCTACTTAAATACCTACCAAATTTCCTAACACATTCCCGTCATGTTATTTTAAGATCGGGACTTACGAATTTTTTAAACTCTCGCCATCTAATCTATGGCGTGTTTTATGAAATGCTTCATATTAGTTAAATTTTATGATTAGTTAAAATGCTTCTTACTCTTTTCGGTAGATGGCGCGCATACACTTTTTAGCTTCTTATATGGAGACCCCCGTGAATTTTTTTTACTTTTTCTTATTTTTCTTGTTTGTTGTTATATCGGCCATAATTTCAAAATTTCAACGGGCTACCTATTACGGTTCAAGAGATACAGCCTTCGGACAGACGGACAGACAGACAGACAGGCAGACGGCGTAGGCTTAGTAATAGGTTCCCGTACGACGGATACGGAACCCTAAAAAAAGAGCTACGTAATACTTAACTTACTTAGTCGTGGGCTCGTGGGTAGGGTGCTCCCCGGTGCGTGATTTGTTCATCGGTGCGTAGGGTTGACAACAATAATTAGAAAAAACATTGAAAAAAAAACTATTTCTTGTATTGGAACCCCCCTTAATTTTTTACTTTTTCTATTTTTTATTATTGGTTGTAATATCGGCCATAATAAATAACACATATTTTGTGAACATTTCAACGGGCTACCTATTACGCGGTTCAAGAGATACAGCCCTCGGACAGACGGACAGACAGACAGACAGACAGACGGCGACGCGACGGAGACCGATAATATCGGTCTCCGTCGCCGGTTGTAAAGTACTCGTGTTGTCGTTCTGTTCTGTCTCTGTCCCTAATTTTGACCACATAGTGAATTATTTGTATGACATGTGGTAAGTATACCGTTGGAAAGGGCGTAAACTAGCGAACTTTTTAAAAATTCGTGCTAATACAATCATAAACAAAAAAGTTAAAAAAAAATCGTATCTCGATACCACGTGCATGACATCTGACAAAAGGTATCATGGGTCAAAACGGTGCAAATGACCCCACTTACCTAAAAAAAAAATTTGTCGGTCGATTGCCGAACAACCTGTATAAAAGTATGTGGTAAAACTATGTACCTTGTACCCTGTAGTACCTACCACGATGGTAATAATTACGTACATACGTATTACTATATTACAACTGAAATAATATAAAATAACTTCAACGATATTTGTGCCTCTCGCCACGCCTCTCGCTCATTAAATGACAATAATTCAGTAAACATGAGCTAAATGTATAGAGCTAGTTATCACTATCAGCCATATCATATTGCATCTCCGCTTCAACAGATGACGTAAGATCCGTAAATCCATCAGACAAACACCGTAAAATCTGAGATAATTAGCTCTAGAAACTCATAAATGTATCTTTTACTTACATATTGGATCATTCCTATTCTAACAAACATTCTTACAACAACAGCGTTACTATGTATTTTCTCTTCCTAATTAACTACTATGTAAGTAATTAATTACTCGTATCGTAATTGATAAACCAAATATTGAAGTACTTATATAGGTACATCGATGCTTATATATTTGTTTGGGTTTGGTAAATGCATTTCCTTCATGAGTTTCACGAGTCGCTTCATGGTTCGGTTCGGATCCCATCCTTCCTTTCCTTTCCTTTCCTTATTCCTTATTCCTTATTCCTTATTCCTTACCTATAACTATAATAAAATCCAACGTCTGCTTTCTGTCTGAGTGTCTGTCTGTCTGTCCGCTTATAACTCGAGAACCACTGAACCGATTTTAATAAAACAAAATTCTACGGATAGCTTGATTCTTCCCATCAACTACAGGCTACTTACTATCACGCTAAATGGCTTATTAGGTTAGCAGTGAAGTGAAATATGAGAGCGGGCGGAGCCGCGGGCACAGCTTGTCTAATATGTAATAGGATTTCATTTGTACGATAGAGATAAAAGTGTGTTTATTGATAGATTGCGTTATGCAGATTTGCAATTGGTCGTCAGAACCAGTCAGAACGTTCTGACGGTAAGTATAGGAATTCAGTGCTTAGTCTATCTGTATGTATGTATGTATGTATGTATGACGGGTGTGAGACGTGAGTCCGGGGTCGAAGGTAATTCTAACAACTGATAGATAGTACCTACAAGACTTGTCGAGTCACTTGTTTGTTTGGTGTCAATTTAATTGTACACTCGGCGACGACGACGACGCGACGACGACGCGGACGGGAGGAGAAACTTAATGTATATTGGCTAACTGTTACAGGAGGCCAAATAATACTCCGTATGGATAGTATTATACAATTTTAATTAAGGTCAAAGTACAAAGAGACAATTCGATTAAGTATGCACGTAGTGTTGGTGGTGTCCCAGCGTGGAATGTGTCGACCCACCGCGCCTCCTCTCCTGCCTGCCTGTGCCAGGCCTTCGTCACTCGCTCAAGGTCGCGAGTTAAATGCCTACCGCTTGGCGTACCGACTAATCTACAATTAACAGTGGGCTGCTGCTATCCAGCCAGACCGGGCGCGTGGCGCTTTCGAATTTAGAAAATGTCGAAATCACGTAATTATTGTGCAGTGGACGGGTGCAAAAGTCAAAAGACAAATGAAAACTTGTCTTTTTTTTCATTGCCGAGAGACGAAGAAAGGTAAGTGTTTTGTTTAGTAGCATTTTGATTTATTTCTAGTAATTTATTTATTCATATTAGTAGGAGGTCATAGATTTAAAAATAATATCATATTGCCAATAACATTAGTTAGATGACGCCGAACAGCGTGGTATGTATGGCCTAATTTGTATAAGGATAATAGGTACATTGTAGATGATCATTGATCATTAAATTTATTGATCAAACAAAACTATCACTGGAAGGTTGCACGCAATGCACGCTTCGATGTGAGAAACTAATTGTGACGCTAACGCATGCATGAATTTGTTCGCATGAATTTGTCGTACCTAAATATCGTATCGTTGGTAGCTAGAACGATAAAAGTTGGTAGGTATCATCTTCATTTTATTCCTCACAATAAGACAGCACAAAGACACGGCCCTTAGACGCGCTGAACGACGCGCTTTCGAGATAGAGTTACACGACAGAAAGAGAAGCGAAATGTAGGCAGTTATCGTGTTTAGGCATGCAGCTCTGTGGGAGTCAATTTGTACTTTATCGCGTCGTCGCAGAGTAGCTATTTCTTTGTGAGTGTTTGTACAGAGCAGCTTCTGTACGGAGTACTCTTTTCTATTCTGTGCCTGTGCTCTCAAGTGCCGTGTCGGTGTGATGTAGGTGTGCGTGCGTGTATGCAGCCGTATGTATGTGTAACATAACATGTAAATATCGTTCGTCGTCACTACAGAACAGCGATCGGTGGCCGCCGCCTTCCCCCGCTTGGGCCGCGGTCGTAGGTAAATTAGTCAACCATAAAATAATCACATGACTAGTGATTATCCCAAAGTCTATTAAAACTATCCAGTTTACATGGAAGCATGGCGGAGAAAATTGAACTACCTACCGTAAACAAAAGGAAAATTCTCAAAAATGTACCTAATTGTGTGTGTGTGCGTGAGGGTGTGCGCGCGTGTGTGTGTGTGTGTGTGCGTGCGCGCGTGCGAGCGTGCACAGTGAATAATTGCTTGCTTTAGATTTTGAGGAAAGCCTGCACTTTTACATGAATGTCTCCACCATTATTAGATAATGTACGAAAACAACACGAGACTATACGCCTAGCTAGATACACGTATAATGGCGATATGATGATGACACACATTTGATATATCGCTAGTTTTTCGTAAATATTTAAGATTCTTATTTCTTAAGATTATAAAAGTACATTACGTACCTTCGCGCCCCTCAGTCCCGTACTGAAGGGGGGGAGGGGGGGGGGGGGGGGGGGGGGGGGGGGGGGGGGGAATTGAATTGAATTGAATTGAAAAGAATTGGCTACAACACCTACAACATCCGTGATGTTAGCCGATACACTCATAGATCATATTATCACACAATCAATGCCGGAAGTGCAGTTCCGACAACGGACTGTACGGGTGGAACTTCTCTCCCTACACGGTAGAAAAGCGAGTGGGCCGGATATGATTCCTGCATTGGTGTTCAAAAGGTGTGCGTACTCCCTAGCTGGCTCTGATTACCTTCCTCCTCTGCAAGGTGATGGAGCGCATTATCATTGCGCAGCTCATGAAGTACCTGGAGACGAAAGACCTCATCAGCGATCGCCAATACGGCTTCCGTCCAAAAGATCTGCCGGTGATCTTCTAGCGTACGTCACTCACCTTTGGGGGGGAATCGCTTGAAGGTCATGGTGAATCCTTGGCAATTGGCCTTTGATATTGCCAAGGCATTTGACCGGGTTTGGCACAAGTCGCTCTCGGGTAAACTGCCGGCTTACGGACTTCCTTCTGGTCTCTGTGACTGGGTCACCGATTTCCTACATGGGCGTATAGTGGATGACCCCGAAGTGTCCCGCGATCTAGAACTACTGCAACTCCGTCGGCTCCATAAGTCTGTTCTACCGATATTTCTACACAACTGGTAAACTCTGGAACGCTCTCCCTGCCCATATATTTCCCCTCAAGTACAGTGTAAGGCCGGCATGTCATTCGCAACCCCCGCATACAAACGAATGCCCATGAGCGCCCTTAGACACCTTATGAGTGGCTCGGCACCACATGTCGCGCTTTCGATAAAAATTAATTAACTAAAATAAAAAAAAAGAAAACGTGTAGTTATTATATTCCCTGCCGCTTCAACCAAGACCATAACAACAACCCGTCCATTTAACTGCTTTCATGATTTGTTTTTATTTAAAAGAAAGTAGGGGCTGGTTTCTAAAATATATAAACAATAAGCGACATTTTATGTGTACGGCGGCGGCGCGATGGGCGGGGCGAGGTGGAAATGAGATTATGGAGGATTGTAGAAATAGCCAAGTATGTGCGCATATAAAACAGCAATATTACAGCAGACCGCTAGAGAAAGGAATATGATACGAAACTATTCAAAATGAACCACACAGACAGTTGTGGACCATAGGCCCAGGACTGTCCAGATCCGATATTGTACTAATAAAAATTAAAAATTTAAAAAACCCCCGACCCTTAAAAAGTCAAAAATAATTTCCGTTTACTTAATTAAAGGAGTCGAGAGACCGCTAAGTAAATTCCCGCGCAGCTCTGAGTTTTTATATTTTATTTACTTAGCGGTCCCCCGACTCCTTTAATTAAGTAAACGGAAATAATTTTTGACTTTTTAAGGGTCGGGGGTTTTTTTAAATTTTTAATTTAACTTTTATTTCAAGCTTTTTTAAAAAAACCGCATGAAAATCGGTCCACTTTTTGAGATAACAATTTGTTTTATTACTTAATTACTTGATTACTTGAATACAAACATAGCTAAGAACCATCTCGATTAAACAAGCTTCCTAATAAAAAAAACCGCATCCAAATCGGTCCATCCGTTTGGGAGCTACGATGCCACAGACAGACAGACACACACACACACACACACACACACACACACACACACACACGTTAAACTTATAACACCCCTCCTTTTTTTTCGTCGGGGGTTAAAAAAGTGAACACGGGGTGGTGTAGGACAGTTCCGTGTAAGTATTGATGGAGTGTGAACGAAACGAACGAATTTAAGGAATTGAGCGGATAGGCTCTCAACCTCTCTTTAGGGTTCCGTAGCTATATGGAAGTCTATTATTAAGCCTACGTCATCTGCCTGTCTGTCCGTCCCTCTGAGTGCTGTATCTGTTGAACCGTAATAGGTAGCCGGTTGATTTTTTTTACAGATTATGTGTTAGTTAGTATGCCGAATATGCCAACAAATAATAAAAAAGCAAAACATAAAAAGATACAAAAACGTCATTCATAAGAATTGCATACTACATATTTACGCTACTAAATAATAGATGGCGCCACAGATACGTTGTTTGCATTTATAACTGAATCGGATATTCGTCTTATCGTGTAATATAGTCTCCGTTAGCCTAGCGGTGCTTGTTGTATGGAGTTTTAATCAGATGGTTGTGCGTACGAATCCCACAAGAACATTAAAGGTTAAAACCTCCTTATGTTCTTGGAATCCCACTTGTCCAAATGTTTTTTTTTTATTTGAAACTAGCCACACACAGCTTACGCGGTGGTACCGAACGGGACGAATAACACCAACTATTTTCATAGACCGTTTCGACCGACCTTTCATCCAGTGCCAGTAACCATCCGGACGTGTTAAACCTGGACGTACAGTTTGAGGTGGAGTCCGAAATCGTCCGGACCACGGCCAGCCTCAACGATCGGACGGTCATGCATAGAAAGTCTGACCGCGCCCGGTTGTGCGCTCGTCGATTTTTTTTCAATGCACCGCGTCACCAAACTTCCGAAGCTGACAGTATGCACCGTGTGGGGCCCCCCGGCATCTCTCCCCGTGTATGTCGTAAAAGGCCATACTAAGGGATATGACTCCCTTCTTATATTACTAGGTGGTAGGGTTTATCTCGCCCGGGTTGGTACCGCCGCACTGAATGAAAGGTCGGTCGAAACGGCTATGTAAATAGTTTGTGTTTTCCGGTCCAGTTCAGTGTAGCCGGCACGACCGAAGGGAAGCACTGACGTGGCACCAAGTTCACCCGGTGTTATGGGCTGACATCACGGATGTTGTAGGTGATGTAGCCAACCGTGTCAGTTTCCATTAAAAAAAAGTACCTACGAGTATGTACATAATACACAGAACTATCGCACAATGGATTGTCTTCCACATTCTCATGTACACAACACTTTGTTGCATTGCACCCATGCGAGTAACAAAGTCCAACATTCAAATCAAATTTAAATGTATTTATTGTGACATGTGGTACATCAACTTAGACTGTACATGTACATCCCTAAATACCTCTGTTTATTACTGAAGATTTACTAGAACACTTACTCGCTAGAACCTTGTCACACTTTTCGAGGTGTGGTTGTTTTGGCTCGGTTTCATAATATAAGTGAACGTGAGAAAGTTCCCCAACTAATGTACTTATAGGTGCGAATGTATGTGAGCGCGATGCACTCAGTGTGTAGCGAGCGGTTGCGTTGCGGCTAGCGGCTGAATGTTGAAAATGAAAATAAAGAAAATGAACGCAGCGGAGTCGCTGGCGCCGCTCCAGCGAAAGCTCTTACTTCCTTGTCTTGTGAAACGTTTCGGGAACTTAAAAGCATTGCGTATCTGTTGCTCGCTCAGTGAACATAATAAAGGTTAATTATAAAATACCGTGTGTGTGGGGCCGGTACTTAAAAATAATAGCCCCACTGCATCTCTCCCCATGCATGTCGTGAAAGGCGATTAAGGAATAAGGACGAGGTGCCGTGCTAAAGGGCAATAGGGTAGCCCTAGCCATCTTAGCACGGTCTTCGTGCCTTAGTTGTGAGAATACTTACTAATACTTTGCTAAACGTGGTGGTCGGTGTTGTGCTGTAATTTATCAGAGTTCTTGCAGCACAAGACTGATTATTCTGCTGACAACGATTGTTGGGATACAGCTTGTGGTTGTAGGTATGTATTAAATAATAAACGTATTATACACCAGCAATATTACAGGATTCACAGGCAACCCCAGCCGTGACCTCTGCCTCGTAAACCTCACCTCAGCTGCAGTTAAGCCTTCGTTCTTGCACTCGCACCTCGCCCTCACACGTACATACATTACACAAGTACTTCCGAAGGTCCTTCAGTGCCTACCTACCTACATACATACATCATTAATGCATGCTGAATGCTGATTTATTTAGTGGAGGGCTCTCTCATTTATTCAAGTACTAAATTTAACAAAACATCAGTCACAGACGTATAGTAAGTTCAAAAGGCGTGTTAACAAATTAGACGACGACCTTTTTAACCGACTTCAAAAAAAGGAGGAGGTTCTCAATTCGACTGTATTTTTGTTGTTGCTTTTTTTATGTTTGTTACCTCAGAACTTTCGATTGGGTGAACCGAATTTGAAAATTCTTTTTTTATTTGAAAGCTGGTGCTTCCCGTGTGGTCCCATTTTAATTTGGTCAAGATCGGATTGGAAAGTGAGGTCTTGCTGTGGAGACTCTTGGAGATTGGAGCCCAGACTCCAAAAAGCTTGGTAAACTGCTCACGGAGGCGTCTGGGGACAATCGCGCGCCGAGCCACCTTTGGCAGAAGATCAGCCTATAGCCATACAGAGGGGGAACGCTGCCTCCGTCATCGGCACAATGCCAATTTCGCCGACGACGGAGGAATATTTTTATTTATAGTTATTTCATTTTATTTTCTACCTGTTTAAATAAATGTTCATTCCACTTAAAATATGTAACAAGCAAACCAAGCGTTAAAGATAAGCGAATTCACAAGCGTAATAGAGATACTCGCATATATATTTCTAATTTCGTCTTTGTGTTAAACACATACGTGTTGATTTGATACCCTTTTACATTTTTGAATTAATTGCACAAAAACTATAAAATCGGTGTGTCATTAGAATGACTAAAATAATTGTGGCTTAGCCTCGGTTTAGCTAAACAAACAGCTATGCGATGGGCGATGACGCGACCGCGATGTGCCTGCCTGCAGTATCAAGTGCGAAGTGTATGACATAAGCGTGAATATTGCATCGAGACCGCGAGCAGTTTCTAGAATTAGCGGCGTTGATAATACTGAAGACAGCCTATAGAAATAGATAAAAATAATATTGGAAACGTCAATGTTTGTGAAGCAAGTTGATAAGAAGTAGGTTAAAGATTACCAACCCAAGTTTTTTTGGCGAATAGATACTTCACTACCATCTAAAGGAGTTTTGTCTCCTTCACTATGATGAAGAGAAAGGAGGTTTTAAAGTTTTTTAAGTCGATTAAATACGTGTTTGTTATGAACTTTTAAAAGTCATGCCTCTAACTGTCTTGGCTACCGCTGAAGTATGTGGTGTAACAAATTATGTTTACGGCAATTTTCAGAAACTAGGCGGTATTCAAATATTATTCAACTAGCTACGGCTGTGTACGAAATATACAAAACACATTTTGCGACATAACATAAACCTGGTTCTGCTCCCGCGCCGGCCGACATTGACCCACTGCCAAAATAATCAAGTTGTGTGTAAAATTTTGACATAAAACTGCTCGGTTTGTATATGAAAAGACGACTTTAAATCTAGATCTCAAAACACAGAGAATAATAAATTATAAAATTTACTGTTATGTTCGGTCCTCGACCATCTCGATTGCGACGAAGTGCGACGAAGGAGCTTGCCGAGGAGGATGCACCCTAGACGTCTTCAAAAGAACCTAGAACACACGCTAACACTTCGAAGATTACGGTTTTCGGAAACGCGGTCGACAGGAGATGTACTAACTTACATTACGCATACGACAATTACACTATAAAGACTGGACTGGCCAATTTCGGGTTGCTGGGGGCAGTCGCATTGGGATATTTACAAAGCATTTGACCGCGTGTGGTACCGGGCACCGGCCTTCTAGGCAAGTTTCCCTCCGTGTCGGGTCGCTCCATCTTCGTTATTCGACTTTCGACTTTCCTAATATCGCTGGTGCTCCGCAGGATCATACGTTATTTATTATTAACGGACTTCTTCATTAACCGAGGTTATCAATTCGACAAGTATGTATGTAATGTCGTTGGAATTGCACAATATTCGTATATGTTAATCTATGTGGGCTTCTAAACAGGTCTGCCAAATTTCATAAGTGTATGTATGTATGTTTGTCCACTCATTTCTCCGAAACTATTAATCGGATTGTAACCATTCTTTTTTTATTACATTTACTTCAACTTAGGGAACAGTGCAAGTTTCATCAAAATCGATTCAATAGTTTTCAAGATATGGAGTTTTAAGTGTGTACCATCACGGGAAAAACACGTCACGCAGAACTTGTTATGCAATATAACTAAAAAGAGTGAAATAAAAAACTGTTTTAAAAACATTGCACCGACTTCAAAAACAACTAGAACTGAAAAGTGTTAAATAATAATAATAATAATCATCATCATCATCATCAGCCTGTATCGGTCCACTGCTGGACATAGGCCTCTCCCAAGGCACGCCACCACACGCGGTCTTCCCCTCTTCTCATCCAATATTAATAATAATATAATAGGTAATAATAATATTTCGATTCATATTCGGACCCTTGAGTTGAAGGCGGTACAAAAGCACTGACAGACAATTGACCTGAAATTTACACCTACACCTGAATTGAATTGACAATTACACCTGAAAATTGATAGATGGACCCCTTTTGTGCTTTTATACCCCCTTCAACTCAAGGGTCCGACCGAATATGAATCAAAATATTATTTAACACTTTTCACTTCTAGTTGTTTTTTCAAGTCGGTGCAATGTTTTTTAAAACAGTTTTTTTTTAATCTGTCCTTGGGCAGGAGGGACTCTGATGCAGGCAGAAGATATCAAAAACATCGCAACCTGTTGTGCTACAATACTAAAATCTTGTTGGGTACAAGTTTGATTGAATGAAATTGCGTTCTGCAATAAGTTCGCCTTCTGGACTATAATCTTGCTTATTATGATCTATCTATATGATAGCTTTGATTTAACTAACTACAATGTAGTTTAAGCTTACTTGTCTGATACAGTCTAAGAATAAAACAATAACTTAAATTTTTAGGTTACATACAATGCATTATTTATAAGTTAGGTATGTATCGGAAGCAAGGTAGGTATATAGGTGTAGTAGTAAGTGGGACACACACACACACATACACCGCACACGCGAGTCGACGAACAAAGAAAATTCGCTAGGTATAAATTCAGGCAAACATTAAATAAATTAACAAGTGTGTACAAATATAGCCGGCAAATGCGCACCCGCCTGAAATATTAACCTACATTATGAACTAACTGTGTCTGAGTGTCTGTCTACTTTCTAGTTTCTACAGATTGATTATCACTTTTAGAAAGTTTCGTTAAAACATAGGTTCAAAGAAGCTAACATTTTAATTTGTGAGTGGCAGCAGGCGGGTAGCTACGTACAAGTATAAAAGGTAGTGATATGCTATGCACACGTGCACACCTGTATACTTAGTGTGCGGTTGATAGAAGATTCTGTCGACAATGAAGAATTTGGGTACGTAATTCTGTATCTGTAATTGAAATTCACTTGTGAATTTTGCTGAAAATTCAATAAAAATGTCTACCTACCTATTTTTACTTTATACTGTGTATACCTAACGGTTTTAAGTGGAAGAGGAGATTCGAGTTTTTCTCAACTAGATATTAATTTTGATGAAACCCACTCGGGACGATACAACATGATGTTGTTAAGTAGGTGTAGGTCTAAGGCCTAACTAGGAGGTTATACCTCTGTCGGTCGCATATCTGTTATTCGAGTAAGACAATATAACATGTACATAGGCTAATAGATCTCGACTATCCTCTCCTTATCTCCGAAAGTTTTAGGTAGACTTTTAGAAAAGAAATAATGAATTTGAGATAGGTATTTTTTTTTTTTTTTTTTTTTTTTTTTTTTTTTTTTTTTTTTTTTTATGGATCCTGACACGGTTGGCTACATCACCTACAACATCCGTGATGTCAGCCCATAACACAGGGTGAACTAGGTGCCATGTCAGTGCCTTCCTTCATTTCATGTCGGCTACACTAAACTGGACGGAAAACACGAACTATTTACATAGCCGTTTCGACCGACGTTTCGTTCAGTGCGGTGGTACCAACCCGGCCGGGATAAACCCTACCACCTAGTAAGGTAAGAAGGGAAGGGACCTACAGTTTAACGTGGAATCCGAACCACGGTCAGCCTCCAACGGTCGAGCGGTCACCCATCCAAACACTGACCGCGCTCAGCGTTGCTTAATAACAGTTGACTAACCAACCGCGCCACTGAGCTACCGAGGCTGACGAATTTTCTTATCCCTTAGTCGACTTTTACGACATGCGACGGGGAGAGATGCAGTGGGGCTATTCTTTTTAGGTACCGACCCCACACGGTACATAGTATATAGTATAGGTATATAGGTATATAGTATAGAAGAATTTACATGATTATTTTCTGATTTTTCACTGTATTGAAAAGAGCAATAGAAATCTGTATTTCTATATAATTTTTAGGGTCCCGTCGCAAAATGCGAAAAAAGGGATCGCTCTGGTGTCTGTCTGTCTGTCGGTCACACGCAGATATCTCCGGACCTAATGAACCGATTTCGATGAAACTGACCCCAAATTACGTGTATTTTTTCCCGCTAGATATATTATAGATAAGTTTGTCTAATAGTCCTGTGGAAAGTACAGGGTAACCCCAAAATGTAAACCAAAAATATTCTTTGTTTTTTAAAATAAATCAAATGTAATGTCATTCTATAGGTATTGATAAGGCAATTTCAAAAATACATAACTTTGCTATAACCAATAAGTTTACTTTAACAAATATTTCGTTTAAAATTTGACAAAAAACTGCACTTTTGTCGCCGAACTTTAAACTATTAAGGGTTATTTCTGAAAAAAATAAACAATATTGGTATGTACTTACTTACTCTTATGCAGTTGTGCACAAAACTATTCATTTTCTTCAAAATGTCATAGATTTGGAGATAAAGTTAAATGTCTGAACAGCTAAAATTTGAATTTTTCGCGTGACTTTTTGGTCACAGCTCAAGCCAGATAACGTAGCGTTGTGATTGATAGCTTAAAATCATCTCCACTAAGATGCTTTATTTTCACACTATGAAGTCAGGGACAGGGCGGGTGTTTGGCGAACTAAATTACTATCTACCGAGCTGTAATGCATTTTGGCGGCCAAGTTTTCTTATTTTAAGCATGTAGTGTTCTCATCTTAAAGAGGGAATACAAAAAAAATTATAAAAAACAGTTTTAATGATGATTTGAATGAACAGTTTTGAATGAGCTTTCTAATAAAAAAAACCGCTTCTTAATCGGCTCATACGGTTGAGAGCTACGATGCCACAGATAGACGTAGGCGTCAAACTTATAGAATAGAATAGAATAGAACAAAATAACGTGAACAACAAAATAAACACTACACGAAATTATCGACGTAATTAATAAAATACGTACATAAATACACCTATATCTTTGCTTACGTAAGTAGGTACCCATTTTTTTTATTTAACTTTCCATCGATAGTCTATTTAGAGTAGAGGTTTATAAAAAGGGGTACTTAAACTAAAATAATTTGCAATTTGAAATTCCCGAATGCTCAAGGTCGTTGGCGTTTGTCCCGGATAAATTTTTAACCGACTTCAAAAAAAAGAGGAGGTTCTCAATTGGACCGTATTTTTTTTTATGTTTGTTACCTCAGAACTTTCGACTGGTGAACCGATTTTGATGATTCTTTTTTTACACCGAGCATACCTACGGGAGTGGCAACCGTCGAGCGCTAATATATAGGAAAATTAGCCGCGTGTTAGAGCATTTGCACTAATATATAGCGCTGCTGCGGGATCGACCGTCAGTGCGCTCGCGACTTGGGAACGAAGAACACGTATATGTGCACTACACAAAATGGCGATTTGTGCAGTTCGTGCGTGTCGAAAGAGCTCAAGATCATCAGGAATGACAAAAGATGGCGTAACCTTTCATAATTAGGTCATTTTAATGATAATACAATGCTTAAAGCGTGTAAAATACAAAAATTCCGCGAGCTAGGAGCACGACTGCGCGCCATACTGGGCGCGTACACATGATAGGCAAATTTTACAGACTGGAAAGAAATTTGAAATCAATTATTGTATATGGGTGTTGTTAGTTTTTTTATGGCAATGACATGGATGAATTCAATTTATAATATGTATTGTTATTATTTCTTTAATATTACGTTTTCTATTTTTTATAATTATAAAACAAATATACCTATACAAAACTAATATATTGTATACTAGCTTTTGCCCGCGGCTTCGCTCGCGTGAAATTCGTATTTCAAAGGAAGAACTAAGGGCGAGCTGGGTTCAGGCTAGTAACTAAGGGCGAGCTGGATTCAGGTAAACGATAAACCGTCTCGAAGAAAGTGAGTAACTTTTTGAGGCCGAAGGCGGAGTTGCGTTCAGGAAGACGATAAACCTTCTCGAAGACAGTAAGTAACTATGGGCGAGGCCGAAGGCCGAGCTGCGTTCAGGATGAGGGTAACCTCTTCGAAGAAAGTAAGTCACAGAGGGCGAGGCCGAAGGCCGAGCTGCGTTCAGGAAAACGATAAACCTTCTCGAAGAGAGTAAGTAACTATGGGCGAGGCCGAAGGCCGAGCTGCGTTCAGGATGGGGGTAACCTTTTCGAAGAAAGTAAGTAACAGAGGGCGAGGCCGAAGGCCGAGCTGCGTTCAGGAATACCATAAAACTTCTCGAAGAAAGTAAGTAACAAAGGGCGAGGCCGAAGGCCGAGCTGCGTTCAGGAAGACCATAAACCTTTTCGAAGACAGTACCTAAGTAACTATGGGCGAGGCCGAAGGCCGAGCTGCGTTCAGGAAGAGGATAACCTTTCCGAAGAAAGTAACAGAGGGCGAGGCCGAAGGCCGAGCTGCGTTCAGGAAACCATAAACCTTTTCGAAGACAGTAAGTAACTATGGGCGAGGCCGAAGGCCGAGCTGCTTTCAGGAAGAGGATAAACCATCTTTAAGAAAGTAAGTAAAAAAGGGCGAGGCCGAAGGCCGAGCTGCGTTCAAGAAGAGTATAACCTTTTCGAAGAATGTAAGTAACAGAGAGCGAGTCCGAAGGCCGAGCTGCGTACAGGAAGACCATAAATCTTCTTGAAAAAAGTAACTTCTTTGTTACTTACTTTCTCCATAGTTACTTACTGTCTTCGAGAAGGTTTATCCTCTTCCTGAACGCAGCTCGGCCTTCGGCCTCGCCCTTTGTTACTTGGTTTCTTCGAGAAGGTTTAGGATCTTCCTGAACGCAGCTCGGCCTTCGGCCTCGCCTTTTGTTACTTACTTTCTTCGAGAAGGTTTATAGTCTTCCCGAACGCAGCTCGGTCTTCGGCCTCGCCATTAGTTACTTACTTTCTTTGAGTACGTTTATCGTCTTCCTGAACGCAACTCATTCACAAACTTTCGCGTTTATAGTATTAGTAGGATGTATTTTGGGTAGGTTCGGAGTGAGGCCTGATTTTAGAAATTATTCCCAATTATCTGATGCATGCAAGCAAATCACTGATGCATGAAAGCAACAGCTAACAATATATACATTTTTGAAATGTGTTAATTAAGCCCTTTCATTTGATCCCAAAGAAAAAAATTTTTTTAGGTCATGACATGACTTTATGTCCTTTAGAGGGCGCCATATACAATTTTATGGGACGTCACATAGCCTCTATCCAGCGTCAAGACACATTCAACGATACCTCATTTGTCAAATTATGATAAGTAGTTTCGAAGTTAGTATGAGGGAACAGATGAACATACATACATACATAATTACATACATACATAAATACATACATACATACATACATACATACATACATACATACATACATACATACATACATACATACATACATACATACATACATACATACATACATACATACATACATACATACATACATACATACATACATACATACATACATACATACATACCGGTCAAACACATAACTCTCCTTTTCGCTTCGCCTTAGTTGGGTAAAAATAAGAATCTTTTCGCTAATAGTGCGCGCATACTACACTACGTGCAATATAATAAACATACGATCAAATAACTTAAATCAAATAGGAACTCCAGTTAAGTAAATATCCGCTAACATCGACTTGCATCGGCCAGACCGCACCCCGCGCCGCGCGCGCGCCCCGCGCGCGCGCCCCGCGCGCCTCCGCCTCCGCCGCCAGCCTCCGCTAGCTAGCCGCCACAAACCGCCGCCACAAACCGCCTCCGCCGCGGCGCGCCGCTTTTATTTCGATTCGATTTGTATGGGAGCCACATCTTCGCGTAGCCGGAAGTGAATTTTAGTTAGCCTATCCTGTGTCCCGTATAGTAAAATGGGCTTGTACTAAGTTTCATCAAATTCGGATGATGGCTTTAAGAGTTATGGAGGAACATACATACATACATACATACATACAGAAAAGATTTCTAAAAATCGTCAATTTAGCTTTAGTATCATATATAGAGGCTACAAACTCAATATTTCCTAAAACAAAGTAACTTACTCCATGACCATCCCTTACAGATTTATTATTAGTAAATAATAAATAATAATATATAAGTATATATAATATATATATATATATATTGATATATTGATTGATTGATGATTATGCATTTATTATCACATTCACATATTTACATTAATTTTAAATATACAGATTATAAAAAAAACCGACTTCCTAAAAAAAGGAAAACTAAAAAACTATTCAAAATAAAAATATAAAAACCGCCTTCAAAAATATATGAAATAAAAACCTAAAAAAAAAAAACGAACCCTAGAGTTGAAGGCGGTGCTAAAAAGGCTACACAAATCACAAAGGATATTATCATCCACTCATGTTTTCTTTCATGCATCATTTTTGCTTGCTTTACAAATCACAAAGGATATTATCATCCACTCATGTTTTCTTTCATGCATAATTTTTGCTTGCTTTAGCACCGCCTTCAACTCTAGGGTTCGTTTTTTTTTTTTAGGTTTTTATTTCATATATTTTTGAAGGCGGTTTTTATATTTTTATTTTGAATAGTTTTTTAGTTTTCCTTTTTTTAGGAAGTCGGTTTTATGTTTTTTAAAACTTTTTTTTTATTTCACAGTTTTTTTTAGTAATTTTTTGCTATTAATGTACTCGGCGGAATCGCTCGGCCTTCGGCCTCGCGATTCCGCCTCGCTTTCCAATCCGATCTTGACCCAATTAAAATAGGACCACGTCAGCTTCGATAGCTCAGTGGTGCAGACAGTCAACTGTCGCTATTGAATTTTAAGCAACGCTGGGTGCGGTCAGTACTTAGATGGGTGACCGCTGACCGTTGGAGGCTGACCAAGGTTCGGATTCCTCGTAAAACTGTAAGTCCCTTCCCTCGTAATTTTACTTGGTGGTAGGGTTTAACCTTCCCGGGTTGGTACCACCGCACTGAATTAAACGTCGGTCGAAACGGCTATGTAAATAGTTTGTGTTTTCCGACCAGTTCAGTGTAGTCAGCACGATCAAAGGGGGAAGCACTGACATGGCACTGGTGTTATGGGCTGACATCACAGACGTTGTAGGTGATGTTGCAGAACTTAGTAGAATGGACAGACATAAACGTGTTACGGAAGCCTACTTTTATTATAAAATAACCGTCGGAGGACCTTGGTTGAAAATTGTAAAATTTAGTAGAACGGATAGACATGCATATGTTACGGAACCCTACATTCATTTTGCAGAACTTAGTAGAATGGACAGACATAAACGTGTTACGGAACCCTACTTAACAGTTGCACTCCGGGAGTGCCGGCAGATCCCGTGCCACTCTAACTTAACCCTTAACGCAATGACTTAAGGTTTCATTTTAAAAATGACGCTGACGCGATGTCGCGAGTTATACATTTTTACCCACCTAAAAAAGTGCCAAGAGCCGCTAAAGAAGTTTTCACTTCAAAAACCTCAGGGTTATCCCCTTTCAAATAAAAAAAAAAAGAATTTTCAAAATCGGCCCACAATTGACGGAGTAATCGCGTAACAAACATCCAAAAAAAGAAAACATACCGTCGAATTGAGAATCTTTTAGGTCTAAAGTAAATTTCTCGTGAAGACAAATGCAACGAGCCCAAACACGATGGGTTTATCATGTGTAGTTTAGGAGTTCCTATGGCCACCTTCTGTCTCCATCATCAAACCAGCTCGATGGTACTCGGTACAGTAGGTACTGGCCAGGTACCATAATAAATTAAACGCCGGTCGGAAAAGATAAAAAAATTTCAAATTTAGAATATTCATGAAACAAGGGTCCGAATATGTATCACTAGTATATCGATTCATGTATTTCAACAGGACAGAGAAAATTTCAAAATATTGTATCATCTTTAAGAAAGTAAGTAAAAAAGGGCGAGGCCGAAGGCCGAGCTGCGTTCAAGAAGAGTATAACCTTTTCGAAGAATGTAAGTAACAGAGAGCGAGTCCGAAGGCCGAGCTGCGTACAGGAAGACCATAAATCTTCTTGAAAAAAGTAACTTCTTTGTTACTTACTTTCTCCATAGTTACTTACTGTCTTCGAGAAGGTTTATCCTCTTCCTGAACGCAAAAATTTTGAAAATTGCCGAAAACGACCACATCACAAGTTTTGCTGAAGGTAACCACACACCATAGTATTATGCTGATTTTTCGAAAACCCCTGAACCAATTTCGATAAAATTGAAATGGGACCACCTCGGAAGTATGACCTAACTAACAAAAAAAGAATTTTCTAAATCGGCCCTCAATTGACGGAGAAATCGTGTTACAAACATACAAAAAAATAATAAAAAAAAAAATAAAAAAAAAAATAAAAAAAAACATACAGACGAATTGAGAACCTCCTCCTTTTTTGGAAGTCGGTTAAAAAATACACCACATATATTCAAAATTAATATAAAAATAATAATAAAAATAAAAATATATTATGTATTATTATAATAAGTATTATTATTATCAGTGATAGGAATAGGTAGGACTTATTTACCTAAACTTCGAGGAACAGAGTAAAAAATTGGAGACTTCCTTACGACAGTATTTTTTTCCGGTTTAATAATACCTATTCATGGTGTTATAATTTCGCGATTTAAAAAAAGTGGCCGCCATTTTGAACTTTTTAGTAACTGGACAGATTGCTTTCAAAATCGACATCTGGGTGTCAGTGTGGACTCTGAATACGAATCTGTAGTCAAATTTAAAAAAAAGTAGCCGCCATTTTGAAATTTTTAGTTACTGGACCGATTGCTTTCAAAATCGATATCTGGGTGTCTATGTAGGCTCTGAATACGAATCCGTTGTCAAAATTTAAAAAAGTGACCGCCATTTTGAACTTTTTAGTTACTGGACCGATTACTTTCAAAATCGATATCTGGGTGTCTGTGTGGGCTCTGAATACGAATCTGTAGTCAAAATAAAAAAAAGTGGCCGCCATTTTGAACTTTTTAGTTACTGGACCGATTGCTTTCAAAATCGATATCTGGGTGTATGTGTGGGCTCTGAATACGAATCTGTAGTAAAAATTAAAAAAAGTGGCCGCCATTTTGAACTTTTTAGTTACTGGACCGATTGCTTTCAAAATCGATATCTGGGTGTCTGTGTGGGCTCTGAATAACAATATGTAGTTAACATAAAAAATATGATATCGATTTTGAAAGCAATCGGCCCAGTAACTAATAACTTCAAAATGGCGGCCACTTTTTTAAATTTTGACAACGGATTCGTATTCAGAGCCCACACAGACACCCAGATATCGATTTTGAAAGCAATCGGTCCAGTAACTAAAAAGTTCAAAATGGGGGCCACTTTTTTTATTTTTTACTACAGATTCGTATTCAGAGCCCACACAGACACCCAGATATCGATTTTGAAAGCAATCGGTCCAGTAACTAAAAAGTTCAAAATGGCGGCCACTTTTTTTTAATTTTTACTACAGATTCGTATTCAGAGCCCCCACATACACCCAGATATCGATTTTGAAAGCAATCGGTCCAGTAACTAAAAAGTTCAAAATGGTGGCCACTTTTTTTTTATTTTGATTACAGATTCGTATTCAGAGCCCACACAGACATCCAGATATCGATTTTGAAAGTAATCGGTCCAGTAACTAAAAAGTTCAAAATGGCGGTCACTTTTTTAAATTTTGACTATAGATTAGTATTCAGAGCCCACACAGACACCCAGATATCGATTTTGTAAGCAATCGGTCCAGTAACTAAAAAGTTCAAAATGGCGGTCACTTTTTAAATTTTGACAACGGATTCGTATTCAGAGCCTACATAGACACCCAGATATCGATTTTGAAAGAAGTCGGTCCAGTAACTAAAAAGTTCAAAATGGCGGCCACTTCTTTTTTATTTTGACTACAGATTCGTATTCTGAGTCCACACAGACGCCTAGATATCGATTTTGAAAGCAATCGGTCCAGTAACTAAAAAGTTCAAAATGGCGGCTACTTTTTTTAAATTTTGACTATAGATTCGTATCCAGAGTCCACACAGACGCCCATATATCGATTTTGAAAGAAATCGGTCCAGTAACTAAAAAGTTCAAAATGGCGGCCACTTTTTTAAATTTTTACTACAGATTCGTATTCAGAGCCCACACTGACACCCAGATATCGATTTTGAAAGCAATCGGTCCAGTAACTAAAAAGTTCAAAATGGTGGCCACTTTTTTCAAATCGCGAAATTAAAACACCATGAATATTATTAAACCGGAAAAAAATATTGTCTTAAGGAAGTCTCCAATCTTTTACTCTGTTCCTCGAAATTTAGGTAAATAAGCCCTACTTATTTCTATCACTGATTATTAGTACAACTTTTCAAAAATATTAAAACAACAGTCTTGTTTAATTTTTCAATATTTTTTTTGGATTCAAACAATAATATTCGTTCAGTAAAAACTATTTGAAATAATATTACAAATAACAATTTCAAAATTCACAGATATACCGCACCATCATTGTCCGTCAGACTGGCATTCGTAGTGATCCCGTCAAGTTGCCGTCAAGCAAGGCTTCCGATTGGTCGGACGGTCGGCTCTTACTACCAGATACCCGAGCCAAGCCAGCGATAACAAACCTGTCGCTCGCCTTGCTCGCTCTGTCTCTCTCCATATCGCGGGGCGCGATATGGGTAACCGAGATAGACAAGTCACGTCATAAAAGATTAAATTGCGATTTCGATTTTCGTAGTAGTAGGGATTTTTGGCTAGCCGTGCTCCGATACAAACGCAGTAGCGTTGCGTCTCCCGTAGGTATTCTCCTTGTTTTTTTATTTGAAAGCTGGTGCTTCCCGTGTGGTCCCATTTCAATTTGGTCAAGATCGGATTTGAAAGCGAGCCGCTCGGCCTTCGGCCTCGCGATTCCGCCGAATACATTAATAGCAAAAAATTACTAAAAAAACTGTGAAATAAAAAACTATTTAAAAAAATATAAAAACCGCCTTCAAAAATGTATGAAATAAAAAATAATCGAACCCTAGAGTTGAAGGCGGTGCTAAAGCAAGCAAAAATGATGCATGAAAGAAAACATGAGTGGATTTGTGATTTGTGTAGCCTTCTTTATCAACCATCGCCTTCAACTCTAGGGTTCGATTTTTTTTAATTTCATACATGATATTTGAAGGCGGTTTTAACGTAATAAAGAATTAATTACGTATATTATCTAGTCTAAATAGTTCCTCGATGGTGGGTTTGAACCCCCTTATATATATATACGCCCATGATGTGAGTGGAGCATAGAGAAATAATGTTATACTAGAGGAAACACTACTAAGAAAGATTGAACGAATCTTTGACAACAAAAACTGCGGTATGAGGAAAGGTGGAGCGGGCGGGGGAATGCAAGCAGTATCTATTCTGTGACGCATACGCCGTGAAGCAGCTGTGAAGCTAAGTAAACGCTGCACGCAGCAACAGTAGTAAAATAAATTGAGAGCGTCTAACGATGTGCAGCTGGTGCAGCGCTGCAATTACGTTGTGCACGAGCTAACACAGACAGGCGGGCCATCAGTGTTGGCAATATATATTCGGTGGTGTTGGTAAGTAGGCGGAGTTTGTGGAATGAATCGGGGTATTAAGCAGCTGTGAAGCTAAATATAAACGCTGCACGCAGCACCAGTATTAAAATAAATAGCGATCGTCTAACGATGTGCAGCGCTGAATTACGTCGCGCACGGCGTTTGCGGAACGCATAGGGTTGTCAGTGCAATGACAGTGATTTTTCGTTTGATTGAAGCAAAATGTTGGTTTTTTTTTTACTTATTTATTATTTTAAATCAACGATTGTAATTTCTTTTGTTCAATATAGCAACGTCCTCATAATGAAAGATACAACAAATTCCGTCCAACAAAACATTCATATGATGAAGTTTCTATTTTAGGAAAACTTAAGATTATTATAATATTAGCCATGTTCACCGTGATGAGTCTTGTAAGGTGTAACGGGGTTTCAAGTAATGAAAAAATTTATAAAATTGAATTAATTGAAATATGAGAACATTATTAAAAAAAGGGTCTTAAAATTTGTTTTATGTAAGTCAACGGCTACGGCTGTGCCGAGGGACCAGTGGTACATTCGACTGAGCCAAAAAGACATCTACTCACAAAGCCACGCTCAGAGAGGCGCCATTTTATTGATAAGATCGATTTTCTCAAAAACAGCTATAAGTAATTGTTTTGATAATATTTTTTTATTTCGCGATTTAAAAAAAGTGGCCACTTTTTTTAAATTGCGAAATTAAAACATCATGAATATTATTAAAACCGGAAAAAATATTGTCGTAAGGAAGTCTCCAATTTTTTACTGTGTTCCTCGAAGTTTAGGTAAACAAGCCCTACCTATTACTATCACTGGTGACAACCCTGTAATAATAATTAATAAATAAAAATAAAAATTAATTAATTAATTATGTGCATAAATAAATTAATAAAAATGTGTAAATAAACGAATACATTAATAAATTGAACTAAGATACTTACACATAAAATATTACTTATTTTTCAGAAATGTTTAGTCGGTTTCACAAATATGTATTAGTGAAACCGACAACCCTGAAATAATCATGAATCTACAACTCTCGCTCGCACTGTAGCACAGTCCGTATTTAGTGTCTCGCTTCGCGCGAAGTTTATTGTGTAAGCGTTGAAGTACACATGACTAACATCGACGGCCGCCGGGAGTCGACTGACAGGAAGTTTGTTAGTCAACTCTCTTCGATGGGGCGAAAGTACTTGCCCTTAGTATATCCTCTAGTACAACGTGTAGCTCAATGGAGTGGAGAAACGTAAAACTCCACATCTTAAGTGACATAATTTCTGTGCGTACTTATAGTATAGGTAAGGTCTTTCATTAGTAGCTCGATTAGTAGGTAACTTTACGCTAAGGGGTGTATGTGTATCAGATACTGATCACGTTCCCATTTTTTTTACGATTTAAAAAACCTACTCACTCCTCAAATTTAATACGTTAAGTGCGCGTATTTCACCTTAATAAGTAGGTTATTTAGGTATATCGTAAAAAAAATTGGTATGGGAACAACGTGATCAGTATCTGATACACATATAATGCGCGGGGCGGATCTCGGCGTGTCGCCGCCGCAGCGGTTCGTCAGTGTTCTCCCTCGCACCCGCACCGTACTTGTATAGTGTATTCGCGTGGCGGGTCGCCCGCTGCGGCGACGACACGCCGAACGCCGAGATCCGTCCCGCGCATTATACATACACCCTTAGCGTAGCGTTACCTACTATTGAAAGACCTTTATAGGCATTCGACATTTGGTAATAATTATTGTTAAGATAATAGATTTTGGTTTCGTTGTAAAATTCGGTAAAAATATGTATTGTGCAGTGTGCTACGGGAGAAACTGGCGAATTTGACAAGGTCCTACAAGTTTGGGTATGCATTTTTAGCTCCGACTACGTACATCTCACAAATTCCAAGGATCCCGTGATTACTTAGGTGAAGCGAGCTTGTTGAAATAGCTTATCAGCTGATTGCGTTTCTCTAGCTAGCATGCACCCTCCAGCATATCATGCATGCAACAGGTGACGATGTTGACTTGACTTGGGAGTTGGGACATAGCTTGGGATCGCTGAGCGGTAGCGCGAAGCATTGTGTGCGCATTGATGTGAGCATCATTGTTGTGTTTTTATTGTATCTATTGTGTGTGTATGTATGTATTGGATAAAGATAAATAAATACATTTCATTTCATTTCATGCGAGCTGTGGTGGGCCGCTACACCATCCGTCCTTGCGCCCGACCGGGTATGGGGACACCCTTAATTTTTTACTTTTTTTCTTATATTTTTTTAGTATATCCGCCATAATAAATAACAGATATTCTGTGAACATTTCAGCTGACTACCTATTACGGTTCAAAAGATACAGCCTTTTTTAAAGGTCGGACGAACGGACGGACGGACGGACAGACGGACGGACAGACAGCGTAGGCTTAGTAATGGGGTCCCGTACAGTACGGAACCCTAAAAAATCTGCCCGCTCGCACTAACGCATGGCACAAGTTTAAGAAACCTATATATCTCAATTCTCAACCTCAGCTCTATGGTAGAGCTGAACCGAGCGAGACTCAAGACGCCCTCGCCTCCGGGCTACGGGTTCGAGGAAATTTTTTTTTTTTAAATGTCGGATAGTCAGCCTCGACTCGATAGCTCAGTGGTGCAGCTGGGCGCGGTCAGTACATACTTGGATGGGTGACCGCTTGACCGTTGGAGGCTGACCGTGGTTCGGATTCCACGTAAAACTGTAGGTCCCTTCCCTTCCTACCTTACTAGGTGGTAGGGTTCAACCCGCCCGGGTTGTTACCACCGCACTGAATGAAACGTCGGTCGAAAAGGCTATGCAAATAGTTTGTGTTTTCCGTCCTGTTCAGACTTCAGTGTTGCTGGCACGACCGAAGGGAAGCACTGACTTGGCACCTAGTTCACCCGGTGTTGTGTTATGGGCTGACATCACGGATATTGTAGGTGATGTAGCCAACCGTGTCAGTTTCCATAAAAAATATGGGATTTTACTTCTCTTTTCCTGGTTGAATTATTTTAAAGATGACAGCCCGAGGTGTGAATAAGTTCATTGGTAGAAATGTTGGCGACACCGAAACCGTACGAGTATGTGTTCCTTCGCAGGCAGCGGTATTTTTGTTTTCTTTTTAGGCTTTATTTACTTTATGAATATATCATATCAGCCCTATAGGGCTATGGAGCTATATTGATAACCAATCATTACCTATCTTTAGTTGTTACATAAATAAATCAAAATATATAAAAGACAGAAGTGACATCAATAATCGTAGAGTAGGTGCAAAGTGTGAGGGCGACATGTGAGCATCGTTCCACCTGTATGTTCCATCGATCGTACGGACATGGCGCGAATTGTTATATCGGATTGAAAGCATCGCTCGATTCAGAGGTGGTGCTAAGTTGAATAATTTTATTTATTTTTACCGATCTGATAGATCTACGTACTTAGTCACTTAATCTTGTAGATTAGGCACAGGTGCCTACGAACTAGCTAGAGTTACGTATTTAGTAGGTACCATGTCAACTACCTTGTTGTGAGCACGGAGCAAGCGAACGGGCAGGGAATGTCACATAGGTTTTACAGGAGTATGTCCATTTTTAAACCTGACTGTAGTAAAGTGTATATTCGTGATATTAAAGCTGTTCAAACAATATTACGGACTACATTAAATCAATATTTTGTTGAATTTTTACTATAGGAATTTGTTCCACAAAATTGTATCTATGCATGGGCACTTTGGACTTCGGATTCTCGAATGCACCATAACATGTAGCGGTAATATTATATTAGGTCATAATTTTGTGTTATACAAACAAATAAATAGTTTATTGATTTAGACAAATTAAATAGGTACTTATTGCATTTCTATATGCTGTGACTTCAGTTCTATAAATACGGCCTGACGCCACACGATGCGGCTCTATACTGCGGTATTGCGAGCATGCGTGATGCCGGGTGCTGAGCGGCAGGCCAGGCGCGACGCTCAACCGTTAAGCCAATCACCGAGACAGAGACCGGGTACCACGATCGTTGAAAACCTTTATTTTCGTTCTTTACCTGCAAGCCCGCTGTCCGCACCCTGGTCGTTGTGTGAACCATGGTGAAGCTAGTCTTTCACATTTTCCAAGATGACTCACCAAGTATTCCTGAAGTCCTTGATGTTGTTGAGGCTGAAGCTGCTGCTGCGACTCGGCTTATTCCTGCCTATAGTCCAGAACCGAATGCGGTTGTGGTTGTCCTCCTCGTGGAAGGGGTTCAGATGCTCGGGGTAGTCGTTGATGGAGGAGCTGGACTTCCTCAGCCCCGTCGCCGCCGCCATCGCTCCCGTCCTTCGTTCGCAGATCAAGCGTTGAAATGGGAGCGCCTCTATCCACCACAGCACTGTTTACATAAACCTACAGCCGCAGCATCGACCACTCGACTGGCTTATCGCACTGCAAACTTATCTCTCGCCTGATAGCGAGAGACTTCCTATCTCTAGTTATCGCGGCGAGATATGCCTTTAATTAGCTCCGTCGAAATAGGTTTTGTTTACACGCCGCGAGTTTGTTTCCAGCCCGGAAGACTTCGGCGCGCCGCTGCCGCGCGCCGGCGCCGCTACATGCGCCAATAGAACGAGACGCAGTGCGCGTCGACACCGCCTCGCCGATCGCTACCGACTAGCTAGCGCGTCGCCGCACCGCACCGCGCCGGCAGCTGTGCCGCCGTGCCGCCGCGCCGCCGCCGCCGCCGCCGCCTCCGTCGTCGTTGGAAGGCAGTCACACCACACCACACCACTCACACCCCGACGACAATGACTCAACTATAGCGAGCGAAGCCGAAGTCGACAGAGTCGCAAGTCGCCTGGCTTAGAGCTCGTCAGCCATTGACTGGCACACGAGTCAGTAAACTGGCACGACGACGACGGTACCGCGCGGCAGGCGCGGAGCGGCACCGGTCAGCACGGCGGAGCGGGCGGCGGCGGCATCTCGCGATAACATAAACGTGGGATCAATTGACGCGGACGAAGCAATACAATACGGCGGAGATTGGCGATGTATGCGCATCTAAATTACTCCACTCGACGGACGGAGCCACGCAATTAACTAAGAGGCCATTAGTTAATTGATCGGTGCATAGCTGCACTTCCCCCGCAGTTGCAATAATACCCAGTTCACCGGCAGCGGCAATGTTTCTGTCGTGACACCTCTAGTGACTTGTTTCAACCGGCAACGCCGATGGCTTTGTTTGGTTTACAATGTCCAACTCAAACAATCTCCAGAATTCCATGGCAACGACTGAAGGGGACGGAAGTGCCCGTGAAACTACGAGTAGGTATACGTTGCTACTGGTGCCTATAAAAGTAGAATGTAATAAATGACACTTTACTATTTATCTCCGTCACCCAACTATGTACCACCGCATTGAACAAGATATGAATGAATGCAGCAATTGGTGGGTAGAGTATTTGATTGTAGAAAGCCAACTCATTGTGGCCGGTAATGAGGTTGTGCGGACACTGCTGCCTGCGGTGAGCTGTGTGCCGTTTTCCTTGTCTCGCGCTTCAGCCATTGCATGTTATACAAATGTCATGTCATGTTTAGGGAAATTTCTCGATTTTGAGAATACTTTGTAATTTCTACATGGGTGCACATTATTCCCACAAGGACACGAAGTCATGATGGTTTTCCAAGAAGATCGAGGCGAAATGATTTCAGTGTATTAAGTCAACGAGTGTATTGTGTAGTGTAGGTACCTACTTCTTATATAAAGTAGTTAAACAAAATACACAAGTAAATACTATGCTAAATGGTTTACGATAGGTGACGGTCGAGTGACAGAATAGCTCGTCACTGAACGCGAAGACAAATTGGTTGTGGTGACGGAATATTGATTCTTGCCTGACGCAATCTTGCACATTATAATATTATGTGTGTGACTCGCGCGCGCGCGACATTAGCGCGAGAAAAGTTGAAGGTCGCTATGCTTTTTTCCCCATACAAGAAACGTGTTTTTTATTTTTCAATGTTTTTATAATAGTAATACATACAAGAGTCAAACTTGGTGTGATTATAGTGTCAACTCTAAAATAAAACAACAAATAATAAAGACCGGCCAAACGAAATACAGAACCATCGGTGCTCGAGTCCGACTCATATGTACTTGGCCGGTTTTTTTTCTGTTTTGTTTCCTATATTTCACAATGTTTAACCTTAGTTTGGCCACGAAGTAATTCAATATAATAAATCATTTTAGTTAAAAATCGACTACAACCCCTGGAGTACCTCTTAGCCAACATAAAAATAATCATCAAAATCGGTTGGCGTGGTATATAATTTTATTTATTCACCCATTTTTAATGCACATGGACATGCTTATGCAAATTTAAGTTTGATGATTTTCTCATGGATCCAATCATTAGAACCACCATCAACGTTCCCCATCATCAATTCTAATAATAAATCTGTTATGGTCATGGAGTAAGTTACTTTGTTTTATGATATGAGATGTTGCGTCTCTACAGACGCAACATCTCATAAAACATACATAGAGTCTACACTCTATGTATGTATCTCAATACATAGAGTCTACACTATATGTATGATACTAAAACGAATTTACGATTTGTAGAAATATTTTCTATAAGGTTTTCAAAATTAGTTCATAGTAGTACGCTAAGGGGGGGGGGGGGGGGGGGTGTTCTGTATCGGAAGTGAAGTAATCTATTTCCGATCACTTTTGAAGAACAAAGAATTTTTTTTTTTCAATTTTTTTACAAATTTTAAATTTAAAAAAAAATGTTTTTCTTAATCGTTTCAGTTTCATGCCAGGAACAAAACACATAGATCTCTTTCTTTCAGAAATTGTGAAAAACCACAATTTTAGTTTTATTAGTATGGAATAGAAAGAATTAGATTTTTTACTTAAACTTACACTTGTTTATGCGAGCGCAGCTCGGCGTTCGGCAGGGCCTTAACTTACTTTATTTGAGAAGGATTATCATTAATCTGAACGCAGCTCGGCCTTCGGCCTCGCCCTTAATTACTTTCTTTGAGAAAGTATATGGTTTACCTATACGGAGCTCCGCCTTCGACGTCACCATTAGTAACTTAGATTCTTCGAGAAAAATATCGTTACCTGAAAGAAGCTCTGCCTTCGGCCTCGTCAGTAGTTACATACTTTATTCGAGAAGGTTTATCATTAACCTGAACGCAACTCAGTCTTCGGCATCGCCCGTAATGACTTAACTACTTTCTTCTTTTGAAATACGAATTTCACGCGAGCGAAGCCGCGGGCAAAGCTAGTTCATAACAAAGTTTTTATTTTCTAGTTCGCTAGTGTACGAGTATCCTTATATGAATTAGATTTTCAGAGATCTTACAGAAATGGTAAGTGCATTTTTTCATTCGTTTTTTTAAATACTCCTTCTCAACGGAAGAATATTAGAGGAAGTTTTTTGTTTCAAAATGTTGGTAATATTTGTATCAGCTATTCTTTAAATAGGAATTAAATATTTCCGATAGAAACAACATTACCTATATAATGCACAATTACTGGCCACGCCACTGCAAACTTCATACCGCAGCAGGTCGAGCTGCATTGTAGATTGTCACAACTATTTTAATAATGCGTAATTAAACGTTGCCTTTATTTGCTAGATTACAGAATAAGAACTCGATAAAAGTTGGATTGTTCCCCCGAGTTCACTTAATATTCAAAGGCTGTTCACCCGAAGGTAAACTATTGATCGGTTTATCTGCATCGTTCGCCCACACACAGGCCGCGGTCCGCGGTGGTGGCGTGGCACCGAATACCTGACGGCGCGCGGCAGTGAATAAATATTGTCCACTGTCGTCGCTAATTCGCTAATAGCTGGTAGGTACAAGGTACTCCGGTGCAGTTAGCCGTGAAAAATGTAATATCTGGGAACGCATTTATAGGCAGTCCATGGATTTTCGTAAAGTTTGATTTTTTTGAGTTTCTAAATGTATAGGTACTTAAACTTAAATATTTTACATCAAAACATTGTCGCTAACAATTTATTATTGATATTAAAAAAAATATATTCTACATTATCGAAATAATTTACGTTAGGGCGGAGTGAATTTGTGAGCAGTAATATTTTTCAGAATTCCGAAATTTTCTACGAATTCTAGTACGCGTACACACGTACACAAGTTTGCGCGTTCAGTGCGAAGAGAGCGGCGGCGTTCACACCAGCCCCTTCCTTCCAAGGTCGGTCGCTTAAAATAAGCGCCCACCTCGGGGTCTTAGGAGTCGAACTGTCGCACGACGTAAACTACCGGCGGCGCCACATCGAGGGCAAGGCCAAGCTGGCCTCTAAAAAGCTAGGCGTACTCAATAAGGTGCGACGGTACCTACTTCACGCCGGGCCAAAGTATGCTTTTGTATAAATCGCAGATTAGGTCCTGCTTGGAGTACTGCTCGCACATGTGGGATGGCTCAGCCAAATACCAGCTTGCGCGTTTAGACTCGATCCAGCGTCGAGTCCTTCGACTAGTGGATGACCCCGACGTGTCCCGCGAGCTAGAACCACTGCAACTTCGGAGGGATGTCGGCGCCCTAAGTGTGTTCTATCGTTTATTCCACGGGGAGTGCTAGGGGGAGCTTATAACGCGATTCCGCCGTCCCCTTTCCACCTCCGCACAACGCGCACTGGGCAGGATTGCATCCCTATACGCTTGACTTACCTCGGATTCGTACCAATCGGTTCTGCAGATCCTTCCTCCACAGAAATGGTAAACTCTGGAACGCTCTACCTGCCCACATATTTCCCCCCAAGTATAGTCTCGGGTCCTTCAATAGAGGCGTGAATGAGCACCTGTCAGGCCGGCATGGCATTCGGAGCCCCCGCATCGCCCTCGTCCATGGGCGTCGCTAGGCACCTTATGCGTGGCACGGACTCACATGTCGCGTTTACTATAAAAAAAAATTACAACAAAAACAATGTTCAGAGTCCATGCAGTACAACACTGATTACTCTAATTACCCCGATTGTCACGATACAGCGTGTATGTATGTGACTAAATGGAGTAACAAGGCATCTTTTGGCAAATAAAGCATTTCGAAATTCTAAACAAAAAAAACCATGCAAGTTCACTCCGGCCAATCCAATATCTAGATTAATTCGATAATTTGAGATTTATTTTGTTTAAATAATAATCTAATTTATTAACGTAAATGTTAAAAGATTTAAGGTCAATAAAGATAACCGCATGGGCTATAAACGGTCTCGTAAACGGTAGAGTAATTTAAAGACATTTCTAAATGATTGTCAGCCTCGGTGCGGTCGGTCGACTGGTTGTTAAGCAATCCTGAGCGCGGTCAGTACTTGGATGGGTGACCGCTCGACCGTTGGAGGCTGACCGTGGTTCGAATTCCACGTCAAACTGTAAGTCCCTTCCCTTCTTACCTTACTAGGTGGTAGGGTCCCGCCCGAGTTGATACCAACCACCGCACTGAATGAAACGTCGGTCGAAACAAAAATAAGTCGTAACAAACAAAGTAAATTAATTTTTAATACATACATATCGTTGTTAGGCTAAGACTTAAAATGTACTTTAATTTGTTTTTATTAATCTATGTAAACTGTTGACAGGTTAAGACTTAGTATGTAATTTAATTTTTTTGTTATTTTAAGTATGTATACTGTTAGGTATATCGCTGCATTAAAGAACCTAAAGGGGGAACACCGAATGGCCATGTATTTTAGCGAATATAATACCAGTATTTGTAAATGTAAATGCTGTAGTGTTTTCTAATAAAGTAAATAAATAAATAAATAAACGGCTATGTAAATAGTTCGTGTTTTCCGTCTAGTTCAGTGCAGCCGACATGAAATGAAGTGAAGCTAATTCGCCCGGTGTTATGGGCTGGCATCACGGATGTTGTAGGTGATATAGCCAACCGTGTCATTCCATAAAAAATAAAAAAAATAAAAAATAATGTTAATGATAGAATTGAGAGCATAAATTATGTTATATTCTATCTAGGATAGCAAGTCATTAAAGGTTAGGCCCGAGGGTGGGAGAATGTTTATCGTTTACCTAAACGCAGCTCGGCCTTCGGCCTCGCCCTTATTTACTTACTTTCATCGAGAAGAATATCGTTAACTTGAACGAAGCTCGGATTTCGGCCTCGCCAAGATCTCATAAAACAAAGTAACTTACTCCATGACCATCCCTTACATATTTATTATTAATGTATTGATTAATTAGTGGAATTTGTATTGTTATTATAATATGTCATGTTCTTTTATTCATTTGTGTTCTTAAATAAATAAAACATTATAATAACCCGTTCGTAGTTAGTGCCGAAGGCCGCAGAAGTACTTAGACAAAATTAATTTTTGAGACGCACTCAACGTTATATAGGAGGACTGGAGGAAAATTGGAGACGCGTATGTCGAGCAGTCAGTGGACGCATACATGCTGACTGACTTCTAGACTCTACATACGACAGCCGCCATGCTGGAAATTGTCAAACAAGAATTACATAATTTACGATTGGAATACACACTAAATGCAATATAAATATGTAATATAGTATAAATCAAGCAGTATAACGACATAATGTTTGCATATTCATTTCGGCATTGATACAACGGGTAAAAGTAGAGACAGAGCTTAGAATACTTACTAAGTTAGGTAATGAAAAAAAAAATGAGCTACGTAATACTTTTAACATTCGCTTAAATGTAACTTACTTATCATGGGTAGGGGGCTCCCCGATTTGGCCGTCTAAAAATACACCTTGACACAACGAACTACAAATATTGATCCGTCCGTCGTCGCGCGTCGGCCGGCAGTACTCGGACCGCGCGTTCTCGGTGGCCCGCGAGTAGTGATCAACGCTAAATGACGCTAATGTATATTTTATTGAATTCTATTTTAGTCGGAAGGCAATGTGCACGTGCAAGCAGTTGAGCGCGGCGCGTCTAAGTAAACGGTCACTGATGCAACAACACTTCGATTAAACAAGAATATTTGAAGCGTACCTACCTACCTACATACCTAAGTATCACGGTTTATGATTCAGATTCAGATTCAGATATTTATATGATCCATTCCATCATTTTGATATGATCCATTCAATTAGTTTATCTATTCTATTATAAGTTATAACAACTAAAGAAAAAATTTATACTTACTTAATATACATTTTGCAAATAATAAAAGAAGGGTCGCCCTTGACCGATAGTGGAGGCATGCATTCTGGTGTACACTATTTCCATAGATAACGTACATCGGTACTAATTAGTTTTGTCATCTCCTGCCTGCCCTGCCCTGACACCAACACCATACATTCGTGGGAGAACGTGTTTTGGTACCGCATAGCAAAGTTACAGAAACGTACTTTTTGCAAACACTTTCTCTACAATTCTGTAGGAAAAAAGAAGAGATGTGAACGACTGCATACCTACCTTTAACACAGAGCCAAAAGTGTTATTCTACATACAATTCTATTGAGAAGTGAAGTGACCAGATGCACTTTGTGCTGCATCGTCGATGCCCCGCCACTTATCAACAACTTGAAGTGCAAATTAAGTACCTAAGATAAGTAGGGTGGATATGCCTAACTCCAGCCCCCCTCCTAATACCGGCCCCCAAAAATTTTTTGCTTTGCTTTACTAAAAAACGATAAACAATCTAAAACTTTTTAATGGAGTCACAACTCCAGTTAATCCTCTAAGTTTTAAGATCGATATTACCCCGATACGTCAATTAAAGATAAAGATTACAATTCACACAACGAGCATTAGTAGTCAACGAGGCCGAAAGAGAGTGCTTTTCTCCCAAAAAAACGGTCAAGAGAACGGCCGACCCGATCTTTGGGAAGTCAGTTTACGAAGGTAAGATGCTATATTTTTGTGGTTTTCATCTTTAATACTAGTAATAGATTAAATAAATTACGTTTTAGGATTACTTATTTGTAAGAAAATTCACTAATTTCAGAGAAAATCGGGAGGCTGGAGTTAGGTTGGTGATTTTTCATAAAATCCTTTTATCGGCCGGGGGCCGATGTTGGGCAAAGAACTTTCGCTTGAAAAATTAAATTCATCTTCATTTGCTCGTCAAGGTTGAAATTTGAAGTGCTATTAACTAGATTTACTTATCCTGCATCCAGTAGCCTAAATACGGTCAGGTGAATAATGCTTAATTCCTGAGTTATTTGCTCTTCAAATTAGGGGCCGATATTAGAATTATATGGGAACCTAATGTCAGCCGGCCATCAAATCTTTACAGCTATACACAGGCTGTTCTCAAACATGGTTTTAATTATTATTTTAGGCTTAGCTTATAAAGTTGTTATATAAAAGGATTTGTTTGTTTACGATCGAATAAGAGAAATCTATGCCCGGAAATTGCCTTTTAAAAAAATCTTATAAATACCTACCGGTTCAAAATTTTGTATTAAAATCTTAAGACCTTTATATCTCAGCATTTATAGGTTTCTTGAAATAGGCATGGACTTTCAGGCATGGATTTCTCTTAACTTCTCGTAAATAAAAAAATTTTTTTCTTGTTTTCAAATTATTATCATTACACTACTATTGCATGGACAGCGAATCAGTTCATCTAGTTCATACTGGTTTTTTTTATTAAATAAAAATAAAAAAAAATCCATTTTGAACCTTGTGGTTTTATTTTGTAACCTCCTGTACCCGGCCGGAATTAGGCAAAAATCCGGCCGATATTAGGGCACAGACGTCTGGAATTAGGATTTTTCGCCCTTCGTGCATTAAAACGCTTGCCAATTTTTTTCCCAAAAAACTACGTAAAACTAAGTTCTATTTTCGAAAAAAAGATTAATGAAGCTACCCAAAACTGCATCAACGATATTTTTAAGACCGTAATTGTGGCGGCAACAGAGTTTCAAAGTGAAAAACCCTTGAGGGGGGCCGATATTTGGCATATCCACCCTACTCATCTGGCTATATCGTCTTTGGTATTTACTGGTAGCGCCGCGTAACTTCTGTGAAATATAATCAACCACCGTAACGTATATTACGGGACCAATTTCAAATTGATATCCCCAAAAACTGCTCCAAAACATTTTATGCAGATATGTACATAGAGAAGGTACATATCCTTAAACGTAAAATAACAAACTGACACCGAATATCAGTTTGCATTGACTTTATTATCTGCAAGGCGACGACACCCAATCTAGAACGGGATACTAGATCATAGAACATGTTTATGCAGTTTGTATGCGGTAAGACCGGCGCGGCGGCGTAGGCCGCGAAGGAAGCGCCGACTTACGGCTGGGCGTGGAAATTGCTCCGAATAGGATGCGCGGTCACTCGAGATGACATTGAGCAGCAATCAGGCAAGGAGAACGCTCTGGATAGGTATATACTAAATGGCAAGCGCCGCGCCGGGAGCGCACAAAACAGCGGAAGAACGAATGGAAGCATGCAGCCCTACTGCGACCCACGAGGCTCGTGGGTCGCAGTAGGGCTGCATGCTCGTGGCACGAGCCCTCGACGCAGTTTAGCAAAGGTGCTGCCGATCGATGCACTACGAAACTGCATACGACATATTTATTATTTAGACTTAGGGCCAATTGCGCCAACACGAATTTAACGATATAAATCAGTTTAACTCGTTAAGCTAGTACCCGTTTACTGTGGGAACCGCGTTTAAATCCATAACTCGCTACTTAACTCTAAATTCGTGTTGGCGCAATTGGGCCTTAGGCCCAATTGCGCCAACACGAATTTACCTTAAAAACCTTACCTTTAATAAAATCCAACGTCTGCTTTCTGTATGTATGTATGTATGTCTGTCTGTCCGCTTATAACTCGAGAAACACTGAACCGATTTTCATAAAAAAAAATTCTACGGATAGCTTGATTCTTCCCATCAACTATAGGCTACTTACTATCACGCTAAATGGCTTATGAGGTTAGCAGTGAAGTGAAATATGAGAGCGGGCGAAGCCGCGGGCACAGCTTGTATACAGGCTGTCCCAGAAACCGACGATAATCCTTTGACAGGAGATAGGGCTGCTAATTACCTCTCAGAATATCTAATTTTAGGTTTAAGTAGTAAAAATGGCTTAGTTTTTGAGATATTGTAATTTTTGTAAAAATCCAAAATTTTCTCCCTCAGCTCATTTTTTTAAGTGCCACAAGTACAAATGTAAGATTTTCTTAAATCTAGTCTTTGTCAAATATTCGTGAAAAGTAAGGCTTTCACACGATATAATTTATTTTTTCATGTTTAAACCTGTTTAGCTGAAAAACGGCTTAAGAGCCACATGTTAAAATTTTTTCAGCCTCATCCCTTGAGTTTGGTCCTTCGCGGTGAAAAAAAAAATAACTACACTAAAGTGGCATTATGCAACAAAAATACGCCCATCTAATGTAGTTTTTAAAATGGTACATCACTTACCTATTGACCCAATAATTTATGAGATATTGTTATTTAACTGCAAAAGGACCTCGGAATTTGATAACTGTTCTACCAACTACGAATTGGAATAAAATAAACACTAGAGGCGCCCTGAGCGCGATTTCGCTACAACGCCGTTGAAGCCTGTGGGCGTGGCCTATGACTTACATATGTGTGTTGTGCGTGTGCATTTGTTTTGTGCGTGTGCCTAACTTGCTCCTCTTTGTGTGTAGTGTCGATACTAGCACACACACACACATACGAAGCGCTAGCAGCGCTGCGTGTAGTTTTTGGGTTTCAAATATTATCGCTTAGGGCGTCTCTAGTAGGGGGCGCGCGTGGTAGGTATTTGATGCTCTGTGGTCTTTATTAACCTGTTAAAGTAGATGTTCAAATTGTTTACAACCTGCACAAATGCTAGCTCGTCATCTTCTCACAAATGCCCGGTTGATGCGTCGAGCAAGTACTCGATGCAAGTGCAGATACGTCCACCTATGCTATGTAAATAGTTTGTGTTTAAAAGAAAAAGTTTACGGGAAACCGGTGGAAAACTTGATAGAGCTCAAAGAAAGAATTACGGCAGTAGCTCAGGTTTTTTTTTATGTAAACTGACATGGTTGGCTACATCACCTACAACATCTGTAATGCCAGCCCATAACACCGGGTGAACCTGGTGCCACGTCAGTGCTTCCCTTCGGTCGTGCCGGCTTGATCAATATATTATATTGATCAAATACCACCTCTGCCGATGAGTAAAGCTGGGATCCCACGGTGCGCGAAGATGATACCACGCACGTCCGAAGGCAACTTACATACATTCAGACCGCGCGCACGAGTTCGCACCGCACATTGGAATTTATCTACTCGCGGCGGCGCCGGCGGCGCCGCGCGCCGGCGTCTGCTCCGCCGGACATCGCCTTCCCCCGGTGTCTGTCGGTGCGTGCGCTTCCATGGCGCATGGCGTGGCCGCCCGCGCCGCCGCGCCGCCGCCGCGTGGCGGTCCGTTAAATTACGCACCGTGGGATGCTAGCTTAAGGTAGTAAGAGTCTGTTACTAAGGCGACGAAGATGTTATTACTTGTGTTTACGTCTTCCCAGTTGTCAATAGTTGTCAATACACAATTTCTTGCAATGAACACAGCGGTAAACGTAATTATTTGCCCCAAGTTTGCGAAGAGTACCACAATAATACAGATTTTACTGTAAGCAGAGCTGCACTTCATTACTGACCAGTAGTATTAATACAGGTCTTAGGTATAGTCGAGTGCAGTATGGCATTGTCGACTCCTCCCAATTTGTCGGCGAGGATATTCTACGGGCTTCGCACCGACATACAGTAAGTCTTGAAGGAGTATGTATCCATGTATCTACCTACTTCTTAAATTTCTTGTACGAGAAAGATCTCAGGTGACATTCTACGTCTTAGAGCAGTTTCAGTTATTTCATATTGAAGTACCTATACTTAGTCAGATAGCTGCATGTGTAGTTTGTTCTGCTGATACAGAGTAAAACTGCACTCGAACTTGTCATAATTTGTTCTATCCGGTTTGATTACACCCACGAAGAAGAATCGGCAAGAAATTTCGCATATTCGCATATTTCGCATATTGACGACTTCTCTTTGGACTACCGACAATACGTATCTACTGGAGTAGAGGAAAACACAACCAAGGCTGCTATGCGACCATCTATCGTCCAGTAAGGTGGTACCGACCCAGTTGGCTATAATTTAACTAGTAAGGAGCTACCTTACCTAGTTTTACACCGGTTCCGAACCGTAAAGCAGGAAGCGTTATGTACGAGAAACATCCCCCAGAAAAAAACTCATCGGATTGGTTTGGTCACTAACTCAGCCGGATTCGAACATCGGACCTTGTGATCAAGAGTCGGACGCCGATACCGCGCCGACCACCCGCCGCCGAATTCGACAATCCTTCTCTATTCAATTCATCGATGGTATCTGTTACCTAGCCATTTTGGCAGGAGTAGCGGTTATCCATCGGTTATCGCGACGATTTGATTATAGAATAGATAGAATAGAATAGTATTTTATTCAATTGTACACGTACATACATAGCTGATCCGCAATAGACTAATTGACAGGAAATAGCGAGTTCCAGCTAAGTCTTTTATGTGAGGTTGATGGTGTTAACACGTTGGCTAATGGACGCCCATACACATATTCGAGGTACAACGCGCACTACCTAAGCGAGTCTGAGGTACTCTACCCAGCGGGAGGCGTGGTCATCATACACAACCACCTGCAGAAGAAGCAGAAATTCATCCGCCTCGTGGACAAGCACAAACCTATCAAGTCGATCGTTCTGGCACCAAATCGGTGAGCACAAACATCATTATAACATATTCAAAGCCGGGAGGAGGAGCAATGAAAACAGTTTTTTTTCTGGGAAACTCTGGAGGAGAAAAGTTACTCGAAGAAAAAAAAACCTAGAAATATGTAATTATAAGTTCTTTAAAACATAGCTTAGAAAAGCTTTACAGCTTTTTAAGATTTTTTTTTCAGGCGATGGCTAGCTTTGAACGAAATATCCGAGGAAGGTCAAAAGCCAATAATCACAATTTACGACCTGACAACCTACAAGAGACGCAAGATACTCACCGTTCCCTTCGACACCTCAGTCGCGAGGGAGTTCGCCTGCGTTCAGTTCACCTACGACTCGAAATATCTGGTTGCCATCACCGGTGAGCCGGACTGGTGGCTGTACTACTATAATTGGGACAAAGGCAAAGTGGAGAGCCACGCCAAGGCGCAGAATTCCAGTGGACTAGGAACGGTTGCTAGTGTACGTTTCCATTATTACTATTAAATAAATGTTTTGGGTCCCATTCTAGAAATGGCACAAAGTTATCTTTATGCTGATTCAAAATAAGGTGCACATCCGACCAGAAAGCTTTATAGCTTTGAAGTTGAGTTATGTATGAGTTATTATCTATGAGCCTTCCTAGTATTCAAAGAGCGTGTATTTTAATGCCGCGCAATTTCGTCCCGGCGACACCTGAGTGTACTCCATTGCTCTCAAAGTTAATAATACTGTTTTGGGGATCAGGTCTTATGCAATCCGACGGACGCGACGCTGGTGGTCATCACAGGCCCCTACACATTCCGCATCATGAACGTGGCCGAAACTGTGTGGCGCCAGTGGGGCTGGTGCAAGGCGGAAAATGTAATGTAGTACCTATTAATGTATTCACAATATATCGATAAGGTCTGAAAGCGGCTGCTAGCAGACATTTCGTCAGCATAATTAGGGTCAGCGAGTCAATCATATTTACATAGGTAGGTACCTCGTCATTCTATGTTGGCGATTTCTTTGTTTCAATATCCTGTGTCCCCCGCTGTTTGCCTACGCAGGTATTCAATTCTTGTTAGAATCTAATTTTAGAAAGGGATGGAGGAGTAAAGTACCTATTTATAGTAAAAGTACCGTGTGGGGCCGGCACTTTAAAAGAATAGCCCCACTGCATCTCTCCCCGTGTATGTCGTAAAAGGCGACTAAGCGATATGACTCCCTTCTTACATTACTAGGTGGTAGGGTTTAACCCGCCCAGATTGGCACCACCGCACTGAATGAAAGGTCGGTCGAAACGGCTATGTAAATAGTTTGTGTTTTCCGTCCAGTTCAGTGTAGCCGGCACGACCGAAGGGAAGCACTGACGTGGCACCAAGTTCACCCGGTGTTATGGGCTGACATCACGGATGTTGTAGGTGATGTAGCCAACCGTGTCAGTTTCCATAAAAAAAAAAAGTCAGTCAGTCAGTCAGCGTTAATGCGTCCACTGCTTGAGATACGCCTCTCCAATTTTCCTCCAGTCCTCCAGGCCTTCAGCGGTACGGAACCACTGCTTTCCGCCGAAGTACTTGATCATGCAAGAGGGCTATTGCCAGGGCCAAATTTGAACACATCGGCAGAATCGGCGACAGACTGAACCAGCACCCAACTGGGAGCCGTGAGTTCTGATTTCTCGCCAAGTCTGAGTTGAATTACTGCCGCACCTCTCTCCCACCTCTACAGTGTCCTGGAGACTGACTTGCTCACTCTGCAAAGGAGAAAGCCGACTTGCTGGTATCTTTCTTTGCGTGGGAACTCCAATCTGGACGATGGGGGTGCCACACCTCCATCAATACCTAGGTGTGAGAACTCCATGCCGGAAGTGCAGTTCCGACAACGAACTGAACGGCCGGAGCTTGTCTCCCTAGACGTCAGGAAAGATAGTGGGACGGATAGAATTCCTGCATTGGTGTTAAAAACGTGTGCTCCCGAGCTGGCTCTAGTGCTGACACGCCTATTCTGTCTCTCCTAGTCCAATTTCCGTGTGCCGGTGGCCTGGAAATCTGCGTTTGTCCAAGCGGTCTCCAAAAAGTGTGACCGCTCAAACCCGTCAAACTACCGAACTATAGCGAAATATACCGAATATAGCCCTCTGCAAGGAGCGCATGCTCATGTAGTACCTGGAGACGAATGAATTCATCAGCGATCGGCAATACGGCTTCCGCAAAAAACAATCAGCTGGTGATCTCCTAGCGTACGTCACTCACCTTTGGGGGGAATCGCTTGAAGGTCATAGTGAATCCTTGGAGATTGGCCTTGATATTTCCAAGACATTTGACCGGGTTTGGCACAAGTCGCTCTTGGACAAGTTTCCGGCTTACGGACTTCATTCTGGCCTCTGTGACTGGGTTGCCGACTTCCTACATGCGCGTAGCATTCAGGTCCAAGTGGACGGTTGCTCGTCGGACCCCATGTCAGTGAACGCCGCCGGTGTACCACAGGGATCTGTGTTGTCACCCACACTGTTTCTTCTGCATATTAGATACTAGCTGTTGCCCGCGGCTTCGCTCGCGTGAAATTCGTATTTCAAAGAAGAATCGTAAACGATAAATCTTCTCAAATAAAGTAAGCAACTAACGGCGAGGCCGAAGGCCGAGCTGCGTTCAGGAAGACGATAAACCTTCTCGAAGAAAGTAAGTAACTAAGGGCGAGGCCGAAGGCCGAGCTGCGTTCAGGTAAACCAAAAACCCTCTTCTGCCTTCGGGCCTCGCCTTAAATGACTTCCTTTCTTCGATAGCATATAATATCGTTTACTCCATCTATTTATTTAATAAAATATATAAAAAAGTAATATTAATAACTAAATAATTAAAACCTACCTAACAAACATTAAAATAACTAACATAAAAGGGGCGTTTTCAAATGTTCCTAGAACACTTGCGGCATTACCCCGCTGGATGGCAAAGCTTACCGTTTGAATGAAGTAGGCCCTTGATTGCGTGACACCAGTTGCGTCCACCAGCAGAGACCCAAGCCTCTTCAAGAAGCTTTTGGCTTCAATAACTGCTCCACGGACCGAGGGTTTTAACCGCAAACGCAACAAATTCGAAATCTTGAATTATATATCTAAAATATTTATTGCGTTTGAGGCTGTCCGCCCAGGCCTCGGCCGCGCCGGCCGGTCTTGAAGATGCCCGAACGTGACTTGGAGCCAATGTGAGAACACAAATGGCGTCCCACATCAAAGACCTACCCTTGGCCCATGGAACTAAGGTGATACCATCGGGCCTCTTGCCATCCAGCCGGGAATAACCGCAAGGTTTTAGGATGCACGGTATGTTTGCCGTCAGAAGCGTGGACTTTATAATAAAATTTAAATTAATTTAACTCAATCTTAATATCGCTTAGTTACCTACTTTATTCGAGATGGTTTAGCTTCATCCAGAACGCAGCTCGGCCTTCGGCCTCGCCTTAGTTACTTTCTTTCTTCAAGAAGGTTTACCTTCTTCCTGAACGCAGCTCGGCCTTCGGCCTAGCCCTTAGTTACTTGCTTTCTTCAAGATGTTTTATTATATATGAGAATGTAGCTCGGCCTTCGGCCTAGCCTTAGTTACTCACTTTCTTCAAGATGGTTTAGCTTTTTCCTGAACGCAGCTCGGCCCTCGGTCTCGCCCTTAGTTACTTCCTTTCTTCGATATGGTTTATTATTTATCAGAATGTAGCTCGGCCTTCGGCCTCGCCTTAATTACTTATTTTCTTCAAGATGGTTTAGCTTCTTCCTGAACGCAGCTCGGCCTTCGGCCTCGCCCTAGTTACTCGCTTTCTCCGAGATGGTTTATTATTTATCAGAACGTAGCTCGGCCTTCGGCCTCGCCTTAGTTACTTACTTTCTTCAAGATGGTTTAGCTTCTTCCTGAACGCAGCTCGGCCTGCGGCCTGCCCATAGTTACTTACTTCATTCAAGAAAGAATGTTTTTTTTCTTCCTGAACTCAGCTCCGACTTCCGCCTCGCCCTTAGTTACTTTTATCGAGAAAGAATATCGTTTACGTGAGCGCAGATCCGCCTTCGGCTCCGCCTTTAGTTACTTACTTTTTTTTAATACGAATTTCACGCTAGCGAAGCCGCGGGCAACAGAAATATAAATTGCACCAATGACAGCGACATAAGTTCGACTTCAATTTTTTTATTTTTTTATTTATCAAACATTTTGTCACCGGCCAGCTCACGTCGAGATGACAGTTCTCCGTTGTCAACTTGTCATTTAAATTTTATAATAATTTTAATTTTTATTATATTTTTTGGTTTATTATGTTAATCCGGGATATACACTGTCACTATACAAAGTTTCGTCAAATTCCGTTCAGTAGTTTTTGCGTGATGCGCGTACAGACAAAGAGAGATTATTAATTTAACGATTTTATTATATGTATAGATAGATGTTGCCTCTGGGCATTGTTATGCGGACGACAGTACGACACACGGATCCTACACCAGCCACACTTCAGCCAATCGGGATGTCGTGGATGAGAAGAGGCGAAGTCTTGTGTCTGAACTCGAGCAGACACTCGGTTCTATTTCCGAATGGGGCCGTAGTAATTTGGTCGAGTTCAACGCTTCCAAGACGCGTTCAGTGCAAAGAGAGCGGCGTTCGCACCAGTTCCTTCCAAGGCACGTCGCTTAAATTAAACGACCACCTCGGGGTATTCGGAGTCGAACTGTCGCACGACCTGAACTTTCGTCGCCATATCGAGGACAAGGCCAAGCTGGCTTCTAAAAAGCTGGGCGTACTCAAGGACGGTATTTCACGCCCGGACCAAAAGCTGCTTTTGTATAAATCGCAGATTAGGTCCTAATTGAAGTACTGCTCGCACCTGTGGGATGGCTAGACTACCAAATACCAACTTGCGCCTCTGGACTCGATCCAGCGTCGAGCCGTGCGACTAGTGAGTGACCCCGAAGTAGGAATGAGCGCCGCGCCTCCGCCGCCTAACGCGGTCGGCGCGCCGAACCGAGCGCGGTCAGTTAGTCCGATCGCTCCGAAGTAGACTTTCGAAAAAAAAACATGTGTGAAATAATACAAAACCGTGCAAAACGATATTGTTTTGGTGACCGATTCGGGCTCTACCATTAAAAAAATTCGCTGCTTTAATGAATAAGTATGCAGAATCATCTTGGACACGATCTGCATAACCTTGTATATTTTTATTGCAATGCATATATTTGTAACTTCTAGCTTGTAACTTTGTCGATTATTTCCTTATGCAGATTAGCTATGGAAAAAAAAGGAATAATTTTGGTCTCATTTTGTTCCCTAAAAATTCAAAAAAAGTCCCTCTTTACAATGCAGCCTTACAAGGTCGTCGGGCGTCGTTAGACACCTCATGGGTGGCTCGGTGCCACATTTCGCGCTTTCTATAAAAAAATGTCGTCCCATCTGGCGGGTGGTCTTCCCACACTCCGTGTTGGTTTGGTGCCCACACACAGCCGCCAGTGTAGGACACGGATATTCCAACGGCCGTCGTCTCTTCGGCTAACGTGCCCAGCCCACTGCTATATTTTGAGCTTAGCTACCCGGTGTCCAATATCGACTACTTTGGTGCGTCGGCGGATTGCCTCGTTACGCACCATATCACGTAGAGATATTTCCAGCAGTAAAGGTAATAATAGAAAAAAAATACTTACTTGATTACAGATAAACATAACAACGAGCATGTGGTTGACCCCGGACCGAATAATGTTCGGCACCGAGACTGGGATGATCATGATGGTAGAGAACGGAGAATTAAGACAGAATTGTATTTTCAAGGCTATGGATGTAACGGAGATGAGCCTAAGGAAGATCGCCGATGAGTAAGTAAATTCAAGCCTTTCCAATGTACTTACGAAGGACTTTTTTGTATAATTATATATTTATTGTATATGATTTTACAGAACTGAGACTGACAAAGCGAGCACAGCGAGCAAACAAGAATCACAAAGCGTGCAGAGTTTGCAGTCGGAGGGTTTTCCCGTCACGTCCTTTGTCAACTTTCCAAAAGGTCAGTCAACCCATAGGTATTGTCTCAGATGATTTTGTTTGCTTATTATGAGTCGGTAAAATATTTTTGTGCTTATAGTTTTGTCTTAAAATTACGAAAAACATATTATGTAGGTAGTGAGTTATTGGTTCTACTTAAATGGTAGTAGAATATCGTTTTTTGTATCATATATGTAATTTGTAAGTAGCTGTCCTTTCAAATTTTTAAACAAATGTAAAAACTTCAGTACAAAACAAGCAGCGCTTTTGTTGTCTTATGTGCAGGGTTTGCTTATGCTTGTGGCCCGGGCTACGTCCACATGTTTGAGAAAGAGTCTCCGCACTGCTGGCGCAAGAGGAATCTCTTTCGCATCTCCAGGCAGTCATACAAGTAAGCTGTATGTTAAATTCTACGGCAGTGGCAGACATTTCAATTCGGTATCTACTGCAACAATACTACTTCTATACACAGGCATACTCGCGAGCATCCGGTATGGTCACCATTGGACGCCATTCAGCACATCGCCGTAGATCCCAACCAAGAGTATCTGCTGATCACGACGCTGCGGTCTCAGCTCTACAATGTGAAACTCTTTGGACCGCATATGCTTCAGGTCGCACCTACGTCATTCACACGAGCCGCATAATGTTACCCCCTGTTGAGGTTTCCTTTATTACACTACTAGCTTTTGCCCGCGGCTTCGCTCGCGTGAAATTCGTATATAAAAAAGAAAAAAATAAGTAAGTAAGTAAGAAAGAAGGCCGAGCTGCGCTCATGCGTTACCTACCTTTATTTCGGCGCGCGGAACTATTCGGGTTGCTTGAGAGCCACATCTTAGCGTAACCGGAACTGAATTTTATTTCTGTGTCTCTACTCTTTGTCTATCCTGTGTCTCGCATATTTAAATGTTTTTTTACAAAGTTTCATCGAATTCGAATATTCGGTTTAAGAGTTATGTATGAAGGAACATACATACATACAGAAAAGATTTCTAAAAATCGTCAATTTGGTTTTAGTATCACAAAAAGAGTCTATAAATAAACGCAATTTCTCAAAAAACAAAGTAACTTACTCCATGACCATCCCTTACAGATTTATTATTAGATAGATTTATACTATAATATAATAATATAATATAGATAGGTAATATATTATAATATAGAAGAATATAATAATAATATAATATATTGATTGATATTGATAAGATGGAGGTTGCTGTTACCGCACCATCAGATACTCGTATGTATATTATGTATGAGACAGAAGGTAGACCGTGTGCCATCTGTAACGTGACATAATTAATTGTTAAGGCCCTGTCAACCCGTATTCACTATTCACCCATACTCCTCTTTCAAGGCGCCGCTTTCGCTGGTTGGAGTAGGATGCGACACAATGAATCAATCAAAAATTAGGTTTTTATTTTTTTATTCTAAAATTACGGATCGAAACAAAAAATAATAAAAAGCTACGGATTTAGATATATATTCAACAAATAAAATAATTTTATTCCAAGGCCTTGATTTGGTCACGTTGTTGCCTTAAATACGTTTTTATAACTAAATTCAGATGCATGTCCATGATTTTTTTCTATCGAGCGTGTTAATCAAAGTTGATCGAAGTTAATCAAATCGTGTTTTCAAAAAGCTATCGATCTGCGCTGATAGATCACATCACCTCACACCATCACTCTCACATCACCTTAAACGTGAGACACAAGGCCAGCTAGATTGTAGATACCTAGATCCACAATATCGTCCCATTACTCCATTATTTCCTCCTGAACAAGGTGCCATACTCATATAATTTCTACATGACAATATCTCACAGAATCCAGAGATAGCGTTCAGCGAGGTGGGAGCGGCCATGCACTACGGACGCATCAACTCCCTGTCGATGTGCGCTTGGAAGCCGATCTTCATTACTTCCGGCGAGGAGGACAAGAGTATACGCATCTGGAATTACGTGACCGACGACATCGAACTCATCAAATTGTACCAGGAGGAAATACACAGCGTCTCCTTGCATCCAACCGGTGGGTTAACATATCTATACGCTGACGACCTGCAGCTGTATAGGCGTTTCCACCCTGATGACATCAGTACGGCAGTAGCCCTTATGAATATTGACCTTGACTCAGCTTTTAGCTGGGCTGTACGTTTTGGACTCTTGGTGAACCCGACAAAAACGCAGGCAATTTTGTTAGGTACTCCAAAACTACTTGCTAAATTTGACCGTGCTGCTCTTCCAACCTTGGAATTCAACGGTGTAGTCATTCCATACAGTAAGCAAGTAAAAAATCTTGGTCTCGTCATGGATGAGACGCTTTCCTGGCATACTCAGGTTGGTGAGGTCAGCCGGAAATTGTTTGCTAGCATGCATTATCTCAAACGCCTTCAGAGTTTTATTCCGGTCTCTACCAAAATTACGCTTGAACAATCACTACTCCTACCCCTACTCGATTATGCCGATGTGTGTTATCTTGATCTTAATAAAGAGCTACTTAACAAACTTGATCGTCTTCTCAACTTAACCGTATCCGATACATCTTTGGTTTGCGCAAGTTTGATCATACATATATCAGATTTTCGAAATCGTTTGCAGTGGCTCGATATCCGCCTTCGCAGGAATAGTCATGTCTTATCACTTCTCTACTGCACATTGTTTAATCCCAATGTTCCTAAATACCTAAGTGATCGTTTTTCCTTTCTCAGCTCCCACGGGCTATCGCTAAGTTGAAATGATAACTTGGTGCTGACTATTCCTTCCAATTCTACTACATCATATTCGGACTCATTCACGATACATGCAGCTCGTCTGTGGAATCAGCTCCCTGTCAATCTCCGTCTCTCTTCTTCCATTCACACATTCAAAATTCTTTTAAAGAAGCACTTTTTGTCAACTTAATTTTTCTGATCCAAAACTATGTCTCCCATGTTCAGAGTTAGTAAATATATATAATATGTGAAAACTAAGTATATTTAGTCTATCTTCGATGTATATATCTGGTATATAGGTATAGTATTTAACTATTCATATTTAAGTTTATATCTATCTTTTGTATTCCCGTACATCTGTCATATTATAATATTTTAACTTCTCTTTCCGCCACTCACCCAGCAGTTATCATATCATACCCCAAAGGTATCCTGTTAGAAAATGCCTAGAGGCATTAAGTGTTACCTTTTGCCCATATTCAATTTGAGTGCAATAAATATATACAATACAATACAATACAATACAACATGTATTGTATTGTATTGTATTCCGTCCAGTTCAGTGTAGCCGGCACGACCGAAGGGTAGCACTGACGTGGCACCAAGTTCACCCGGTGTTATGGGCTGACATCACGGATGTTGTAGGTGATGTAGCCAACCATGTCAGTTTCAATAAAAAAAAATAAAAAATGTAGCGAATACTTTGACATTTTGGGAAGTATTTATCTTTTTTTTTATGGATACTGACACGGTTGGCTACATGGCCTACAACATCCGTGATGTCAGCCCATAACACCGGGTGCACTTGGTGCCACGTCAGTGCTTCCCTTCGGTCGTGCCGGCTACACTGAACTGGACGGAAAACACAAACTATTTACATAGTCGTTTCGACCGACCTTTCATTCAGTGCGGTGGTACCGACCCGGGCGGGTTAAACCCTACCACCTAGTAATATAAGAAGGGAGTCATATCCCTATCCCCAGTCATGTCTGATGTACTTATACTCGAAATAAACACCAAACGTACGGTAGAGTACAACTTCCGTATGTGACAGCTTTCAGTGTGAACTGTATAGCAAAAAACATATATATATAAATTAAAATTAAAACAAACTTACTGCTAATAAAAATTAAAGAAACAAGGAAATAGAATTAGAAAACGGTATACCTATGTCCTCCTTGTCTATTCTTTCACGATTCTTTCTGAAACCCGACTCTAGCATTTTCTTCTACTATGATGTGCATGTAATTTTTAAAAGCGGTAATGAAATACTTGTAAAAAACCCCTACGCAGTTTCTTGTCTCTAAAAATACAACAATATTATAAGGCTAATATTGTTTTATTTTTATTAACTAGGTACTTTTTAGTTCGAAACAACAATGTTAGTAGTTACGTTTATTTATAAGTTCTCTTTTATGCTATAAACAGCGAGACCTCACTTATTTTTAAACGGTTTTATATTATTACTAGCCTATGTTACTCGCGCTACTATGACAAATCCTTGGACACCTTACTCATCATAATGAATTCAACCGTTTTGGAGTTACCACCAAAATGGACCAGGAATCGCCCCTGATTTTAATCTCATTAATCTCAAAGTTTGGGGCTGCTGAAACACCTGCCTGCTCTTGTACTAAATACACATTGCAGGTCTTTTCGCGATAATCGGTTTTTCGGATAAGCTGCGCTACGTCGTGGTACTAATTGACGATTTCGAAGTGATGAGAGAGTTCCCCATCAGAAACTGCAAGAGATGCAAGTTCAGCTCCAACGGGCACATCTTCGCCGCTGTCAACGGAGCCGTCATCCAGATATACTCTTCCGTGTCCTTTCACAATATCTACAATTTGAAGGGCCATAATGGACAAGTAATGCATCAACTTGTTTCAAACTTGCCAAAGATGAAGCATTTTCTTATTCAAAAGCTGATATGGTTTAACATTTCAAAAATTACCGAAAGATACCTAACTTCACTAGATAGTTAGATACGAGTAAGAAAAATTTGCTAGTAATAAATTATGAGAGGTTCTAATCGTGCTTCTCAAAGACGTTCTGTTTAGATAACGTCATTGGCGTGGTCAGCGGGCGACGGAACCCTCATATCGTGCGGCACAGAGGGAGCTGTGTACGAGTGGAATATGGCCAATGGACAGCGCGTAGGCGAAATCATACTCAAAACTAACCAGTTTAAAGCTTGTGCAGTCAATGCGTGAGTTACGTTTACCTAACTTCACACAGTTCTTGTAATACTCTACTTCATACACTACATACAGTAAGTAGGTACTTTCATAAGTTAAAAGTGTTCATATTCGAATGGCTACCTATACCGTAGGCAGATTGTTCAATCTACGCCTATAGTACCCAGTCACCCCATTTTTTTTATGGTTCCGTACCTTAAAAGGAAAAACGGAACCATTATAACATCACTCCGGTGTCCGTTCGTTTGTCGCAGAGGTTTTTTTGTGTGTGTCCAGTGGCAGATTTCAAACTTCAAACATTTTTAATTTTTGAACGCGTCAATCTGTCAAAATAAAAATGGCGCCATTCGACGCAGCAAAGTTGCGGATTTTTTCGATGCTATGGAACAGTGGACTGGAGAGCATCGCGCTTTTGCCGTCGAGGCTTACTTATTAAGTGGTTTTTTCGCTAACTGAAGCTCGCCGTCCGCGTCGGCGTCGGTTTAACAATCGATACCATATATATTTTTTTTTTTATGGAAACTGACACGGTTGGCTACATCACCTACAACATCCGCGATGTCAGCCCATAACACCGGGTGAACTAGGTGCTATGTCAGTGCTTCCCTACACTAAACTGGACGGAACACACGAACTATTTACATAGCCGTTTCGACCGATGTTTCGCTCAGTGCGGTGGTACCAATCCGGCCGGGATAAACCCTACCACTCAGTAAGGTAAGAAGGGAAGGGACCTACAGTTTAACGTGGAATCCGAACCACGGTCAGCCTCCAACGGTCGGGCGGTCACCCATCCAATAACTGACCGCACCACTGAGCCACCGAGGCTGACGATCCCTTAGTCGACTTTTACGACATGCGACGGGGAGAGATGCAGTGGGGCTATTCTTTTTAAGTACCGACCCCACACGGTACAAATCAAACCGTATCCACCGGTTATCTGATGGACCATCGCCAAACAAAATTTTCGTTACTTGGATGTGCGCAACCCAAAAAAAAAATGCATCAAGAGCCTTTACACAAGCCTAAGGTTACCGTGTGGTGTGCAATGTCGGCATCCATCTTAATAGGGCCGTATTTCTTCGAAAACCAGCGCGGCCAAAATGTCACCGTGAATTCAGAGAGATATTCTGAGATGATTAATGTTTTTTTTTATGCCGGAACTGCAGAATAGTCTATATTTTAACCGAAACACTTGGTTCCAGCAGGATGGGGCTACCGAACATACGGCCAATTTGTCTATGAATGCAGTTCGACAGTTTTTTCCTGAAAAAAACATCTCTCGCAATGGCAGCATACCGTGGCCACCTCGGTCACCGGATTTGAGCCCTTGTGACTTTTTTTATGGGGATATCTAAAATCTGTCGTATACAAATCAAATCCAGGCACTGTGACAGAATTCAAAGAAAATATCCGATCTGAAATCGGCAACATTTCACAGGTTCTCTGCAAACGCGTATTCAAAAACATGCGAGCTAGACTCGATGAGTGTGTGCGGCTCAATGGTCGATATTTAGAAAACGTTGTTTACAAAAATTAAATCTTGCATTTTCATTAAAAATATTTTAAATAAACACTGTAGTTTTTTTTATATAAATTTTTAAAGTATGAAATCTGCCGCTGGACACTCGTTACTAGCTTTTGCCCGCAGCTTCGCTTCGCGTGCCTTTTTGCTCACAGCTCAGGCCGCCAATGACGTAGCGTTATTATGATTGATGCCTAAAACCATCTTGAGAAGTGACAGAATGTAACACTGAAAAGCGTATGTAAATCAATAAAGTTGTTCTCGAATTTTAGGGATATTCTTATATTGACGTAGGTTACACGGTCGTAGAAATTCCGCTTTTTTATTTGGGATACAAAACTAGCTGTGCAACTCCGCTCACGGTAAAGTCGGTTTCATATAGCAAATCGGATTGTAATCGGAAATATTTTAATTTTCTCCGAATGTGATCGCCCCACTACTCAGCTCATGTTCTTCAAGACCGGTGGATCCCCGGTACACAAGGTGGTGCACTTCCACGCATACAAATAGCTGGTGAAAACAAAAGCTGTCGGCTAGTACAAAAACGCTGTGGCCCTGGGCATAGGCTGTTGTTGGACGCCAGTGGCAGTGATGGTTTCATCCCCGGCTCTCGACTTCGGTCGGGGGTTCCTTCGGGTGGACGGGTGGTGGCTCGGAACGGCTGGGGAAAGGCTTCAGTCTGTGTTTCCCACGGGATTTATTTCGGAAGAACTGCACAGCTATGGGGCCTCGATCTGGCATACATGATCACTGTACTCGCAAGAGTGCAGGGATAGACGTCTGGATTTTATAGCCGCAAGGCTGGTATTTCTGGACGTCTATAAACAAAACGTAAGAGAGATTATAAGGGTCAGGCCGCCAATTTTGTCACTAGTGACGCAGTAGTGACGCAAAGACGTTTACGCAACGGTTGCGCAAAAGTGACGCCAAAGTCGTAGCGCAGAAATGTAAAGGTCGCGGTCACACTTGATAAAGTTTGACCACAATAACGAACCAAACTGTAGTTAGACAATTTTTTTTAGATGTACTTACATGACTTTTATTTATTGGTTATAATTCTATTTCAACTGTGTCTATTATGTTATGATATAGTTGAGCATGATATGAGCATTTTTTTAAAAACGTTTCGTACAACATTTTTAGGTACTATGACTACTAATTTGCAAATATAATTGTAATTTATTGGTAGCCTATTGATCAGTATCCCAAATAAAACCAAAATGCCCATAGTTTTATCACAAAAAAATATATATAATAAAAAACAAATGACTCCGATTTTTTTTCTTATTTTTCCCTCGGTAGTCATAAACTGGCCTACTCCCTGGTTCCCGCTTGACGTTGAGTTTTGGGACATCCTGTATAAAACAATAACTGCAACATACCTAACTTGTGACTTCACATCATAAAATATTTATGTTTTAGAGTGTACTTTTGCGCTTGAAAAGCGTAGTTCCTATAGAGCGAATAAAAGCGAGACTTTGTACACAATAGTTCCTCTCCTGCGTCAAAAAGCGTAACCCCGAAAAAGTTCCGGTAAAAGCAGTTCCTGTAGAGCGACCAAATCCATTAGATTTGTATTGACAAGGTAACTACAATAATAATATCAAAAATCGTCCGGATGCCGGTGTGCACAGAGCTTAATTTGGTAGCGCATCAGTAGTAGCGCAATAGTTACGCAACCGGTTTCGCAAAAGTGACGACAAAGTCAATATTGCGTTACCAGATCGCAAGAGTAAACGGCGATTTCTCAATAATTAACTGGGATATTCTAATAAAATATACACTGTGAGATTCGCGGAGTTTTAACGTAAAAACCGCTCTAATAATCGAAGCAAAAACTCGAAAACTTACCTTGAAAACAACGAAAAACGAGTTCAAAAAACAGTGACCACTCGACTTCTTTACACTCTTGTCTTGAGTTCCACTCTTGACTGACAGCAAATATGGTCGATTTCTCTCTAATGCCCACTGAACATGAAAATTCAGTGCTAACATTAGTCAAATCCAAATTCTACTAAGATTTTTGAAATCGCTGAAATTGGTTGCGCAATAAAGTGTCGCAATAGTAAAAAATAATAAAAAAATGTATGCAGACGAAAATTGAGAATTTTTTCTAAGAAACTGTGTTTAATGTCTTAGATAAAAAAAATCCCGATTATGTGCCGATCACGCAGATATAAATATTTAGCCAGTAACATAAGTACTTTTTTTTTCACAGACACTTAAAGTGCACCCCTAAACATTTTTTTCCTGTTTTTCACCCATTTTTTGGAGAAAAAGTTCAATTATCTCTGTTCTTTTATCAATATTTGTATATTTCTTGATTGCCTACGCTAGACAATAAGTTACTTCATGCGGTAAAAAAACAGATAGTTTCTAGGTACTATAGTTTTTGAAAAAAGCTCGCGCATGTAAAAATCCAGACGAATGTGGCAAAATTGGCGGCCTGACCCATAAATGATAGTAGAGTCATTTTCACCAACTTTGTCCCATAACTTAACACTGTAACGAAATTTTTGTAACGAAACTCTGAATATGTAACGAAATTTTATTTATAAAGTAACATTCATATGGCTTACATTTTAATGGATAGGTAAATAAAAACACAAAATGTATTGAATAACCAAAATTTATTGGATCTTGTTGGTTTATCAGTTGAATCTTGCAAAAATATAAAAACCTACTTCAAAAATGTATGAAATAATAATTCTTTTCGGACAAAAGCAAGCAAAAAAATTATGGATGAAAGAAAACATAAGTGGATAAATTCCTTTTATGCTATTGTGACGCTTTCAACTCCAGGGTCCTAAAAGAAATATTATTTCATACATATTGAAGTGGGTTTTTATATTTTTTATAAATAATGTTATGTTGAGAAAATTCCAATATGCATGGAGCTTTATACTACAAAGATTTCTTTACGTAACGAAATATAACGAAATCGTAACGAAATGTAACGACATTTTTTGCAAAAAATATCCTAAAAATTACTTCCTTGACAACAATGGAATCAAAACATTACAAAAGCACTAGATAAACGTAAGATCTATGACATATAAAATCGGGATCAATATTCTAGAACAACTTTCCGGGAAAAGGTTGTGTTTTAATCCAGCGTAACGAAACTTTTTTCACTTTTTTGAAACGACATTCTCACCTGAACTGCTCTCACTGCTTCCAAAGACGCCATTGCAGTTTTTTCGTCCACCAATAAACATCGGGCCGGTGTTGCCAACCGTATGACTTAAAGCAGCGTTCAATATCTCGATAAATCACTGCCCAAAAGCGTAACGAAACATTATGTAACGAAGCTCGAAAAAAAGTGCGACATGCAAAAAAAAAATTCATTTCGAGAAGAATCGAAGAGATATAGTCCTAATTGATAAAGAAATGTAAAATATAACATTACTCTGATTGTTTTAATATGTAAGTAAATTAAAAGAATAATAGAAACTATTTTAAAAAAATATCTAAACCTGCAAAGATCGAGAGTGACATGACGATTTTTGTATGGAGAGCAAAATCAGGGCTTCGTTAATCGTACAATTGCCAAATAATTAAAAGAAGTAGAGCTTATAGACTATTAATTCCCAACGAATAAAGATATTTTCTGTTAAATGACATTTAATGTTTATCAAATAAACAAGGAAATATAATTAATTTTTCAATTTAGAAATTGCGACAAACAATTTTTCTCAAAAGGACAAAGTTGGTGAAAATGACTCAGTATATCCTTACTCGGCTCATATGAATATATATAGCCTACTTATAAGTAGTAGTAAATATTTTTAAATACCTTGCGGAGACATGTCGTATTACATAAGTAAAAACCGTAAGTAGATTGAGCCGATCTTCCCTATGTATTAAAGATTTAACGTCTCGCGTCTGTGCGTATGTTCGCTTATATATAACTCAAGAACGACTCACTCAACCTATTCGCTTGCGGTAAGTATTTGCCTATGTTATACGACATATCCCGTTATATAGCCTCGTATATAGCATCGCATGGCATTATTCATATGAGTTGAGCAGTGGCGTCGAAAGTGAACGTACCTAATCGGAAAAGATATACCAACTCGGTTAGCTTTCACGTGATTTACTCGAATACTACATAGAGTTTTCACCGACTTTATCTCGAGCGGAGCCGCGGGCACAACTAGTGACTTATTCACACAGACGGCAGGCAATGGATTTTATATTATGTAGACAGAAGACTAAGGTCATCTGCCTCGGAGTCACGATCGACCGAAGACTGACTCTCTCACGCACCGCATGAAGCACGTTGGGGCACGAACGCTTCACACTCCGCGCTGATTGCGCGGTTTCAACTACGTTCAGTGCTCGCTACTCCTTACTCGAAACTTACTCCAATCAATGAAGCATTTCCACTCGACGTAATTCCTCTGTCGCTGAAACTTTGCAGTGTGATAAAGTAGGGTTTAAAATACACGTTTGACAAATTATCTAGGATTTTTTATATTTGGAAGTTAGGTATTTATACCTAAACATGAAAATCGCTTATAACTGCTGGTGAAAAATTGCTCCGTCCGAAATTCCTTCGGTATATGATATTATATATTAATAAGATTATATATATAACATTATCTATGAAAATTTCGATTTCGAATAGGCAGAAATTTGAAAATACCTATTTTGTATCACAACTTCTTCAGAAAAATTGCTCTGTCAATTTTAATTTTATTATATGTCTTAATTTATTTAAATATATCGCTTTTGACAATTATCTAGGAAATTTTCCTTATCGATCACACCTTTACAAATTTTCGGCAATAATTCGCTGTGAAAAATTGCTCCGTCCAAAATTCCTTCGGAATATGATATTATATATTAATAAGAGTATATATATAACATTATCTAGGAAAATTTCGATTTCGAACAGGCAGAAATTTTAAAATACCTATAAAAATTACTCTGTCAATTTTAATTTTTTTTATATCTCCTAATTTCTTTAAATATATCGCTTTTCACAATTATCTAGGAAATTTTCCTTATCGATCACACCTTTCCATATTTTTGGCAATAAACCAAGCACTGTGAAAAATTGCTTCGTCTGTTTTTATTAACTTATTAGACACAGAACATCAAAATATAATATAATTGTATATTATCCAATAAAATTTCTCCCTTAAACATGAACTTTGGAGTAGTTTCGAGTATCGCAATATAATAAAACAACGTTTAAAAAGCGCGCGCTCGCACTACACTGAACGCGGGGTGCGGGAGAGCTGCGGGGAGTGGGGAAGAATAAGCCCGCCCGCCCGCGCGCCAGCCGCTCATCGTCCCGCACCGCGACCGACGAGACGATACGTGAGCGTCGTCGATGCTCGCGGCTCGCTATTCCGCCCGCCACCTCTGTCGTCCCACCCACTACAACGCCGCTCCGCCGCCGTCCTGCCGCCTATGGAACGAAAATGTAGGGCCTATATAGTATTAGGAACTTTTAAAATTTAACATTCGTTCTGTAATTTAATTTGTATGACAGTATGTCGAAACAACTTATTAAACATATTTCATGCACGTACAGTCTGTATGTAAATAAAGTGTATACATTTTTGTAAAAAAACTATTTAAAAAATTAAAAACCGCCTTCAAAAATGTATGAAATAAAAAAAATAGAACCCTAGAGTTCAAGGCGGTCGGTTATTTTTGCTTGCTTTAGCACCGCCTTCAACTCTAGGGTTCCATTTTTTTTATTTCATACATTTTTGAAGGCGGTTTTTATATATTTTTTAATAGTTTTTTATTTCAGTTTTTTTAGTAATTTTTTGCTGTTAATGTACTGGGCGGAATCCGCCTCGCTTTCCAATCCGATCTTCACGAAATTGAAATGGGACCACACGGGAAGCACCACCTTTCAAATAAAAAAAAAACATCAAAATCGGTTCACTTGGGGACAGAGTCGCGTGTGTCCGCCTGTAAGTATCTACAGGTCGCACTCAGGCGACGCGGGGACAGCTCGATTATTCGAGCACTTGAGTAGAGCGGCAGATGAAGTGCATGTAGTTTCCCTATGTATATATATATATCCGAGGATATGGTTCTGCTTGGGGATTTTAATGCCCATCACGAGGAGTGGCTGGGCTCCGGGAGAACTGACTTCGAGGGGAGAGCCGCCTACGACTTCGCCCTGACGAATGACCTGCCTCAACTGGTAGACCAACCTACCAAAGTGCCAGACATGGACGGTCATGCACCCTCTCTGCTGGATCTTCTGCTGACAACGAACCCTGCTGGATACAAAGTCACAGTGAGCACTCCTCTTGGCTTTTCTGACCACTGTTTAGTGGGGTCCACGGTGCCATTTTTGCCTCCTCAGTCTCGTACTGGAGGAATGCGTCCAATTTGGCACTACGTGGCAGCGGATTGGGACGGGATGCGAGAATACATCACATCCTACCCATGGAGAGAGCTATGCTTCAGTTCGAATGATCCGCCGGAATGCGCCAATGCCGTAGCCGAGGTGGTTCTGGGGGGGAATGGAGATGTTCATTCCCAGCGCTCTCGTGCGCCTCGGTGGTAAAAGCCAGGCCTGGTACAGCCGCGACTGTGCTGAAGCTGTCGCAGCTAATGGCGCAGCTTATCGTGCATGGTCGTGCGCTCGTGCCAGACGCGATCCTAATGTATCCGAACTGAAGAAATAATACAACCGCCTCTCCAGATCCTGCAAGCGGGCTATCGCCAGGGCCAAATTCGAGCATATCGGCAGAGTTGGTGATAGGCTGAACCAGCACCCAACTGGGAGCCGTGAGTTTTGGTCTCTCGCCAAATCTGTCGTATCGAATTTCTACCGCTCCTCCCTTCCACCTCTACAGTGTCCTGGGGGCTCACTTGCCCACTCCGCAAAGGAGAAAGCCGACTTACTGGTGTCTCTCTTTGCGGAGAACTCCAACCTAGACGATGGGGGTGCCATCCCCCCATCCATAACTAGGTGTGAGAACTCCATGCCGGAAGTACAGTTCCGACAACGAACTGTGCGGGCTGAGCTTATCTCCCTAGACACCAGGAAGGCGAGTGGGCCGGATAGGATTCCTGCATTGGTGCTGAAACGGTGTGCTCCCGAGCTAGCTCCAGTGCTAACGCGCCTTTTCCGCCTCTATTATTTCACTTTCCGTCTGCCTGGAAATCTTTCTACGATTTATACAAAAGCAGCCTTTGGTCCGGCGTGAAGTACCGTCGCACCTTATTGAGTACGCCCAGCTTTTTAGAAGCCAGCTTGGCCTTCCCCTCGATATGGCGACGAAAGTTCAAGTCGTGCGACAGTTCGACTCCGAGGACCCCGAGGTGTTCGCTTAATTTAAGCGACGTGCCTTGGAATGAAGGAGCCGGTGTGAACGCCGCTCTCTTCGCACTGAACGCGCAAACTTGTGTCTTGGAAGCGTTGAACTCGACCAAATTACTACGGCCCCATTCGGAAATAGAGCCGAGTGTGTGTTCGAGCTCAGACACAAGTCTTCGCCTCTTCTCATCCACAATATCCCGACTGGCTGAAGGGTGACTGGTGTAGGATCCGTGTGCCGTACTGTCATCCGCATAACAATGTATGTTGCCCAGAGACAGCATATCATTGATATGCAGAAGAAACAGCGTGGGTGACAACACAGATCCTTGTGGTACGCTGGCGTTCACTGACATGGCGTCCGACGAGCAACCGTCCACTAGGACCTGAATGCTACGCCCATGTAGGAAGTCGGCGACCCAGTCACAGAGGCCAGAAGGAAGTCCGTAAGCCGGCAATTTACCCAAGAGCGACTTGTGCCAAACCCGATCAAATGCCTTGGCAATATCAAGGCCAATTGCCAAGGATTCACCATGACCTTCAAGCGATTCCCCCCAAAGGTGAGTGACGTACGCTAGGAGATCACCAGCAGATTCGCTATTGAATGTTAAGCAACGCTGGGCGCGGTCAGTACTTGGATGGGTGACCGCTGACCGTTGGAGGCTGACCGAGGTTCGGATTCCTCGTAAAACTGTAGGTCCCTTTCCTCCTAATCTTACTTGGTGGTAGGGTTTAACCCGCCCGGGTTGGTACCACCGCACTGAATGAAACGTCGGTCAAAACGGCTATGTAAATAGTTTGTGTTTTCCGACCATTTTAGTGTAGCCGGCACGATCAAAGGGGGAAGCACTGACATGGCACCTAGTTCACCCGGTGTTATGGGCTGACATCACGGACGTTGTGGGTGATCAACCGTGTCAGTTTCCATAAAAAAAAAAATCGTTTTGGCCGGAAGCCGTATTGCCGATCGCTGATGAGGTCATTCGTCTCCAGGTATTTCATGAGCTGCGTATTGATAATGCGCTCCATCACCTTACAGAGAAGGGAGGTAATCGCTATAGGTCGGTAGTTTGACGGGTTTGAGCGGTCACCCTTTTTAGGGACCCTTTGCACAAACGCAGATTTCCAGGCCGCCGGCACACGGTCATTGGAGTAGGAGAGACGGAATAGGCGCGTCAGCACTGGGACCAGCTCGGGAGCACACCTTTTCAACACTAATGCAGGAATCCTATCCGGCCCACTCGCCTTCCTGACGTCTAGGGAGAGAAGCTCCGCCCGTACAGTCCGTTATCGAAACTGCACTTCCGGCATGGAGTTCTCGCACCTAGGTATGGATGGGGGAGTGGCACCCCCATCGTCCAGGTTGGATTTCCCCGCAAAGAGAGATACCAGTAAGTCGACTATCTCCTTTGCGGAGTGGGCAAGTGAGCCTCCAGGACACTGCAGAGGTGGAAGAGAGGAGCGGCAGAAATTTGACTCGACAGATTTGGCGAGAGACCAGAACTCACGGCTCCCAGTTGGGTGCTGGTTCAGTCTATCGCCGATTCTGTCGATGTGGTCAAATTTGGCCCTGGCAATAACCCTTTTCGATGGCTTAATCTGCAAATCGGACAACTCCATTTTTGGGGGGTATGGACATTTTGATGTCGTTTTATTGGTCTAAATATTATCTATATTCTTGCAAAGCTATCAACTCCGAAAATCCTAAGTTTCAGAAAATACAGACCGCACAAATATATTGCAACTCCATCCCATATTGGTTGCAACACCGAAATTGTGACAACTTCGCTGTTGGTGACAGAGCTGTGCGTTTGTAGCATAGTAAAATATTCTTAAAAATTCTAATATTACTGTGACATTGTTGTGTGTACATTGAGTACTCGGTAAGTAGATCTATCACTATAAAGTATTATTTTTGACCGTGCTTACGATTGTAAGCAATATAACCTTCACATAATTTGGTAGTGGAGTAGGACGATTTTCCGAAAGTGTAAAATAGTGAATTTGAATTTCATCTGGGAGTTGTTTCATTTTTCATCAATCAGTTTTTTCGCTCTCCTGTAAAATTACCCAAAATGGTGTTGTCCGATTTCAAATTAAGCCAACGTTTTGCAGGATCTGGAGAGGCGGTTGTATTCCTCCTTCAGTTCGGATGCGTTCGGATCACGTCCGGCACGAGCGCGCGACCATGCACGATAAGCTGCGCATTTAGCTGCGACAGCATCAGCACAGTCGCGGCTGTACCATGGTTGGCTTTTACCACCGAGGTAGACAGAGGCGCTGCGAATAAACATTTCCATTGCCCCCAGAACCACCTCGGCAACGGTATTAGCGCATTGCGACGGATCGCCCGAACTGAAGCAGATCTCTCTCCAAGGGTAGGATGCGAAGTGTTCTCGCATCCCATCCCAATCTGCTGACGCGTAGTGCCAAATTCGACGCGTTCCTACATTACGGGACAGAGGAGGCGAAGATGGCACCGTGGATCCCACTAAACAATGATGAGAGGAACCCAGCGGGGCTCTTACTGCGACCTTATATCCAGTGGGGCTCGTTGTCAGCAGAAGATCCAGCAGAGAGGGTTCATGACCGTCTATATCTGGCAGCCAGGTGGGCTGGTCTACCAGATGAGACAGGTCATGCGTCAGAGCGAAGTCGTAGGCGGCTCTCCCCGCAAAGTCAGTTCTCCTGGAGCCTAGCCATTTTTTTTTATCGATAGCGCGACTTGTGGCATCGTTACACCTACAAGTAGGTGTCTAACGATGCCCATGGACATTCTGTGATGCACGGGGATTGCGAATGTCATGCCGGCCTGACAGGAGCCTTTTCACGCCCCTTTTGAAAAACCCTAGGCTGTACTTGGGAGGAAATAGATGGGGAGGGAGTGCGTTCCACATTTTCCCGGTTCTGTGAATAAAAGACCTACAGAACCGGTTGGTTGGCGCATGCGTGGTAGGTCGATTGAATAGGGGTGCATCCCCTGCCCAGCACGCGTTGTGCGGAGGTGGAATGGGGACGACGGAATCGCGTTAAACAGCTCCTCCGAACACTCCCCATGAAATAAACGATAGAACACACTCAGGGAGCCGACGTCCCTACGGAGTTGCAGTGGTTCTAAGTCGCGGGACACCACGGGGTCACCCAAAAGTCGCACGGCACGACGCTGGATTGAGTCTAGCGGCGCAAGCTGGTATTTAGCTGAGCCATCCCACAAGTGCGAGCAGTACTCCAAGCAGGACCTAACCTGTGTTTTGTACAACGTCAGTTTTTGGCCCGGCATGAAGTACCGTCGCACCTTGTTCAGTACACCCAGCCATGCCTCGTGATGGGCATTGAAGTCTCCAAGAAGAACCAAATCCGCGGTAGGGAACCGCTCTTGGACTTTGTCTGCCGCTCCACTCAGGTACTCAAATAACCGAGCTGTCTCTGCATCACCAGAGTGCGACCTGTACAGACAGGCGTACACCCGCGAGACCGTTCCCAGATCCTCGTGGACCCAAAGTACTGATAGCTCGGAGTCCTCAAGGCAGCGCAGGCGACGACAGCAAATATCTGCCCTGACAAACAAGCAAACCCCGGCTCGCGACCGGAAGGCTTCTTCCAGGGTGTAGCCGGGGTAGTGCAGGTCGATATATTTGTGATTCCGTCAGGAAAAGCAAGGCCGGCTTCTTCGTCTCCAGGTGGTGATGGACGGCATTCAAATTGGTATGCAACCCCCGCACGTTGGTCGAGTCAACGCTAAATAGTGGTGTAAGGGTGTGCACCGCTGATTGAAACTTTTTTTCCTTTTTTTTTGCTGCCATGATTTTTGTAAGAGGGAGGGAAAGAGCATGAAAGGGTGGCTGTGGTGATTCACGGGCAAAGCGTGGACCCTAGCTTCATCGCTTACTACTCAGGTTAGTGTTGCGCCGACACGGAAGACGGAAAGGCCCCCGGTCCCCCCGGGAAGTGGCCGCCGGAACCCCTACTCCGGTCACCAACCGGTACGACGTACCACTCCGGGATTATGCGCCGGTTGACCGGGGCAGCCTCTCGCGTTGGTTAGACGCGATTGGGCTCCTGTACTACCCGGCGGGCGGCCAGCGGAATAACCCTTTAACCGGGTCTCCCTGTCAACCGTGTCGATGCGTCACCTCTGAACAGCGAATCCGCGTCGGGATCACTGGCCTACTCCTCACCACAGCCAACCCCACCTGCTACTGGGTCCCCGGGAAGTACACCGGAACACAGCGAACTGTTATGCCGGTGTAATTGTTCCTCCCGGGGTGTGGTGGCGAACCCAGCCGATCCGAAGATCTCCCACACGCTGATTGCTTTTCATTTGGCACCACCCAGGAGGCACGTGTGACTTTTATATCGGATTTCTATTATTAATAATTTTAATTTTAATAGGATTCATTTATTATGTTTCATATTATTTTATTTTCTAAATAGAAAAATTTTAAAATGTGTGAATGTTAGTTTGTGACTTGTATATGTTATACAAATAAATATTCTATTCTATTCTATTCTATCTTCAATGGTTACGTTAGGCGGCGCGGCGTAGGCATCTGCTTGGACGACGACGTCGAACTACACTCTGACGATATGTCGCGATCACTACGTAGTAGGTACATTGAGCCACGTCGAAAACAGCAATTTACTTTACTTCGCGGTCGTGAACTGACACATTCGTCGCGGTAGTGAACTGAACTGAACTTATTTATTATTAGGCGTTCTGTTTCATAGAACGTAGACATGTTTGATTTTATTTTTAGAAAAAGAACTCTTATTTCCAATGAAATAAGACTCACTATAGGTCCCCAAAGGCAAACCAACCACATAAATTGATTCCATTTTTGCAATATACCGTTTGTTTTTATTATAAATGCCAAAAAAAACCACATAAATTGGTTCCACTTTGCGATATACAGTTTGTTTTTATTATATAATGCCAAAAAGAACCAGATATCTTGGCTCTGTTTTGATAAATACTTTTAGCGTACTTCATTAAAAACAAAAAAGTCCATCTCGCTTAGATGTTTTACGCAAAAAAAAATCTGACCAGTTAGCTAGTACCAAGTAGCATAATTCTTTTCTGCTGTTGCGATATATGTACCTCAATTGGGCGGATGGTTCTTAGACGAATGTGTAGAAACCCATTAGTATCATACCAAGTAGCCTGCCTGGGTCTTTTCTGCAAAAAATAGAGGGGTGATTAGCTCTCGATTGGTATATTTAACTCATTTTTAACCAATTTGTGGGTTGGTGCCTTTTGGCATTTATATGGTAAATTTTTCTGAAGAAGTTGTGATACAAAATAGGTATTTTCAAATTTCTGCTTATTCGAAATCGAAATTTTCCTAGATAATGTTGTATGTATACTCTTATTAATATATAATATCATATTCCGAAGGAATTTCGGACGGAGCAATTTTTCACAGCGAATTATTGCCGAAAATCAGTAAAGTCGTGATCGATATGGAAAATTTCCTAGATAATTGTCAAAAGCGATATATTTAAATAAATTAAGACATATAAAAAAAATAAAATTGACAGAGCAATTTTTCTGAAGAAGTTGTGATGCAAAATAGATATTTTCAAATTTCTGCCTATTCGAAATCGAAATTTTCCTAGATAATGTTAATATATACTCTTATTAATATATAATATCATATACCGAAGGAATTTCGGACGGAGCAATTTTTCATCAGCAGTTATAAGCGATTTTCATTTTTAGGCATTCATTCATTTTAATACCTAACTTCCAAACATCAAAAATCCTAGATAATTTGTCAAACGTATATTTTAAACCCTACTCTATCACACTGCAAAGTTTCAGCGACAGAGGAATTAGTCCGAAGAGCCCATACAAGGAATTTCCTCGTTTCCTGGACTAACTCGCCATATACAAGACCTACATCAGATACGCCTCGCCGCCCGCCGGCTTGGCGGCGGCGGCGGCGCGGCGGCTGGGTGCTTGGCGCTTGAGATCCGTTTCAGCAACCCCATGCACACCATGACAGATAGGTCAGCAATGACTAGCCAGGCAGGCCACCGAAGGAATGGGGCAAGATTTTTAAAAACCCAATCCAAAGAGAGCGCGGAAAAACCACTAGGATTATTCGTCCGTTACACTATTTCTTAGTTAGCGAAAATTTACTATTTTTTTTTAATTTTATAAACCTAGTTACTTTTCTAGTAAGTATATGAAGTAGTAGGAAGTTGTTCAGATGAACAATTCAAAATTATAAAGTTAGCAAATCAGACCGTCTTCATTGAGTTCCACACATAAGCACTCCACACATAATACATAACACATATTCCTGTGATTTTGGGATAATATACCTACCTCCATGCTCATCCATGTAATCATATAAACTTTCACTAAAATTTTCATACGCTCGCTCATTCATTCGTCGCTAAGCACTTAGATATTCGGGGCGCGCCGTGCAGTGCAACAATCTGGCGCGTGTAACGTTGCGAAAGATGTACTGCCCTTTAATGTTTTATTCTAGTTTAAATAACACCTAACAATTGCAGCAACGGAAAAACTACCTATGCCGCGGGCACCGATGGTGAAATAAAAGAGATAAGCGCCAGCACGATGCGTAGGAACCTTCCCACCATCGGTTGCGCCTTAGACACCGTGCTCCTCTCCCGGTCAGATCTCATGTTGTTTTTGACCGGGGGCCTCGGCGGAGTGACCGGGGTTCAACTCCCTCTTCTCGACAAGGCCATCTTCAACGAGTTCCACATGCACAACAAGAAAGTAACATCAATAGCTCTCTCCTACGACGATCAGATGCTGGTGTCCGTCGCAGAAGACGCGTCCGTCTGTGTGTGGCGACTGACAAACGCAGATGGGAGAGCTATTGCGTTGGACAAAGATTTTGCCTATTCAAAGGAGATATTGATCAGTAAGAAGGATCTTCAGGAGAAAATAAATAATATTAATGTGAGTAGTTATTTATTTTCCCACGAAATATTATACATGTATTAGACCAAAATAGTTTGTCTCCCCCTTGGTTAGAGAGTGCGTTAGATAGTGAATTCATTAGTAGTGAGCAGCTCTCAAGAGGTGTTGTGATCTTGCAGCTTCTCTCGACGAGGATGTCGGAGTTGGAGACGGAACAGGCGTACCAGATGCGGCAGGCAGCCGCCGCACACGCCGACAAACTCAAAGAAGTACACGAGGGCTATGGAGCGGCTATACATGAGCTCAAGGAAAAAAATGAGGTACGGTATAAATATAACGAAAACGATAACCTAATAAGATAGAGCATCTAACTATCTTTGTACTTTTAAAAATTAATTATTATTTTTATTCCAGCAAATGGACAACGAACACACACACGAGATAGGAATGATTCAGCAGGATATCGTTAAATTACGCACGAACCATGAGCGAGCACTGCAGAATTTAGAAGCTGATTTTAATGTGAAGCTCATCGGGGAATATGACAAATATCAAGTATGAACAAACAGTTATTTAAAGATCTTGGTTACGGACTGGACTTGATGCAGCATGCTGCCAGTGATCAAAAGGAGTTGTTCAGATTTAGGTGCAGAATAACTCGGCTGCAGTAATTTTCACATTCAAAAATATATGTCTAGTATTCAATCAATGTGTATACTATAAAGCTGGTGACGCCTGGCTTTCATTATAGCTAATACCTTTGATGATTTACACTTCCTTTATTTCATAGGGCCTGGAGGATAAAACTGCGCGCATGAGACAGGAATACGAACAACGCCTAGAAGACCTGGCTAACAGCAAACGGCAAGCGTTGTACGACACACACAATGCATTCACACGACAGCTGGAGGCCAAAGACGTTTTAATTGTTGAGGTTAGCTTTCATCAGAATATCACCATCATCAAGAGCAGTAATAGGTATCTTACCTACCATTTTCTTCGTCGTCGGTTCCACAGCTTTCATGGAGGAATAGGCTGGTTGGGGTAAGCCAAGGATTTGCGAGCCTTCATTCATATCACCTACATTATAGCTCTTGCATTACCAGCTACAGCGTTATCTATTAGTCATCCCGCTATATGTCTCGACGAGGCGTCTGCCAATTTTATTTTTATTTTCAAGTTATACATAATAATAACTTACCAGAACCACACTTGTTTCTCAGCTCCAAGAGCAAGCGGACTCTGAGAAGAAAGAGCACGAGACGATTAAGACCGCTATCGAAGAAGATGCTGATCGAGAAATTATCGAGATAAGAACTTCGTATGAAGCACAGTTGAGGGAAGAGAAGGATGCCAATGTCAGACTCAAGGGCGAGACCGGAGTGATGAAGAAGAAATTGATTACAGCCAGCAAAGACATAGATGAGTTCAAACACCAAGTGTCACAGCTGAAAGGTTGGATTTTGCCGGAACGGTGTTTCCATTTTTTCTTTTCAATCTTACCACCAGGCGGCGTTGGTAGTGGCAATCAGAGTTTGAATTTTATTTCCATAATAATTAACTTAACTTTTATTTTTATTACCCGATTGCGCGAAACAAAATGAGGGTAATGTTTTTTTACATTCTTTGTCAAGTCAAGTCAATCAGTAAGACCTTTATTTCAGCCGAACACAAGCAGTTTCAGAAGGTGATACAGTCTCTGGAACGTGACGTGGCCGACTTGAAGAAGGAAATAACTGAAAGAGACGGAACCATACAGGAGAAAGAAAAGCGAATTTATGAATTGAAGAGAAAAAATCAGGAACTCGAGAAGTATAAATTCGTTCTAAATTTCAAGATTACAGAACTTAAAAACCAGGCGAGTACTTACTTATAATTTATATTAATTTTATGTAACAATAGCTGAGGCCCTGCCTCCGCTCGCTCGTTGTTCTTGTTTGAAAAAGCCAGTTTAGAGAAGGTACCTAATCAATTCCATTCATTATATAATTTCACATACCTTCATACATATACATACATTCCAAGTATATACATATATTATTCCAAATTCAATTCAAACTATTTAATTAACTTTTTGGTCACACGGTACAGCATAGTACATTTCAATTTATTGAAATTCGTTATAAACATTAATTACACAACATACAAAAGAAAATCACAATACAAATAATAGGTACATACATGATGTCACAGTTCGACTGGATTTGCTTACCGTACAGACGCGACGTACTCTATAGGTACGGTACAGGCACGTCAATTTTACAGTTATTATTATATGTATTGATGTTGAAGATGGATGATATTACTGACAATTTGGAATATGGCAATTAAAAGTGTATTTGCATCAAATTAGATAGCACCAAAGGAGCGAGAAATAATAGAGCTAAGAGCTCAGATTGAAGATATGGAAAATGAAGAAACTAAATTACTAAATATAAAGAAAGAACTGGGTATGTGAGAGCATGCACGAATGTGAAGAACCACATTTTTGTGTAGATTTAAATGGCACTGACACGAACTAATTTTATATGGCTTTTGATTGATATTATAATCCTAGGGTTATATTATAACATCAATTCTTTATACACTAAAATACTCGCTCTAGCACTTAAAATGCTGTAAACATTAACTAACTCGGTGTTTTAAAGACGTTTTTTTAGGTACTTGTATTTAGAAAAGAAAAAGAAACAAATATATAAAATATTAGTTGATTTGCTTTGTAATGTTTGTCTTTCTCAGATAGAGCCAAGAGAGCGCGATATCAAAGAGAAAAAATTACGAACTCTTGATTTGGAAGTATCTTTAGAACATCTATTAGAGCAAAAAGCCTATCGCGGTATGATTTTAGAAATTATAAATTATTTCTTTTTCTTTTGTATGTTGTACATGTATAGACTTGTAATGTTAGATTTGATTACACTTGTGCAATTTTGGTATTGAAGTTCACCTGTAGAATTGTGGTAGTCCATAGTATTTTTTTTAGATAAGCTAGTAAGTACTAAAAACATGTCATATTATAATATATAATTCGAAGAAATAGTTAACTATCTAACGTAATTGGTTTGCACAATATTATCTTGTCTTTAACTCAACAGAGTTGAAGTTGGGTCAAGTCAATGAGAAGTTGAACTCGGCAAAGAAAGATTACTTAAATGAATTGGAACAAACATCGTCGCTCAAGATGACGCTGAAAAAAATTAAAATAGACCTACACGATATGACGGCTAACTTTCAAGATGCTATGAAGCTGAAGACAAGTGTAAAGGTGATGTCACTATTTTCAACATTCCAACTGTGTCCGTTATGATTATGATTTATAGTGTGAGACAAGTGTGAGAGTTACTTGCGCTGAGCCCTGTTGTCAAGCTAGTCTTTGAATATTATCAAGGTTTTCCTTGCATGTTCTCTGTCGGTTGGGTCTTATGCAATGCCGTGTGCCGTATATATATATGCCGTGCAATAAATCCCTAGGTTTCCACCGGCCTAACCACGGTTGTATACAGCCAGTGTTGATTTTAGCCGCAGGCCCCACTTGATCCCACTAGTTGAGAGCAGGTGCCCAAAGCTATTTTGGCTTTCCGGGTTATACTATACCTATAGTCAATGTGAGTATTCCAGTTGAGTATTTGATCCAGAATTACTCCTAGACCTCACTGGAGAATTGTAGTTTTTCTGACATGTGTTGGTTCTTTAAGTTTATCCAACTTTCTTTTGTGGTTAAAGGGAACTATAAGCATTTTATCGGTATTAACGGATATCTTGTAGTCCGTAAACCATCTTTCTACTTTGGGTCCGGCCCTTTGTTGTGTCCAGGCACTTGCCTACCAAACCAAAGCTGGCGTTATTTAGGTCACAGATTAAAGTGTCGACAACAATCGACCACGCAAGTGGAGATAGTAGTAAAGTCACACTCAGTCAGTCGTCCAGAGGTTCAGAATGTGTTGGAAAAAAATATATAAACTATACCTACCTACTGAATACCTATATCTATTCATAGCTTCAATATAAATTTAATATTGGATGTACTTTCTGTTGAAATAACAAAAAAAAAACTAGGAAGCGCATTTATTTTCCCTCAGGCATTATTCCAAAAGTACGTAGAAGATGAAGAGTTTGTGCGCGGGCGAGCGGCGGACGACGAGGCCACTCGAGAGTTCAACCGACAACGCGACCACCTCGAGAGACAAGTCGCCGCGCTCAAGCAGCAGCTCACCAGCTCTCTCGGCGGCGCCAAGACTGACACCACCAAGATTATGGACGTACGTCTTAATCTTCAAATCTCCTTCATATAAGTTTTAAGGTAATCTTACCTACTTGACAGTGGCGATTCCTGCTGCTGAGTATTGGGTTGGCTCTGGCTAAGGAATTTTTTTTTTTCATAATTTCATTCATATCATAACTTACGCGTTAACTTATTTCTACCACGATGAGTTCAAAAACTGAAAGAAGATTTCGATATAGTTTATAATATATATTATTATATATTTAGATACGTATATATATTTCCTTTTGCTGTCTTTATGTACGGACTTTAAACTCGCAAGGGCAACCGTTTTGAATACCTAATTAAGTTTTTCAGAAAATGCCCTCGTTGAGAATGGTTTTTCGCACTGGAGTTTGCCATTATTACCAATAAAGTAGTAATATTAACAAGTATCTAGTAGGTAGGTTTGACTTGACTATGAGGAAGCCAAGAAGATTCGACTTATAATTATTTTTTAATGAAAGAAAGAGAAATGATTTATTCTTCAAAAATGATTTACAAAAACAATTACCAAATATTGATAAACACATACATGCGACGAAAAGGAGCCCACCCACTCAGTTGATTCACTATGCAAGACTGTGAAGCTGATTTTCATGGGCTCCCCTGTCCAACTCATGTTTGGAAAAAATTACGTAATCATCATCTCAGGTCAGGAGGATCTCGCTAGCTAGACGGTTGGATCTAGGGCCAGATGCAGAAGGTGGTCTTGCTTGCTCGACACCGCTTGGATTGTCCTGGGGCCCGACCATCGCTAGCTTGGGCTCGCTCTGCCGCCGCGCTGATGGCAACTCCGCTTTTTTTTAAATAATAGGTACATATACCACACGCTCACGATCCAAATACTCCCGACAATCGGGGTAAGCAGAGTAACTGGTGTTGTGCTGCAAGGACTCTGGTAGATACAGCACAACACCGACCGCCACGTCTAGCAAAGCCTGAATGCTTTGCTAGACGTGGCGGTCTGTGTTGTGCTGTATCTACCAGAGTACTATCAAGCAGCAAGTAAGGCACGAAATCCCACCTACAATCCCAATCTCAGCTACATGACTCGGTCAAAGGACCGTGCCAAGGTGAGAGGTTGCTATCCTGCCGCCCTTTAGCACGGCACCTTGTTCTTATCCGTATTAACGGGCTAGACAGCCTAGCAACAGTCCGCAAATCTGCTGGCATGGCACCTAACTGAGCGTGGTTTCGTGAGGAGAGGTGATTTTGGCTCTGTCGACTGCACCATTGATCTGGATCTCGGCACAGCCACCCATGCTGGTTTACATAAAAAAAAAATCCTTAGTCGCCTTTTACGACGTGCATGGGGAGAGATGCAGTTGGGCTATTCTTTACGGTAATAATGTTGTTTAAATTGTAAATAATATTATTATGTAGAATTAATGCAAAAGTGTGTCAATAACTGAATACAATAATATGAGGCTAACTTAGCTTAGCCACAACTGCGTGACGAGGGTGTATCTGTGTGTGAATGATTGTGTGAGTGAATATAGGTGTCGTGTGTGCACGTGTCCGAATCTTTGAGAGGGTAGTACGTATTTACTTTTAGATAGAGGGAAGATAGTTTTCATAACTCTTTAAAGGTAGGATATGTCATAGGCGTGACGAGGGTTGGTTCAACCCCTAGTAAAATTGATTGAACATTCACCATTTCTACAGGAAAACTGAAGTGAATTAAATTGACAGGAGAACTGTACCCTTCTGACTGAGATAAACAACCTGAGGGCGGAGCTGAAGCGAGCGCGCGGGCGGTGCTCGGAGATGGAGTCCGTGCTGGGGCTGTCTGCGCGCTACGTGCCGCCCGCCGTTGCACGCGCTCAGCTCTCGCGGCTTACAGAGGACCGCGACAAGCTGGACCAACGCTTCAACATGAAGATGGAAGTGAGTTTAGGATTTTAGTTTATTTTATTATTTTATAGTACACACCACCCACAATAGCAACAGATTAATTTTAAAACAAATGTTATTGCAGAACTAAGCAGGATAATGCCTCAATAAAGTAACAGTCAGTTGAGGATACAACTGGGGCAGGGCGTATAGTGCACGCACACAGAGTAGGTGTAATGCGACACCGATGTCCGTCGCACGCATGTCACAAAATATATGTGATAGTATGGAACTTACACTACACTCATTTCTGTCTTGCTGTGTGGTGTTCCATACCATTCTAATATACAGGATGTAACAAACTTATAACACTATTAATTTTGCGTCAATGGTTAAAAAGAGACACTCGAAGGATTTTAACAAACTATTCTCTAGGTATATAAAAACCTAAATAAATGTTCCTTCAAAAGTAATGAATGACTCATGGAGATATTGACAAATGCACCTATTGTTTATTCTATGGCAATTACATGTGAATTGAATTGTATTGTGCAGGAAAGAGACCAGTCGATAGCAGCGTTGAAGGAGGAGATCGAGCGTCTTATGAACAAGATGCGATGTCTCGAGACAAAGGATGATACTGCTCACAATATTCCAGAAAAGGATACAAACTAAAATATACTGCGGTACATACAGCACACTAAGTCTGCACCATCAGTAATATCGTGTTTTGAATAAAATTTGTCCATTGAATTTTAGTTTAAATTTCTGTATTTACTTCTTAAAAAAGTGTGAGTGAATTAAGAAGAATAATTATTATAAATTTTTATAATTCTTTTTAATGATATATGATCAAGAGAAAAGGAACTTCAATTTTTTTTAGCATTTTAAGATGAATGAAGTAGGCAACAGAGAAGTAAATTATTTAAAACAAAACCAGTTTTGAAAATTATTTATTAATACAAAAAAATTAACAAAAATCATATCTCTCTTTCTATAAAATTGTTTAAGAATAGCCAGCTAGAACGTTTCTCATACACCTAACCATTACAATAACTATCACCTTACCTATCCTGTCACTAGGTGTTTACATTATACATTCAAAACAAATGATTGCAACCATATAGTGCAGCCTCCAATGAGTTAATTGTTTGTAAAATATGAGAGGCCCGGCGTAATCTGACTTCTGATATGTGTTATAGATACCAGGCTTCGATATGACTGATGTTTCCAGTGAGTATTGTGGTGCCTTAATTCCCTCAATTGGGTCAATATTGTTAGTATACTTACTTTAAAACCAGCAAAGTGCGAGTCGGATCCGCACACTTGATGTTTCCGTACTGCCAAGTAATTGGTTGGTTTTTATTCATTGCTGGTATACCTTAGAGTTTGCACTATAATCACACCTAGTATGAGGATTGAAAGTATTATCGTTAAAAAAAAACAAAAAAAATATTAAATATATTTTTCCACTGAAGACGACATCATGTCGAAATATATGCAAATGTGTGATTTTTTTAATAACTATATTGTATAAATAATAAAATAAAATAACAAGCCATACTATTGGTATTAATAAAAATATATTTCAATCTATTATCAAATAGACCAAAAACAAACAGAAGACCAATAGAATAATAGATAGAACAATCAAATAGACCAAAAACAAAACAAAAAACATTGAAAAAAACAGGTTTCTTGTATTGGGACCCCCCTCCCCTTAATTTGAAATTATAGTTCGTTTTTTTATTGTTCGTCTGATTCCCTGTGATCCATACGGATATGGAAACATAAAAAATACATCAGTCTAGTCAGTCAGCGTGTGGACAGTCAGTCCACGCTGCTGGACATACGCCTCACCAAGCCACCACAATACTCACCGGCAACGGATCGCTAAAACACATATCAGAAGTTAGATTGCGCCCCTCATATTTTGTCCACAGAACTCCACTGGGAGTCCGGTCTATAAGTTGTTTAACTAGTTTGTGTGACTCAAAGAACTCTCACACTTTATGCAAATAATTTGCCGCCCGCACACATAACTCTCTCTCTTAATAATGTTCTGATTTTCTACTTACCCACTAAAACACTTCTTCAAATAATTTTGAGAAAGTCATCGAACTACTGATCTATTGAATTGTATTTATCCATTCCCAAAGTAACCCCCAATTTATATAAATGCTTTTGAAATTGTCATGATGAGTTATAATGACCTAGTGTGTTTATGAGATGCGGAATGGTTTGTGTAGCACTGTGAGTTACTACTAAATTAAAACCTATGAACATTAATAACATAAATGCAGACTCATAGGATGAACGGAAGAATAGCTTTACGGCCCTTGGGGTAGTCTGGAAATTCCTTCTTATAGTTGCGATGCTTGCCGAGGGCCCACACCGCCATCTGGTAGAGACCGGCTGCTGCGAATATACCAGCTGCAATCACACAACACCCTCTCCTTAGTTATGTTTTTGCAGATTGTCCTGTATCTTCATGTGTCACACACGGCTAAGATCTGATAATATTATGGAACTTATACATTCAGATAACAGTGCAAAATTGGTGCAAAACTGTCCATTCACCCGCTCCTTACTAGGTGGTAGACTCAAATTGTAGCCGACTGGGTTGGTACCACCGTACTGGATGTAAGATGGCTGCATAGCAGCCTCAACTGTGTTCTCCTCTAGTCCAGCATAGCCAGCAATTCAAAGGGAGATCTGCTGTATGGCACCTACCTCATGGAGGGAACATTGGCTGGTCGGAGCATGTTTTTTTTTTATGGAACCTGACACAGTTGGCTACATCACCTACAACATCCGTGATGTCAGCCCATAACACAGGGTGAACTAGGTGCCATGTCACTGCTTCCCTTCATTTCATGTCGGCTACACTAAACTGGACGGAAAACACGAACTATTTACATAGCCGTTTCGACCGACGTTTCGTTCAGTGCGGTGGTACCAACCCGGCCGGGATAAACCCTACCACCTAGTAAGGTAAGAAGGGAAGGGACCTACAGTTTAACGTGGAATCCGAACCACGGTCAGCCTCCAACGGTCGAGCGGTCACCCATCCAATCACTGACCGCGCTCAGCGTTGCTTAATAACAGTTGACTAACCAACCGCGCCACTGAGCTACCGAGGCTGACGAATTTTCTTTTCTTATCCCTTAGTCGACTTTTACGACATGCGACGGGGAGAGATGCAGTGGGGATATTCTTTTTAAGTACCGACCCCACACGGTACAAATCTACAAATGTACTTATCTTTCCCCCTCTGACTTACCTGCCTATGATTTATGATTTGAAGTTGAGTGTTAATGCCCTGAGCTCTATTATAACTGCGACCTAGATAGATCTATTGTGATCTCTCATCTCTCAATAGTTCAGACCAGATAACTATCAAGCAGCAAGTTCGGCACGCAGACCCACCTGCTGCGTAACTCAGTGGAATAACTGTGCCAAGAGGTGGCTAGCCTGTCGCCCTTTATCTTGTCCTCATCCCTTATTAGCTTTTTACGACATGTACAGGGAGAGATGCAGTTGGGCTATTCTTTTTGAGTACCGGCCCCACACGGTAATCAATCATACTAGAGTAAAAAAAAAATTCAACTGAAAATACATACATTATAGTAATTTATGAGTAAATTCAAACTGTACTTTGGATTCTTCAAGGTTAATTAGGCACAGGTTAAAGTACAAATCAACTTACTTTGCATTAAAGCATTGTAATGCATGGCACGCGCATAATACAAGTTGAATAACATCGCGCAGGCAATCCGCCGATACTGACAAGTATTCAATCTGAAGTAAGTTCTTGTAGACACAAGTAGGTACATACGAGTATGGGTTCCGCTGACATTACTTTATGCTCAAGGTGAAACTATCATGAGTGCTAGTTTCAAGGTGTTAATGTGAGATTTTTTTAATGTATTCTGAGTACAATTGACGAGTTTAACACACATATTTTTTTCTTATGTGTTCGAGTATTTATCCAACCTTGGGCAAGGAATAAACCTTTCCTTGAGAAATCACCAACATACATCTGCCAATGAAATAAAGGAATCTTCAATGAGTTATTATTATTGATATTTCGTACTGATAAATATTATCAATATATAACAATACAATTGTTAACTTTGTGTGTTGCAACATTGACATTATTTACAAAACAATTAATAAGGAGACGAAAAAACTACTGAAACCAAATTAGGATGGAGGTTTCAGAAAAATATAGGGATTAATTTCAAGTAACATATTATAGGCCAGACTATTATGTCTACCGAGGTTATCAGGTAGCCCAGCGCCTCAAATAGGCTGGGCAACAAATAAACAAACAAACAATTAAGTAGCACAAAAGGATTTGACTGCTAGCAATTGTTATTTAACGTTTATTGAGCATTCTTGGTAGTAAGACTGCACTCCAACTTGTCACAATTTGTTCTATCCGGTGTTTCTTCTTTGTGTATGTTAATCCAACCAGCAGACTATAAGTGTTTTTACCACCCGTGAATGAATTATAAGTAAATTCCCAGACTGACCTGGAGCGCACTTGGTCATGATAGTGAAGAAAGCCCAAGAGCCAAACTCGTAGGTATAGTTGGGGCAGGAGACCAGGTTGAACATGCGCGACAGCGGATTCGCGTCTGGCACGGGAATGCGGCGCACCTTGGTGCCGGGCGGACGCAGGTTGCGCAGAGTCAAGTGTACGCTCAAGTTGCCCAGCTCGCATAGCTGAAATTTTATAGGAGTTGCAGTTTAGCAACTAACGTAAAAACACGATCGAGTGGATGACACAAAAGCAGAATCAGTTTGAAGTGCATCTGATAAGCGTTACTTGTGAACCTGAAATTTTGCTGGTGTGACAACTTAGCGAATAGGGACAAAACAAGGTTTTATAAAAGTCGAATTTTTTACAAGCAAAGTTGTGACAAACACAATATATAATAACAAATATTATGACTTACAGTGAAGCCGAGAAGTCCCGTGTAGAAGTAGGCTCCGCTCGGCGGAGTGTAGAGGGGATGGTTGACGTGGTAGGCGACGTACAGCGTGAAGAGCCAGTAGTAAGCGCAGTTCTTGAACAAGTTGCGCACGGGCATGGTGCCGTGCGAGAACCGGTGCACGAACAGGGTCTCCAGCACTCGCTTTGCGTAGTGTACCGTCCAACACACAGCTGCCACTCTGAATGGATATACATTTTTCAAATTTTTTTTGTTGGGTTTATCCCTTTATCAGGATTCAGGATAGGCAAAGGACTGTCACCATATAGCGTAGTCTGTTGTAATTAGTTTTCATATATTAGATGTTTTATATATTATTAAAGTTCTATCTTGATATCGTGCAGAATTATAAGGTATATATTTAAAATGTTTTATAGTTATCTTTCAACATTTAATACAATGTATATGAAATTGGCATTTCTATGTTTTTTTATTATTTAGATAACAGTTAATTGAATATGATAAATGGATGAATTCTATAAAATAAATTACATACTACTCCCTATTCGGAGAGAGAGGAAAAGTTAAAACAATTTCTCATTGGAAAAAAAGATCAAAATGAATGATTTTATGCAAATGGTGTTCTGGAGAAAGAAAAATAAGAAATAAATATTATGTATTTACTAACGTCGCAGTGGTGGACATTGTGGAATCAACGGTTCCATACAGGAACCACGGTCGCTGGTACGCCCACAGGTACACAAACATCGGCCCCGCATACTCCGCAAGGAACACTGACTTCCATGAGATCTGCGGGCCCAGGTCTTTCACATACAGCTTGCCCCCGGCAGACACTTTGAGTGCCTTTAGCGTGTCCTCGTCGCGCAGGGATTTGCCCTTCGCTTCGAGGCGGACCGACTGCCGGTCCGGGTACAGGGACTTCTTCACCGTCTTGTGAATCTCGTCCTTCACTTGGGCGATCGTCGTGTCGCCGCTGACGTGCACCTTCCCCAGCGGCTTTGAGCCGTAGGCGCTCAAGATCTCGATCTACGACAATGCACATACATGTTGATGATGCAGATGAACTACACTTTCCTTCCGTTCGAGATCAGTCAGATCAGAAGGCGGGTAGGTATTAGGTAGAGAACATTCTCACCTCCATCCTGTGAGTTGTCAAGTTGAAAGACACAATCTGTGAAAGACACCGGATTCACTCACTGTCGCGCACTACACGTCGCACCTGATCCCTATCCTATCTATCTAGTGTGTGCGTGCGTGGTACTGGTACCTAAAATTTTAGCAAAGCGAAATGTACAGTCAGTGCGACAAGTCTTGAATCCACCTTGATTCACAGACTTTGAATCAATCAAAGATCCAAAAAGAATATAGCAAAGATCCTTTTTTTTTTTTTTTTGGCAACTCGCGCTGACGCGCGAACTTTGCCATTGTCAAGTGTGATAGGATTACAACAACGGAATAAAAAGTTTTACAAATCAAAACAAAAGCATAATTTCAAGAAAAGAAAAGAAAACCCTAAGAACGAAAACAAAATGATTAACTCTGATTAATAACTGAAAAGTTACAAATTAATGTTATGAAAAAAAATAAATTTCGAAATGAGTTTAAAAATAGCAATATTGTTAGACGATAGTAAGCAGCAGATATTAGAAGGGAGGGGAATTTTAAGTTCAGGAGAGAGGAATATAAGGTGGGGTATTCATTAATGAGTGGACAGGAAAACAAAATATGATCAACAGTGCCTTCGTCAATGCCGCATTCACAAACTGAAGAATCCCGAATCCTCAACCTAGCCAGGTGCACGGGAGAGCAACAATGACCAAATCGTAAACGGCATATTATTGATGTAACTTTTTTTGATATTTGAAGTTTATAAAACCATGGTTTGAGTGGAATTTCTGGTAAAGCATAAAAAATTCACTCTGTGCCCTGTGGCTTGAAATGAACGTGGATTAGTCCCTTCTCTTAGCTTCAAAAAAGGCCAAAATAGTTCACTTTGTGATACCAGCACCAACTTTTAGTATGTTATTATACATGTTATTTTATATAAAAAACCGTCGGGACACAAGCTGTAGAGTGCCTGGATCCCCAGATATGACGTCATCAAAATGGCGGCCGCCGCATTTTGAAAACTGCAAATTATTTCGAAACTGGGAGGCTTATATACATGTGTGAGGTGTCAAATTAAAGGTAATTAAGTGTTCTATAATATTGTTCTTACATAAGACCACGTGAGTAGTACCGTTACAGAAATATTTAAAATTTTGTGAAAATTTTACTTTCAAATTCTTCGTATTTTTACTATAGTCTCTAAACTATTCATTTTATACCAAAACTATGTATGACAGAAACATTTACCACATTTTCACCTTTTAATTAAAAAAAACCGTACGTTGATCGGATTAAAACATTCTTATTTATGCCACTTTTAGCTAGGCGCTCCCGCTTGTTCGCACGGGTGTCGCGCGCGTTCTGTAATAAAAAATACATTGGTGAACTGGTTAATTAACTTTTATTTAACTTTTATATATTTATAGTATTATATATTCAGCTATGTTTATTTTATATATGTATAATATATATAATATATATTTATTTATATAAATTGTACTGTTGTTTTCCAAAAAGTTGAAAATAAAATAAAAATATATATACAATTTGCTATATTATAGAGATTGAAATATATTTTTATTAATACCAATAGCATGGCTTATTATTTAATTTTATTATTTATACAATATAGTTATTAAAAAAATCACCCATTTGCATATATTTCGACTGAAGACGACAGCATGTCGAAATATATTCAAATGTGTGATTTTTTTAATAACTATATTGTATAAATAATAAAATTAAATAATAAGCCATGCTATTGGTATTAATAAAAATATATTTCAATCTCTATAATATAGCAAATTGTATATATATTTTTATTTTATTTTCAACTTCTTGGAAAACAACAGTACAATTTATATAAATAAATGAGGTACTATAATAATAGTACTTAAACTTATGTGACTTAGACTGGTGAAGTTTCCACATATAAATGTAATTACTACGTTTTTGACATATAATTACTACGTTTTTGAATGTGTGTGGAAAATCAAATAAAAGTATGTGAAATCAGCAGATACCTTAGATAATTTCTCTGGAGCATGCTCCTTCGCATGCACAAAGGAGGGTGCATTTCAGTTCGTTCTTCACACACCCAGATCTCGTGCACCTTTTCTTGCATTTACAAGTTAAGAGTTCCTTGCAACTGTTATTGGCGTCAGGAATAGTTTTCCATATAGGAGTATACGACAGTCCGTTGTCCTTACTTTCGCAACCTCAGTTTCATGAGTCAAATTTTTCCGGTTTGGAGTATAGACAATTTGTCCATGTTTTAGTCTGTCTGTAGGACTGCTCGCTTAAGGTGTTGTAGTAATGCATCTTGCGTCGGTGGTATATGCTCTATAGACCTGTTCCTTTTAGTGAACAGGACTCTTCTTGCTGTGTTCACGCTGATAGTCTCGCTTGTAGGGTGGTGTGAACTACAAACTTTTCGATCAATCTAAATTCTGTACTGTTTTGTGGTGGTATTCCCGCATGAGTACATTTTAAAAGCGGCGTCTACATCTCTCAAATTCAATCATGTTTTCCACGCACTTTCTTCCCAATTCCATAAAACGCTGACACCGTGTCGCACCCGGTAAATGCGTGAAAAAATGCCATCAAATTGGGCATTCCACTTGGTAGGAGAGTACAAAAGACATGGTCGGCGTCTTGTGGAATTGGGAAGAAAAGTGCGTGGAAAACATGGTTGCATTTGAGAGATGTAGACGCCGCTTTTGAAACGTACTCATATGCGGGAATACCATCACATAAGAGTACAGAATTTATATTGATCGAAAAGTTTGTAGTTCACATCTACCACCCTACAAGTGATACTACCAGCGTGAACACAACACGAAGAGTCCTGTTCACTAAAGGGAACAGGTCTATAGAGCATATACCACCGACGCAAGATGCATTACTACAACACCTTAAGCGAGCAGTGCTACAGACTAAAATATGGACAAATTGTCTATACTCCAACCCGGAAAAAATTCACCCATGCAACTGAGGTTGGGAAAGTAAAAACAACGGACTGTCGTATACTCCTGTATGGAAAACTATTAAACGCCAGTAACAGTTGCAAGGAACTCTTAACTTGAAAATGCAAGAAAAGGTGCACGAGTTGTGGGTGCGTGAAGAACGAACTGAAATGCAGGGTGCATTGTGCATGCGAAGGAGCATGCTCCAGAGAAATTAATTAAATTAATTATATAGAGAATTTTATCTATTTACCTATTATACATATATAAATTTATATGTGGAAACTTCACCAGTCTAGATCACATAACTTTAAGGCCGTGACAAACGCCAACGACCTTGAGCATTCGGGAATTCTACATAATGTACCATGCGACTGCTAATTTCGCTTCGCACGTTCAAGTCACATTTAGCGTAGTTTGTCGCTATCAGCCTAAAGAGTTGATGGTTCGGGGTTCGAATCCCACTTTCGTATGTTTTTTTTTTTGCTTTTTTATTATTTTAATTATTAAAATGATTGTGGCTTATGTAACTGATGCGTGATTCTAATTTTTTATTTTTTATTATTTTACCTAAATAACATTTTATTGTAATTTCTTCCAAATTATTTTAGTTCATGTACTTACCACTTTTTATAAACCTCTAAATAGACTATCGATGAAAACTAAAATAAAAATAGGTAGGTAGGTAATAGGTAGATAGGCATTTAGGTATGTATGGCAAATATCATAGCAACATAGGTACCGGCCGGCGCGCGCGGCGCGCGCGGCGGCAGCATGGCACGGTGCGGTGGGGTGCGGTGCGGTGCGGTAACTCAGTAGCAGCGTGCCACTCACGCATGCAAGCAAGCAATAACAAGCCGCTCCTCCGCGCCGCGCCGCGCCGCCGCGTCGTCACCGCTCCGCGCCACCACAGTGCCGCCGCCGCCGCCGCCCCCGCTCCGCAGCGCGCCGCTGTTGCTAGGCTACTTTTATTTAGGCACGGTTCTATAGTCCTTGCATCTCAAGCGCAGACAGCGTTATACCACACCCGTGACACTAGTCGCATTTTCTATGAAGCAGCCGAAAATGTGTACCTACTGCTCACGTACGCGGGCGCCTTTGCGTGTATTGGTGCGACCTCGATAACTTGGGTACAGGGTTGGCACTCTTTATGAGAAGTTTGTAGTGGACAATATTATAAATTATATTTGATGTAATTTAAAAGGAAACATTTTTAATTATGACTATCTATGTATATGTACCTCTTAACATTATTGGAGGGCAAGAAAAAAAGAAAAACATCAACTTATATGCACATGTTTTATTTTTACTCGCTAACTAAACGACAATTTTGCAGTGAAAGTTTCACTAAATTTTGGAAACTTTGCAATAGGTATTCCATTTTTATTATTTTTAAGCCGAATCGTATGTGAAGCTAAAGTGAAATTTTCAATGTATACTTGCCGCCATTTTGAACTTTTTAGTTACTGGACCGATTGCTTTCAAAATTGATATCTGGGTGTCTGTGTAGGCTCTGAATACGAATCTGTAATCAAAATTAAAAAAAAGTGGCCGCCATTTTGAACTTTTTAGTTACTGGACCGATTGCTTTCAAAATTGATATCTGGGTGTCTGTGTAGGCTCTGAATACGAATCTGTAATCAAAATAAAAAAAAGTGGCCGCCATTTTGAACTTTTCAGTTACTGGACCGATTGCTTTCAAAATTGATATCTGGGTGTCTGTGTAGGCTCTGAATACGAATCTGTAATCAAAATAAAAAAAAAGTCGCCGCCATTTTGAACTTTTCAGTTACTGGACCGATTGCTTTCAAAATTGATATCTGGGTGGCTGTGTAGGCTCTGAATACGAATCTGTAATCAAAATAAAAAAAGTGGCCGCCATTTTGAACTTTTTAGTTACTGGACCGATTGCTTTCAAAATTGATATCTGGGTGTCTGTGTGGGCTCGGAATACGAATCTGTAGTCAAAATTTAAAAAAAGTGGCCGCCATTTTGAACTTTTTAGTTACTGGACCGATTGATTTCAAAATTGATATCTGGGTGTCTGTGTAGGCTCTGAATACGAATCTGTAGTCAAAATTTAAAAAAAGTGGCCGCCATTTTGAACTTTTCAGTTACTGGACCAATTGCTTTCAAAATCGATGTCTGGGTGTCTGTGTGTGCTCTGAATACGAATCTGTAGTCAAAATTAAGTGGCCGCCATTTTAAACTTTTTAGTTACTGGACCGATTGCTTTCAAAATAGATATCTGCGTGTCTGTGTGGGCTCTAAATATGAATCTGTAGTCAAAACTAAAAAGTGCAAGATGGCGGCAACTATTTTTAAATTTTGAAAACGGATTCGTATTCAGAGTCCACACAGACACCCAGATATCGACTTTGAAAGCAATCGGTCCAGTAACTAAAAAGTTCAAAATGGCGGCCAGTTTTTTTAAATTTTGACAACGGATTCGTATTCAGAGTCCACACAGACACCCAGATATCGACTTTGAAAGCAATCGGTCCAGTAACTAAAAAGTTCAAAATGGCGGCCACTTTTTTTAAATTTTGACAACGGATTCGTATTCAGAGCCCACACAGACACCCAGATATCGATTTTGAAAGCAATCGGTCCAGTAACTAAAAAGTTCAAAATGGCAGCCGCTTTTTTTAAATTTTGACAACGGATTCGTATTCAGAGTCCACACAGACACCCAGATATCGACTTTGAAAGCAATCGGTCCAGTAACTAAAAAGTTCAAAATGGCGGCCACTTTTTTTAAATTTTGACAACGGATTCGTATTCAGAGTCCACACAGACACCCAGATATCGACTTTGAAAGCAATCGGTCCAGTAACTAAAAAGTTCAAAATGGCGGCCACTTTTTTTAAATTTTGACAACGGATTCGTATTCAGAGCCCACACAGACACCCAGATATCGACTTTGAAAGCAATCGGTCCAGTAACTAAAAAGTTCAAAATGGCGGCCACTTTTTTTAAATTTTGACAACGGATTCGTATTCAGAGCCCACACAGACACCCAGATATCGACTTTGAAAGCAATCGGTCCAGTAACTAAAAAGTTCAAAATGGCAGCCGCTTTTTTTAAATTTTGACAACGGATTCGTATTCAGAGCCCACACAGACACCCAGATATCGACTTTGAAAGCAATCGGTCCAGTAACTAAAAAGTTCAAAATGGCGGCCACTTTTTTTAAATGTTCATATGATTAAGATTCGCTCCGGTGAAGGAAAACACCGTGAGGAAACCTGTGCACAGCAGTACATATAAAATTGTTGTGGACACCGCTTCCAATCCAGCTTGTCACGTGGAAATGTATAACAATTCCCTTCTATGTTCATGGGAAAGGCTTGCGCTCAGTAGTAGGACATTAAAATTGACTCAAGAAGAAGAATAAGAAACCAAATTGATATCTGATTTGTGTAACATAAATTTCATTATTTCACATAAGAATGAAAATTTCACAGTAATTTTGCAGAAAGTGCAAAATTTCACTGCAAAATTTCAAGTGAAATTTTTGTGCAAAATTGCGCCTTGCATCTCTAAGTAAGTGCGAACAAGGAGGTTTGAAGTCCACCGCGCGCGCGGGCGCGGCCGGCCCGATCGTTGTTCTGTGCTGTGAGTGCGAAAGAACCGCGCGCGTACGTGTAAGTAGCTACTACTCTCGCTCGAAGGTGCGCTCGCTCTCCTCTCGACAGTCGGTGCCAGCCTGACTAGCCGTCCGCCAGAAGTCGACCAGACAGCGCTCGCGGGCTGCGGGGCGCGGGGGGAAGCAAACTCGCTTCGAGGCGGAGCGTCGCTTCTATACGCCAGTATTATAAGTATTCTATGGTTATACCACAGTACCTATTAGTTATTCTGTGGTTATACCAACGAAAGCCATGCGTATAACGCCCCGTCAAGTTACGTACCGGAGCGTATACTGATAGATACCACAGAAGAGAGATATTACTGATACGGTCGTACTGTATACTGGTACGGAAAATGACACGGTGGCAACATCACCTACAATACAACATCCGAGATGTCAGCTCGTAACAACTGGTGAAGTAGGTGCTATGTCAGTGCTTTTCTTCGGTCGTACCGGCTTCACTGAACTGGACGGAAAAAAAGAAGGGAGTCATATCCCGAAATAGTTTGTATTTTCCGTCCAGTTTAGTGTAGCCGGCACGACCAAAGGGAAGCACTGACATGGCACCTAAGTTCACCCGGTGTTATGGGCTGACATCACGGATGTTATAGGTGATATAGCAAACTGTGTCAGTTTACATAAAAAAATCCCTCAGTCGCCTTTTACGACATGCACGGGGAGAGATGCAGTGGGGCTATTATTTTAAATTACCATCCCACACGGTACAAATATACCTAACCACCTATCTTTTTTCCATTCGATCCAAACACAGAAGACAGAAATGACGACCGACACGCGGGCGCAGCAGGGCAGGAGCGAGCAAGCGAGCCCGGAACTAAAATTGTATCTAGTATTGAAGTGCCTGCTAAATTGACGAAGGCAAAAATTTTACCCTTCCGACTGAAGAATTACGTCAATAATTTCATGTAGGCGTTTTTTGTTTTTTATTTTTATCTCCTTTCGTGGATAAAATAATAAAAAAAATTGAATAGAGTTTTCTCAGAGCTTTGTGACCTTTGAATCGGTGGTATTGTAAAATTGTAATAATACACACATACTCAGATTTTCAAAAATTCATGCTTTTTTTATATATTTTTAATTTTATGTTTATTACTTACTTTTACTCATTATTAAAAAAACCAGCAATGCACTTTGTTGGTAAGGAACCAAAATATAGGTTGGTATTTTTTTAATTTTCTGAATGTGTGTCAATTGGTCAGTTTTGGACCTTCTTTGTCGCACTTTTTGCATGTTTTGCGTATTTGGCGTTTGTCACCGCCTTAAGTACTATTATAGTATCTTATTTATTTATATAAGTTGTACTGTGTTTTCCAAAAAGTTGAAAAAAAATAAGATATATAATTTGCTATATTATACATATATAAAATAAATATAGCTGAATATATAATACTATAAATATATAAAAGTTAAATAAAAGTTAATTAACCAGTTCACCAATGTATTTTTTATTACAGAACGCGCGCGACACCCGTGCGAACAAGCGAGAGCACCTAGCTAAAAGTGGCATAACTAAGACATTTTTAATCCGATCAACGTACGGTTTTTTTTATTAAAAAGGTAAAAATGTGGTAAATGTTTCTGCAATACATAGTTTTGGCATAAAATTAATAGTTTAGAGACTATAGTAAAAATACGAAGAATTTGAAAGTAAAATTTTCACAAAATTTTAAATATTTCTGTAACGGTACTACTCACGTGGTCTTATGTAAAAACAATATTATAGAACACTTAATTACCTTTAATTTGACACCTCACACATGTATATAAGCCTCACAGTTTCGAAATAATTTGCAGTTTTCAAAATGCGGCGGCCGCCATTTTGATGACGTCATATCTGGGGATCCAGGCACTCTACAGCTTGTGTCCCCGACGGTTTTTTAAATAAAATAACATGTTTAATAACATACTAAAAGTTGGTGCTGGTATCACTAAGTGAACTATTTTTATGCTAAGAGAAGGGACTAGATGACGTTTGTGCGAGCGCGCTGGCTGCTGACTGCTGCAGCATTAGGCGAAGGCTACACGTAAAATACGATAAATTTTATCGTTTGAAACCGGTTCATGAGATCGAAAAATTAATACTCTCTATCTACCCCTACACCAGCAGAGAATTTGGATGATTAAACGAATAACCGATTCAGTTTCCATAAAGGAAATCTAAGAATCATACGGCGTTTTGCAATAGTCATGTAAGTAAGGGTAACATTTATATGATCCTATCTTGACGGGCTCATAGTAATCATTCATGGATTAGTGCCAGATGGCAGCACTGAACTGTGGGTGAACTGACGATTCCATCATCGCAGGTGGTAGCAGCCAAACTGCACTATGGGAGTTTAACAAAACGACATGCACCGCCTCAACATTAGGTTAGGCTTAAATTAAAGAAGATGCGTCGCGTAGCGATGCATCTTCTGTAATTTCACCCTAGTTATTTTTTTTTAAACCACCAAAACAGGTTAATAATCTCTGTTTGGGGAGAAAACTCGCATAGTGCCGTCCGTCACAGCTGCAGCAAAAGTCTCCTGCGATGAAGGACTCGTGGTGAACTGCTTTCGACACCTGAAAGACATTTCGGCTCCTTTCGTGAACACTCGGCTCGAAACGAAACGTAACAAAAACGACATGCACCGCCTCAACATTAGGTTATTATTTTTATGGTTTTTTTTTTAAACCACCAAAACATCACTCATACATACCACACTTTCTTTCGAGCCGAAGTCTGCCGAAAGGAGCTAAAGGAGCCAGGAAGTCTTTCAGGAGGCTCACCGGGGTGAACTCGCAAGAGGCACATGATAGAACAAAGGAACGCTTGCGCTGTAGATCAGCTGATTGTACGCGCAGTGGCAGAAATGAAACGTAAGACGGAGGTTACACGCTAGGTTTGGCATCAGTTCAGTCCGTGACCTTGGTCACGACTTTACTCCAGACTAACGCCAGACGTAAAATGCATTCGCACTATCAGTCTGCCATCAGTCTAGTATCAAAATATTATAAAATCCATCAGTCTGGTCCATCATTCCAAACCATCCATCCATCAAAGTAGATTAAAACGGTCAGTCTGGACTGGACCATGGTTTAATTAAACAGACTGAACTGATGAAAAACCTAGCGTGTAACCTCCGTCTAACAAAAACGACATGCACCGCCTCAACATTATCCATGGTAATTTTTTTTTAACCTCCAAAAAATCACAGCTGATCTACAGCGCCATCGTTCCTTAGTTCTCTCCTGTGCCAGACCCGGTGAACTCTGGCTGTGTTTGTTTGTTTGTCTTGTCAGTCAGTCAGTTTATAGTTGGTGAATCAATCAAACGTGAACTTAGTACTTTTCCATTTCTTCAGAGCTACTGGTGGCCCGTTCGTGCGCCTGTTTGATCTAACTAAAGAGTCACGTAGGTACTAGACCATTGTAGTGTTTGCTAAATAGTTACCGGTGTAGTATAAACGATGCGGTCAGTTGTGGAAGTGGGTGCTAGCGTGCCCGCGTTTCTCGGGAAGTTATGGAAACTCGTGAATGACTGTGAGACAGATCACCTCATCTCTTGGAGTCCTGTAAGTATAATGAGTGTCGCATTGATGAGCAATAAAAGTCTTGTAAAAACAGAAATTCTAATTACATTTACATAAAATAAGACGCCATTTTTTCAAGTGACATGAAATCAAACGTAGAACTTTATTTCTTCTTTATGCTTTTTTCATTTATCCTTCCAGACATACAAAGAATGTCCACGAGCTCACCTTTGAGATCATATTATTACAATTCACGGACATAAAACCAACACATGACCCAACAACTTGCGCATACCTTTATTACCCAGTCAGCTGTTGCCATGGAAAATGTGTTATTTTATGGACGTCCTTTCTGGGGTACAATCCTATGGACGTCCTTTCTGGGGTACAATCCTTAGATATATATATTTCTAATAAGTACTCCGGGGTGGCTTTGGAGAGGGAAGGCGGCGGGGGGCAGATGAGGGGGGTCGTCAATATATATTATATATTGATGTATAACACCCACTGGCCGTGAGGGAGGGGAGAGGGTGGAGGGGTGTTTTAATTTTTGACGAAAAATAAATTTTATATGGAAATATTATTAACCCGTCAGCTCCCATAGGAACGATTCTTCCAAATTCAACTCCCTTAGGGAACGATCATTTCCAAGGACTGTGTGCATTCTACGGTCGCAAGTTTTGGTCTGTTGCTATTCCAGTCAACGTTTGCTATAGAAAATACGAGATCGATAGCTGATGATATTATCGGGCGTGGAGTAGTAGAGGGGATCCGAGTTAGCAAATTGCTGGTAGGCTTATTGTGTAGACCGAATTAAGAGATGAATTTTAGTGAAAGAATTATTTGCAGGAAATGTGTAGTTTCGAAGAAAACAATTTTTGAAAAACATATTTTTGATACAATATAAATTTTCGAAATTTTTTTTCTTCTCCGAAACTACGCATTTCCGGCAATCAATTCTTTTCACTATAATTCATCTTTTAACTCGGCCTACACAATAAGCTTACTAGCAATTTGCTAGCAAGGATCCCCTCTTCTAATTCACACCTAAATTATTTTTCCCCAGAGCATAAATATGTCTATAGAACGAAATGACAGCATAGACAAACATATTTTAATTTTATTTTGACTATCTGCGATCAGTCTCTAGACTATAAGCAGGTGTGTGAAATGGTTAAGCGTTAAGGCTATAGACAAAATATGAAAAAGGTCTGATATTTTGATATTTTTCTTGCACTTATTTACACATTTTTTTTATATTAATTTTCATATTTACAAACTTAAAATCTAAAATTAATACAAAAACAAATGGAGTTTCCACCACCGGCGGCGGTGTGAACCCAGGCTACCGATGGTCGGATCCCAAATAGAGAAACCTCTGGACGATGCGTGCAGTGTCGAGCAGGGCTGCCTTCTGGCAGTGGCGTGCACCGACATTTGAGACCGGCTAGGCAGGCAGCAAGAAAGATTCAAAATAAGTACCTACTTAATTTAAAAACAGGTTGAATTTTATTTCTCTTACTCTTTCATTTTCAGTCCGGTTTTCATCTCTCACATCTTCGTGTCACATGAAGAAATTCCAGAAGATGATTTTTGTTTCATTGCCACCTCAGATATCCATAAAATGAATGAATTTCAGTTACACATGTCATATAATATACAGATAATGTATATAATGTAAGACAACTTTGAAAAACATAGATGTATTAACTTTATAAGACATATCAGACCACACACTTAACAATCTATTCCCTCCAGTCTACTTTTGTGAGAAAAACCTCAAGAAAAACATGATTAAACACACTCAGTCGTACTGTCGCTCGCTCGGTCGCTCGTACTACGTACTCGCACACAAGTTAGTTATCAAGATCGAATCTGCTAAAACAAACACTAGTGCAGTGTCGATTGCGCGCGGATCACCACAGATACAGATCACGCACATGCACGCACGCACGATGACCAACCGACGAGGGATTGCAGTAGTGTGAGTGGATTAAAAGCTAGCCTACCCTGCCTAGTAAAACCGCGCATCGAAACACTCATACAAACGCACAATTCCAGCGTAGGCAGCGTATAATGACGCAGGATTTGAGTAATAGTGTTTGTGCCCGACAGGCATTCTGTCGCCTGCTTTCACCACCTGCTATCACCATCACCTGGTGCTGCGTCCGTGCGGAGCCGAGCGGCCCGCGCCGCGCGCGCTAGACATTGCAGCGGCAAATTTAAATTTATGTTTTTAGTGAAGTCGAGAAGTTCAGTACGTTTTAATTTGATTGTTTGGGTGGGTGGAATTGGGATTTTACTCAGGGTAAGCTGTGCTTTTCTGCCTTTATGGGATGCACGCCCCTGCCTTCTGGATCTGGCCTTTGACCCAACCACTCAGCGAAAGCCTTTTAAGGTGGTCGTCGAGACTCTTCGCTATCAGCCCATGCGCTGATACGACTATGGGCGCAACGATCGTCGAGTCGATGGGCAAATTTTGGTAACCTCGTGCTGCAGATCCAGATACTTCAACATCTCTGCTTCCTTACTGACGAGGTTACCATCGTGCGGCAGGGCGATATCGACGAGCGTTGCGCGCCTTGCCTCCCGGTCCACTATCACAATATCACGTCTATTCGCGAGAATAGTCCTATCTGTCATAATGGACCGGTCCCAGTAGAGTGTGACATGGCCATTCTCGAGAACTGGCGGCGGATTGTACTTATAGTAAGGCACTTCTCCGGTACCTACAAGGTCGAACTTTAAGGCAAGTTGCTGGTGGATAATTCTGGCTACTAGGTTGTGTGTATGCAAATACTCGGTGTTGGCAAGCTGCGAACAACCGGAAATCACATATCTGAGGGACTCAATGGTTCCGTCCTTCATTATGTGTTTCCTATAGTTGTTCGTCTTGACAACCTCACCTTGTATTGCAAAGACAAAACCCTCGGTTTCCCGGAAGAGGTCCCCGTTGCGTAGCCAGTACACGGAAGCAATACTTGATCGTATTTTTCTTTATTATTAAGAAGATTCAATGACCTCGTACATACATTGTTCGGCGTCTTAGTGGCAGCGTTCTTCACCTATAATTTGGTATATGGTAATATGTAAAAGGAATTGTCAATTTTAGGTTAGGAAAAATTCAGAAAAAATGTCAGGCGTGTTTTTCTAAATAAGTGAATCCTGTATTACATCGTTTTGTGGGTAATTTCATTGGCTATAAGTATGAATAGAGGTTATTGAACTGACTTCATTATTTTACGAAATATTAGAGTTTATAGGCGCGCCAATTTTCGGGAATTTTCGCGACGCGAAAATGGGGTGGAACACCAACCATATACCTATTAATTATTTGTAAGTCAAGGGGTTAAAAACCTTAGCGATTTTCCTCTTTTTACACGACTGCGCAAAGCAAAAAGGAGGATAATGTTTTTTGAGTGTATATGTAGTGTACTGTATGTATGTACATATGTATGTATGTCTATTTCTATGGCATGTGCTGTAGCCTAAACGGTTTGATGGATTTTAACATATGAGGTGTCGTTAGATTCGTCTTAATGGTGGAAGTGCTAAAAAAATTTTTTTTAAATAGCGGCAGTCGGGCGCCGTCTTGTCAAACTTTGAAAATCTTAGGAAAACCCGGCTTTTGGGCTTCTATAGAAAGGCACACCACTGCTCTTCCATTGGGCAATCCAAGAGGGTCGATGGGAATAATCCAGGAACACACTCCCTGCCCATCCATTTCCTCCCAAGTACAGCCTGGGGTTTTTCAAGGGGCGTTAAAGGCTCCTGTCAGGCCGGTATGGCATTTGCAATCCCTGTACCTCACAGAATGTCCATGGGCATAAAACTCCTACTTTTAGCTACGACGCGCTTTCTGTAAAAAAAAATCCGCTTAGGCTGTATGAACCATAAGGCCTTCTAGCCTTAAAGCGGCTCTTAGCTCAGTCCTGAATATTTTAGGTGGGTTTGATTGAATATAAATTGCTGCCTGTTGATACTGTTTATTGGAAGTATATTTAACATTTATCGGAAGTTTATAGGTATTCGTGTTTCAATATTATAATTTCAGGAAGCCACGTAAAATCTCAGCGCTTATTCTGTGCAAACTTTGTTCGCAGGGATGGAAGACGTTTATTATAAAAAACCAAGCAGAGTTCGCGCGTAGCCTCCTTCCCCTCTACTACAAGCACAACAACATGGCCAGCTTTATTCGACAGCTCAACATGTACGGCTTCCACAAAATAACTTCAGTCGAGAACGGTGGGCTTCGTTACGAGAAGGACGAAATCGAGTTCTCTCACCCGTGCTTCATGAAAGGACATGCTTATCTCCTCGAGCACATCAAGAGGAAGATCGCCAACCCAAAGAGCATGGTAGCGAGCAACGAAGGTGGGACGAAGTTGCTGGTGAAGCCAGAGCTAATGACCAAGGTGCTGGCGGACGTGAAGCAGATGAAGGGCAAGCAAGAGAGTATGGACGCCAAGTTTAGCGTGATGAAGCAGGAGAACGAGGCGCTGTGGCGCGAGGTGGCCTTGCTGAGGCAAAAACATATCAAGCAGCAGCAGATTGTCAATAATGTAAGCTTCTGGTGTTCTTGTTCCTATGTTCCACTTCAGTGTAGCCGGCACGAACAGACTGGGGGGAAGTACATTGCACGCACCTAGTTCCGAGAAAAACAAGATACCTACAATGAGCTTACATTACAGATGTGGCAGGTGATGCAGTAAATCATGTCAGGTTCTATAAAAAAAGCTCATTTATTCATTTAATTAACACTTTGACAGCCGTGACGCTCAGTTTTCTCCCATGCGCCGATCACGTCACCAGGGCGTGACCGCAATTCCTAGATTTTATTTAAAAAACATGATCAACGGACGTGATCAGCGTTCATTGCATTGTGTAGCTACATTCTTTGGCTACACACCATAGGCGATTCATTTACTTAGGTTGAGAGGCAGGGGTAAGGGGAGGGGGGGCTGGAGCGTCGAAGACTCAAATGTGTAGAATTTTGACTTTTACTGAATAAATTATTTTGATTGATTTTTTTGTTCAGAGGCTGTATCGGACACGTTATTTCTTAGTAACCTATATGTAGAAGTGTTTTTTTTTCAGAAACAGCCATTTTTGTTGAATTTTTTTTATTAAAAAAAATTAAAAAACATCTTATTTTATGTTTTACTATAACAAAACATAAGTTATTCTACCATACACAAAAATAACTAAATGCATAACTATTTTAGTTCTTTTTGTATAGAATTTACAAAAATGCCGAAAATGGCCGGCGCACAGGGGAATGCGCCTAACAAAATGCTCGGCTATCAAAGTGTTAACTATCTGTTTTTATCCAATTTTCTTGGTTACAAGGTCTGAGCATCTCTTGGAAATCGACCTGGTGCTGGCGGTGGTGGTCTGCTTTGATATTTTGAGAATACCAACAAACAAGTTGTGATTTAGTAAACAACTGTGTATTAGTAACAATATTGAGTGATAAATGTATTTCATCTGTTACAGCTTATACAATTCCTAATGTCGCTGGTGCAACCCTCGAGAACCGGCACCATGAACGCACATGGAGTGAAGAGACGCTACCAGCTTATGATAAACGATGCAGCACACAACTCACACTTCGACCAGTCATTCCCCAAGAACCCTAAATTGGAGACAGATCTGCTTGACGACCTCAATGATGAAACTTTGGTGAGAAGCTTATCCTATCCTACTAATATTATATGTGTACGGAACGGCCTGGATATCTGTGTGTTTATTTGTCAAATACAGTAAAGTATTGATAATCTGAACCCCTAAAAAAACACAGAGGGGTTTCATTTAACGGGGTGTTCGGATTATAGTATGAAACTTTTATTATTTTAGTGAATAAGGAAAAATATAATGAAACATGGAAATTTTCATGTCTTTCATTTATTTATTTTAGTTGTACCCGCAACATAATTATCTACTCACAATTTTGACCAAACCCTTCTCGGTCAGTCGGTCATTACATACCTAGTTATCTACTTTTAAAGAACAAGAAAATCTATCATTTGGAGACTTTTTGCGCAGACAGCTGGCGAAGTAGCGATGTGTCCGACACTACACCCGTGTCCAACGAGGTTACACCATGGTCTATCATTTGAATAACTTCATATTATTATATATTGTCATCTAAGTCAACTGGAAAAAATCAGTCCTGCAACGTAACTAGCCTTACAAGATAGAGGGGAATCGAAAAGGGTTCAAAATGTTTCCTGTAAATATTACATGAACAATTCTAGAGGTTTCCTTTTGTCTCTTTAGATGTGCGGCGTCATATCCCGACTGCGAGTAGGTGCAAACTAAAGTAGCAAGTTCAAATATGCATATTCGTGTGGTTTCTTCAAACCCCATCGAGTTTGGGTATCATTGTGAAGAGCTTGAAAATGTGATTAAAAATTTTATAAACCCAGACCGCTAAAAAAAATTAAGGAATCAATGGAAGATATAGTCTGTTTTTTTGGAAGACGGAGGAAAGTGACGTTTGGAGTGTTGGCAGTTTCTGGGAAATTTTAAATAGGCATGTAGTTGCTATCGATACTTTTATCGATTGATTAACCCTTTGGCCCTCAGCATAAATATTCGTACAACCGTTAAGCCTCAGCCCTTTTCGCCGCGCGCAAAAACGGAAAATTTTGGCACGCGCGCTCCCGCACAAATTCGAATATCCCGCCTCAATCGATCGATTCATCAATGATCTGTATTCAGTCTTCTTTGTACTGAAATTGCGGATTCAGTGATACCAAACACTTCAGGATTCACTTATTTAGAAGCACAGACCGATTTTTTGAACTCCAGGCAAAACAAAACACACTCGACATTTTTTTCCGATTTTTTCTGACCAAAACTGTATAATTTCCTCCCACAAGTCGCCCATCAAAATATAGCTATTGAAACGTACTCTAGAATATGGGTACACGAAATACGGTACAAGATCAGTGTATTCCAGTGTCTGTGGAAATGTCAGTTGTCATGGGAGCCCTTTTTTTGACATTTTTAAAATTATTTTCTGTGTGAAGGTGATTGGGTTGCCCAGTCATGTTTGAGAATAGTTACTAGTAAATTTAACCGAGAATGTATACCAGTATTCAGTTCTACTAAGAAAAATTGGTAGAAGTAGTGATGAATTAAATAATGAGCCGCGCGCCGCCGCCACAGATTACTAAATAGTTACTTCGTAACAGATGAATCTCTCCATAGAAAAAGTTACGTACCTTCGGCTTTAATAGCCTAAACTTTTACGACGCCAGTCGCTGCGTGCGAAAATGTACCTAAACGAAAGAGCGTAAAGTGATTATTGCTTTGCAGCTGCGCGCGGACGCGGGGCCTTGCAGCAAATTCGGTGACGTTAGGGCTGCTACTTTCGATAAAAATATCAATGCATTACACAATCTTTAATATTATTATATTGTAAAGAGGAAATATGTGTGAATGTTTGTTCGCGAGCTGCAGCACAGATTTAAAAATGTTTTTTTACTGTTAGATAGGTACCAATTTTTTTTTTGTTTAACATATAGGCTACTACTAGTTTTAGCCCGCGGCTTCGCCCTCGTTAAAATATATTAAAGGAAGAAATTAGTTCAGCCCGAAAATACTTCAGGTAATCCTACCTACCTACTACTCCTGTAATGTTATTATTGTTACCTGTACGCATGCTTATCTAACCGATTTTATTCGGTAAACCAGAAGATGTCAGCTGTATGCACACAAATCGTAAAGTGACTGTGATAGACAAACAGACAGATATATCGAACATACCGAAACTCAAGCGAAACACAACATAAACCAAAATACCTATCTACCTACCATTTTTAGTTTTCCGTATCAAAGGGTGCCACGGGACCATATTACTAAGCCCCGCCGTCCGTCCGTCTGTCAGCGGGCTGTATTTCTATTACCACTATAACAAGAAATAGTAAAAATATAAAAAATAAAGTACCTACATAGTGTTAAATCTTGTACGGTGGTACGGAACCCTTCGTGTGCGAGTCCGACTCGCACTTGTCCGGTTTTTTAGAATAGGTAATTATTGCTCAACAAAAACAATATACTCACATTTCTTCATCAGCAGGTAAATGGAAAAAAGAGAGATTTTTATCTCTCGTCTTGCTGGATTTACATCCATCTACTGCACATAAATTGCCACTGCCACTATTAACAGAAGCCATGTCAACTTGAATTAAGACATAGGCAAAGAAACTCTTTGGATATAGGTAGGTACGACCGTACGAAGCAGTAGCGTGAGCGCGCGCTCACGTAGTAGGTTAGCTCCACGCGGCTGTCGGCAGCCCAATGAATTATGGATCGCCGGCGGTCCGGTCGGCGGTAGGTAGTTATCGCGCGCAAGTACATAGAGTGCGTGAGCCCTGCCGCCGCGCCGCGCCGAACCCCGATCGGGGTTTGCGGGACGTGACCGGTGATCGATGTATAAACCCCGATCGGGGTTTGCGGGAGCCAAAGGGTTTAATGAAATGCTGTAAACTCTAATATTTACCTAATTGTGGATTTAATTGACAACATATTAAGCTAAATCTAGCTAGAAAAATGTTAAGTTTAAGACAGTGCCACAGGTAGCGCATAATATGTGTGAAGGTGTGTCATGTCGTGTTCGTGTCGTGTAAAAGTCGATACTATTTTCATCGACTACAATCACTAGTGGTGCAAAGCGTGCAACACTCTAATGTCAGTCAAACGTCAATTTACTCCGTCTTCCAAAAAAACAGACTATAGTAGAAAATGCTTTGGTCGAGCGTGTAGTTTGATTCAAAAAGACAGCACAATTACAGCATTTGCTACTGATCTTTCCTTGTTTCCTTCTTTTTTTTTAGCAGCCAGTAAGTTCAAATTTAAACAGCTTTGAGAATATAGTCCCAAATGTCGATTGTTACAGGAAGAAGGACCCACTATTCACGAACTGGTTCACGACGATATCATCACCACTGAGGAGACTCCGAGTCCCGTGGACCCTAACAACTTTGTCACAATCGACATCCCCGGCCTCAGCCCAAATCCAAGGCCAGGGAGCTCGGCTACACCTACACATTATCAAGTAACATTGGAAGATGGCGAAGGTCCCGAAACTGGTAATATATTTCTGCATTTTCAACACAAGGTATTCCTTACAGCCAAACACAGCCAAACATTTCCTTTGGCAACAGCTCCTCACTCCTTTAAAATTGTGAAAAGAGTGATATCATTAGTAAGTAATCATTTCAAAGAGAGTTATGGATGGCAGGGGCACCCAATGTGAAGAGTATGTGGGCAAACTTTAAATACATTTCAAACAGTTTTTACTCATTTTTTTCAGCCGGTCAGTTACTAAGCCCATACCAGGTCAACAGCAATGAGCAGACACATAGCAACACCCCAGCTCAATCTCCAGTCGTAACGTCTCCGTCTCCTGACTTCAACCTGGTGTCTCCCACAACCACCAAGGCTAAAGCGAGCCGGGTCAGTGGCAACCATCTGCTATCCCCCAGCCAGTACACCATCAGTCCTGCCACCGACATGAAGCTGCCCGCTGACATCTTTGCAAGTGATGATTCTGCGAGTGAGGCAGGCGCTGCTTCCATGCCTGAGATTAATACTCCATTGTCGAGCCCCGCACCGGCCTTCGAGCACTCCCTCGGATCCAAGGACATGCTCCTCACCACAGCAGAGGATCTACCCATGTACAACAACCTCTTCCTTACCCCTCAACCTGTCAATGCCAAATTAGACAAATCTACAGAATCCAACAAAAGATCCGAGAGACAAGCTATAACTGACGCCATCGACCAAGTCAACATTGCCAACATCAAGACTGAGCTTCAAGATGGCGATTGGAACAACATGACATTGGCTAAGGTGAATAATAGTGGGAACCTCAGCCGCGTGCCGACTATGTAAGTTGCATACATTTTGCAAATAGTTTATTATGCGCATTATGATTTCAACGCTTACATGTGGCTTACATAATATTTTGAACATTCATCAATGTGTCACCCACCACTTGAGAACCCGAATAGAGATTGCAGTTTTACAATACATTACAATAAGTACATAAACAATTAATTTATTTTCATTTTGCTTTTCATTCCTACATTATTATTTTCTGTCCAATAAAGCAATGTCTACATTGTATCTATTTTTGAGGTCACCTATATTCCTACTCTGTTATTGAAAATTAAAATGAGAATGAAACATTTATTGCCATTATTAGTAAATATAATAAAACACACATCTTCTAATATATTTCGACTTCAGTCTAAAAAATCAAGTTTAAAAAACTGTAACCCGACTATGGAAAAAAGTAACTACAGTAGAGCCTCTGTAATGGTCCGGACAGGTAAAAAACCAGGCTATGCCGGATTATCTAGGCGTCCGGATTATAGTATGTAAATATTTTCATTAATAAAACAACTAATTTTCCATACAATAAATTGGGTTTATTTATTGCGAACAATAATTACATATTGTTTTCAATGTAAGTCTCGTTATTACACATTAAGTTAGGTACTGTACGTTAATTAGTTTTAAAAAAGTCTGTAATATTTTTCTGCTTGCCTAAATCCAGTTTCATTTCGAAAGCTTGCTCTCTAAGTCGACGAAGAAAGATGATATCATGACTATCTAAGTCATAATCTTCAGCCCATTTTAAGGCAGTGTTCAATGCTGCAACAGCTTTTGCATATCACTGAGCTTCTGAAGGGGGAACTTTCTTGTGAGACTCGTTAGCAAGAACGACGGCGCCATTCTTAACTACATTCGTCACACAACTTAGAAGTCACGAACATTTATTTCGCGTCGCGTAAATCGCGGGCGCACTCGGTCGCTCGGGTTCACTCGCTCTGTAGCCAAAACACACGCACGCGCGCTCGATCGCTGAGCAATACTGACAAGAAGGTGCGCCCGGGGCGTGGACGCATCACGCGGGCCGCCATGCCAGCACGTCCCACCCTTTGTCGACCCCGACCGCCAGCTGTCCGGATTACAGGGATCACCGGACTACTCGGGGGCCGGATTATAGGGGCTCTACTGTATAATCAAAAAAACTGTAAAAAAAGTTTCAAAACCTTTACCATAAATAAAATAAACTAAAAAGTAAGAAATAATATATTTGGGTGCCATGCCAGTGCTTCCCTTCGGACGTTGCTATCGTCGTCTTATTGAGTAAGAGTAGTCTTTTGCTTTTCCTGTTTATTTAGTTTTATTGAAATCTTCTGGCAGTTTTACATTAATAACGTTATAATTAAATTGAAATGCCGTAGTCGTGCGTTGTCAGCTATAAAAAAAAAATATCTACTTAATTTTAAATATACGAAAATACTTTTCTTTAGGTTTCCGTATCCCGTACTGAATTATATTTAATATTATATTTAAGCCTACGCCGTCTGTCTGTCTGTCCGTCCGTCTGTCTGTCCTACTGCTGTATCTTTGGAACCGTAATAGGTAACGGTTGAAATTTTCACAGAATATGTGTTATTTACCTACTACTACTGAGTAACTCTAATGAATAAATTAAAGGGATTATATTATTGTGGCCGATTGCTGTTGTATGAGTCGAGGCAAAATATTATCTTTACCTCCCTCCCTCATTCCCTCTTCCCCTCCCTCACTCCCTCTCGTCCCCTTCATCAGCATGATCGCAAAATTAACAACGAGATGCCGTCAATCAAGCATACATTTTTTTATAGCTGACAAAACACGACTACGGCATTTCAATTTAATTATAACGTTATTAATGTGAAACTGCCAGAAGATTTCAATAAAACTAAATAAACAGGATAATCAAAAGACTGCTCTTACTCAATAAGACGATGATAGCAACGTCCGAAGGGAAGTACTGCCATGGCACCCAAATATCTTGTTTCTTAGTTTTTAGTTTATTTTATTAATGGTAAAGGTTTTGAAATTTTTTTTACAGTTTTCTTGATTATAGTTACTTTTTTCCATAGTCGGGTTACAGTTTTTTAAACTTTATGTTTTTCCATTGTCGGGTGACAGTTTTTTAAACTTTATTTTTTTTTATTGTATGCTGAACGTAGCTTGATCGGTCCCTTTAATAATATATTTAGTGACGTATTGTATTGATTTGATAGAACTGCATAACTCAACGTTAACCCTTTCGGCGCCAGGCCCGCCAGGACCCAGTCATGCGCCCAGGCCAAGGCTTTACGAAACCTCCACCGGTACTACTACTACAATAAACTACAATTAAACCTGTTTATATGAAAGCACTTTTCTAAATCACATATGTGTGCGCCTGGCCTCACAGAATGACTAATAGACGCGCACAAATATGTGCGCCTGGCGCCACCTATTTATGAAAGCACTTTTTCTAAATCACATATGTGTGTGCCTGGCCTCACAAAATGACTATAGGCGCACACAAATATGTGCGACTGGCGCCGAAAGGGTTAATATGAGCGTCAAAAAGTTTTAGAAGCAATGAGTTATAGGGAACCATCCACCGGTTGTCAATTTCATGGTTTCGCACAGTGGCAGTTTGTCCACCTTCTTCTGGCGACCGTCAGCGATATTTAGGTTATCCATCGTCACTGGTAGATGTTTGGTTCTGGAATGCTTTCGGAAATCTTTTGGTACATTTACCTTCCCGCATGCATGAAGAATTAGGATTATAGACTCCACAAGGACCATGGACAATGTGTGTATTTTATGTATATCTATTCAGCATTAGTATAGCGAATTGATAAATCTTAAAAAATCGCCGAGTTAGGTATGTACACAAAATTAGATTCAATCATGCTGTCAATAATGTGCGTGCGGGCGACTACCTATATCTACTCTTTGTTCTGTGTATCTAAAGGTGCGTACAGACATCGCGAGGCATGCGGCGCGAATGGTTCGTCACGCATGCTTCAACCTGAGGCATGCGCGCAACACTTATGCATAACTCCTGAACGGCACATGCTCAAGCTAAGCACGCAAACAACCACGCACGGCACATGCTCAAGCTGACGCTGACATGCGGCGCGAATAGTTCGTCACGCATGCCTCGGGCTGTGTGGACGTGAGTGCTCACTATGAGCATTCGCCGCATACGCTCGTTGCCAGGCAATTAACGCGCTGCCTCAGTGCGAGGCGTGCGTTCCGTGTGGACGGCTGTTATTGTGTTGCGTGCGCCGTCCACATGGAACGCACGGCTCGCACTGAGGCAGCCTCACAACGAGCGTATGCGGCGAATGCTCACAGTGAGCACTCACGTCCACACAGCCCGAGGCATGCGTGACGAACTATTCGCGCCGCATGCCTCGCGATGTCTGTACGCACCTTTACACTGCTTCTACCAAACGCAACTATCTACTCCAACGCAACGCAGCAGAACTGCTAACGCCATCTATTACGACCATTTGACACTAAATTCCGTTCATACTATACTTTATTTGATATTGCTCAACCCTAAGGCTATTTTTAGCGTGATGGTATATAGCATATAGTGAGCCTGAAGAATTACTCTTTACATTGGTGCAAACCGCATCAGCATCTGTACATATGTACATACAGACAGACGTTCCGTTTTATAAGTAGTAGAGATAGAGATGACGACTGAAGTTGAAATATATTAGGAGATGTGTGTTTTGTAATATAATATATATTATATGAAAACCAAATATTGTTAACAATAAAAAGTATTTTATTCATAAATATAATAAAACAAACACATGAAAATTTTAAGGGAGAACATTAAAATAAAAAAATAAATAAAACAATAGCAAAATTAATAGACACAACTTGTTGCTAGTCTGCTTGAATTACGTGTGAGCAACACTGTTATGAGATTGGCTCCAAAGGACATATGTAGCATCCAAAGCCATACAATTTTTATAAAAAAAAATGTGCCATGCTACCATTAAGTCAATGCATGCTACAATGTCACATGGTGCGGCACAACCAAGTATCCCTATATAGTCTGTGGGCACGACTCGTGCCAAGTTTTCTATTTATTGCTATATATTAAACATATATTTTATTACCTTAGCTTAATACCTATGTACATATTAGATTTTTACTTTATAATTATGTGTAATATTACAAATTGACCTGCATGTGATCTAAGCTTAGGGCGCATTCACACCAAACGGATTGTCAGCCGCCGACTGTGAGTAGGATCACTGTGGGCATAGGATAGCATAAATAGCGTATAATCGGTTCGGTGTGAACGAAAAGTTGAATATGTATGGAAAAGCAGTAAACTACGTAACGTGCGCTCACAGTCAGCGACTGACTATCCGTTTGGTGTGAACGCGGCCTTATCCCACAAGTATTCATCGTTTGGTTAAGTTTCAATGTTGTTATGTTTTCAATTCAGGAATCTCAGAGATATCTTCAACAATAATGAAGATAGAACATCAAAATTTGGATCAAATAAAAGCAAGTATGTGTAAAACTGATTACTATGAATTTATCAACAATTAATGTTAATAAAAATATGCCTTCACCTCACTGAAAATGAAAATAATTTTTTCCAAGTTTAAGTAAACTTGAAAAAAATAATTGGAAACCTCCAAGTTACTCAACTTATATACGATTCATGTGAAAGTTGTCAATAATAATTTTTATAAAAATATTATACATTTTATTCTCCGGCCTATACAGGGTGTCCCAGAAACCGACGATAATCCTTTAACAGGAGATAGGGCTGCTAATTACCTCTCAGAATATCTAGTTTTAGGTTTAGTAAAAATGGCTTAGTTTTTGAGATATTGTCATTTTTGTAAAAATCCAAAATTTTCTCCCTCAGCTCATTTTTTTAAATGCCACAAGTAAAAATGTAAGATTTTCTTAAATCTAGTTTTTGTCAAATATTCCTGAAAAGTAAGGCTTTCACACGGTATAATTTATTTTTTCATGTTTAACCCTGTTTAGCTGAAAAACGACTTAAGAGCCACATGTTAAAATTTTTTCAGCCTCATCCCTTGAGTTTGGCCCTTCGCGGTGAAAAAAAAATATTACTACACTAAAGTGGCATTATGCAACAAAAATACGCTCATCTAATGTAGTTTTTAAAATGGTACATCACTTACCGATTTGCGCAAAAAATTATGAGATATTGTTATTTAACTGCAAAAGGACCTCGGAATTTGATAACTGTTCTACCAAGTACGAATTGGAATCAAATGAACACTTGAAGTAAATTGGTATTTATTAACCTGTTAAAGTAGATGTTCAAATTGTTTACCACCTGCACAAATGCTAGCTCGACATCTTCTCACAAATGCCCGGTTGATGCGTCGAGCAAGTACTCGATGCAAGTGCAGCAGATACGTCCAGCTATTCTATGTAGTTTGTGTTTTCCGTCCAGTTGAGTGTAGCCGGCACGACCGAAGGGAAGCACTGACGTGGCACCAAGTTCACCTGGTGTTATGGGCTGACATCACGGGTTGTAGGTGATGTAGACCAACCATGTCAGTTTACATTGAAAAAAAACCTGAGCTACTGCCGTAATTCTTTCTTTGAGCTCTGGGAATGCAAGTGGCTAGGAGGCCACAAGACGTCCGTTGGATTGTAGAAACTTTAAACGGGCGAATTATCTTGAGTTTCTGCAACAGGAGCTTCAGAGCCTTTTAGAAGATTTACCATTGGCCATACGGAGGTGGTTGCAAAATTATGGCTGCGCAAAAATTACGCACTTCTCTAGCGTAATGGGCTGGCCCATTACGCTAGAGAAGTGCGTAATTTTTTAGACCAAGCATATCCCCACAGATGGATCGGACGTCTAGGTCACTTTTATTATTGAGGCTATTTAAAAGAAAAAGTTTACGGGAAACCGGTGGAAAACTTCATAGAGCTCAAAGAAAGAATTACGGCAGTAGCTCAGGTTTTTTTTTAATGTAAACTGACATGGTTGGCTACATCACCTACAACATCCGTGATGTCACCCCATAACACCGGGTGAACTTGGTGCCACGTCAGTGCTTCCCTTCGGTCGTGCCGACTATAGTCAAGTGGACGGAAAACACAAATATTTACATAGCATAGGTGGACGTATCTGCACTTGCATCGAGTACTTGCTCGACGCATCAACCGGGCATTTGTGAGAAGATGTCGAGCTAGCATTTGTGCAGGTTGTAAACTATTTGAACATCTACTTTAACAGGTTAATAAAGACCAATTACTTCAAGTGTTTATTTTATACCAATTCGTAGTTGGTAGAACAGTTATCAAATTCCGAGGTCTTTTTGCAGTTAAATAACAATATCTCATAAATTATTGGGCAAATCGGTAAGTGATGTACGATTTTAAAAACTACATTAGATGGGCGTATTTTTGTTGCATAATGCCACTTTAGTGTAGTAATTTTTTTTTTCACCGCGAAGGGCCAAACTCAAGGGATGAGGCTGAAAAAATTTTAACATGTGGCTCTTAAGTCGTTTTTCAGCTAAACAGGATTAAACATGAAAAAATAAATTATACCGTGTGAAAGCCTTACTTTTTAAGAATATTTGACAAAAACTAGATTTAAGAAAATCTTACATTTGTAATTGTGGCATTTAAAAAAATGAGCTGAGGGAGAAAATTTTGGATTTTTACAAATATGACAATATCTCAAAAACTAAGCCATTTTTACTAAACCTAAAATTAGATATTCTGAGAGGTAATTAGCAGCCCTATCTCCTGTTAAAGGATTATCGTCGGTTTCTGGGACACCCTGTATATAGCTCTCTGATATAGTGTGTGGTAAATATTTCTCCATAAATAATGTAAACTTGCAGATTACATTTTTTGGTAAATGTTTTTGATGTAATCCATTATCGGTGCCTGAGTCAGAAGGGCTAGAGCACATGCCGATCAGCCAATATCACCTACGAGAAGGTGATATTGGCCTCGAACGTTCCCAAGAAACTGCAGTCATTCTTCTGCCACCACTGGACACTCCAGGAGCATGTGGGCGGCTGTTTCGTCAGTGTCCTGTAAGGAGTCCCACCGCTATTCGGAGTTGACCCTTGTGACACTTTATCAGGTGCTTCCTGAGACGCAGGTCCAGTTTGGGAATAGCGTCCCGGGATTGCCTGCAGTCCCTGGTGTTGGCCCAAAGATTTCATGTTTAGTTTGTGTTGGTTGATGTAGCCAATATTTAAACTGGCTGATTGGTTCTGGGCCTTCCGCACTTCAGCTGGAGCCTCGCTTAGCCAGCTCGTCTGCCGCATCATTCCCGTAGGAGCCGCTGTGTCCCCTGATCCACTGTAAGGTTACCTTGTTGTTTACCTCTATACCCTCTAGTGCCTGGTGGCATTGGAGTATTAGTCCGGAATTGATCATTACGGTGCTTAGGGTCTGTAGCACCGATGCGCTGTCCGACAGTACTCTGATCTGGTGACCAGTGATTTCTCTGCTACGTACTGCTGCTGCTCCCTCTATTATTCCGAAGCACTCAGCCTGGAAGATAGAGTTATGAATACCTAGCTATAGTGATTGTCTTATGTATGTTTAGGTCGAGTGAGAAAGGCGATGCCCCTGTTCCCGACCCTGTTTTTGACCCGTCTGTGTATATTCTTACCTCAGACCCCGAATAGTCCTTAGGTTCTTCAGCTAATTCTACATAGTAGTGTTTGTTAAACATGTGTGCTTTCATGGTTCTACGAGTATCACACGGTGCCTCTATCAGGGGTGTTTTTTGATTACTTCGTGTAGTATGATCGTGTGCCTACCACAGTCCTAGGACGTTCATCCTGATTGCTGCGGCTTCCACTTCTTGTTGTATGAAAAGTTCTAGAGGCGGTAGGCAGAGCATGACTTCCATTGCTGCCGTGGGTGTTGCGCATGCACCCTGTGGTCGCAATGAACGCTAGACGCTGGAAACTTTGTAGTTTGTTAATAATTGTGCTGAGTTTGATCCTGGGCCACCATACTACTGATTATCGCTAGGTCTGATTATAGCCACAGCGTGATCTTGGTTTTAAGTCCCCATGATTAACTATGAGTCTGCGACATTGCCAAAAGGCTATACGAGCTTTGTTTATTTTGAGATTAATATGTCTGTCTGTACTGTCAAGTATGATGCCCAGGTATTTGACTTCTGTTGCCAGGGGTATTTGAGTGCTGAAAAGTTTTGGCATTGTTAAATCTATAATCTAACTTCCGTTTGTGTGTTAAGAGAACTAGCTCAGTCTTATTGGGGTTGACATAAGCGAAAATTCTTTGCACCATCGTTCTATGATTTTGAAATCATCTTGCATCAGACTGCATTGGACGCTTTCGAATTTGCCGTCAATCAGCACAGTCAGATCGTCTGCATATCCTACCGTGTAGTGGCCTGCTTTGTTTAGACTTCTGATGAGGTCATCCACCACAAGATTCCACAGGAGTGGTGACAGGACCCCTTCTTGAGGACATCCTTTGGCAACTATGTGTCTATAGTGCCACCAGGACGGAGACTTCCCTTTGGCTTGCTGGCTATACTGGACCAAAGAAGAATAAGGCCCAGGGTGCTGTGCGGACATCTTTGTTCTAGTTCGTTGTCCACAACCCAGTCGGCCACAATTTGAACCTACCACCTAGTGAGGGAAGGGACCTACAGTTTTACACCGACTTCGAACGGTGACACAACAGGTGTATAGATAATAAGCATGCATGAGTTTTTTCATCACTAAAAACTCATTGGTGCATGTTGGCCGGATTCTAACCTCGGACCTTGAGATCAACAGTCTGACACCGCTCCGACCCCATCGAATATAAAGCCATACATCATCCTAACTATCGTCCAATCGGCATGACGCTGCCGATTGGATCCAATCTGCAGTTTGTGATCAAATTTAACTGTCCAATCGGTAGTAACGTTCAGTTGAAGCCATGGCATCACCAGTGTCGGACGACGAGGCTTTAGCCGTCTTGGGCATTTTACTCGTGATAAAGCAAAAAAAAAAAGAAGAAAAGATTGTGCGGACTGCTGCAACGAGTGGTTAATTTTTTTTATGTAATCCGGTGTGGGTGGCTGAGTCAGAGGGGCCAAAGCGCATGCTCCGACCAGCCATCTTACATCCAGTACGGTGGTACCAAGCCAGTCGGCTACAATTTGAGCATACCACCTAGTAAGGGGCAAGGGAAGGGACCTACAGTTTTACACCGGCTCCGAAAGGTGAAGCAGCAGGTGTACATAAGTACCTATGCTCGTAAATTTTTTCTTCAGAAAAAACTCATTGGTACACGCCGACCGGATTCTAGATTTAGAACCTCTCGCTTGAGAAGCCGATGCCCAAACCACTCGGCTGGCACCTTGCGGGTGGCATCTTATGTGTTGAAAAGGAATCAGTTTTCTCATACAAATTTAATAAAAGAATTGAGGATTACGCCAAGAGATTATCGTAATTATTTACGAAATTAATGAACTAAAGCTATCAAAAAACAATTTGAGAGAGCAATGTATTTTTTTACAAAATGATGTCAACATGAAGCGATTGTTTTACAGGAATGAATTGGACGATCACCTGGACACGATGCACAGTGACCTGGAGTCCCTGCGAGAGCTGCTCCGCAGTGACTCCTACTCCCTGGACGCCAACACGTTGCTTGGTGTAAGTAATATGACTTCATATGTAAGTAAAACATGCAATAACTTTTAAAACATTCTTTGGGAACGCAGCGTATGTCTCATTTATTAAATTCACTGTTTGTATGGTGGTTACTTCTTGAACATGTTAGTGTGACTATTTTGTAGATTAGTTATATCTACAGTTACATGAATACTAATTCAAAATCCCCGGCCACTGAATAAGTTGATTTGCATTTGGTGTTTCAAGAATTTTATTTAATAATAATAATTTATATCAAATAAATAAACACTTGCCTGGGGCATAAAGCAGAAGCTCTTGTTGGTCTTGGCATTTCTTAAGAGGGTTTTAATTACAGTGTGTTAGATATTTTGCAGGAAAAGCAATTTTTTTTCCTTCATAATATATAGCAATGTTCACGAAATCTTCTTTACTAGTGCATGACGCATGTATGCTATATATGTGTTAAATAAGTGCTTGTGTAGGTAGTTACTTAAGTACTTAAATATTACAAAGGCCTACACACCCTAGGTGTATAACTTCGCTGGCTTGGCTATGAATCACTTTGACCTTTTTTAGCTTTAGTCTACGAACATGCTAACATATTCTATTTCAAACTTTAGGTAAACTTTTTGACACAATAATGGCTTATATTTATTTAATTTGTTAATAGGAAAGATAACATAAACTATTCTATACTATTCTATATAACATTTGTGGGTATTGTTTGTAATCCACTTTGTTAGAAGGTTTATATAAGTATGTTAGATCATCATCAGATGGCTGCACATTAATTATTTACCATATGATAATCATTGTTACATCAGTGATAACTCTTTATTATCATTAAGTTGCAAAATAGATACTTATGATTACACAATTTATAAAATCATTATTCAGAGCGAAGTTAGCGAAAACTGTACCTTACATAGGTTGGTATCACTAACCCCTCAATTAAGTCACGTTGTAGCCCACATGCTCTATGAATACAGCATGCGGCGGCATGTGCCCCCCAGTGCCTCATACATAATACACACGTTCCTTCATACATTTGGTAGCACACAAACACACGCAATAGTACCCACGTATTTCACACATCTGTCGTCACACACAGCGTGTCATTTGAAGGTGTTCAAATTCTCGATTTCCTAATCGAGTGGTACCAATTACGTCACAGAAGCCTACAAGTTTTTGTAATTAGAAACTGTTTGGGAATTATAATAGGTACCTATAACTTTAATAGATTCACAATGTTATGTAACAAAGAATCTCCTTAGTTTAGGTAGGTAAATATTTGAAGGGGCTCTCTTTCTAATAGATGTAAATGAAAAATGAAATAAAATGTCTGACACAGATAAATGAGTTGCAATGAAATTAGTTGACACACAGATGTAACGGGTGCTGCAGCATAACTTAATTTTTTTTAAATTATTGCATTTTGAAAAAAAAATTAATGTATGCTGCCGCATAAGGCTTTAGAATATATGTTATGATGTGAATGAATGATACGGAACCCTCGGCGCGCCAGTCAAACTTGCGCCATTACCGGTTGGAGTTTTTATTTGTTTAACATAAATGGTACATGTTGTTTCAGTTATTTGGCCAGGAAGATCCATTCTACGGCCTGAACTTCAATACTGTGGATGACAGAACAAAAGGCAACGCTAACGGTGAGCATATAACTTTTGAAACAGTTTTAAAGGTTGGTGCATGTGCTCTTATAATATTCATTCATGATATTAGTATTATACACGGTGTTACATTTTGGGTGATAATTTTTTTTATTTCACTGATTCTGTATGTGAAACTGAACAATTTCTCACCCATAAAATGTTTTTTTCTATTTTTGACATATTTGTGCAAATAAGTTATATAGACCGTTCAGAGTTATTTTACCTATAGCTATAAATATGGCTAAACTGAGCTTTGTGTTGCCATATTCGGTTTGTACAAAATATTCTCCTGTACAAAATAATTAAATATATTTATCAATTTATTAATAGCAATAGTTCTATCGAATACGTAGTACTAAGTATAAACATTTGACATACGAATCCCGGCTCTCGATAGTATCTACAACAGGCCTATACATAATTAAATTTTCCACTACTACGAGAAAAATATTAACAGCAGGTAAAACTTTTTATGACCGTAGTACTAGCGACAGCAAGTGATGCCAACCTACCGGGAGATACAATGACATAATATGACATTTTATAAATATAATGTATTATGAAATATTATGTCACAGGTAAAATAACTGTGAACAGACTGAAGTTAATTTCATTACATCTTCAAACATAGAAAGGTTCAGTCACATAAAAAGTAAAAAACTGTCATCTTTGTCATAAAATTGAATTCGTAGTTTAGTGTATTTGATTTGTTATCTATCAATAAGATATTTGTTAGATAATATAAATAAAATAATACTGTTACACTTCTGAACAACATTTAGCTCGACCTATACAACTTGGCTCCGCTAAGGCAAACGGTAGAGAAGTGGTAATGGGCGGAGATACTGAAGATTGTAAATATTTGGATCACATTCTTGAATGATAGCCCCACCTCCACCCTCTGTGCATTTCTTTCTGATTACATTAAATATGGGTAGCTTTAGCTTTAACATTTTGAACCTAGTTTCGTGTGCGTTCACATATTGCAAGTCTTTTAGTCCATATTGTCCACATTAAAAGTGCCTATAAAACGAAAGTGGACTTTCAATGAACTTTTTTTTTTCAATTTTTTCCAGCCCAAGAGCCAAACCAGCTCATGTCGTATACAGGGAATGTGCCAGATTTCGGAGATTTTAGTTTGCCAGAAGACACGGAGGTGAGCCAGGAGGAATCGCTGACGGACTCTCTACTGGGCGACGAGTCCGCTCTCAACACACCGCAGGTGACGCTGCAGTCGCCCTTCTACCCGACCACGACTAAGTAGCGCGGCACGTGCGCGGACAGCTCAATCAGCTGGTACGGCGCCTCACTGCTCGCTGAGTGTGGTCTCGCGAGGTGAGGTGGATTTGTATGTGTGTCGCCTGCCCCCACCCGTGCTGATTCTCATAAGAAGTACCCCTTGTGTCGTCCGCATTCTGCCACTTACCGCTCGCCATACATACCAGTAGGGGACCCCGTGCAAGTTTCTTCCCAATTTGCGAAAGAGACTACAACATTCAGTATTTGGGATTTCAAAATGTATCAATTAACATGTAAGTTACATTTATGACATAGCTTTTATTATTTTCTACTATAGTATTACGGAACCTAATGTAAATAGATATTAACATATTTGTGAAATAATTCGGAACCTTTCGATAAAGAGCATTGTTTAGAGTAGGTATTTGTAACCAGTGGCGGCTGGTGACTTCAGTGACCGGTAGTGCGCTAAGTACCTACCTACTTAAATACCAAATTTCCCAACACATTCCCGTCATGTTATTTTAAGATCGGGACTTCCGAATTTTTTAAACGCCTGCGTTTTATTATGTACGTACCTAGTATGAATATTCTCAAGACACTCAATGAGTTGCAAAAAACAAAACAAAAAAAGTTTTTAAACTTATTTTTAGTACCTTTATGAATACACCCCATAGACAACACTACTGCAGCTTTCAAAAAGAAAACAGTCCAAAATACTTCAAAAAATATATAAAAATAAAAGCATTTGAAAAGTAGGAATTGAACCCGGGATCACCTGATTGTAAAGCCTTACCTTTAACCAACGCTTAGGAAAATATCAGCACCACTTAATTCACAGTATCACGTGACAGAAAGCACAAAACCTAACCATATCCCATTTTAAATATTCGCGCGCTAACGGGTATGTGACATCACATGACGGCGCGCTGACTCTAGGTAGACGGAAAAGAGTTTGTAAGACGGACTCGTGCAAAACGAATCGCTCGCGACGCGACATGTCGCACGCGCGGGTATTCACGATATAGCGTCCTTGTTTGGCGCTCGTGCGCCGCACGCAGAAATCCTTTCGGCCCATACTGTTCCTATGAAGTATCTTCTATCTCACGCGCCAGCGGTGTTTTGCCGATCCCCATACATTCAATATGGGAGACCCGCGTGCGATTTATACTCCGCACGGCGCGCGCGTTTACTCGCAAAAACGTGCTTTGTGAACTATGAATATTTATAATAAGGTCGAATTCACATTCGTATTTATTTGGAGTACGACCTTTATGGTTTTAATGTAGTATGTTGTAAGGTATTATTTATTTTGAGTGAAGTGAAGACTTCTCGTGGTATGGTAGTGCGGCGCACGAGCGCACTTTAGGACCAGCCGCCAGTGTTTGTAACATAATATTTCCACATTAAAAAAAACAAAAATGGTTATATGTCAGGGTACAATATTGTGCTATAATGATTACATACAATAAACTAAGTTCCAGGTAGCATTTTCCATTGTAATAAATTTTTCACAAATGTTCTAGTGATTTTGGTTTATTTGCCTATGGTGATAATATTAATTGCATGAATATTTTCTAGTGAACAAAATATTTTCTGCATACAGATTTCTATGCAAGCCGTGTTTTTGGATTGTGTTTATGCACTAAACACTACAGGAATGTACAAGTGTTGCATGAGGGAAGCTCCCTGCACATTCACAATATAATCTGTGATGCTCTTGTAATGCAAGAGCGGCTATGGATCTGTGTTTGTCTGTATATTCGCTTTATTTATTTTCGATATGTTATAACAAGAGCTAATAGTTATTTATAAATAATTATGGCTGACACCAAAAATACTTGCACAGTTATTCCTTAGGTTTGCCGGCGTGCTGGTGTTCACTGAAGGAAACTTCATCTTGTAGCTTTTAATTTTCTGTTTTATACTTAACACAACTGAATGCAATATATTAAACGTAAGTACAATATTATATTGAGAGTGTCTGATACTTATATATTTTTTACGGTACCGTAGCCAGCCATACTGGCAAGGACCCTTATAAAATCGGTCAGGTGTCTGTCTGTCTGTCACATGTGCTGTCCGTGGTGATAACTCCGGAACGTAAAGTTCAATAAATATAAAAAACAATTATTAATGAAATAATAATTTAGTCCTAACGGAATGAAAACTATTTTGAACATTATTTTGACCTCGACTGACAGCCCCCTCTATCTACTGCCAATGGGCCTGGATATGTTCGGTGAAGCCATCGCAAGTTTAGTTCAACACTTTCCTATATCTTAAATGGTCATAGACAACGTCAACTCCCTTCTCACCTTACTAGGTGGTAGGGTTTAACCCGCATGAAAGGTCTGAAGAAACGGCTATGTAAATAGTTCATGTTTTCCGTCCGGTTCAGTGTAGCCGGCACGACGAAAGGGCAGCACTGACATGGCACCTAGGTCACCGAGGCTGACGTCATGACCAATATACGCTGACTGACTTGACATCTCAGTGCGGAGAATGTCGCCCCCCCCCACCCCTCAAAAAAAAAAAACAGCAAACATCAACAGTTACGGTTATAGAAAAATAGCTCTTGTTGACTGTGGCAGCTGTGCGGGGTGGTCGGCACGGAGCGACCGCACGTTCGCTGCGTTGCGCCCACACGGAAATGGCTATGGAACCCTGTGTGTGAACAATACGCAAATAACAGGAATTTTAGGGTTCTGTACCTTAAAAGTTAAAAACGAACACTTATAATATCACTCCCGTGTTCGTCCGTCTGTTACAGGTTTTTCTCAAAAACTAAGTACAACTTTGGCGCAATGATAGATCTTGATGACGCGCACATATGTCGTCAATAATTAGATAACATTTTATTTTAGGGTAATATGGGGTAAACCCCCCCTCCCGGTTTGGGGGTAAGTTTAGTACCAATAAATAAATTTTTTAATTAACGTATCGTGTGGGGTATCATTTGAAAGAGCTTACTGTAAGGATATTTTTTTACAATTTTAAGTTCGATAGTCTTAACGATATACTTAACAATGTGCAAAAAATGGCCCCTTCCTGTTCTCATAGGTTTCTAAAGCTAAAAATTTGATTTTAATAGGGTTAGTAGATTACAGGAAATCTGCAGGTTTTTTCGTCAATCGAAAAAAAATATTTTGGTAAAGACCCATGGTACGGAAACCTCGGTGCACGAGTCCGACTCAATGTGCAAAACAACATTTTATTGTTTTGCAATGTTTTACTTCTCTCAGTACTAGAGTTTCTGATTACTATAAAATATATTTGTAAATAATATTTACAACATTTTAATTCTGAGAGTTAGTAGATTTATCTAACCCCGTATTGACTTAATTAAAGCCTGCTTGGTTGCAAGTTAGTGAAAAAATAATAATAAAGAAGAGTTTGGCCAAAGAAGGTTTGTAGGGCTGTGAGTTGGGTATCAATATGGATAGCGCTGGATTAAAATTTATAAAATGTTCAGTTGATGTTTATTATGCTGCCAGCAGAACAATTATGTTACTATTTATATAAAATTTATGTTTATATAATTTATACTTAGATTTTTTACTGGTATCTTGAGTTTCCTACTTAGCTCAATGTCATGACAACAGGTCTGGACTTTTCCTGAAAATATTTATAATTTTTAGACTCCAGAAGAAAGACTGCCACATTTGTGACAATGATCTTGAAAATTTAGACAAATTGGTATGAGGTACAGATACTATAATTATGAAAAGAATATGAAATTGGGTCCCCCGTGCAGTTGCGTGATAGGTACTATCCTACTTAAAATAAAAAGAAAATTTAAACTAATTTCGTGCATAGTATATGTATATTGTTTTGGGACACTGAGTATAAATGTTTTTATGTAACCGGGTATGGTTGGCTGAGTCAGAGGGGCCAAAGCACATGCTCCGAGCAGCCAAATATCACCACCGAGAAGGTAGGTGCCATATCGGAGACTTCCCTTAAGATTTCTGGCTATACTGGATTATAGGGAACATGGCTGCTGTGCGGCCATCTTACATCTAGTACGGTGGTATCAACCCAGTCGGCTACAATTTGAGCCTACCACCGAATAAGGGGCAAGGGAAGGGACTAGTTTTACACTTGTTCCGAAACAGTGAAGCAGCAGGTCTAGGGATACCTTTCTGTCTTACTCAATTAACTACAATATACTTAAAGAGATAAACAGTAGACTTCTCCATTCCCCTTGAGTGAGGGAGAGGGCACTGACGTATGGACCAGTCGGGCAGGATGGAGGATTTCATTGTTGGGTATGTAGATATGGAGAATGCAGCTGTGTTACTTTTCGTTAACATTTGCGTTGTAATATAATATTTTAGCTGTAGATATTGGGTGAATTTGAAAGAAAAAAAAGTAACAGGATCATATTGAGTGAGCATGCCTCCTCATGGTTTTTGGGTCACGCAAACACACTGATAAAATTATCTGTAGAGTTGAATCTCCTGTTACTTTATGTACATTGTTATGATTAAGTTCAACATACCTATTGTATGTTCTGCTTGCATGGTTGCCTAGAGTTATATGTATTTTACGTTTGTGTTAAAAATAGGTATATTAGTAAATAAAGTTTGTTTGTAAAATACAGTATTTTATTACCTCAGCTAGTTTAAACATTTTCATTCTCTATCAAACAAAGACGAGAATGTTCGGAGGACAGTCGCTCTCACTGTTGATCAAAATACCAATATCTGTTTGGTTCCATTTGGAAATTAATTATTCTTTTGATGACTGGAAGAAATCTCTGTAAGGAATACCTAAGTCCGCCTTTGCACCTCATGTAAATTATTATAATGTGCTTGTTTCTGTAAAATGTGTTGAGGATCAATAAATTATTACCATCTATCCCTCCTTTTTTACACGAAAATGAATGGCATGGACTAGATAAGCGCACCATGTATAACAGAATACTGTCAACAATTAATTGCCTCTGCAAGATGGATAGCGGATTATATTGGCTTTGGTAGATGTAGGCTGCCATCTTTAAAATCATTAAACCAGGATAAAGAAGCAAAACCCCAGATTTGCCAAAAAAAAAATTGGCTTTTTCTTAGCATCAGCTTAAATTAAGAGACCACCTCGGGGTCCTCGGGAGTTGAACTGTCGCACGACCTAAACTTTCGTTGCCATATCAAGGACAAGGCCAAGCAAGCTTTTAAAAAGCTTGGCGTACTCAATAAGGTGCGATGGTACTTCACACCGGACCAAAAGCTGCTTTTGTATAATCACAGATCAGTTCCTGCTTGGAGTACTGCTCGCACTTGTGGAATGGTTCCGCCAAATACCAGCTTACTATTCTGGACTCGATCCAGCGCCGAGCCGTGCGACTATAGTGGTGACCCCGAAGTCCTGGATCTAGAACCGTTGCAACTCGCACGGATGTCGGCTCCCTATCGATTATTCTATGGGGAGTACTCGGAGAAGCTGTTTAATGCGATCCCACCGTCCCCTTTCCACCTCAAGCACCCCGCGCACCAGGCAGGGACTGCATCCCTAGACGCTGGACTTACTGTGGATGCATACCAACCCCGTTTTGCAGATCTATTTCCTCCCAAGTACAGTCTCGGGTCCTTAAATGGGGGGCGTGAATAGGCTCCTGTCAGGCCGGCATGACATTCCCAACACCCGCATACGACCAAATGTTCATGGGTGTCGTTAGAAACCTTATGGGTGGCTCGGAGCCACATGTCGCACCTTCAATAAAAGTAAACATTTAATTCCTTGCGTCTCTCACACAATTCGAAACATTCAGCTAGAAAGGTTTACTTTTCTTGAATTTGATATGAGTTAGTGAGAGCGGGTGGGTTTTTTTTTATTTTGTGCGCTTAGGTAACCCGGGCCAGTCCAAAAAAATCAGCTCGGACGCTTCCGGACGCGTGCAAAATTAAGACGAATCCGGGGAAACCTGGACGGTTGGCCGCCCTTAGTAGATGCAGTAGGCTCTGTATAAAAAGATGTGTATGAAATAAAATAAATTAAAATAAAAAGAAACTCAAAATCACCACACCAACATCGCTATATAGAAGTTACAATAAATAAAAATTATACTTTTCAAAAATTTTATTTATTTTACATTTGAATAATTTTGTATGAATAAAATAATTCATTCAACTCTATGAAAAATAAAACATAAAGAATATATTGTTATTTATTTATAATGTACCTCACATATTTGTAAAATAAACCATTTTGGAATGAGAGGTCTTTTTATTGCAGTCCAATCACAATATTTGTACATCAGTTGGAGTGTTATGCGAAGGCTACACGTAAAGTATTTATCGTGACCCATATCACGATCCGTATTGATGGATCATACTGAAAACATTCAGTATCTTAGACCACCCTAGACGTACAATATTTATCACGTCAGTATTCTGTCCTGCTTCGTGCAGTGAGGACGTTAGTAATGGATACAGAAAACATATTAAAGCTTGTGTGGCCATTATTTTAGCGCTTGGTTCAAAAAGAACGGTAAAAAAAGAAGGCGATGGACGAAAATTGGCTACAGCATAGAGCAAAGTCACACATTTAAAAATATGTTAGATGAAATTCGACTTCACAATGAAATGGATGATTACGAAAATTATTTTCGAATGCCTGACGTTTGTTTTGATAATCTTAAGTTGATAACACCCTTTTAAACCCTTCGAGTCTCAAGTGGAGCGCGCGCTCCCGTTTTCGTCGCCTACCCTTGGCTCCCAAGTGGAGCGCGCGCTCCACTTATTGCGCGCCGCTAGTTTTAATTCAGTATCTAATTCTACCAATTTTCTAACAAAACACTCAATACTGGTATCATTTCTTGGTTAAAGCTTACTAATAACTATTCTCAGACACGACTGGGCACACAATAACCTTCACACAGAAAAAAAATAATGAAGTTGACAGAAAATAAAATGTCACTTTTGGCAGCTGACATTTCCACTGACCCTGGAATAGACAAAGATTGTACCCGTAAACGTATTTCGGTATTTGATAGTTTGTTTCAATGCGCTTATTTCGGTATACCATATGTAAGACGAAATTGTACAGTTTTGGTCAGAAAAATTCAAAAAAAAATTCGAGTGTGTTTTTTTTTTGCCTGGAGTTCAAAAAATCGGTCTGTGCTTCTAAATAAGTGAATCCTGAAGAGTTTGGTATCACTGAACGCGTAATTTCAGTACAAACAAGACAGAATAACGAGTATTGATGGATCGATCGATTGAGGCGGGATATTCGAATTTGTGTGGGAGCGCGCGCGCCAAAATTTTGCGTTTTTGAGCGCCGCCAAAAGGGCCTGGGAGCCAAGGGGAGTAGGACTATTTTGAGTCAAAGGGACTCAAAGGGTACTAAACAAGATACATTAATTAGATAGTCGATTTCACCCAGAGATAAATTAGCTTTGACATTACATTGTACCGGGTGGGGCCGGTACTTTAAAAGAATAGCCCCACTGCATGTCTCCCCGTGTATGTCGTAATAGGCGACTAAGAGATATGACTCCCTTCTTATATTACTAGGTGGTATGGTTTAACCCGCCCGGGTTGATAACACCTCACTGAATGAAAGGTCGGTCGAAACGGCTATGTAAATAGTTTGTGTTTTCCGTCCAGTTCAGTGTAACCGGCACGACCGAAGGGAAGCACTGACGTGGCTCCAAGTTCACCCGGTGTTATGGGCTGACATCACAGATGTTGTGGTGATGTAGCCAACCGTATCAGTTTCCATAAAAAAAATAATTGTCTAGGTCCCTACCTTATACTAGGTGGCAGGGTTCAACCCGCCCGGGTTGGTACCACCGCACTGAATAAAACGTCGGTCGAAACGGGTAAGTATGTAAATAGTTTGTGTTTTCCGTCCAGTTCAGTTTAGCCGGCACGACCGAAAGGAAGCACTGACATGACACTTAGTTCACCCGGTGTTATGGGCTGACATCACGGATGTTGTAGGTGATGTAAGCAACCGTGTCAGCTTCCATAAAAAAACATTACTTAGCAAGGTTTTCGGCGATAATGTCACCAGAATCACTAAGCCAGACCCATATCGTATGCTGTTGCGATGCGTACTGACGTAATAAATACTGACACCAGACTACACCTTCAATAATTATCACAATACGAGGGATCATCAGTACGGAATTGGGAAATCTAGAAATCCTGTGATAAATATTGTAATCAGTCAATACACTAGCCTACACAATCATTAAATACCACGATATGTGGTAAATATCTGACAACCACAGTAATTATTGAACATGTAGCCTTCGCCTTAGTCTTTATTTGGGATAAAATTTATTACAAAAGGTTCACAAACAAACACTTTGAAGCATAGAGATATGCTTTGAAGGCATAAATAAGACTCTCGTGCAACATTTCAATAATTAATTTACTATTTAGTGCTATTAGGTACATTTCAATTTGATTTTCTTAAAAAATGTCTACTGGTAGTTTATGGAAAGCAATAAGCAGAGGTGTATGTAGTACAATGTCACCTCCAACATAGAAGAGAGGGGCCGTTCACTGCTGGAATCATGATTTTCTACACTTTGAATCGATTCAGAATCAATAAGTTAGTGAAAGATTTTTAACATCATTTTGGGAATCAGCTTGAAATCTTGAAATCAGGGAGAAATCTTAGATATCGATTCAGAAATTTCAAAAACCGCGTTAGTCAGTAAGAATGAGAAGAAACAATTGGAAATCGTTAGAAACTCTGTGAAACACTAATGTTTCGGTGTGCGCTCGAGCGAATCAGTCGGGATCAGCAGGAAACAGTCGGAAACAGCTTGGGATCAACACGTTAAAACTTGAATGAATGAATACGCAGTCTCGTAAACAGGCAAATGCAAAAATTGCCCCAACCGTACTAAGAAGAAGAGCTATTATCCTATGTACGCGACTATGGCTATCGTGCAATTTTTCCGTGAGACGAACACCGAACAGCAAGCGCGAGCCTTTTCTAGTATACGTGATTTTTCTATTTACGTCACTCTCGCTCTCGCGTGGCTCACTGGTCAAAAAACACGCATAGTTTGATTGAAATCATAATACCCAACACTGTTGATAAGAGGCATAAAATTTAATTGTTTTTTGTAATGTATGTAGGTATTATTAGAAAGTAATTTAATTATGACTACGTAAATTTAAAAAGGTATTATTTATTGTATTTTCAGTGAGTTCTAGGGACACAAAAATATGAAAACGTTTTAATGTGTGCTAGATATTATCAGAACGTAATTTGACTGTAACTTAGTAAATTTTATAGAATGTTTCATTTTATTTAGAAAATAATTAGCGTGAATTTTAAAATAAACAAAATTAGGTTCTTAGGATTTGTAGTGAACTATATACTCGATAGCTGGCCTCAGGGAGCAAGTGAAACGTAAGGAACAGCTATTTGTCTCTTTCGCACCTGCTTAGTCTTAGCTGTGTATAACAGAGAGGCACATTTATACATTCGCGTCAGTGTCGCGAATGTTGTGTTCTTCTGTATTCTATTACATGGAATAGAATAGGTTAGCACTATAATATTTGCGACACTGCCGCGAATGTTACACTGCGCTCGCCGCTCCGTGCACGCGCCGCCGCGCCGCGCCGGCGCGAACGCCGCTGGATTGACTACAATCGAACAACGAACAACGATGAAACAGCGGGGAACAGCCGGGAACAGGCGGAAACAACAGAATCAGCTTGTACTCGTGCAGCTCAGTGCGCGCAACAGTCAGGAACGTTCCCCGTGCGTTCTTTTGAGTTAGAATTTTATTTATTGTTTCCTTACCTTACTAGGTGGTAGGCTCAAATTGTAGCCGACTGGGTTGGTACCACCGTACTGGATGTAAGATGGCCGCATAGCAACCTCGGTTGTGTTCTCCTCTAGTCCCGTATAGCCAGCAATCCAGGGAAGTCTCCGGTATGGCACCTACCTTCTCGGAGGTGAAATTGGCTGGTCGGAGCATGCGCTTTGGCCCCTCCGACTCAGCCATCCATACCGGATAACATAAAAAAAAAAAAAATCAAACCGAATCATGCTTTCAAGTGTAGAATCACAAGAATCATGAGAAAATCGACGAAATTATTTATGCTCACATAGAATCAATTCTCAGTGAACGACCCCTCGCATAGAAGCAAGAAAACTATACAATGGTTATGTTTGCAAACAAAGATTTTATTGTACTGTGCAGATGTGTACTGTGGTGCAGGAAGATTTAAACAAAATTTTTGAAAAAAAAATCTTACCCATTTACGATTGTCTGCTTCTAAAATTAACCAGTTTAGGTAATAAGTAGTTGCTTCTTGCCTTATTATTTTCGTTATATACATGCTTTACTTATCACAGTTATGTTATTTTGTAACTACAAACATAAAAGTAGCATCATAAATAAGATTTAGCTAAACTAATATAAATATGAAGATATATTAATAATTTATGACTGGATGCAAATAATACTACGACTTTAGTAAACTACTTACATAATATTCGCATATTACATAACAAATATCATTAATTTACTTCACCATTATGACTTCATGATTTTTAAATTAACATGGTCAATAATATACACTAATACACATCTAACGGTCTTTTTCCGAGCTATGTGGCTCGACATTTCAGGGCGAATGTATCATTCATTTTCATAATAAATAATAATGACTTCAATTCAACTTAATATGCTGTTAAAGTAAGTTACTATAGGCGAGTTTCATTGCCTTTCAACATTCTTTACAAACTAACCTTTGGACCTGGGAGAGGTGCGTGGAGGCGGGTCATTGCAAACAAGAAAGTATAATATTGTTAGAAACCATGGACGAAAATATACAAGAGGACTGACAGCCTCATACAAAAAAATGTAACTCGGAAAAAGCTCAAAATCCTGTCTTAAATGTAGATGGCGCTGACACATAGCCTGGACGTTGAATTGCCATGTATTTAGGCAATAAATTTAAATTACCAACTCATTATTATCAACCAAAGATGACTGAATTTTTTTTGAATTTTAAAATAATATTGTTTGGATATACTATTTAATTTTTTTTCTTTTCACATATAAATTTAAGTCATTGATATGCGTAATTGCGTATCCGTTGTGTATCAATAGATGGCATATTATCAATATGAAACACAAGGAATCGAGCTTACAAAATCATGCTTACAAAATATAGGATAGATGGCGCTATACAAAGATGTTCCTTCCATCCAAAGTCACGTGACGCGACGCGATTTGGTCTCGCCATGCGTCGCCGTGCGGTGGCGAGGCGCTCCACTCCGTGCGCGAGTGCAGGCGCGGGGAAGTGGGGTGGGAATAAATAGTACAGCGGTTTGGCAGGGGATAAGGTGTTATTGATTGTATTTTTCTTTTGAAAATATTTTTTTTTTTTTTTAATAAACTAGCAGCTCTAGCTGATGTGTTCATATCAGTTTTTTTTCTCTGGATAACGAATGATTATGTTTTTTTTTGTTTTGCCATTTGTTTGTTGATGTACTTTTTATGTATTTATCTAATCGGTTTTTGAAGGTGTTTGTGTGTGGGTAGTCAATCACATCCTGTGGGTGTTTATTCCAGGCGTTCACCACTCGAGTTGTTATGAAGTGCTTTCGGATGTTTGTGTTAGAAGCTGCCTGGTTAAGTTTTTTGCTGTGACCACGAAGGTGATAGTTTTGTTTCAGGTCAAACATTTCGATTAAGTCTGGGCAATCATACTTTGAGGTGAGTATTTTGCAAACTTCAATGAGGTCTCCTTGAAAAAAAATTAAAAAAAAATATAAAGATATGTCGGAGTTCGAATGGAATAATTGAAGGTGTTTTTGTTCTTTTAGCAAGCTAGTGTAACCTCAAGAGGCGCATGAGAGAGGGCGTCGGCGGCGGCGGAGGTGCGGGCAGGCGGTTCTTCACTCCGTCGGAGATGTAGGGGCCCGGCTTGGACATGAGGACCGTGTGGAGAGTGGGCAGAGCGCCGAGCGCGCAGGCCAGCTCCGGCGACACGTTGCGGCAGCCTTGCACGTCCAGCACCTTCAGCCACTCGCAGTGTGACCGCACCGTCTCCAGCGTCTTGTCCGTCAGCTGGTTGCAGCCCTGCCCAACAAAACCCATATATTAGATTTAGAGCACTTTAGCACCATTTCACCAGCTTGAAGCGTGCATTACTGAAGACCTCCCCTTGTTTTTGACTACTTTTTGTCTTCACCGATGCCTTCATAGCATAGTAGATTCTTTTATGAAAAATATATTTATTTTGTTTGAGATGGGGTTAGAATTTTTACATTAAATCATATGTTATAGTTAATGATTTCTTATTGAGATAGCTCTAAAATTAGGTATACTGTATTTTAATTTTTTACAAATTTTGACAGAAATTACCAAGCATCACCCAAAGGCAGTTATAACTTTTGAATTGTCATAGTCAAATCAAATCAAATCAAAATATACTTTATTGTACACCATAAAAAGGAACACAACAGGCGAGTTTAGTGCAAAGTAGCATTCTTTACAAACTAACCTTTGGGATGTGGAGAAGCTGATAGGGCGGACAATGCAGTGCAAGAGATAAGCTTGAAAAATAAAACTATTAAATAAACATAGTCAGCTTGTGTTAAGTGAAAAAAAATGCCTTACACTATGTGATGAAAAAAAAAAATTAAGTAACTCACCCGTAATTCCAAATGTTTTAGTCTTTTTAAGCCTTTTACAATCTTAGCTGTAGCTTCATCGTTCAAATTGTAACAATCAATCAAGTTGAAAAGCTCTATGCTGGGACAGTTGTTCACCAGGTGTCCGATGCCTTCGTGCGTTATCTGTTGACACCGGCTCATGTTCAGAGCAACCAGCTCCTTGAACTTGAATGCATAGGTGAGACTCACGTCTGTGATCCGGTTGCATCCACTCATGTCCAGCTCCTTGAGACTTTTGAGTCTCGCCAGTGAATAGCCGGAGAATGTATCTGTGGACGTGTTTTCACACATTTTCATAACATCTTTCTTTCTTTGAGCGTCTCGAACGATTTCTTCCTCAGCGCGCGACCCAAGGTGTATCCTGATAGAAGGTTCAGTGATGGTCGCCATTATCGGTCCATCTTCATCGTCGTCGTCATTCTGGTGTCCCTTGCCCATGCCCGTCAGTCCAGCGTCCGATACCTTGTCGCAATGACTCAACAGCAAGTACTGTAACCAAATCTGATTCTTGAAAATAACCTGTATCGAGATATCTGTGACGGCGTTGAAGCAGTAACTAACATCGAGGTAACGTAGGTTCGGCAACCTCTCGGAGAGCAGCACTATGGACCGCTGGTCCAAGTTCAGGGCATTTATGACTAGGTCGGTAAGAATCAAGTTGGTCTCTCGGCAAACACCCTTCTCGAAGCCTTCGCTCGTGATGAGTTCGCACTGAGATATGTTCAGAGACACGAGCTTCTTCAACTTGTACAGCTCGCACACTCCCAGGTCGGTGACGGCCCGACATCTCTGTATATTGAGGTATTCGAGGTTCACTAGGTTCTTGCAGATTTGGACGAGCGACAGGTCGGTGACACGGGTGCAGAGGCCAATGTCGAGCTCGCGCAGGCTGGTCTGATGCGTGGTCAGCGACAGGATACCAACGTTAGTGAGCTGGTCGCACTTGTGTACTTCCAGACACTCGAGTTTCAAGTCTGGAATCTCCGAAAGCATCTTCAGGGTAGTGCCGTCGATCAAGGTGTCCGAGAAGGACAGGCGTTTGAGTAATTTAGCCCGCGAAACAATGAACTCCATGATGAATTGGAACGTGAGCACGCTCTCAGATGGGGCGATAGGACGGCCGTCTTGAGGGTAGAACTTCCTGTAAAGTCCCAGGTGAAAGGAGACCGCGCAGGAGGTTAGGCTCAGGCTCTGGAGGTGGGGCGCGGTGGCTACGAAGCGGTCAAAGAGAGCATCGGACAAGTAGCAGTTGCCCGCGAGACTGAGGGAGCGCAGGGAGGCGAGGCTATTGCTGTGGAGGTCTTCCGTGTTGCCCTCCATGAGGCGTCCCGACATGAAGAGCTCCCGGCAGCCTAATACGTTGAGCTCATCCAGGTTGGGGCAGCATTTCAGCAGGTATATGAACACCTTCTCGCAAATGTCGCAGTTCTTAATGGTTAAACTCTTTATATTTTCTCCAATGGCTTCCCAAAACTTGTTTAAATTGGAGCTCAGTTCGACCTCGTGGAAGGAGAAGTTGGTGTAGTCGATATAGGAGTTGGTGAAGAGCTTGAGAGGAGAGAGGTCTTCTTCGAGTGCGGTCTTGTAGAAGGAGATGCATTTCTTTTGCATGAAACAGTTATCGTTGGCGGCCTCGTACCACAGTCGACACGTCTGACTCGCCGCCAGCCGGTCCGAGGTCGGCAGATATTTGAATAAATGAATTAAAATCTGGAAATAAATGGAGAATTCATAAGGAATTATTACGCAAAACTGCACACATGTTCACCAGTCAGTTCATAGTAAGAATTCACACGCATACAAAATAGTCACAAGAATGCAATAGTCAAGCGAAGAAAGTTAATTTTGTCCTACTGCAGCGGAGAGGATGTGTGAGTGTATGAATGTTACTTTTATAATATGTACTTACTTCCCTATGTCCCCCTATGAGCCCCAGAAACGTTATTGGCTCCGATGTTTACTTTCAAAAATAATGTCATTTGTTCAATACAATGCAGTATTTGACATAAGTACGGTTAGCATAGCATGTCGACGAAAAAGCAACTTCGGAGTTAAGTAAATATTTTTTTATTCCAAATTATAAAGTTTTTTTTATACTTATCTATACCTGTCATTTTACAACGAAAACTAGAATTTCCGTTTATAATCCAAAATATATGTTTCATTTTACAGGGCAAATAAATTATTTCGAAGGTGTATCGCCGAATGAAATACGAGGCAGAAAATGGAATTGAAAATCTAAGTGATGCCAGATGGCGAACTGCTCAAGCTGTTGGTTATAGTGTACACACAATATCAAACATATTAAAAGAAGAAAGACAAGCTGGTGCTGGCACGTCCACACAGCTGGTGCTGGCACGACAATATTAAATAAATAATAAAGAGAGGTTTAAAAGTTTTGCAATCGATGATTTTTTTTTTTTTATAGACAGCCGGCGCGGTTGTCTGTGAACAATACTTCAACGGACAACTGCCTACAGACAACTGCTCTCATTTCCCACACTTCAGGAAGCCTGTCAAAATAAAATATTTGAATAATTTTGTAGGGGTAATGAATGAGTGAATGTTAATTTGACAAGGTTCCTAAAGTGTGAGAAATGAGAGCAGTTGTGTGTACCTATGCGCGTTCGTACTTACAAAGTATAAATATATAAATAGATACAGCCATATAATTTAGAAAAACATAAATAGACATCTATTTATATTTTTCTCCAATTTTGCAATATTAATTTAATATTACATATGCATTTAATTATTTTTATGCAAAAGGTACTTGTTAAATTCCCAATAGCCGGGTGCAGTCATCAAAAGTTACTGTTACGAGTCGAATGCTTGGACGACTCTAGTGAATTGAGTTGAAAACATCTATAACTCGAGTTGCGACTCGAATACAAAAGCACTCGCTATAGATTTTCTATTTAGTCTTGGAGCCATTATTTAAGTCTTAAATAATGGCTCCTTAAACAATTTTAAGTCATTAAGAAATCACTAATCTCGTTCGTACAGCGCGTCACCAGTTCAATCAAATGAATTCAACTGACTCGCGGCGGCAGACCGCGTCACCCACTCGCTCGACTCGAGTGCACTCGGACGACTGAATGAATGCGAATGCGAGTTGACGAACGAATACAAAATACTCGCTCGGCGACTTGCGGCCTTGAGAGACCGACCAAACTCGAGTAGACCGACTCGAGTCGAGCAAGTGACGAACGAGTGTGGCAGACTGACTGACTGCCTGTCCGTACGAATACGAGTCCGACTCGGTTTCGCACCAAATCCAACTTTTAGTTTTAGGCTTGACTCGAGTCATACGAGTATTATAACTCGACTCGGTACAACCGAGTACCACTTCCCTTGTTTTTACATAAATTTATATTCAAAACCAATGTTTTGGTGCCTTGAAAAAAAAAACAATATTTTGTATGAAAAATTTATTTTGTATGGGAAATTTTTTTTTTTCTCCAAAACTACGCATTTCCGGCAAAAAAAATATTTTTGGTAATAGTTCTTTAGACCCTCACCTACCATTCCCAGCTACCAGCAATTTTCTAATTAGCAGGCCTTATACTACAGCGCAACCCCTCAGTTCATAACATAAAATTTGTTACAAATGTAACAACCCCCTTATAATAACCCTTTCAAGAAAAACATAATTATCAATCATCCTCGTATTTGTCTTCAGAGACAAAGAACGACCCAGGTGAACAAGCTCAGCATTCGTGCACTTGTTGTTATAGCGATCTGACTAGTACAAAGGAATCACGTGAAAAAAATCGATCAGGAAGAAAGAAAACGCGTCATAATAATGAATGCTAGATTGTAGATTTAGGAAATGTTACCTCAATAGGCAGGTCCATGATGCAGCAGTTCGTTGTTTTTTTACACTAATATATAATTTCCAGTAAAGATCGAGACCCTTTCATTATCACTTCCGTCTCCGTCCGTAGCTGACATACATACATACATGGTAATAAAATACAATACTCTTTCTTTGAATAAGATTACACTAGTACTCTTTGACTCTTTGCTAAACGAAGAACCTCGTCAACTTTGTTGCGTTGCGGAAAAAGTAATCCAAAGAGAATACACACGAGCGTCTCTTTGTAGTAAGCACCTGACAGTTAACTTTTTTTTCTTACGGAAAGGCAAGGATAGTGTGCCCGTATAGCCATGTCTTGTTTTTTCATTCTTCTTCTCATTCGCATTTTTTGCACCTCGTAAAAAAATACCGGAGCATAGGGAGGGACCACAAAACACTGCCATTAGAAAAGATTTAGCCTGCGAAAATCAAAACTGGGGCCAAAAATAAAAAATAAAATTTCACGAAAAATATTTCATACAAAATGGCGACTTCCGCGAATTTATTTTCAATAGCGACTTAAGATTGCCTCTTCTCCGGCGCGAAGGGAAGTGCAGCCCCGCGACCTTGCGTAACACAGCGCAGGCACCCATGCTCGACTCCGCAGCTTCGGCTTTTTGGTCGCCTTCGGCGACCAGCCTTAGCCGCTCCGGCTCACACGGTGCCTGCGCTTTGTTACGGCGGATGGGGGCTGTACTCCCTCCGCGCCTCCAGCTTATAAAACCATTCTAGGGAAATAGCCACACTAACAGGTTATGTCGGGGCGGTGGATTTAGTTTTTCCGCAAAGTATGTTAACATACATACATACATACATATCACACACGCTAAATCCCGACAATCGGGGTAAGCAGAGTAATCGGTGTTGTGCTGCAAGAACTCTGGTAAATTACAGCACAACACCGACCACCACGTTTCGCAAAGTATTCGAACCAGATTCAATCGATCAAGCAGCAAGTAAGGCAGGAAGACCCACCTGCTGCACGACTCGGTGGAAGTACCGTACCAAGGTGAGAGGTGGCGAGCCTATCGCCCTTTAGCATGGCATCTTGTCCTTATCCCTTAGTCGCCTTTTACGACTAGCATGGGGAGAGATGCAGTGGGGCTATTCTTTTTAAGTACCGGCCCTACACGGTATGTTAATTACTTTCAAAATTCCATTGTCCTTTCAAATGTTGCCAACACACACCTTATCTATACACCATTCTGTACGACGAAAGACGAACTTGCTTCGCTTCTCGACTTTCGTTATACCTATGCGTTGTGCGTGGCAAGGCAAGCGCGTAGTATGGTAATTTTTTTTCCAACAGCGTTACTGTCAGGTGCTTACTACAAAGAGACACTCGTGAATACACGACCGTTCATATTTGTACCTATAACATCTGTCATCTTACCTAACTTACCATAACTTACCTGCTAGGTTGGCATTATAATACTTTGTTGTCGTTTCGTGCAAGCTCTCTTATTTTATTTATTATTGTATCGGTGATCTCCTATCATGCCAAAACGGATTCAAAGTAGCGGAAGAAACGTTGTGTTATCTATCAGAGCGTAATTTTTGTGAAAGGGGAAAAGCTAATGGAGGCCCCACAATCCAAGATGAAAATGTTCGTCAACGGGTTGCCGCAATCACGCTGCAATGACAGGCATTCTTTTTATTTATTTTTTTTTTTTTTTATTGAAACTGACACGGTTGGCTACATCACCTGCAACATTCGTGATGTAAGCCCATAACACCGGGTGAACTTAGTGCCACGTCAGTGCTTCCCTTCGTTCGTGCCGGCTACACTGAACTGGACGGAAAACACGAACTATTTACATAGCCGTTTCGACCGACCTTTCATCCAGTGCGGTGGTACCAACCCGGGCGGGCTAAATCCTAAGTAACACATTCAAGAATGTGTTACTTGCTATGACTATTTTCCCCGTAGTAGTGAAAATTAAAATTAAAACGTGTAGCGCTGGAGATTCAGAGAGGCAACTGTGCCAGTGTCCTGGGTATTCCAGGGGAGTCGGCAGAACTGGAGGAGGTTTATCTACTGTCCTAGTGCCGCCACCATAGTCCCTAATCCCCCGACGACGCTCAACCGGCGCGGCGCATCCTCCCTTTTTCTTTATTAGTTGACTGACTTCTAATTGAAAACTCTGTATTTTGTTATTGTTAGTGTTAGTGTGTATTGTTACCTATATTGTTGATAAGTCACATTGTAAACACATTGTAGGACAAGAACAGGAAGCAAACAACATAATAAAATTAACCGAAGAAGCTTTCCAATCTATTACTGCAGAAGACAGAAGAAAACAATGCGAACATGTGCGCCACATTGAAGATAGGTTTTGTGAAACGGATCGATGTATGGACGCGGCACTTGACAAGTTTATTAAAGAATTGAATGAAGAGTCTGATACAAAATCTGACATCAATTTTGATGATTCATGTCATGTCATGTTCATCAGTTATTGATTTTTCACAATAAGGTATCCGCCTGGATCACTCGTATTCAAAATAAATAAAATTATAGGTATGCAAAATAATCTGTATTTTTTTTATAATTTTAAATTAAAAAGAAAAAAGATGGCGGATGAACAAATTTGTTTGCCGCGTCGGTCGTCGTAAATAAAAAATATATATTTTTGAGATTCTCGCGATACGAGAAGAAAACAACAGACATTAGAAGTACAACAGAAAAGGCTGTATACTTTAATTAGTTTTGCCTGTTCCGAAAAGGGGGGAATAAATATAAAAATACAGATCTACCAAGTTATCTGTGAAGTGGTCAGATCAGGGCCTACAGGTCTGTCTCTCTCTCTCTCATATGTGTCAAGGCGTGTTCAATTCGCGTTCTCAGTCTCTCTGGCAACCATTGCAACGATGGCAGCGCACCACTCAGTTCACAGATAACTTGGTCGGTCTGTATATATAATTTTAAAAATAGAGTAGACTTTTTTAGCATAGAGTAAATATTAAGTTCATAGAACTTAGGCATTACAAATGCATATAATATTTACAGGGAAATCGTATAAATCGAGTATGGCGACACAGAGCTCAGGTTAGCCAACTTTATAGCCAGTAGTAAAATACCTGTGAACGGTCTGGTTTGACGAGTGTCTCGGGGCCAATTCTCCGTCTCTCACTCACAGTTGGTAATCCTAAGAAAGCTTTATTTTCGGAAACTTTGATTTCCTAGGAGTGATGTTTTGGTGGTTTAAAAAAAATTAACCAGGTTAATATAAAGAAGATGCGTCGCTAGTAGCGACGCAGCTTCTTTATATTAACCATAACCTAATGTTGAGGCAGTGCATGTCGTTTTTGTTACGTTTGTATTTCCGAAAATAATTCTTAGGTGGTTATAAAAAAAACTAAACACCGTAACATTGCAAAAAGAAAAAAAAACAAAAAAAAAATTTGAGGGATTCGAACCCATGGTCAAAAATTATAAATCCTACACCCTTACCACTGAGCCACGAAATCACATAAACGACCAAACGAATATTGGATTCCCTTGGTTCGCTTTCGGCTTTCTTAGAAGGACGACTGTCACTGAGAGACGGAGAATTGGCCCTGAGACACTCATCTGGTTTGAGACATGTACGCCACCTGACAGCTCTGGCGGCTCCTGCGGATCCTGCGGAAACTCCTTTCGGAAACACTCGGCTCGAAGGAGTCAAACCCGGTTGCATATTTCCAAAGTCTATAGGGTGAGTTGCTCTGATTGGTCGATGCCAGATTGGCGGGAAATTTAAATTTCGGAAGTATTTGAACTGCACTATGCGAGTTTTCTCCGTTTTGGTGGTTTAAAAAAAATAACCAGGGTTAAATTACAGAAGATGCATCTTCTATAATTTAACCCTAACCTAATGTTGAGGCGGCGCATGTCGTTTTTGTTACGTTTGTATTTTTGAAAATAAAGCTTTTAGGTGGTTATAAAAAAAATAAACATCCTAAAAAAATTTAAACACCCTAACATTGCTTAAAAAAAAAATTGTGGGACCACAAACTTTGTGGGGGTGGGGGGGATTTGGGGTGACAGTGGCCTTGTCCTTAGTCCTTTGCCCGTAGTTATTTCGTTACTTAGTTACTAACTTTCATCGAGAAGGTTTTTCCTCTTTCTGAACGCAGCTCGGTCTTCGGTCTCACGCATAGTTTCTACTTACTTTCACCTAGAAGGTTTATAGCCTTCCTAAACGCAGCTCGGCCTTCGGCCTCGCCCTCAGTTACTTACTTTCTTCGAGAAGGTTCATGCTCTTCCTGAACGTAGCTGGACCTTCGGCCTCGCCCTCAGTTACTTACTTTCTTCGAGAAAGTTTATCGTCTTCCTGAACGCAGCTCGGCCTTCGGCCTCGCCCTTTGTTACTTACTTTTGTCGAGAAGGTTTATAGTCTTTCTGAACGCAGCTCGGCCTTCGGCCTCGCCCTCAGTTACTTACTTTCTTCAAGAAGGTTTATCGTCTTCCTGAACGCAGCTCGGCCTTCGGCCTCGCCCATAGTTACTTACTTTCTTCGAGAATGTTTATCGTCTTCCTGAACGCAGCTCGGCCTTCGGCCTCGCCCTTTGTTACTTACTTTCTTCGAGAAGGTTTATAGTCTTCCTGAACGCAGCTCGGCCTTCGGCCTCGCCGTCAGTTGCTTACTTTCTTCGAGAAGGTTTATGATCTTCCTGAATCTAGCTCGGCCTTCGGCCTCGCCCTTAATTACTTCTTTTCTTAGATAAGGTTTATCGTCTTCCTGAACGCAGCTCGGCCTTCGGCCTCGCCCTCGGTTACTTACTTTCTTCGAGAAAGTTTATGGTCTTCCTGAACGTAGCTCGGCCTTCGGCCTCGCCCTCAGTTACTTACTTTCTTCGAGAAGGTTTATCGTTTACCTTAACGCAGCTTGGCCTTCGGCCTCGCCCTTAATTACTTACTTTCTTAGAGCTGGTTTATCGACTTCCTGAACGAAGCTCGGCCGTCGGCCTCGTCCATACTTACTTACTGTCTTCTTTGAAATACGAATTTCACGCGAGCGGAGCCGCGGGCTCAGCTAGTATGTACATAAAGGGATGAAACTATAGTTTCAAGTGGAATCCGAACCACAGCCAACCGAACCACGGTCGAACGGCTACCCATCCAAAGCCTGACCGCACCCAGGTAAAAAATTGAATTAGATGAAAGCGAAGCAGTGCGGTTACGGGACCCTCGGCACGTGAACAAGGTTCACTTGACCACTTTTCTTTGTAAAGCAATGATAGGGTGAATTAGGTTATGGTTATTTTTTTTTTATAACCACCTAAGAAAGCTTTATTTTCGGAAATACAAACGTAACAAAAACGACATGCGCCGCCACAACATTAGGTTAGGGTTAATATAGAGAAGATGCTACGCGACGCATCTTCTATATATTAACCCTGGTAATTTTTTTTTTAAACCACCAAAACATCACTTATTTATCACTTATTTGTTTCTTTTTATCCCAGTTGACATGGTTCATTATTTTGTGAACCTGGAAAGTGATTGTTGAGCAAAAGTCACTAGTCTTTGTGTCATTCTGGGTGAAGGTATTTTCGGGTTTCTTTAGGTGTCCTAAGTCCCTGTCCAGTTCCCTGGAGAGGACCTTCTTGGGCCTGCCTGCTTCCGTTGTGGATTCAATGCCAAAGTTCCTCCATGATTTTCTTCCCCCCCATAGATAATAATTTATTGAATATTACAAGATTTAATATTACTAAATAAAAGTATATAAAAATGATCATTTCTTCAGTGTGCGTGCAGTCGGTACATAGAACCCTGTCACAATCGCTAACACTCTACATGCAGTATAATTATGAACGAGGCGCAAGGGAAGTTAATATGTGGACCAATCAAATAAAAGTGACATTGTGACCAAGTTCTATTTGATCGATTAAAGCCTGCATGATTTTATTGCGTATGTAGGAAGCGGTGGATAGTTTTCTTTTGGTATATAAAACGTTAGTCTCCTATCATCCATTCTTCCAACATATGACTGCGAACAGACGCTAATATGTTAAAACATTTAACATGAGTCCCTGTCAGCGTATAGCTGATTACGAATGCTAACTATGCCGATTAATTTTCTTCCATAATGAACGATAACTCGTCAAAATATCAAAATATACAAACAAACACATAAAATCCTGCATCCTGCAACATAAGTTCGTGTTTGGACTATTGAAAGTTTTGGGTAGGGAAGTTCTAACTTGGGATCGGCTACACGACCGATTTTATCACGAACTAAACAGTTTAGTTGAGTTGGGCGTGACGTGACGACCGATTTTTCTCCAACCTAACTGGTTGTAGTCGTTGAGGTGCATAGTGCATTAGTGCGACGCAGGTTGGTGGTTGAATAAAAAGTAGGCGGCCTATTAAAAAGTTGGCCGCTGTATGCGTTGACAACTTTTTTAGTTGTACCAACTTTTTAATTGAGTCGTGGAGAGTCGATGCCAACTGATACCAACCAAGTTGGCGTCGCGCGTCGTGTAGCCACCCTCGTAATTTTTCATGTATTTTGGAAGTTTTTTGATTACGACTGAACAGTTTAGTTGGATAAGAATCGGTTGTCTGCTCGAGTCCTTAGTTCGGAACTTCGAAGTACAAGTTGACTCGCCAAGTTGAAAGCACAGCAGCGGCGAGTGTAGGCCGAGCATGCGCAGTAGGAGCGATTCGGATTTGCCACTTGTTGGGTCCGGGGGATGCGAGGGGCGCCGGAAACTACGCTTCAAGTTTCAGTAGCCGAGGGCAGCCTCGAGTGAAGGGGCGGTTATTCATCCGCGCCGGCCGTCTTCAAACGAAATACCTACGTCAACTTTCTGAAATCGTTTTCCGTTCAAACTCTCGAATGAATAAATACAAATTCAAACCTGGAAGTTACTTGAACGAACCACGGGTGCTGTAAAACAGTCGAAATGAAAGACGAAGATATGTTTTAAGGAATTTGAAAGTGAAGTGCAGAGCGCACGTGGTGGTTGGAAGTGCAATGTCTCGGCGGAAGCAGGCCAAGCCGAGGTCTCTAAAGCGTGAGTCTCGTTTTTTATTATGAAGAAAGGTGATTATTACGCAGTTGAAATTTTTTTAATGTAATTTTTTTTTATTGAGATCTAGTTTTTACCCGCGGCTCGCGTAATTTTTTTTATTTATAAATTTTTTGTCAGAAACCTTCACAGGCAGGCGCACAACAACCCACCAAAGTTTCATCGTGGACGGTTGAATGGTTTACGAACGTATAGAAGACGAACGAACGAACGAATGAGCGAACACATATTAATTTATATTACATTTATTAGATATATTAGTTAGATGAAAACGAACGTAACTTTAAAAATAATTTAATTTAAATTAATTGTTTGAAAAATAATTTTATTAAGTCGAAGTAATACGAAATACTTATATGTAGTCATACAATGTCAAAGTCCTGAAGCATTGTACATAGGTACGAGTATTACATTTATAACATAAATGTGTAAGAAAACTACCAAATATCTATAAAAGTAAGTAGTACCTACCTAGTAGTTCTAGTGATAAATTATTCTATTGCTAGAACTAGTGGGATTGTTTTCCCAGTACCTACTTATATCATGGATGGAGATATACATTGTGTGTAGATATACATATGTTTAATAGAACTAATGGGACAATTTTTCAGTATGTAGTTGTATTGAAATTTTTTTTAGTATTTAATCAATATTACTTTCGGGGATTTGCGAACTGGCAGCAAATACAATTTGAATAAAATACAATTCGAAATTTAAAAATAAGTAGATACAACGAAAATGACAGTTCTTCTTTTTTATAACTTGAACACAATAGTCTATACATATCTATTCTTTCTATACATATAATAAAATCGTAAATGCAAAAATGCCTACTTGTACGCGCATCTCGCAAAAACCACTGAACGGAATTTGACGAAACTTTTTGTAGTGACAGTGTATATCCCGGATTAACGTAACAATTAAAAAATATAATAAAAATCACGTAATCCAAAGTAAAGGTAAAAAAAAATTTTAAATGTCATGTTGACAACGGAGAACTGTCATCTCGACGTGAGCAGGCCGGTGACAAATTGTTTGATAAATAAAAAAAAAATAATTGAAAGTCGAAGTTATGTCGCTGTCATTGGTGCAATAAAATTTATATATCTGTTGCCCGCGGCTTCGGTCGCGTGAAATTCGTATTTAAAAAAAAGAAAGTAAGTAACTAAGGCGAGGCCGAAGGCCGAGCTTCGTTCAGGAAGAAGCTAAACCATCTTGAAGAAAGTAAGTAACTAAGGGCGAGGCCGAAGGCCGTGCTCTATTCGGGAAGACCATAAACCATCTTGAAGAAAGCAAGTAACTAAGGGCGAGGCCGTAGGCCGAGCTGCGTTCAGGAAGAAGGTAAACATTTTTGAAGAAAGTAAGTAACTAAGGCGAGGCCGAAGGCCGAGCTACGTTCTGACAAATGATAAACCATCTCGAAGAAAGCAAGTAACTAAGGGCGAGGCCGAAGGCCGAGCTGCGTTCAGGAAGAAGCTAAACCATCTCGAATAAAGTTAATTAATATTAAGATTGAGTTAATTTAATTTAAATTTTATTATAAAGTCCACGCTTCTGACGGCAAATATACCGTGCATCCTAGAACCTCGCGGTTATTCCCGGCTGGATGGCAAGAGGCCCGCCCGATGCTAAGGCATCATGTACCTTAGTGCCATGGACTAAGGGTAGTTCTTTGATATGGGACGCCACTTGTGTTCTCACATTGGCTCCAAGTCACGTTAGGACATCTTCAAGAGGGGCTGGCGCGGCCGTGGCTGGGGCGGAGAGCCTCAAACTCAACAAATATAGAGATATAATTCAAGATTTCGAATTTGTTGCGTTTGCGGTTGAAACCCTCGGTCCGTGGAGTAGTGAAGCCAAAAGAGGCTTGGGCCTCTGCTGGTTGACGCAACTGGTGTCCCGCCATCAAGGGCTTTATGTACTTCATTCAAAGGGTAAGCCTTGCCATCCAGCGGGGTAATGCCGCAAGTGCTCTAAGAACATTTGAAAATACCCGTTTTCATAGTTATTTTAATGTTTGTTAGGTAGGTTTTAATTCTTTAGTTATTAATATTACTTTTTTATTTTTATGAAATAAATCGATTGAGTAAACGATATTATATTCTATCGAAGAAAGGAAGTCTTTAAGGGCGAAGCCCGAAGGCGGAAGAGGGTTTTTGGTTTACCTGAACGCAGCTCGGCCTTCGGCCTCGCACTTAGTTCCTTCCTTTCTTCCAGAAGGTTTATCGTCTCCCTGAACGCAGCTCGGCCTTCGGCCTCGCCCTTACTTACTTCCATTATTTGAGAAAGGTTTATCGTTTACCTGAAAGCAGCTCGGCCTTCGGCCTCGCCCTTAGTTAGTTACTTTCTTTGAGAAGGTTTATCGATTACCTGAACGCAGCTCAGTTCGGCCTCGCCCTTAGTTACTTACATTCTTCTTTGGAATACGAATTTCACGGGAGCGAAGCCGCGGGCAACAGCTAGTATTTAATATTATTCCACAAGGCTCTACACTTGTCCATTGTTTTGTGTTTGCGTCTGAAGCCAAACTGGTGAGTTGGGATAATTCCTTTATTTTGCACTAGTTGTGCCCGCGGCTCCGTTCGTGGTAAAGTAGGTGAAAACTTTTTGTAAATCGGTTGAGTAGTTTTCGAGTAAATGACAAGAAAGCTACGAAATTGGTAAGCTACGAAATTTTTTTTCGACTGCGTTCACTTTCTACCCCATTGCTCAGCTCATATGAATAATGGTGTTATGCTATATAAGCCTATAACCTGGCGGAGATATCTGGCATTACACCGGTAAAAACCGCAAGCGAATATGCTGAGGCATTCTTGAGTTATAAGCGAATATACATCCTGCTTGGAGTACTGCTCGCACCTGTGGGATGGCTCTGCCAAATACCAGCTTGCGCCTCTGGACTCAATCCAGCGTCGAGCCGTGCGACTAGTGGGTGACCCCGAAGTGTCCTGCGATCTAGAACCACTGCAACACCGTAGGGATGTCGGCTCCCTAAGTGTGTTCTATCGCTTATTCCATGGGGAGTACTCGGAGGAGCTGTTTAATGCGATTCCGCCGTCCCCTTTCCACCTTCGCACCACGCGCACTGGGCAGGGATTGCATCCCTACACGCTGGACTTACCGCGGATGCGTACCAATCGATTCTGCAGATCTTTCCTCTACAGAACCGGTAAACTCTGGAACGCTCTCCCTGCCCATATATTTCCCCCCACGTACAGTCTCGGGTCCTTCAAGAGGGGCGTGAATGGGTACCTGTCAGGCCGGCATGGCATTCGCAACCCCCGCATACGACCGAATGTCCATGGGCATCGTTAGACACCTTATGGGTGGCTCGGCGCCATATGTCGCGCTGTCAATAAATAAAAATAAAAAAAACATGCACACATACACACAGACGTTGAATCTTATATGTAGGATTTGTCGGCAAAATCCTCGCCATCAAAATAAACTTAGTACCTCAGTCAGAGCAATATTGCCTCAGAGTGTTCTGGTACTCTGAGCTTAGCTTAGGTACCTACCTACTATGAATTCTATAGATAGGATAATAGGAAGGATCATTATTATTTTTGCCACTTTCCACTGTGGTAGCCGCAGAGCTGCATTGAATATTTGAGTAAAGGTAGACAATGCTCTTTGGCGAAATAAGAAATAATATTACGCTATAATGCAATGCTAACAACATAATATTAACAAACTTTTTTCCTTTGAAAACTTGCAGTATTGTCGTTAGAAATATTGATTTATGTTGTCTATTTCGTTCACCGACTACGTGCGTCTAAATTAATGCCATTATAATCTTGTTAAAGTTGCATCTCAGATTATATGTAGCTACCTAGTATGAATTCAAAATGCCCTATGGTACCAGGTATAGCTATAGGTAATGCTATTTATTTATAACTCTCTCTATCCAGCCGGTACCGCTCCCTGGCGCCGCCGCTCCGCCGCGCCGCCGAGCGGGAGGCACCGCGGATTCCCCAGGGACTCACCCCCGGCCCCGCGTGTCCCGCCCGAGCCGCCTCTACCCCGCTGCTACTAAAAATGCCGCCCCACCCCGTCCGGGGGGAATCCTCTGATAATTATCAGCGGTCACAGTGTTGCCGTTTGAATCGAACCTCCGCGTGCGACTGAAAATATGCATGAAATTTGTATAAGTGAAGATTGTAGCTTTAAAAAATTTAATATCAGCAGCACTACAATACTACTGTACTAATGTAAATATGACAAATCTGAGCGCAGTGTACTACCAATAGATGCTAAATAAACAATAAATAATAAACAGAAAAATTGTGTTTCTATGTTTGAAATAATATTGTATTTATATCTCTACTACATTCGAGCGGAGTATTTTACTCTTGAACGTCTCTTCAACAGCTAATACATTAGTCGAAGATTGATTGAGAACTTCTGAACCTGAAAACCTGGCCGACTGGAACCTCTCTCATTGAAATTTCTTAAATGTAACATTCTTGTCTAACCCTCTAGGAAGCATTTTTAATGTGTGGTAAGATAATCTACGAGTATTGTTATGATATATCCTCATAAATTAACTCAAACAATAGGAACACAATATATTTACTCGACTAAGTGGTCTAAATTTATAATAATCGCTTAGCTACAAAGCGGCTGTCTAGAGCGCCGACTAACGGGCGAGCGGTTTGCAAAGCCCATTTGTCGGTGCTAGGCCTGAAGTATCATTGGGCTAACTTAGTTAATGGGCACCCATTTTATAAATGGTCGGCGAGGCTCGACAGGACGTTAAATTTCACCCAAATAGGTGCATCGCGCGGTCGCAGCGCAGCGTCAAGTGGAAGCTGAATTAATTTGGCACTATAAATAGTAGGCTTTGAGGTGGGCCGTGATGGAAGCATGTCGCGTTGTGTCCGGTGACGGAATATTTCACACGACCACATGCGACGCAACGCACGGGGCGTAGGCAGGACCGAGCTGGTTGTAGGGTAGCAGGACGCGACGGGGGTACCTTCCTTCATTCATTAACCGACTTCAAAAAAGGAGGAGGTTCTATGTTCGGCTGTATGAATTTTTTTTATGTATGTTCAGCAATATCTTCCCCAATTGTGAACCGATTTCGATGAATCTTTTTGTGTTCGGTTCAGTCTAGCTCCAAGGTTGTCCCATTTTTTTTTGGTCAAGATCGGATTGGAAAGCGAGGCGTAATCGCGAGGCCGAAGGCCGAGCGATTCCGCCGAGTACATTAATAGCAAATAAAAATTACTAAAAAAACTGTGAAATAAAGAACTATTTAAAAAAATATAAAAACCGCCTTCAAAAATGTATGAAATAAAAAAATAAAAATCGAACCCTAGAGTTGAAGGCGGTGGTGCTAAAGTAAGCAAAAATAACCGACCGCCTTCAACTCTAGGGTTCGATTTTTATTTTTTTTTTTATGCTAACATAACATAATTATGGAATTACTACTAGGGCACTACTCGACTATTCGGGCGTACTCAATAAGGTGCGACGGTACTTCACGCCGCGCCGGGCCAAAGGTTGCTTCTGTATTAATCGCAGATCAGGTCTTGCTTGGAGTACTGCTCACACTTGTGCGATGGCTCAGCTAAATACAAGTTTACGGACTCGATCCAGAGTCGAGCCGTGCGAATAGTGGGTGACCCCGAGGTGTCCTGATATCTAGAACCACTGCAACTTCGTAGGGATGTCGGCGCCCTAAGTGTGTTCTATCGCTTATTCCATGGGGAGTGCTCGGAGGAGCTGTTTGACGCTATCTCGCGGTCATCTTTCCACCTCCGCACAAGGCTTACTGGGCAGAGATTGCATCCCTAGACGTTGCACCTACCGCGGATGCATACCAATTGGTTCTGCAGATCTTTCCTCCACATAACTGGTAAACAATTCCTAATAGACGAGGTTGAAGTCTCATGTGCAGCCTATTTAACTTTTCAGCAAGTTAGATAGATGGACACAAGTATCTGAGGAAAAGACATCATTATTATTTTACTAGTGACTTGAAGAACCGTCGATTCTTTTGGAAAACATATTTTTACTATATTATACATATATGTAATATCAATCACCCATAAAAAACTGGATCTCGTGGCGTTCTGACCCATTCTCAGGACCCACTGTCAAAAAAAAAATTGTGGCCTTCCGACCCAATTACATTTAATTTTGAGGGGCGTAATAATAATGAACAAGGAGTTCCCTACATAGGTAATATGTGTACGTACATCCTAAAATAGTCAATTTTAGCTACATCTGGGGTTGTGTCACCAAACGTATTTGCCCACCGGTTCTGGAGGATGTACTGGTTGTTGTCGTTGTCCGTCGTCGTCGTCGTCGGTCCAGTATAGTGTATAGTGTCGGTGACACGACATATGTACATACATACTTACACTGCGTTGTTGGCTGAGTTGAATCCCAGTGCTCGATCCCGGGGGAGCCGGCTGCGGGGGTAGTGCGGTGCGGAGAGGGGAGGGGGCTACTCCTATACAATGTGTGCGATGTGTTCATACTAGGTGGGATACTAAGGCAACACACTCAGTTTAATTTGAAAGTGATCATAGTGAATGAAAGTGAATGAAAGTGAATGTGAAGTACAGTATATAAATAATGTATTATTAACCGACTTCAAAAAAGGAGGTTATCATTTTCGACACGTATGTATGTAATATTATTGGAACCGTATTATATTCACATATATGATAATCTACATACATACATACATATCACACACGCTGAATCCCGACAATCAGGGTAAGCAGAGTAATCGGTGTTGTGCTGCAAGAAATCTGGTAAATTACAGCACAACACCGACCACCACGTTTCGCAAAGTATTCGAACAAGATTCAATCGATCAAGCAGCAAGTAAGGCGCGAGACCCACCCGCTGCATGACTCGGTGGAAGTACCGTGCCAAGGTGAGAGGTGGCGAGCCTGTCGCCCTTTAGCACGGAATCTTGTCCTTATCCCTTAGTCGCCTTTTACGACATGCATGGGGAGAGATGCAGTGGGGCTATTCTTTTTAAGTACCGGCCCTACACGGTACTCTGACACACGGTACATGATTATTATGCCCTAATAATTAGGGCTTCCAAACAAAATTTTATAGGTATGTTTGTATTTATATTTGTATGTACGTTTGTATGTATGTATGTTTGTCCACACATTTCTTCGAAACTATTAATCGGATGGTGACCATTCTTTTTTATTGGCTTACATTTACTTCAACTTAGGGAACAGTGCAAGTTTAATCAAAATCGGTTTAGTTGTTTTCAAGATATGGACTGGTAAGTGTGTCAAATGGGCGAATAATTCTATACCAGGACAACCGATTTCTGTTGTATGTGATATTATTACTAAAAAGAGTGAAATAAAAAACTGTTTTATAAAACATTGACCGACTTCAAAAAACAACTACTTAGAACTAAAAACTATTAAATAATTCATTATTCATTATTTCTGTCAGCCTCGATAGCTCAGTGGTGCAGAGAGTCAACTGTCGTTATTGAATGTTAAGCAACGCTGGGTGCGGTCAGGACTTGGATGGGTGACCGCTGACCGTTGGAGGCTGACCGAGGTTCGGATTCCTCGTAAAACTGTAGGTCCCTTCCCTCCTAATCTTAATTGGTGGTAGGGTTTAACCCGCCCGGGTTCGTACCATCGCACTGAATGAAACGTCGGTTGAAACGGCTATGTAAATAGTTTGTGTTTTCCGACCAGTTCAGTGTAGCCAGCACGATCAAAGGGGAAAACACTGACATGGCACCTAGTTCACCCGGTGTTATGTGTGGACGTCACGGACGTTGTAGGTGATGTAGCCAACCGTGTCAGTTTCAATAAAAAAAAAATTCTGTTGAAGGCGGTACAAAAGCACACAAGAAAATTGATAGATGAAACCCTTTTGTTCTTTTTTACCGCCTTCAACTCAATTATTTAATAATGTTTAGTTCTAAGTAGTTGTTTTTTGAAGTCGGTCAATGTTATTTAAAACAGTTTTTTTATTATTATTAAATTTATCTTTGGCGCAGAAGGTGAACTTATTTGAACAAGAAGTTTCTTCGAGGTAACCTTGTACACCGACGTACGTACTATACAACCAAGAACATTTAATGTTCTTGTATACAACATAATATGTACATGCCTATACAATGACGACGCATTAGCATGCTAAGTTTAGTTTAGAGAAACTCTCCGGTAGCATTTGCTTGAATAAAACACAAGTGAACAATATGTGTCACTTCTGTGAACGTTTAGTTAGAGATACCTTTGTATTTTTCTAATAATAAATAATAAGAAAATTTAAAAGATTTTCCCTCCGGTTGCCCGGACCTCATCCAATGCAAAGCAAAATTATTTTAAATAGATGAAGCTAGCACGAGGGCCCTATTGCATTGTAATTTGTGCGGACACGTCCCTCATGATGCGCAGGAATTAAAATCGTACGTCCGGTGGCAATGTTAATCCCGTCCTGTCCCCGGATCGCTATAAAAACGGATTGCCATATCTTTAACCGTTTAAATCTGCTCCGCCCCACTCTCTACACGTTATACTTATTATTTCAAAATATATGTTGTGCCTATTAAACAATTTCGCTATATTATCATCAACAGAATAATTAACCTTTTAGTGTCTGTACATTGATGCAAAAGTGATTTTCGAAATGTTTGTATGTGTATCTGTTTTGCTCATATCTCATAATTTAAAAAGTATTGACCCAATTCGAATGGGTTTCTAGAAAAATATAGGGCTTAACCTGGAGTAACATATAGCATACGCCATACAGCATCGTACAGTTATATATAAGTCGGACTACGTGAACGCAGTCGGAGATATTATAAAACATTGTTATAAGTGTTAAAGTTCATTTAATTAACTCCTTAGAATGTCTTTTATTTAGTTTAATGTGGAATTGATTTCATTGAACTCACATTATCTAACATGACAAAAAAAAACAGAGCGAGCGGAGCCATGTTTTTTTTATGTAATCTGACACAGTTGGCTATATCACCTACAACATTCGTGATGTCAGCCCATAAAACCGGGTGAACTAGGTGCCATGTCAGTGCTTCCCTTCATTTCATGTACTCAGCGAGTCCCTTTTTTTCTCTACAAAATTTTAACGGCTTTTATCTGTGTTATTATCACACAGTTCAGGCCACTTGTGGACCTAAAAATTTTAGATGAGAGTAGCGCATAGACGGAATTCAAAGTTTCACGCCAGCGAAGCGGTGCCCTAAACCGACTTCAATTTAAAATTGCTGAAACGATTCAATGCCTTTTATGCATACTTAATGTATCAGTCAGCGTTTTAGTGTCTACCGCTGGATATACACCTCTCTCTCCTATCCTGCCGGCCTGCAGTCATGAGGTAAAAGGTTTAAATACATAAATATTCAAAATGCTTTGTTTCAGAAATATTCAAAGGCTATCCAAATATAGCCGTAATGCGACCTAATACCAGGTTAGCCTTGTTTAAAAAGGAAAGAACATACAATAATAAGAGCCAAAAAGGTCAAAATAAAATGTCTGAATGTTTAATGTAGGGTAAAAGCTTCGGTGGGGCGGCGCGGGCGCGGTAAGCCCTTTTGAAGAGGGTTAAGTCAATTTGGAGTCGGGTGCGCGTCGACGTTTTTTTGATCGCGTTACTCAAACTTAGCATATGCGGAGCGCTGGCGGGGTGGGGCGGGGCGGGGTGGTGGCAGCGGCGCGCCGGTGCCTCGAGGAGAACTATAGATAAAAAGGCTCAGTGGTTCACAGCAGACTTTCCTTCAGTCAGCATAGCGATGCTCACAAATGTAGAGAGCTGTAATTAGCCAATTCTTACTTACAAATTACTCCTATGTTCATATTTTTCCGTACCAAAATTAGAAAAATATCCGTTCTTCCGTCTGACAGAAGCTCCCAAAGCCAAGCCAGAGACCTGAATTTAGCAAGAGTTAAAGCTTGTTACGGCCGCATGCTGTGCTTTGGATATGCATTTTTTTATTGCTTCCGAACTGCGTGGTGGCTGTACCCGAGGTCAAAGCCTCAGGCGCAGCCAATTTCACCCCCGAGGAGGTGACAGTCCGGCTTGGAGGTGGGCTAATGTCGCTGGGGAATGAAGAAATAATTCGGATAATAAATAATTATGGGGGTAACAAATCATGAAATAAAAATCATTCATCCCCATTGAATGTGGTGTCTAATGAACCGATAGAAAACAATCACCAGAGCCAAACGAACGGTACAAGTTTAAGCTAGAAACCTAAAAGTAGCAGGACCCAATGCTGTGGTAATAATAGAGGGTCAAACTAGGTCATAAAAATTTTTAAGAAATTAACCCCTATTGGATGGGATGGTAGTAATTAATAAACGCAAAACAATATTTATTTAATTTGGTCACAGTTTTGAAAATTGCTCGTGCCATTATTGAAATAAATCGGAAATAGAATAAACATAATGCGATGTTTGTAGCGACCTTCATTCAGTATGATGATACCAATAAGGTATCAAATTTTAATACTGATTTATTTTTAATGGGGGCTAACATGTGTTGTTAGCCACTGCGCACCATTATGTCGTAAGGTGTAGAGAACTAACAATGGTCATGCAAAATTGTGCGATTTTGGAGCGTTCTTGCAGTTGTCTCTACATTTTAGCCTATTTCAGAAGTTTATAATCAAGCGTGGGTCGTTGCATGTGGTTGATTTGCAGTTGAGTGTATTGTTGTACCAGTATATATATTGTGTTTATATATATTCACTAGCTTTTGCCCGTGACTTCGCTGGCGTGATATTCGTATTAAAAAGAAGAAAGTAAGTAAGCCCGCTACCGTTATTTCGGCGCGAGGGACAATTCGGTTTGTATGAGAGCCACATCTTAGCGTAATCGGAATACAGTTGGTACTTATTGTACATTGTTGTACATTGTACATTACTGTTACCTGGGTGGTCAGTTAGAAATATTTGTTCATAACCAATCACCTAGACGACCGGCTGAATAAATTGTTCGGTTGTTCCTTGTTACCAACGGACCACTCAATCCATCCATCTTGTGTCCACCCTTTTTTCCGACTGAGGCATGACGTGGGAATGTTTAGTTTAGGACCTGAAATAATCTTAAATAATGTGCTGAAAACGTCGAAATTTTTCAGACACAAACACGCGAAAGAAACCCTCTTTACTATGGAGTTATCAACAGCTATTGACTGACAGTTCGTGCGGTCAACCTCGTGCGTGGCACAGTGTCGCCACCTAGTAAGCGCTTGAAAGTTAGCTCTAATAATAATTGTGATTCACCTGCCAACCGACCACAGCGGTCTTAGTTCTTGTATTATGAAGTCAAACTAGGCGTACGGACGGAGGCAGTGCTCGCGTTAAATGTGACGCGATAAGGAGTTGATAGCGTCGCTAGGCGGGGGTGGAAGACGCGCGGCTGGGAGGAGCCCGGGGGGAAGAACGACCATAAAACTTGTGGAGGCCTCGGCAGAGATCCGCCGCCGGCAAATTTCCCCTGGGTGCATAGTGCCGCGTCTATAGAGCACGTGTGACCACCACCGCCCCGGCCACGAGCTGCTAGAGAAGAAGCCTGGCTGGCTCCAACAACTGCCATCAACAAAACGGATTGGTTTGGTATCACTGCCTACGGGGGTAAATATGGCTGCAATATGCCTCTGCCCTGCCTACAACCTCAGTCGCCTCATTAGTAGGTACTATGTACTGTCAGTGTATAAGAAGGATTATTCATTCAAGACCGTTTATTGGCAGGAGTTAGGATTCAATTATGTGGGCAGGGTAATATGATTAGCCTATTAAATAAAAAACCGGTCAAGTGCGAGTCGGACTCGCGCAGCGAGGTTTCCGCAACACAAAAAAAAAAACCCGCGAAAAACCACGTTTCTTTTATTGAGACCGCAATAATTTTTTTATTTTTCACTTTTTTATTATTTGGTGTTACTTATATCCGCTAAAATAACACATATTCTGCGAAAATTTCAACCGGCTAGCTATTACGGTTCCAAAGATACAGCCATCTGACGGACGGACGGACAGACGGACAGACAGACGAACGTACAGACGTTGTAGGCTTAGTAATAGGCTTCCGTACGGGCATGGAAACTTAAAAATTAATCTCTGGGTCATTGAGGCCGTTGGAAAGTTCAGCCATTGTTATTTTGCCGTCAGTTCAGACACACCTGATTGTGTGTTGTCAGAGCTCTAGAGCTCGCTACATGCCGCGCTCGGCGGTGCTCTGGTGCGGCGCGGAGATCCCGCGGGACTCGCCCCGCTGTGCCGGCGCGCCGCCGCCCCGCACCGCACCGCCGCCGCCGCCGTCCCGCCCACTCCGCCCCGCCGCCGCCTGGAGCACGCGGGCGGGCGCGGGCGGCAACTCCCGGCGACGCGACGACGACGATACTCGGCGTCGCGGCACACACCGCACGACGACCGCTCGTTTACTCTAAAGTTTAAATTATTTATTCATACTGCAGACAATCTGGTACACGAGTGTACTCGTATGCAATTAATGCTTCGTGCAGCTAGGTTTTTGTAGGTTAGTCCATAGATTTTGGATACGCTGAAACTAAAAACCTCTGTTCAACCTCTCTCAACCAATGTTTCCATTAGCCGGGGAGTGCGCAGGAAGATGTTACATAATACAGGAACCGAATTTAAGGAATTGGTTCCATTCAAAGCAGGTGATATACAATATTCCCTTCTTCCATCTATTTCCTAGGTCTTGTCCTAGGTTATGGAAGGTTAGATAAAATTATAGTGATACAAAAAAACAACGCAAATAATATCATAAAATGTAAGCTAATATAATATATTATGAGATCTAGCTGTGTGTTCGCACGCCGCTGCCGTCGCCGCGGAGCAGGTCGGCGCGGCGGCCGCACCGCGCCGGAGACAGGGAGGAGCGGGGTGGTGTGCGGTGGTGCGGGGCGCGGCGGGGTCGGGGTACGGGTCCCGGCGGAGGAGCAACTTCTTGCCTCCCCGTAGCCCGCGCGGAGCCGTCCTCCCTCGCGCCTGCTCCCGAGGGACACGGCCCGAGCGCCGCGCCTCCCAGCAGCGCCATAGACCTGCGTCCGACTACACTCTAGCTAGAGGGGACCTCAACAATACATCTAGATGCTCTACCTAGCCATCTATACAATCACAACTAAATAGACAATATTCTCGTAGAACTACATACTCATTAAATCCAATTATTTATGAGTTATGTATGCATGCAATCTAGCATGCAATGCACCGGAGTTATAATATAACATATTACCTACTCGTACATACACGCATCATTTTTCTGTGCGTAAAAGCGGAGAAACTTTGTTAGAAATTAAAATTTCAAATGATTCGTTCCAGCGAGAGAACTTGAAGCGTATTCAATCCATTGACTTATATATTACTATCACTGATTCAATCGTGCTTGAAGCAAACTTGAACCGTAGATTGAATGTTTTGAGCAATTTTTCTTTTATAACCTGATATGCTTTTCTCTACATTACATCACCTACTAGCAGGCTCATGATGTCAGCACATTATGTTCCGGACGTAGCTAAGTGCCGTACCAGTTTCGGTAAGTGAGATAGTTGAAAAATGAATGGCGTTTCTGTTTGGTTTAGGTCTCTTGTTGATTGATTTGTTTTACTTGTTCGAATCAAAGACGTAATACAAACTCTTTGGTTCGAATATGTATGTGAGACAGGGTCGGTCGTCAAGAACATTTTAATAGGTAGGGTCGTATTAGGTCCGACCAGCGAAGGATTCTTTAGTGTTGCGTGCTGGAGTCTATGGTGGCACGTCTCCAGTCCCGCGGGAGCCAGCCCGAGCCGCATCCCCTCGCTCCCCGCGCGCCGCGCCACCGCCCGTCGCCGCCCGCTCCCGAGGGAACGCGCCCGCCCCGCCCCCTCCCCCGCCCCTGGGAGTATACTGCGCGAGCAGAAAGTAACCGTTGAATAAGTACGTTCTACATAGCTACTAGTCGCACACTCAGATGTGTCTGCTCTGATTTGAGATTTTGAATCAGGAATGTTGTAATTGTTCATATTTTTGTTCGTACTAAACTACTTCTAAGCACTGTATTCTTTAAGTTTTGTGTAGGTGAAATAATATCAATGTGTTCAGTTTTAAAATATTTTAAAATAGTTCGGATATTGAGAGCAGCTAAAGAATTTGGTGAGTGAGCAACCAATTTCTATAATGCGTGTTTTAAAATGAAAATAGCTGAAAATGTACGTTTTGACTTGTATAATTTATGTTATCTTTAGCAAATAATATCTTATAAGTAGGTAGGTACTGCAATACTTTACCATAATCGAAATAATACTGTTACATTGGAATGCCGTGTTGTTATATTGCATAAGCACTAGACCGGTTGGTGTGCGGCCATTCAACATTATATGTTATGTATGAATGAGGTAGGTAGTTACGGGAAAAAAAATCTGGTCTTCGTAAGCTGACAAAAATTGTATGCCTGAATAAGATTTGGTCTTCAGTTCAGCCTATATACTATATCCTTATACACCTTAATAGTTCGTTTAATTGATTGAATAAAGTCGAAATTACAAAATGAATTGGAACTTACATTTTAACACCATTTAAAATTATACAGTAGTAGGAATTTCGTCTTTGTGTCCAAATATGTAATCGCTTTTCACCTCCTGTGCTGATGCCCCGTCTACCTCTAGTCTAGCTCGGTAGGAACGACGAGTGCGAGCCCCGCGGGTCCCGCTCCGCCGCGGCGTCGCGGCGGCGCTCGTAACACCGTACGGGTGTAACCGAGGAGCGGTAGTTCCGGAAGGACATCAGCTCCCGGCGATCACAAGTCACCTGATCTGCATATTATTTCCTATTTTGTTCACACTCAATTGTACCCATATGTATTTACCTAGTTCGGACAGGAACGACGCGTAGCTCACATCACTGGTGTATGTTATGTAGAGTATAGAAGGCGATGTAATGAAACCAAATAAAATGTTTTATTTATTCGTCACACAACAACCACTCACAAAACAATATAAATGTGTGTGTGTGTGTGTGTGTCGTGCCTGCGTGCGTAGGTGCGTGCGTGCGTGGTGCGATCGTGCGTGCGTGCGTATGTGTTTTAAAAAAAGTACTATTCGAGGACGTGGGCATGAATACACAAGGGACATCTAGGTGGTGTCCAGGGCCCAGGGTCTTATGATGGAGCCGGAAGGTGACCATAGGAACTCCTCAACTACACAACATATCCCCTCGTGTTTGGACTCGTTGGATTTGTCTTGAGAAGTACTATATACCTGGGTGGTATCCAGGGTCTGATGATGGAGATGACCATAGGAACTCAGCGCAGCGAGCAATGAATATAAGCAGCGAGCGAGAGTGCGCACCAGACAGTTCACTGACTGGCTTGTCTTGAGACTTCGATCTATTCTGATTCCGACCAGTAAATTTAAAAGTCTTCGGTTAGTACTTAACCTATGAAATATGTGTGAAGGAAAAGTATAGTAGGTATAACTATGCATATACTAGGTCCTCGTTTAGTACATGTCGTACTAGAGAAAACGTCCACGGATTGTTCCTGTTCTACACGCACAAGCTCCTCGGTTTGTACTTGGTACAAGAAGAGTTTGTGAAAATAGATCCTCGGACTGATGCCCCTGGACATGCGTGCGTGCGTGCGTGCGTGCGTGCGTGCGTGCGTGCGTGCGTGCGTGCGTGCGTGCGGGCGCCCTTGCGTGCGTGCGTGGTGCGTGTGTGTGTGTGTGTGAGTGGGTGAATGTAGGATGTATGAGGGTGCCGTGTGTCCGTATGTGTCTTTGAGGGAGTAGTACTTATTTATACTTTTGCAGCCACCTTGATAAAAATATGCTTACAGGGAAATTGAAAAGAATATAATTTCGGTCTCTCCACGTTCGTAATTTTGACTAGCTTCGCAAGAGCAAGATCGTAATCTTGTAAAGTTTTTTCACTTTTTTTACACACACGTTTCTCGTAAAAAAAATTCACAGTTGAAAGGTTCACCAGACAGACACAGACAGTTACTACTTTCAGCTATTCCCGAAGGATTTTATTGTAGTACCTGAGGCTCGTTATTCTCTCGACAGTCTTGTGTTGTCTCACCTGACGTGCAACCCTCCTCCGCCCGCCCCCACCCGGGCGCGGCAGGGCCTGTCCCACCACCCTCGAACACTTTATCAAATAACCCACGATCGGCATCACCTACGCGCCGGTCGCTATAATTGACATGTAACGAACCTCGCTAGAAAAACATCGCTCGCTATAGTCTGAGAGCGGGCGGAGGCGGCGGCGGCGGCGCGGGCGGGCGGTGCGGAGGCGACATCTCTAGTTGTTCTGCACCTTAAGAGGTGGGATGTCGTAGCTATCTTAGATAGCAACATTACGGTGAGTCGAAACAATGGATCATAAAATTTCAGACTAGTGTTTAAGTAAAATATATTCAGTTGATTATTTTGATGAAATATATTTTATGCTCATTTCTGTGAAACGGTGAATGCATAAAATATGTTCCTGCAATTAAAATGAATTTGATTATTTATTGGTTAAATAATTTGGTTGCCATAATTTAATAATGGAGAATAATTTACGTATTTATTTTATTGGTCAGACACACTAGTAAGTTTCAAAATAAATTATTATTTAAATTAGAAAACTTACCAGGTAGGCATATTTTGAAATTTAAATGCCAGTTGGCGAATTATATTTCGACCATGTTACCTAGTCGGAAAAAAAATTAATGACTACAACGTTATGAAGAATTCGTCAGCGGGGACGTCAAAGCGGCGCACATAAAACAATGCTGTGAATAAAACATAGTATTTTACAACTCTACGCGTGTGCGATGCGCGCGGCAAGAAGATGGAAACAGGGAAGAAACAACGAATAAGAAAATTGAATAGTCTTGAGGATCGGGCGCAGTTTGACTCTCGGTCCGCGCATTATCTCTCCCCGGCGAGGTATTGTCTCCGCTAGAGTTATGACGACCTGCGCCGGCCCCGATCGCTCCTCAGACGCGCTCGAGTCATCTGCGGTAATTTTATCGCTGGACGCTGGCAGACCGCCTTCCGGACACCCTAGAGATGCATCAGAATTTAGCAGAGGCTGTTGAAAGCGGCCACACTACGGGCAAAATGTAGAGAGGACGGTTCCTTCGCCTTGGCAGCGAGGTAGGTAGTACGAGAAAATAATATCTGTCTTAACCTGATAAAAATTGTATGACTGAATGAGATTTGATCATCAGTACGGCATGACACCTTAATATTTGGTTTTTATTTATTAAAGAAGAAATAAAAAAAAAATATTAACGAAAACTACGATTGAAATCTAAAACAAACAGTTCTATAATAAATAAAAAAATAAAAATAATAACTCTTACGAGAAATTGCCGAAGACGCGACACGAGCACCTCACCGGCAGCAATTAAAAGTAAAAGAACTGGATTCGTAATTTTTTTAAACCAGATATCGACAAATTAATTTTCATTATTCGATAGCTAAGTAGAATTTTCTACGTTCAAAGGTCAGTAAACTGCTGCCAGGCCCTAGAAACGTAGGCAGAAGATTTCTCTTCGTCTCTTCCCAATCAGCTTTCTAGTGCAGATGCTTTAGTAATTTTCTTCTGCAGACGTGACATATTTTACCGACCGTCCATGAGTTTGCTTTCCATCCCTGATCCATAACAAGAAGCGTGTGCCCGCGCAAAGATTGCCCAAACGTAGTCCCCAGGTGGGAAGCTGTCGCCGCGTGTGCGGCCCGCGGCCACGCCTCCGCGGCGGCGGAGGCGGCATGCAGACGGTAATGAAACAGACGTTGATTGGTCTCCGACGCGCGGCACAGTAGCGGAGGCTGCGGCGCCGACAGACAGGAAGCTACGGTCCTAGCGTACTCGTGACGAAAATCTACGAAGAGATGCAGAGCGAGTCGCAGGATAGCTGATGGTATTAAAACGTTGTCGTTGCGAATTTGAAGCCTCGTCTAGATTCCAAGTATCGCACATAGTTGGAGAGTACGGTTGAGTGTTTTTAATTCTGGACCCTAGATTAAGTAAATTATTAAAATGTATGGGTATCAAGATATTAAACTAAGAAAAAGTTACTATTCGAAAGCTGTTTTTATTTTCATCATCTGGCCATAATTTATACTGACTTAGTTAAGTTGTGTTTCGTTATAGATTTGCTGTATCACCTGCTCTCAGGAAGATTCCTACCAAGTTTTAATTAAATTTCTACCAACATTTTAAGGCGTAATTCTGGGACTCAAACGAACAACTTTGGCCATTGTAATTTTTTTTCAATCTAAAAAAAACAATTTCCCTTTCCCCGTACTTAAATTTTTGAGGCGGTAAATTCGATAAATTTATCATTATATTTCATTATTTTGGATTTAAAAAAAATACAAAACTAAAGTTGTTGACTTGCGCTCCGCTCCAGAATATGCTCTTACAATGTTGGTAAGTCATTGCTGATCAGTGATCAACTGATCACACTGTATAGTGGCTGAGTCGTTCTTTTGTCGCAATAAGTCCAAGCTCAATCTAATTTTTTTTCAGTACCTACTCTTAAATTGTCCACATATGATTATTTTTAAAGTTGTTTAATTTAACATTCCCGGAATGCCCTCAGCCGGTTCATACCTGATCCAGGTTATGAGTCTTCCTGCACACAGTACGCGCTGTGCAAATTAATCGTAGCCAAGGGGACGAATTCGGCCTAGGACTGCAAAATGTAGTCAGCGCTCTCGTCCTCCGTCGGCGACGCATCGGCCGCTCGGCGGACGTGACCTCCCGAGGGTCCGGGCCCGTCTCATAATGAATCGACGTCCGAAGACCCCAGGGAGCGACCTACAGAGCCGCGGTGGCCTTATATCCCGTCTACTGTACAAGCGGTAGCATACGTAGGTACGAGGGAGCGCGACTGTCTCAAATTAAATCGCTGGTACTTACGGGAACACCGCATCTGCTCGTGATGAAGATAGCGGAACTCCTGTGCGTGCCGTGGTATTGATGTGGACCTTGGCTTGAACCATTTAGTCCTCTCTTGGTTTATTTACATACGTTTTGGCAGCTATAGCTATAGGTAAATTCCAAAATGTTTATTGTGGAGAAGGTTAGTAACAATTTAATTTTCTTAAGTCTAGGTTAGTATCACAAAAGATTTAGAAAAGAAAGAGGAGAAGAGTAGACACATAAAACAAAACCACATTTGATAGATGTACCGAGTGCACCACTGGGCTTTCGCCTGTGTCGATTAATTCATTGAATATAGAACATACCAGTGGCGTGGCGTGAACATTTTACTGAGGGAAGCCGGAGGCCAGAGTCAAGATAATAATATGAAATTGAATAAATAAAAACCGGCCAAGTGCGAGTCGGACTCGCGTTATATCCGCCATAATAACATATTCTGTGAAAATTTCAACGGGCTACCTATTACGGTTCAAGAGATATAGCCCTCGGACAGACGGACGGACGGACAGACAGACAGATAGACGGCGTAGGCTTAGTAATAGGCTTCCGTATGGGATACAGAAACCTAAAAAAAAAAGCCACAGTTGCACTCCGGGAGTGCCGGCAGAAGTGAAAACAACACCGTTACATTGCTTAAAAAAAAATTAAAAAAAAAATTATGGAAAAAAAATAAAAAAAAAATATTAAAAAAAAATTAATGGAAAAAAAAAAAAAATTAAATAAATAAAAAAAAAAATTAAAACAATTTATGGAAAAAATAATATAAAAAAAAAGTTTAATTTAGTGGGAAGGACAGACATGCATTTGTTACGGAACCCTACATTCATTTTGCAGAACTTAGTAGAATTGACAGACATAAACGTGTTACGGAACCCTACTTTTATTATAAAATAACCGTCGGAGGACCTTGGTTGAAAATTGTAAAATTTAGTAGAACGGACAGACATGCATTTGTTACGGAACCCTACATTCATTTTGAAATAAATGTTAAATTTAGTAGAACGGACAGACATGCATTTGTTACGGAACCCTACAATTCCTTTTGCAGAACTTAGTAGAATGGACAGACATAAACGTGTTACGAAACGAAACCCTACAACCGAAACCGGGAGTGCCGGCAGATCCCGTGCCAATCGTAACTTAACCCTTATTGCAATGACTTAAGGTTACATTTTAAATAATAATGTCGCTGTCGCGGTGTTACGAACAGAATTGATCCCGTGCCACTGTAACGTAACCCTTAATGCAATGACTTAAGGTTACATTTCGCTTTTCGAGACTGACGAGGACGCGATGACGCGAGTTTAAATTTTTTTACCCAAGCGCCGCTAAACAAGTTTTCACTTCAAAAACCGATACTTCTATACAAACTTACACCCCCCATTTCAAAATTTCACGCAAAACTACTGAACAGACTGTCATACCAACGATATATTGTTATCTGACGCGGTTGTCATAGCAACTATAGATTGTTATCTGACGCGGTTGTCATAGCAACGATAGATTGTTATCTGACGCGGTTGTCATAGCAACGATAGATTGTTATCTGACGCGGTTGTCATAGCAACTATAGATTGTTATCTGACGCGGTTGTCATAGCAACGATAGATTGTTATCTGACGCGGTTGTCATAGCAACGATAGATTGTTATCTGACGCGCTGAAGCGAACATAGATTTTTTTCCCCATATAAAAAGTGCCAAGCGCCGATAAAGAAGTTTTCACTTCAAAAAATCTGTACCACAGCACTCAAAACTTACCAATGCAAAATGGTCGGAAGTACCTGGTGCATTATCCATTACTGATATTAATTACGTTTTAGAAAAGATAAAGTTAATTAAATGTGGTTATAGCCGTTACAAGAAAGTACATATACGAATTTGGCGAGATGCCTGATGCGACGCGAGTAATCACGCCGCGGCACGCACTAAACACACTTTTTTGTTTATTCTATTTGTCTACACACAGCCAGCAGTAGCACCACCTCAAAAAACGCAAAAAACGCCAATCAATCACTCACAACACTCAACGCAACCCGCGCGCGCACAATACTGATCTCAAAAATACGATCGAACATCACTGGGTGTGTTCATGACAAAAACAATAAATTATGCAAAGAAAGCGCGCCTAATTTACGCGTGCCTTTCGTAATACTAATTAAAAATAACAGAGACAGAACTAAAAACATACCTAATTATCGTTGAACGCACGTCTGAAAACAAATTCGTCAACGTAACCTACCTATTGAGCGTTCCAACTAAATCTTCCCTTCGCCGTTATGTTGGCTCCACTGCCAGTGTCACTGTCAGTGCTTAAATTCCTGTTGCCAGATTGTGAAGATTATATTACCTAATAATGTAATCGTTATTAATTTACCGTATAATAAATACGGTAAATACTGATAGTTACGGGTAAATCTGTACACATAGCAAGCAACCCTCAACGCTGTTTTGACAGATAGACAGTGGGGCCAACATAACGGCGAAGGGAAGATTTAGTTGGAGCGCTCTCTACCTTGTTTGTGGCGGGTGTGTCTCAGAGTAATGAATGAATGACAGAGAAAGAACCATAGTTTGTTTGTATAGCGCTGTCCTTCGGAAAGCCCAACAGAGGCGGGTTATTGTAGTGTTTATGGGTGCACTGTTATATAAATAATGTTCAATTTTACTATAGTATTTTTTCTGTACTTACGACTTTTTGGATTTTTTTATCATGATCTAGTAACTGATTTGCAAAGAGTTTGTAGTCGCGATTTGGAATCCGGCTTGCGATCGCAGCGAGAAGGTTAGACGCGGGAAGCGTGCAGAAGGGGGGGGGGGGGGGGGGGGGGTAGGGGGTGACTCCGCGCGTGGTGTAGTTATACGTCATAGTGTGCACATCTTGTAGGTTAGGTACAATAGTGTGCGTGCGTACTGGCTCAGGCATTCAGTGGCGCGCATAATATTAAAAGGGAAGCCAGCGGGAATCGGTGTGTATGAACGCCACGCCACTGATAGGTACAATTGAGCCAAGAATTATATCGAATAGGCAATAAATAAATATATCCTATTACTTCACTTTGGTTGATTGTTGCATTATTGTGATAACTCCATTCGCAGACTTGCTTATATATTGGCGTAAGCTCGGAAGCATCCAGGCCAAATATCAAAGTTTTTGATTGAAACCTTCCAAGAACCATCCAATAGGAACGCTCTCTTATCGAGCATTGTATGACATTAGGACTCCTATAGGTGAATTGTTGCGAGTTTCCGATCTAAAACTGTTTAGTTGGTTACTGTGTAAACCCATTTGTTTTAGCTGCCTAGACTTCCGCCTACACGCAGGGCCGTATTGGACCGCGCAGGGACCCTTTTGCGTATTTGGGGTCCTTTGAGAAAGTAAACAAGATATCATATGGTGTTCGATTTAAATTTAAATTTAAAATTTTTAACGGACCCTCTTAGTAAAATACATTACAAATTTAGCTCCTCTTTTTCGGTGTAAACGACGACGTCAGCACTTTGGGGCCCTCGTCGAGTCGGCGGCCCTGGGCTCGTGCCCCGTGTGCGCTTATGGAAAAAGCCTTCCCTGCTCGCACGACACAAAAGCTTAACTTCAGGAGTAGGTACACTCCAATTTTGAAAATCAAAGCGCATCGACCGCGTCATCGTATACATGTTAGGGGTAAGTAAAACTCGCGGGAATGTGATTTAGGGTAGTTTTCATAATGTAATTGGCGGGTGGTGTCGGCATCGGCCTCCAAGCTCGACATATGCCGACAATCTCGACACGCGACGCGGCGGCGGCGGCGGCGGCGGGCACCCACACCGCGCCACCAACCTAATGAACTGGCCTAATTAGCTTGTACTGTTTGGAATGCGCGGACATGGCCATCTTGAAATAATTGAGATTATTAATAGATTTTAAAAAAAGCCTGCCTTAGTCGCACCTTTGTTCGAGTGGAATTATATTAGAAACAAAATTACCGATGGTTCGCTAAAACAACAAAATAATCAAATTAACGAGCTTATAAATGCAATCAAATATAGAAAGACATTGTGAATGATATACTAATGTAGGAATATAATCGGCAAGCATGGATACGCTTTGAAAGTGCCTTTTGTAGTGGACAACCTTTTTGTTTTAGCTATATTTATATTTTTGTTGAACATAAATAAACAAAAAAGAGTGTAGTCTGCATAACCACACTAATATTTTCGAAAACACAATGTAGTCTTTAACATAACTTTTAGGATTGATCAATGGAATGTTAATTAAAAAATCTAACTTCTTAATAATTTGTTAATTCAAAACATTCCACACTCTCATTTTCAAAGTAACACCCATGAGTTATAATATGTAATTATGTAAATGGTGTGATTTGGGCGGCGTCCGCCCTGGCCGCCCGCCCTGGCCGCCGCGCCGCCCGCCCTGTTCGCGCCCGCTCCGCTCGTTCAGCGGCGGCAAGTCGCTATACTTCAATGTCGGATGCATTACTCAAATTACATTCTTTTATACAGTTTTATTGAAAACAATATACCGTTTTTTTTATATTATACTCGCTGATATAAATACTCGCTGGAAGTCGAGTACTTGAATGGGTTGGGTGACCGCTCGACCGTTGGAGGCTGACCGAGGTTCGGATTCCGCGTAGGCCCCATCCCTTCTTATCTTATTAGGTGGTAGGTTTTAACTCGCCCGGGTTGGTAAAAGTTCGGTAGAAACGGCTATGTAAATAGTTCGTGTTTTCGGTCCAGTTCAGTGCAGCCGGCACGACCGAAGGCAAGCACTGGCATGGCACCTAAGTTCACCAAGGTGTTAAGGGCTGACATCACGGATTTAGTAGGTAATGTAGGCAACCGTGTCAGTTTCCATAAACAAAAAGAGACATAGGAAGCTCATATAATTGCGTGAATTGAGGGTTTTCAATTTCTGTGCACTTGCGGCAAGGATTTTAGCTTATCGGAAAGAAAGAGAAACAGACTTAAAGATGATAAAACTACCAGGTATCCTGTCGGTTATATGTCTTAAAAAGTGCTACAAAAATTATCATCTCTCAATGCAAAAAGTAAATACGAGTAGGTACTACTCCCTCAAAGGTTCGGACACATAGCGCACACACGGCATCCTCAGGCATCCTAAATTCACACACACACACCCTCTCACACACCCTCACACACCCTCACATGCTTGTTACATAATTATGGTATATGTTAGTTATTATTATTCTATCCGTTTTTCTATAGGGTATAAAAATACCAAAGAGTTTGTATTTCGTCGCTGCGCGCGACGTAATACAAGGTCTTTGAAAAATACAAACTTAAACCTAAAATTAATATAACAAAAAAATAAACGGAGTTGCGAACCCAGGCTACCGATGGTCGGGTCGCATAGATAGAGAGAAACCTCCAGACGATGCGTGCAGCGCAGTGTCGAGCAGGGCTGCTTTCTGGATCTGGCCCTTGACCTTACCACTCAGCAAGAGCCTCTTAAGGTGGTATTATTATTATTATTTGTATCCGTTGTCATGTTTGTTTTTAGCCTTAGCCTTGGTGGGAGAGGGTAGTGGGCTCCCTTTTCGTCACTGTAATGAATAAATAAATCATTTCATTTCATTTCATTTCGTATCACTGTCGTCAAGGGTGGTTTTCTATACCTGAAGGTATATTTCTAGGGCGTAAACATTAAAATAAACAATGTATTTAAAAAACACGGACAATTTTTTTTTTAAACAATTTGTAATCATTATAATTAATAAGTGCAACGATTTCTATAAAGCTGCTGATTTATGAACAAATACGTAGTATGGTATATTGACACACAATGGCGTGCGGGGGCGCGGGCGCGGCTGCTGGGCGCAGAGCTCCCTCGGGACGAGCTCATCCACGATTTTAATGCGACACCTCACCTCCAATAAATTACTCCACGCGACAACTACTGCACCCCCCCACCCCACAGCTCTCCTCCCGCCCAGCCCCAACACGTCATCTCTCCCATACGTTGCTGTCGCGGTACAGTCAGTTATAAAAGTAGATGCACTCAGGTAGAACCTTGTCGTAGATGTCACGGGATGTAGCAAGTTTTATTTTTATATTCTCTGTTTCTCGCCAGAGTTTACGTACACTAATTTAAACAGCCTTTTCTAGGGATAAGCAAGAGGACATTCTATACAATTTAAAAAAACCGGCCAAGTGCGACTCGAACTCGGGCACCGAGGGTCCCGTATCGCCATGTCACGGCTAGCGCTAAGATGGCGTATTATGAAATGCTTCATATTAGTTAATGTCATGCTTCATAATCTATTCCGTAGATAGCGCGCGCGCATACACTTTTTGATTTCTTCTATGGGAACCCCCGTTTTTGACTTTTTCTTATGTTTATTTTTTGTTGTTATATCGGCTAAAATAACAATTTTTTTGTGAAAATTTCAACGGGCTACCTATTACGGTTCAATAGATACAGCCCCCGGACAGACGGACGGACGGACAGACAGACGGACGGACGGACAGACAGACAGACAGACGGCGTAAGCTTAGTAATAGGGTCCCGTACCTGATACGGAACCCTAAAAACTTATATTGGAAAGCTTACAATAATAAAAAGAATTACATTTTACTGCATTCAATAATAGGTAGGTATTATCAAAATTACATAAAAGATAACCTCTAAACTATATACAAAATAAAATTCAACCAATAAACACAAACAATTAAAACATGCTTGAAACAACATAAAATATGTAAAAAAAAAATTCTAATAAAAACGGTTTCAAATACCATAATCAGATCGACCAGATAAAAAGCTAGAATTTAAAACAATGCCATGTTGATATTTCTTTTTATTTTATAAAATTAAAAGACATCATCACATTACAAAATTATGATTTACGCAATCTGCATACTTACAATTTACCTATTAGTGGCAAGTGGACCACACTAATACTTACGTCATCACGTTTCCAGCTGACTGTACACTGTCTGAGTGGTCTTGTGTTCAATACACTTTTGTGCGGTGCAGGAGGCAGTCTTATTACAAAAGGCAATTTATTTCAGGTAACTTTGTCGACTGCACATTTATAAAGGTGTATACCCGGTACTCGAAAGTGTAGCCGAGCGCGCGTTCATACATTGTAATTGTAATTTCCAATAGACCCGAAGAGAGTAAAATGTTTCAAGGGAATCCTTATTAAGTCCTTACTATTCAAGTTGCCTACCCTCTGTGACCCTCCATATACGTCCTGATACTCCACCTGTTTACAATCCCATCAAAACGATTACCTTCCTTTTCTCCAAGCGAAAATCACCTCTAACACTCTCGTTCAACATACTATTTCATAGAAATAAGTGGAGTATTTGGTTGTCCTGCAGTTTCATGAAATTGGCCTAACGCTCGAAATGCTCAGAATTTTATGATTTTACGTTATTGCAGAGAAGGGTGGTTATTTTTATTGAGGTTAAACCGGGAGTAACGATATGTTAACCGTTGCTTTCCTCCTTCTTATCATAGTGATTTTCTTCCGTAATGGAAGGATCAAAAATGGGACGCAAGGAGAAAAATATAATAATCGTATATAAGGACACTTTCCACATAGATGTTAGATTGTATTTTATTTTTGTTTATTTATTTTTTAGTTTACAAACCATCGGTTATCAGCTGTGGAGATTGCAATACATTATGAACATATGAAGTGAAGTGGTCCGTTGACCACGTACATTACCATCCTATAAATTTTACATGACTTACAAATATTTTTTTCGGTTCTCTTTGGTTAATATTATGGTTCGAGAGTTACTTTTTTTATGTGTTTGACATTTAAAAAAACATTGTACCAAAATGTTCGTACTTCTATTGTCTGCAGCGGAGGAGGAAGGCGACGATTGGACAGAAGGGGCGGAAGGAGCGGCGCGAGCGGGGGAGGGAGAGGAGGGTACCTCGCGACACTACGATGACTCTGACGGTGAGTGAATCTCCACCTTTATACTTGACGTATTGCAGCGTTTGCTTCTGAGAAATAAAAAAAAGACATCAAAGTCAGAAAGATTTAAAACAATAATAAATAAAGGAAGATTGACGGGTAACATAAAAAAAATTGTGCGTATATATGTGCGCGCGTTAGAAGTTATCCTTTGGCGTGCAAACCATTTTTATGCCGTGGCGATGAGCGTGACGGTGACGATGACGTTTTTTCTGAGTTTACTCGCCATTTTCAGAACATATTTTTAACCCCCGACGAAAAAAACGGAGGGGTGTTATAAGTTTGACGTGTGTGTGTGTGTGTGTGTGTGTGTGTGTGTGTGTGTGTGTCTGTCTGTGGCATCGTAGCTCCCAAACGGACGGACCGATTTGGATGCGGTTTTTTTTATTAGGAAGCTTGTTTAATCGGGATGGTTCTTAGCTATGTTTGTAATCAAGTAATCAAGTAATTAAGTAATAAAAAAATTAATTATGTTAAAAAGTGGACCGATTTTCATGCGGTTTTTTTAAAAAAGCTTTAAATAAAAGTTAAATTACAAATTTAAAAAACCCCCGACCCTTAAAAAGTCAAAAATAATTTTCGTTTACTCACTTAAAGGAGTCGGGGGACCGCTAAGTAAATAAAATATAATAACTCCGAGCTGCGCGGGAATTTACTTAGCGGTCTACCGACTCCTTTAAGTGAGTAAACGAAAATTATTTTTGACTTTTTAAGGGTCGGGGGTTTTTTAAATTTGTAATTTAACTTTTCATAGAATTTTTTTATAACGTTAATAGAGAAGTATAACTTAAATTGCAACTAAAATATAAAATATACATAATAAATATAAATAAATATAAAATATTTAATTTAAAAAAAATCCGCTTTATATCGTTCTCTACTTCAGTCTTCATTGTGCTATATATGGAGTGAAACTCTGTATTCTTGCGTCCACTTCGTATAATACGATTAGCCCACGAGCTTTCCGTACGATATAGCCATCACATTGAAAACACCGAAACTCACACCTAATCTACGCTCGCAAGCACACACTAAGCTGTTAAAAAAAAAAAAAAAAAAAAAAAATTGCGTTTCTGAGCGTTTCGCCCCGGAACTGGCGAGCCCGGAGAACTGGGCCACGCATACAGCGCTCGACTACAAAGTATCCGGAATAAAATTTTCCTCACTCTGTCGCTCGCACCGGTGGGTGGACGTCGCGTGCGCGCATAGCACTCTGCTGCTCGGGGCGCTTGTAGCCCATACAACGGCATACGGCAGTGACACTCCGTTTCCGCACGAGTCGCTAAAAACGCTCCGCGCGTCCGGGGCGGCCCGGTTTTTGTCAGGGCTTCTGAATGTTTCCGCCTGCGTGTAGTCGACGAGCGCGGATATCATACATTTTGTTTGGAACGCGGTATCCATCAGTCTCGGCTCGGAGGTGGGGGTGGGGTGTGGCCTATTTTAGTCAACTCCGGGGAGAAACGGATGCATGAAGTCCGGGCCTAAGTGGTGGGTTTATTCTACGGGGTCCGACGCCGGCACGGCTGTCGGGTTTGGTGGAGCCCGTATTGCAGAGCTGTAGCAACACTTTTTAAGGGGGCGAGGATTCTCGTCGACGATGCCGCTCAGATCCAGCCACCACTGGCTTTACCATAATATCATGTGTTAATCGCAATTTCAGCATATGTCCAGGTTTCAATTTACGACACAGAAAAAATTTACATTACAGTAGGTTAGACCAGGGTGAAACGAAGTAACGAAATACTACGTCATTAAGGCCGTGACAAACGCCAACGACCTTGAGCATTCGGGAATTCTACATAATGTACCATGCGACTGCTAATTTCGCTTCGCACGTTCAAGTCACATTTAGCGTAGTTTGTCGCTATCAGCCTAAAGAGTTGATGGTTCGGGGTTCGAATCCCACTTTCTTATGTTTTTTTTTTTTGCTTTTTTATTATTTTAATTATTAAAATGATTGTGGCTTATGTAACTGATGCGTGATTCTAATTTTTTTATTTTTTATTATTTTACCTAAATAACATTTTATTGTAATTTCTTCCAAATTATTTTAGTTCATGTACTTACCACTTTTTATAAACCTCTAAATAGACTATCGATGAAAACTAAAATAAAAATAGGTAGGTAGGTAATAGGTAGATAGGCATTTAGGTATGTATGGCAAATATCATAGCAACATAGGTACCGGCCGGCGCTCGCGGCGCGCGCGGCGGCAGCATGGCACGGTGCGGTGGGGTGCGGTGCGGTGCGGTAACTCAGTAGCAGCGTGCCACTCACGCATGCAAGCAAGCAATAACAAGCCGCTCCTCCGCGCCGCGCCGCCGCTCCTCCGCGCCGCGCCGCGCCGCCGCGTCGTCACCGCTCCGCGCCACCACAGTGCCGCCGCCGCCGCCGCCCCCGCTCCGCAGCGCGCCGCTGTTGCTAGGCTACTTTTATTTAGGCACGGTTCTATAGTCCTTGCATCTCAAGCGCAGACAGCGTTATACCCACCCGTGACACTAGTCACATTTTCTATGAAGCGGCCGAAAATGTGTACCTACTGCTCACGTACGCGGGCGCCTTTGCGTGTATTGGTGCGACCTCGATAACTTGGGTACAGGGTTGGCACTCTTTATGAGAAGTTTGTAGTGGACAATATTATAAATTATATTTGATGTAATTTGAAAGGAAACATTTTTAATTATGACTATCTATGTATATGTACCTCTTAACATTATTGGAGGGCAAGAAAAAAAGAAAAACATCAACTTATATGCACATGTTTTATTTTTACTCGCTAACTAAACGACAATTTTGCAGTGAAAGTTTCACTAAATTTTGGAAACTTTGCAATAGGTATTCCATTTTTATTATTTTTAAGCCGAATCGTATGTGAAGCTAAAGTGAAATTTTCAATGTATACTTGCCGCCATTTTGAACTTTTTAGTTACTGGACCGATTGCTTTCAAAATTGATATCTGGGTGTCTGTGTAGGCTCTGAATACGAATCTGTAATCAAAATTAAAAAAAAGTGGCCGCCATTTTGAACTTTTTAGTTACTGGACCGATTGCTTTCAAAATTGATATCTGGGTGTCTGTGTAGGCTCTGAATACGAATCTGTAATCAAAATAAAAAAAAGTGGCCGCCATTTTGAACTTTTCAGTTACTGGACCGATTGCTTTCAAAATTGATATCTGGGTGTCTGTGTAGGCTCTGAATACGAATCTGTAATCAAAATTAAAAAAAGTGGCCGCCATTTTGAACTTTTTAGTTACTGGACCGATTGCTTTCAAAATTGATATCTGGGTGTCTGTGTAGGCTCTGAATACGAATCTGTAATCAAAATAAAAAAAAGTGGCCGCCATTTTGAACTTTTCAGTTACTGGACCGATTGCTTTCAAAATTGATATCTGGGTGTCTGTGTAGGCTCTGAATACGAATCTGTAATCAAAATAAAAAAAAAGTGGCCGCCATTTTGAACTTTTCAGTTACTGGACCGATTGCTTTCAAAATTGATATCTGGGTGGCTGTGTAGGCTCTGAATACGAATCTGTAATCAAAATAAAAAAAAGTGGCCGCCATTTTGAACTTTTTAGTTACTGGACCGATTGCTTTCAAAATTGATATCTGGGTGTCTGTGTAGGCTCTGAATACGAATCTGTAATCAAAATAAAAAAAGTGGCCGCCATTTTAAACTTTTCAGTTACTGGACCGATTGCTTTCAAAATCGATATCTGGGTGTCTGTGTGGGCTCGGAATACGAATCTGTAGTCAAAATTAAAAAAAAGTGGCCGCCATTTTGAACTTTTTAGTTACTGGACCGATTGATTTCAAAATTGATATCTGGGTGTCTGTGTAGGCTCTGAATACGAATCTGTAGTCAAAATTTAAAAAAAGTGGCCGCCATTTTGAACTTTTCAGTTACTGGACCAATTGCTTTCAAAATCGATGTCTGGGTGTCTGTGTGTGCTCTGAATACGAATCTGTAGTCAAAATTAAGTGGCCGCCATTTTAAACTTTTTAGTTACTGGACCGATTGATTTCAAAATTGATATCTGGGTGTCTGTGTAGGCTCTGAATACGAATCTGTAGTCAAAATTTAAAAAAAGTGGCCGCCATTTTGAACTTTTCAGTTACTGGACCAATTGCTTTCAAAATCGATGTCTGGGTGTCTGTGTGTGCTCTGAATACGAATCTGTAGTCAAAATTAAGTGGCCGCCATTTTAAACTTTTTAGTTACTGGACCGATTGCTTTCAAAATAGATATCTGCGTGTCTGTGTGGGCTCTAAATATGAATCTGTAGTCAAAACTAAAAAGTGCAAGATGGCGGCAACTATTTTTAAATTTTGAAAACGGATTCGTATTCAGAGCCCATACAGATACCCAGATATCAATTTTGAAAGCAATCGGTCCAGTAACTAAAAGTTCAAAATGGCGGCCACTTTTTTTTAATGTTCACTACAGATTCCTATTCAGAGCCCACGCAGACACCCAGATATCGATTTTGAAAGCAATCGGTCCAGTAACTAAAAAGTTCAAAATGGAGGCCGTTTTTTTTTTATTTTGACAACGGATTCGTATTCAGAGCCCACACAGACACCCAGATATTGATTTTGAAAGCAATCGGTCGAATAACTAAAAAGGTCAAAATGGCGGCAACTTTTTTTAAATATTCACTACATATTTGTATTCAGAGTCCACACAAACACCCAGATATCGATTTTGAAATCAATCGGTCCAGTAATTAAAAAGTTCAAAATGGCGGCAACTTTTTTTAAATGTTCACTACAGATTCGTATTCAGAGCCCACACAGACACCCAGATATCGATTTTGAAAGCAATCGGTCCAGTAACTAAGAAGTTCAAAATGGCAGCCGCTTTTTTTAAATTTTGACAACGGATTCGTATTCAGAGTCCACACAGACACCCAGATATCGACTTTGAAAGCAATCGGTCCAGTAACTAAAAAGTTCAAAATGGCGGCCACTTTTTTAAATTTTGACAACGGATTCGTATTCAGAGTCCACACAGACACCCAGATATCGACTTTGAAAGCAATCGGTCCAGTAACTAAAAAGTTCAAAATGGCGGCCACTTTTTTAAATTTTGACAACGGATTCGTATTCAGAGTCCACACAGACACCCAGATATCGACTTTGAAAGCAATCGGTCCAGTAACTAAAAAGTTCAAAATGGCGGCCACTTTTTTTAAATTTTGACAACGGATTCGTATTCAGAGCCCACACAGACACCCAGATATCGACTTTGAAAGCAATCGGTCCAGTAACTAAAAAGTTCAAAATGGCGGCCACTTTTTTTAAATTTTGACAACGGATTCGTATTCAGAGCCCACACAGACACCCAGATATCGACTTTGAAAGCAATCGGTCCAGTAACTAAAAAGTTCAAAATGGCAGCCGCTTTTTTTAAATTTTGACAACGGATTCGTATTCAGAGCCCACACAGACACCCAGATATCGACTATGAAAGCAATCGGTCCAGTAACTAAAAAGTTCAAAATGGCGGCCACTTTTTTTAAATTTTGACAACGGATTCGTATTCAGAGCCCACACAGACACCCAGATATCGACTTTGAAAGCAATCGGTCCAGTAACTAAAAAGTTCAAAATGGCAGCCGCTTTTTTTAAATTTTGACAACGGATTCGTATTCAGAGCCCACACAGACACCCAGATATTGATTTTGAAAGCAATCGGTCGAATAACTAAAAAGGTCAAAATGGCGGCAACTTTTTTTAAATATTCACTACATATTTGTATTCAGAGTCCACACAAACACCCAGATATCGATTTTGAAATCAATCGGTCCAGTAATTAAAAAGTTCAAAATGGCGGCAACTTTTTTTAAATGTTCACTACAGATTCGTATTCAGAGCCCACACAGACACCCAGATATCGATTTTGAAAGCAATCGGTCCAGTAACTAAGAAGTTCAAAATGGCAGCCGCTTTTTTTAAATTTTGACAACGGATTCGTATTCAGAGTCCACACAGACACCCAGATATCGACTTTGAAAGCAATCGGTCCAGTAACTAAAAAGTTCAAAATGGCGGCCACTTTTTTAAATTTTGACAACGGATTCGTATTCAGAGTCCACACAGACACCCAGATATCGACTTTGAAAGCAATCGGTCCAGTAACTAAAAAGTTCAAAATGGCGGCCACTTTTTTAAATTTTGACAACGGATTCGTATTCAGAGTCCACACAGACACCCAGATATCGACTTTGAAAGCAATCGGTCCAGTAACTAAAAAGTTCAAAATGGCGGCCACTTTTTTTAAATTTTGACAACGGATTCGTATTCAGAGCCCACACAGACACCCAGATATCGACTTTGAAAGCAATCGGTCCAGTAACTAAAAAGTTCAAAATGGCGGCCACTTTTTTTAAATTTTGACAACGGATTCGTATTCAGAGCCCACACAGACACCCAGATATCGACTTTGAAAGCAATCGGTCCAGTAACTAAAAAGTTCAAAATGGCAGCCGCTTTTTTTAAATTTTGACAACGGATTCGTATTCAGAGCCCACACAGACACCCAGATATCGACTATGAAAGCAATCGGTCCAGTAACTAAAAAGTTCAAAATGGCGGCCACTTTTTTTAAATTTTGACAACGGATTCGTATTCAGAGCCCACACAGACACCCAGATATCGACTTTGAAAGCAATCGGTCCAGTAACTAAAAAGTTCAAAATGGCAGCCGCTTTTTTTAAATATTGACAACGGATTCGTATTCAGAGCCCATACAGACACCCAGATATCGACTTTGAAAGCAATCGGTCCAGTAACTAAAAAGTTCAAAATGGCAGCCGCTTTTTTTAAATTTTGACAACGGATTCGTATTCAGAGCCCACACAGACACCCAGATATCGACTTTGAAAGCAATCGGTCCAGTAACTAAAAAGTTCAAAATGGCGGCCACTTTTTTTAAATTTTGACAACGGATTCGTATTCAGAGCCCACACAGACACCCAGATATTGATTTTGAAAGCAATCGGTCGAATAACTAAAAAGGTCAAAATGGCGGCAACTTTTTTTAAATATTCACTACATATTTGTATTCAGAGTCCACACAAACACCCAGATATCGATTTTGAAATCAATCGGTCCAGTAATTAAAAAGTTCAAAATGGCGGCAACTTTTTTTAAATGTTCACTACAGATTCGTATTCAGAGCCCACACAGACACCCAGATATCGATTTTGAAAGCAATCGGTCCAGTAACTAAGAAGTTCAAAATGGCAGCCGCTTTTTTTAAATTTTGACAACGGATTCGTATTCAGAGTCCACACAGACACCCAGATATCGACTTTGAAAGCAATCGGTCCAGTAACTAAAAAGTTCAAAATGGCGGCCACTTTTTTAAATTTTGACAACGGATTCGTATTCAGAGTCCACACAGACACCCAGATATCGACTTTGAAAGCAATCGGTCCAGTAACTAAAAAGTTCAAAATGGCGGCCACTTTTTTAAATTTTGACAACGGATTCGTATTCAGAGTCCACACAGACACCCAGATATCGACTTTGAAAGCAATCGGTCCAGTAACTAAAAAGTTCAAAATGGCGGCCACTTTTTTTAAATTTTGACAACGGATTCGTATTCAGAGCCCACACAGACACCCAGATATCGACTTTGAAAGCAATCGGTCCAGTAACTAAAAAGTTCAAAATGGCGGCCACTTTTTTTAAATTTTGACAACGGATTCGTATTCAGAGCCCACACAGACACCCAGATATCGACTTTGAAAGCAATCGGTCCAGTAACTAAAAAGTTCAAAATGGCAGCCGCTTTTTTTAAATTTTGACAACGGATTCGTATTCAGAGCCCACACAGACACCCAGATATCGACTATGAAAGCAATCGGTCCAGTAACTAAAAAGTTCAAAATGGCGGCCACTTTTTTTAAATTTTGACAACGGATTCGTATTCAGAGCCCACACAGACACCCAGATATCGACTTTGAAAGCAATCGGTCCAGTAACTAAAAAGTTCAAAATGGCAGCCGCTTTTTTTAAATATTGACAACGGATTCGTATTCAGAGCCCATACAGACACCCAGATATCGACTTTGAAAGCAATCGGTCCAGTAACTAAAAAGTTCAAAATGGCAGCCGCTTTTTTTAAATTTTGACAACGGATTCGTATTCAGAGCCCACACAGACACCCAGATATCGACTTTGAAAGCAATCGGTCCAGTAACTAAAAAGTTCAAAATGGCGGCCACTTTTTTTAAATTTTGACAACGGATTCGTATTCAGAGCCCACACAGACACCCAGATATCGACTTTGAAAGCAATCGGTCCAGTAACTAAAAAGTTCAAAATGGCGGCCACTTTTTTTAAATGTTCATATGATTAAGATTCGCTCCGGTGAAGGAAAACATCGTGAGGAAACCTGTGCACAGCAGTACATATAAAATTGTTGTGGACACCGCTTCAAATCCAGCTTGTCACGTGGAAATGTATAACAATTCCCTTCCATGTTCATGGGAAAGGCTTGCGCTCAGTAGTAGGACATTAAAATTGACTCAAGAAGAAGAATAAGAAACCAAATTGATATCTGATTTGTGTAACATAAATTTCATTATTTCACATAAGAATGAAAATTTCACAGTAATTTTGCAGAAAGTGCAAAATTTCACTGCAAAATTTCAAGTGAAATTTTTGTGCAAAATTGCGCCTTGCATCTCTAAGTAAGTGCGAACAAGGAGGTTTGAAGTCCACCGCGCGCGCGGGCGCGGCCGGCCCGATCGTTGTTCTGTGCTGTGAGTGCGAAAGAACCGCGCGCGTACGTGTAAGTAGCTACTACTCTCGCTCGAAGGTGCGCTCGCTCTCCTCTCGACAGTCGGTGCCAGCCTGACTAGCCGTCCGCCAGAAGTCGACCAGACAGCGCTCGCGGGCTGCGGGGCGCGGGGGGAAGCAAACTCGCTTCGAGGCGGAGCGTCGCTTCTATACGCCAGTATTATAAGTATTCTATGGTTATACCACAGTACCTATTAGTTATTCTGTGGTTATACCAACGAAAGCCATGCGTATAACGCCCCGTCAAGTTACGTACCGGAGCGTATACTGATAGATACCACAGAAGAGAGATATTACTGATACGGTCGTACTGTATACTGGTACGGAAAATGACACGGTGGCAACATCACCTACAATACAACATCCGAGATGTCAGCTCGTAACAACTGGTGAAGTAGGTGCTATGTCAGTGCTTTTCTTCGGTCGTACCGGCTTCACTGAACTGGACGGAAAAAAAGAAGGGAGTCATATCCCGAAATAGTTTGTATTTTCCGTCCAGTTTAGTGTAGCCGGCACGACCAAAGGGAAGCACTGACATGGCACCTAAGTTCACCCGGTGTTATGGGCTGACATCACGGATGTTATAGGTGATATAGCAAACTGTGTCAGTTTACATAAAAAAATCCCTCAGTCGCCTTTTACGACATGCACGGGGAGAGATGCAGTGGGGCTATTATTTTAAATTACCATCCCACACGGTACAAATATACCTAACCACCTATCTTTTTTCCATTCGATCCAAACACAGAAGACAGAAATGACGACCGACACGCGGGCGCAGCAGGGCAGGAGCGAGCAAGCGAGCCCGGAACTAAAATTGTATCTAGTATTGAAGTGCCTGCTAAATTGACGAAGGCAAAAATTTTACCCTTCCGACTGAAGAATTACGTCAATAATTTCATGTAGGCGTTTTTTGTTTTTTATTTTTATTTCCTTTCGTGGATAAAATAATAAAAAAAATTGAATAGAGTTTTCTCAGAGCTTTGTGACCTTTGAATCGGTGGTATTGTAAAATTGTAATAATACACACATACTCAGATTTTCAAAAATGCATGCTTTTTTTATATATTTTTAATTTTATGTTTATTACTTACTTTTACTCATTATTAAAAAAACCAGCAATGCACTTTGTTGGTAAGGAACCAAAATATAGGTTGGTATTTTTTTAATTTTCTGAATGTGTGTCAATTGGTCAGTTTTGGACCTTCTTTGTCGCACTTTTTGCATGTTTTGCGTATTTGGCGTTTGTCACCGCCTTAAGGCACGTTGTATGTATGTTATCTATAATAATCTAACACCCCCCTTCCAGAGCTGCATTTCGGAGCACTGGCCCCCTACTCTACATTGCTACGCCGCTGGCTGTGTTGCACGGGTGATTTGCATAGATGCATCTAACCGCATCAGCCGCGGGACAGTGATGCAGTGCGGAATAGGTGCGGCGGCGCGCCCGCCCCGCGCTGCGGTCGGCCAGTTAAGATAGCACGCATGACGCATGGCGCTCCGGGGACGGCTCTGCGGGATAGAACGTAGCTGGGTGCGCTGCGCACTGACGCACGGACCCGCAAGCACCTAAATACAGCACGGTAGATACAATACCACTATATAGATAGACAAAGAGGAACAAAGGAATAAAAATTATTTGTGCAGCAGCGAGTCAATTGTGTGGATTTTTTAAAGAAATTAATTTACGTGTGTAAATATTTGTTAATCTTTTAGGTAACTGATTTTTACATCTTATTATTGCATGAAACACAAGAATAGGAAATGGAAAATTTGCCACCAAATTGGACAGATTTCTAATGATTCCAGCGGCGAATAATACCTATTCTATATTTATGTAATTACATTGTAAATGTAAACGAACAAAATCGAATAATCTAGGTACATCTATGTTGATGGGACCCTGATGTAGTGGGTAGTGTAGTGAGTGAGGGCTAGTAACCCCCGCCCCGACGACACCTCACTCGTTTGTCTGCTGTCGGAATATCGACAGCTTCATATCATAACACACACCACGCGGCCGATATACCTATATTGATACATTGGATCATTCCAGCTTCCGCTGTTCTAGCGAGCCAAAACAATCAGTCTTTTTCCCTGATCAAGTTACCCACACCAATTAATAATATTATCTATAAAATACTGAGAAAAATTATCTGCTGTAATTCAGATTAAGTTTGGCTGCTTGTACATTCCTGAATTAGCAAACTTGATGGTAATGTTCGAACTGACTGAATAATATCTACACGCGAAGATGATGCAATGTGAAGATATCAGTCCCTTCGTGATATTTAGTTGAGGATAGCTAAATATACATAGGTACTGTACTTATGGTTGTAAAGTTTTCACAATACTTAAACGATATTTTCAGCAGGTTAGTATTATTCATATGCATCGGTTTTCCATTTTCCATGACATCATTCTCCAATATCCCGCACGCGTGGGAATGAGAGTAATGCCTCGAAATAAAATATCTATCTCCGCGTTCATTTGCTCATCGGCGGGGAAGAGGCACTCAGGCTCGCGACGCGACGTCTACGTTGATAAGTAGGTAGTGAGATGAAGGAAAAACGTGGAATTCAATGCATTTACATTATCATCTTTACTTTGTGTTGTCGTCGCGAGTGTCCCTGGGGGGAGCGCGAGCCTCCGACTTCGTCTCGCGCGGGAATATAGGGAGGCGCAATGCGCGTGGTCGAGCCGATCTTGTCTAGTCGATAGATTTGCAGGGCGATGTGCGGGATTTTTAAATGATGATATTTAATTAAAATGTTGAGCGAAGTTTGTTGGCTACATCACCTTCTAAATTCTCTATGTCAACCATTACACCAAAGGCAAGGTAAGGTAAGGGAAGACAGGGAAGAGGGGGAACCTGCAGTTGTGGGATAGAGCAAGGGAGCCACTCGTACTGAAGAAATTCGCAAAGTAGTGAAGTCAGTCAGTCAGTCAGCGTGTAGCGTCCACTGTTGGACATACGCCTCTTCATTTTTCCTCCAGTCTCCGGCCTTCAGCGGTACGGAACCACTGATTTCCGTCGACGTGGTCTTCCCACACTCTGATTTCCTGCCCACGGCCGCCAGCTTAGGACACGTTTACTCCAACGGTCATCGTCTCTTCGACTGATGTGCCTAGCTCACTGCCACTTCAGCTTAGCCACCCGGTGTCCAACATCAACTACTTTGTTGCGTCGGCGATTGTCTCGTTACGCACCATAATATCGCGTAGCGATATTCCCTGGACGGCTCGCTCCATTGCTCGTTGGGCAAATTTTAATCTTTGGACAACACAACGACCGCCGAGTCCACAGTTCATCCTATAGCAAATAGTAGTGAAAGTTAATGCTAATCCGAATCCATGCTCCTCACAATATAGCCAAATTATTGCTCAGTCACAAGCTGCTGCAATTACACAAATTAATCGATATCGTATTTACCGCCACATCTCTTGAGCTGGCAGGCGAAATTTGATGAGCCCATCACATTGGTCCCTACATTATGTTTAAATGTGGATTCTGAATAAACAACGCCGCTCCAGCGCGGCGGAGGGGCGGTGCGGCGGGGCGGTGCGGCGGCGGCGCGGGCGCTACTCGCTACTGACTGACGTACGAGCGAGGTAAGAGGAGGCACGCGTCTTCCTATTAATAACGGAGTGATGTATCGTTACGAGAATGGTACGCCCGTCATTCGGGTGAGGGGATTATATTATTGTATATTATATTATTATATCATTTCAGTGGTTTCTTACAATGCTTTCTAAGTATTTACATAAATATTTCTCAACTAGCTCTTGCCCGCGGCTTCGCTCGCGTGAAATTCGTATTTAAAAGAAGAAAGTAAGTAAGAAAGAAGGCCGAGCTACTTTCAGGTAAACAATAAACCTTCTCGATGAAAGTAAGTACCTAACTAAGGGCGAGGCCCGCCGCTATCACCTTTATTTCGGTGCACGGAATAATTCGGTTTGTATGAGAGCCACATCTTAGCGTAGCCGGAACTGAATTTTATTTTGCCTATCCTTTGTCCCGTATAGTCAAATGTGCTTGTACTAAGTTTCATAGAATTCGGATGATCTTTTTAAGAGTTATGGAGGAACATACACACATACAGAGAAGATTTCTAAAAATCGTCAATGTAGTTTTAGTATCATACATATAGTTTACAAACGTAGTATCTCATGAAACAAAGTAACTTACTCCATGACCATACCTTACAGATTTATTATTAGTATATATATATATTGAATATTGATATATTGATTGATTGATGATGATGATATGTAATACATAATACACGTATGTATGTACTTGCAAACCATTTAAAGTGCAGCGAATATAAATATGTTTCTTATTTATATAGTAATCAAACAGGATACACAAATTAAAATATTAACCTAATACACAAACAATTACAGAAGTGAAGATTCCCTTCAAACGTATCTTATGCGAGTATATCTGTGACATTTCACACTTTGTTTTGTAAATATATAAAACAATTTAACCCTTTCAGTTCCTAACTTAAACTTATCTATTGTTTTGTATTATTTTGGGTCATCCGCGCGGATGACCAGGAAGTAAAGTTTTTTTTTATTTGGCAAGTATTTAAAATTTAGAATGTTAAAATTTAATATGTTAAACTTAAATTAAAACTGAAACTAAATTAAACAATGTAAAATTATATCCATATAAATAAATCAATAACTTAATAAAAATAGAATAAAACTAACCAATCCCTCCTAATCTTACTTGGTGGTAGGGTTTAACCCGCCCGGGTTGGTACCACCGCACTGAATGAAACGTCGGTCTAAACGGCTATGTAAATAGTTTGTGTTTTCCGACCAGTTCAGTGTAGCCGGCACGATCAAAGGGGGAAGCACTGACATGGCACCTAGTTCACCCGGTGTTATGGGCTGACATCACGAACGTTGTAGGTGATGTGGCCAACCGTGTCAGTTTCCATAAAAAAAAACCAAGTAAACCAACTCAAATAACTTATAATTAATTATATAATTATTAAATTTCGCTTATCCTATCTGTAGATATAATGAACTCGTTTGTTGCCAGGCGAAGAGGAGACAGGAGAGGAGGACAGAGATGACGCAGCCGAGGAGTTGGACGAGTTCGAGGGGGACATGCGAGCTGCTGACGGTGAGTAATTTCATTAGTCATTACTCGTTACAGCATGTAGAGAGCATAGCGGCCAGCGAGCATGTAAGCCGACGCGTCGTGTACTCCACAGGGCACATATGTACCAACGTGCATTTCTTCGAACATGTGCCGGCCGCCCGCCGAAAATCTGTCGAGCATCAAATGCGGCGATCGGCAAATTGGTCTATGGGTCAACATTGTACCAGAGCTAAAAGCTCCGGTACAATGTTAACTGCTTAAAAAGCTAAAAAGCGGCCAAGTGCGTGTCGGGCCACGCGCAGTGTACGGTTCCGTAGTTGCGGAACCCTATCAAAATAAATTATTTGATTATTTGTATAATTTTGTAGGGGAAATAAATGAATGTTAATTTGAAAAAGTTCTTCAACAGTGAAATGATGGCTGTCGTACGTACATTTTATAAGTTGGTCGACTATTACTCGTCAACCTGTACACCGACAGCCTAGTTAGCTGTGATAGTTTTCCTTTTAATTTCGATATATGTACTACTGCTGTGAATTTTTTCACATATCTAATAACAACTGTTTAGCTGGTAGGGGGGGGGGGGGGGGGGGGGGCACTGGAGTCTAGAAAAAATTTGCACTTAAAAGCTTAATAATTCGCAAACGGATCCCTAAATGGAAAAATGATTTTCACAAACTCGAAATATTTTCCAGAGACCTATCCAACGACACACCACACGATGGGGTAGACGTGAAAAAAAAAATTCATCCCCACTTTACGTGTAGGGGAGGTACCCTAAAAAAAAATTATTTTAAAATTTTTATTTTACCACTTTGTCGGCGTAATTAATATTAGTAACCATACTAACTTACAACTTTCTAGTACTAAGGGTCTCTGAGCTAGGCCGCGGACAGACAGACGGACGGACAGACGGACAGACGGACGGACATGGCGAAACTATAAGGGTTCCTTGTTGACTACGGAACCCTAAAAATGTGGAGAGATGTCAGCATCCTCTGTCTCCACGGGTTGGCTGGCTGCGCAGTTTGCTGTTGTGTGGGCTACTGCTGTGCACCTGGCGCCATACTTTCCGGGTTGTTAACTGTGTATATACAGGTCGTATCTGGGGGCACGGTAGTGCCCCGCCAAGTCGAGCAAACACGGCCGTACCTTGTCCTTTTCTCGAAGCAACTTTTGGGCCCTATCTTTGTTGTGATTTGTTATTTCGAGAATGTGATGTAGAAACATATTGCATCTGACGTTTGGTCGTTAGCAACGTCTCCAAGTTTCATAGCAATGAAACTTCGTTTTGTCTCTTTGGCGCGTAGTGTTTGTAAGGGGTTATCGATTTTCCCTGCTGTAGCTAGAGATCGCCACAACATTAGAATATTGGCTGGTCGATGCAAAACAATATCCACTGTATGTACTGCAAGCGGTAGGCCCGACACGCTGTCATAATGATTTTGTTTGTTTTGTATGTCAAGACCCTTTTTCTCAGAATCGGGTCAAGATTTCAAATTGAAATTAATATGAAATACTAAGGTCTGCAATTTATTTTGGTGTAGAAAATACAAACTTGTAAATTATGCAATCAAAAGGTACGGCTATTTACGTCAGATTTGATACTCGCAAACTCACACAAATTACATCAAAACCTATAGGGTATTTCCCGTTAACCTAGAATCATGAAGGTAAGAAGCAAGGCCTCAAAGCACAAGTAAAGGAAACAATCAGAAAATTGTAAACTTGTAGTTATGACATTGAAAAAAATACTTATTTTGTATGTCAATATATACTCTTTTTTTCAGGAACGGGTCAAGATATCAAATTGAAATTAATATGAAATACTAAGGTCTGCCTTCGAGGTATAGAAAATGCGAGCTTCTAATCTAAATCAACGCAAGCAAAAGATACACTCGCAAACTCAAATCAATTAAAAACCTATAGGGTACTTCCCGTTGACCTAAAGTAATGAAATTTGGCAAGAAGCAAGGTCTAACAGCACAAAGGAAAAATTCGAAAATTGTTTTGTAGTTATGTCATATAATAAATATATTTTTGTATGTTACAACTGCACGAATGTCTGACAGTCAAAGCATTGGTGTAGTTTTTATTTAGGCGGTTCGTGATTTTCCAAAACACAATTGTTTTTGTACATACATAATACAAATATATTATGTGATGGTACGGAACCCTCGGTGCGCGAGTCCAACTCGCACTTGGCGGTTTTTATTTATAATTTGTTTTTGTCATAGATTTCTATCTGTTACAATGTAAGGTCGTCTATAGATATCGGAAACGCAACAACATTTAAGAGTTAAGCGAAGTCAGGCGTCCTCACTATAATCAATAGGATAAGTTACCGCAAAAATTAAATTGAATATAAACATATTTGTTCAATAAACCGATTTGAACATAAATCGTTGAAAAGATTTTAAATAGGTAGCTAGCCTAGATTACTGAAATTCTTTGGCAAATAAACATTTATTTCTTACTTTCTAGGGTTAGAAACGACTCTACCGATTTTAGATCAATTTTATTATGTTGAAAACACGATGGCACCGTTTAAATTCATAGGATAGCCAATCATATTTAGAGTGCGGGCGCTAGGCACGTGAGGGGTGGCGGCGGGGTGGGTGCGGCGCGGCGCGGGGGAGGCGGTAGACGGTGGCGCCTCGGGCGCAGGGAGCGAGCGCTGCGGAGGTTTTACTGCTTTTTAACGTTCTTTTTATAACTTCGTCAAAGGGTCTGCAGTACTTAGCGGCACTTTTACTGCGGAATCCGGCGCCGCCCGCTTTACTGCTCACCTGCTTATCTTCCTCGGGAGCCTAGATAAATCTCCGACGCAGCGTGCGCCTGCAGACGCCACCGCGCCCTCCTCGGCGCGCCCGCCCCCGCGCGCCCCTAATCGACGTCGTCAGAGTTATACGGCACCTCCTCCGTCGACCGACTTCAAATATTAACATGTTAATTTTACAAACTTCTCTCCGCGAGATTATAAATAAGTCTCCTCGGTGTCCGCGGCCGCCGCCGCCGCGAGCCGCCCGCCCCCGGAGCCGCCTCGTAATCGACGAGCATTGCCGCGGTTTTATCTTTCATTACTTTGTGAGTTTTTAGGGCGGCTCGTCGCGACGCGAGATTTAGGGCCGACCGACGACTAATTTGCTGGAGTTTATAGCTGTTATCTCGTCGTCGTCCTGTTGCCTCGCTACTGGTTCGCCCCGTTCGGCGGCGGCGCGGCCCCGCGGCCCAGAGCCGGCCGTCAACTTGGATTGATAAATCTAACCGGCATGCATTTATAATCTTACTTATTATTGACACGCACACTAGTAGGGTCCGTGGGTGTGAACGGTGATATCGGTAATTGGAATACGCGGCGAATGGTAGTGTTGTTCAGTTGGCGGCATTGTTCTATGTTGCGAGGCTGTTCGGCGGCGGCGGGCGCGCAGGGTGGTCGCGTAGGGCGGGAAAGTTTGGTCCCGGCGTGGGCGGGCGGCGCTGGCGGGCGGCGAGTGACGCTCCCGAGGGACTCTGTGCAGGGCCGAACCTAACGCGTTGAGAGAATATTTAGCATTTTTCTTTGTTCTCTTGTATTGTGTAATGTATTAAAAATATTGTTTGAACTATAACAAAATTGTATCCCGAAATTAGTGAGTAAGTAGTTTAGAATGGAATAGAATAGAATAGAAATGCTTTATTGCACACAAAAACACAAACAGAGTTACAGAAGAAAGAAGATAACATACAGAAGAGCAATAGAAATTACCAATACTTCACACAGAAACAAGAGAGCGGCGGGTGGCCGAGTGGTCTGGACATCGGCTTCTCATGCGAGAGGTCCGCGGTTCGAATCCCGTCGGCGTGTACCAATGAGTTTTTGTGACGAAAAAATTTACGTGCATTCCTACACCCGCTGCTTCACCGTTCGGAACCGGTGTAAAACTGTAGGTCCCTTCCTTGCCCCTTACTAGGTGGTAGGCTCAAATTGTAGCCGACTGGGTTGGTACCACCGTACTGGATGTAAGATAGCCGCATAGCAGCCTCGGTTGTGTTCTCCTCTAGTCCAGTATAGCCAGCAATCCAGGCAAGTCTCCGCTATGGCACCTGCCTTCTCGGAGGTGATATTGGCTAGTCAGAGCATGTGCTTTGGCCCCTCTGACTCAGCCACCCATACCGGATTACATAAAAAAAAAAGAGAACGTGCAAATTAGTTTAATTATTTTACATCCTCCGAGCTTTAGCTGCGGTGGTGGTAAATAGCTTCTTATCATAATATTTCCCTGCCCGCCTCACCGAGCCGCGGTCTTGCGAGTATTTTCAATGTTGCACCGGAGATATTTGTCGTTCGCATGATTGGGACCGACCGCGACCGCGAGGCTAATTAAGAGTGTCTAATTAAATACCTTGTCTCCTCTCTCTGCACTTCACGCCCTCGCCGGATTCACGCATTCCGCGGGAAGCTGCGGCGCCGCATACCGCACCCGGTGTAGCCTCGGCGTTGTCACCGAGTCCGTTACATTCTTGGGCGAGTCCCGCATTCTCCGGCCGGGTGCGGACGGGAGGCGCATTTTGGGTCCGGCCGCAGCTCGGACGCGGTACGGAGGCGCGCCCGAGTGCGTTCCTGCTGCGATCCCAGGTGGCTCGGCCGCAGCGTTTGGAATTATCACACAGTAGTGAACTCCCCTCGCCCGGGAGCCCGACCGTCTCCCGCCCCCGCGCCGCGCCCCCCGCGCGGGGCCCGGCTCGCCCCCGGCCGCCCCCCGAGCGTCGCCTCCTGTGATACATTCGTCACATGTGGCCGGTCGCCCCCGCGCGCGCCGCCTCCGCCGCTTTCACAGCTCCAGCCGCCGCGCCGCTGCAGCCATTAGGCATTTAGATATTATCGGAAGCTGACTTGTGGTTTCCTGGCTGCCGGCGGCGGCGGTCAGTTCGCTCGTGCCTAGTGTCGGAAGTCAGGACCTTCCAGAGATTGGTCTAGTGATGCACACCGGGGATAACATCTCGCTCTTGCACCTTGTGAAAGCTCACCTTTACTTTGAAATCCGCATACCTAGGTGTGTTCGCCCGAACGTTCCAAACAAAGAAATGTATGATTAGCAACTGTCATCGGATCATCGGTTTTAGGTATACAAAGTCGGAAATATTTAGACTTCCTATTTGTTTCAGTAAAGTTAGTACGATAGACAGGACACGCAGGTAGGTACGTACCTATCTGAAGTTTAATGTGTGTAGCGCTGTTCGTAAGTGAAGTGACCTCAGGTGATTGTATCCATTATGTAGCCGTCCATCTCTCACGTCGATTACTCTTGCTAACGTCGTTGTCCCGCGCCGCGCCCCGCCCGCGCCCCGCCCGCCCGCACGCCGGTCCCAGGTGACGGAGACGGTCCTCGCTTCCTGCAGGACCCGGGGGAATCCTTCTCCGACTCGCACACATACACACGGACACGCGCCAACACACCCTAATGGAATACTTCGTCTGCAAACTGAGCCAACGACTACCTATGCATAATCCATATACTTGTACTAGATAGGTATGTTGTGTAGGAGACTAGGAATATATAATGGAACTATGTGTCTATGTGACTGATAGGTCGGGTAGTGATGTATCTCCTTTGTAAGCTTCTGATACGCTGGTACGTACAAGCGGCTATATATATATATACTTACAACAAAGTTGGGACGAACACTCGCTCGCCGCTCGCGTCACGAGATACGAGATACTCTCCTGCATACGATTGTACATACGAGTACATAAACAAACAAGGCAGTTAGAATTTATCCATTTTTCGAATTCGCATAGTTCTAATTGTACCAGCGGGTTGTATTTTAAGTACTCCTGCAGCTTAAAGCTCAAAATATATGCAAGTAAATACGTATGCCTATAGGTGCTATGAAAGTATTTGTAGTCTTGTGATATTTGATGTTGTGTGGGTGATCACATTGCACATAATTGGAACAAGAACATTTAGAAATGATACCTCCTTGCTTAATCATTAACATATAAAAAAATGTTTCTTGAAGTGAAAAAAAATAATACCATAAGAATAGAACAAACATTCTTTATTGCTAATCAATCTTTAATACAGAAAAAGAAAACATGCAGAAGCACAATAGAAATTTACAATAATAAAAAAAGAGAAATGGCCGCTGAAGGCCGGGTTGACTGAATGAAAATTGGTGGGGCGTATGTCCAGCAGTGGACGCATACGCGCTGACTGACTTAACACAGAAACAAGAATAACAATAGCGCGCAAAGGCGCACTTATCAGTAGTAGTCGTACTCTTCCAGTCAACCTTTGGGTAATGAGTTAATGAGTCAAAAGTAATAGAAGCAACCTGCGTAAAATAAACATGTTTGTTCGCGTAATATTTCTTGTAACAAAGGTGTCGGTTGGGGCGGCGCGGTGGAGGCGGCGGGGCGGTGGTGGCTCAGCGCGGGACGGGCGGCGCCGGCGTCCTATTAGCCTTATTGCTTATTAGTTCTGGAGCTCCTGAGGGAGCCGCCCGCGACGCAGCGCTGCCGCGTCGGCGACGCGACGCCGGCGCCGCCGATGGCGCCTCGTGCGAGACCTCATGAGTGCCGCCCAGATTTTGTATGATTTTTTTTGCATGCATAATTTTACCGGAATTTATTATGACTAATGTTATGATTTTGAAAAAAAAATAACCTTGGACACGATTACCCAAGTAGGCACATTTTGGCGTTGTTTTAGAGCAGGCGGTAAATACAAGTTAGAAATAAATAAAATACAATCTTTGGCCGAGTTTCGCTCGAGAGCGGAACAGGTATTTATTGCTTGAGACTCGCTCGGCCTCCGTGGTCGATGGTGCATTTTATATAGTTTTGTGTGGTGCACAAGAATTTATTGCAGTATAAAATTCCTTTCAGTCAACCCATGTAATACAACTACACTTTTACCGTGTGTTACGTGTACAGGTTTGCTCACATCCACCTTCAGGGCAGCCCGCTCCCCGCTCCGCTCACAACGCTGCGCACTCAGGACACTATAGTAGCGCGCGCGCATGTTTGAATTGCCCGCTGCACGTTCCGCTCCGCAAAACGCTGCACGCAACGCGGCACCCAGGACGTACCCTTATCCCGTACCCGTAACGGTTATCCGAAAAATGCATTCGTTCACACCTGAGTGAGACTCCAACCTCTGACCTCTCACATGAGAGGGCGGCGGTGTCAGAAACTCAGAATCACTAGAGTTAGACTATCGCCACAAAGAAGAGGATGCGGTGATACTCAGTACCCGGTTTTAGCCGACTATTTTTAAAGACTCTAATGATAATTAAACACATTCGCCACATTCGCCACATTCACAAGCGGCGGGTGGCCGAGTGGTTTGGGCATCGGCTTCTCATGCGGGAGGTCCGAGGTTCGAATCCGGTCGGCGTGTACCAATGAGTTTTTGTGACGAAAAAATTTACGTGCATTCCTACACCCGCTGCTTCACCGTTCGGAACCGGTGTAAAACTGTAGGTCCCTTCCTTGCCCCTTACTAGGTGGTAGGCTCAAATTGTAGCCGACTGGGTTGGTACCACCGTACTAGATGTAAGATGGCCGCAAGCAACCTCGGTTGTGTTCTCCTCTAGTCCAGTATAGCCAGCAATCCAGGGAAGTCTCCAGTATGGCACCTACCTTCTCGGAGGTGATATTGGCTGGTTAGAGCATGTGCTTTGGCCCCTCCGACTCAGCCACCCATACCGGATTACATAAAAAAAAAAAAAATCACATTCCATAAAGCATTCGCAATCCCCGTGAATCACAGAATGCCCATGGGCATCATTAGACACCTACTTGTAGGTGTAACGATGCAATATGTTGCTATTTCCATTTAAAAATATAAAAAAATTTAGATTTGTTGATTATGATATGATTTTATTGGTATATACAATGTTTTGATTTTAATTTAACACCACAGGTTTTCATTTATACATACACATATATATTTAATTTTTTACGAATATTTTACATGCCGTATAAATTTTATATTTCACTAATTCATCTTTTAATTTATTTCAAGTTTGTAATGTTGAATAATATTTATATACTTTTTACCCGACTATTTTATTGTCAAACGCAATTTTTTACTATTAAGTACTTTTTTTTAATTTATTAACCGACTTCAAAAAAGGAGTTTATCAATTCGACTCGTATGTATGTAATATCGTTGGAATTGCACAATATTCGTATAATATGTTAGTGGGCTTCTAAAGAGGTGTGCCAAATTTCATAAGTGTATGTATGTATGTATGTTTTTCTACGAATTTATCTGAAACTCGAAATCAAATTTCCATAATTCTTTTTTACCCGACTTCAAAAAAAGGACGTTACCAATTCCGCCCGTATGTATGGAATATCGTTGGAATTGCACAATGTTCGAATATGTGGGCTTCTAAACAGGTGTGCCAAATTTCATAAGTGGATGTATGTATGTTTGTATGGTTGTCCACGAATTTCTCTGAAACTAGAAATCGAATTGCCATAATTCTTTATTTATTGGATTAAGTATCTTTCAACTTAGGGAATAATGCAAGTTTAATCAAAATCTGTTCAGTAGTTTTCAAATAGATTGTTAAGTGTGTTCCAATTACTGGAAAAAGACGTCGTCGATTTAACGCCCAATTTTACGCAGAACTTGTTGTGTGATATAACTAAATAAAAGGAGTGAAAGAATAAAAAAGCTGTTTTAAAAAACATTGAACCGACATAATAAAAAACACTAGAACTTAAAGGTGTTAAATAATATTTTCATTCATATTCGGACGCTTGTTTTGAAGGCGGTACAAAAGCACACCTGAAAATGGATGGATGGACCCCTTTTGTGCTTTTGTACCGCCTTGAAGGCAGTACAAATGCTCCGAGCTCAAGGGTCTGAAAATGAATTAAAATATTATTTAACACTTTTAAGTTCTAGTTGTTTTTTTAAGTCCGTTCAATGTTTTTTAAAACAGTGTTTTATTATATTTTTGATTGAATGTGTTTATATAAAAATGTGCACGGCTCGCAAGGGCTATTTCAGCTAAATTAATGAATATGGACGTGCAAAACGGTGTCTGGTGATGCATGCCGGCAGCCACCCACCGCCGCGCCGCGCCACTGTACTATCGAGACTACACTTACGGACTGTATGTACAGGATTATGACGGATATGTTTCGCGTGTCCGCGTCCCGCGGGGCCGAGCGGAGCCGGCCGGCCCGGCGCGGCGGAGTCAGGGGGGCGGTGGGGGCGGAGGGGCGTGATTAATGCGACCGCCCCCGGGGGCGGGAGCCGCTCTGATTGCTCGCCCAAACTTTACGCATTGCCCTTTGGGTCCGCGGCGTGGCCGAGAGCTAATATCATTACGAGAATTGGATTAAAATAAATTCACTTGCAACTTTTACGGAAATGATACGAGTTGCTCTTTGACGATGCCGGATGTTTCAAACACTGGCGCTGTTGATAGCGAACATTGGATTGGATAACTCTGAACTTGAGTTTGTACTTTCAAGGGCGCCTTTATAATTTACATTATCGTGACACGGAAGCCATTCAACTTTTACATTGGATTAGTTTTGATGAGTTTCATCCGCACTGCATAGCCAGCAACAGGAAATGCGTCACGTGATGTTTAGTACACGTCCACTACTACACTTACAGATTGTCTCTATGCATACTTTACGAGTACATAATAGGTATGGTGTAAAACTTCAGCCGCTTGATCGGCTATACTACGAGTATATGATTCACGATGTAGAATATACAAGTTTGAGGGCAGTTTTACCGCCATAAGAATAAAAACTAAACAACAATATGTCGGCCCACTACACGGCGCGTATTCCTACAGGAACTAGGTGCCATGCCAGCGGCCACCGCGTATATAATCGTACACGGTGTTGTCTAGCCGCGGCCCCGTCTGGATGGAACGCAGCGAGCCCGCGGATAACACCTTTCGGTTTGAACAGCTTCGCGAAAGGTAAGCGGGTCCCCGGGGGGCAGTATGCTCAAGGCGGCAGAAAATTAACGTTTTCCCGCGGGAAATCTAGAGGCGCGGCGTCTCGCTCGCACCCGACCGCGCAGCCGCCGCGCGCCGCCCCCACCCCCGCCCCGCCCCGCCCGCGCACGCCTCGCGGGAAATATTTAATATCTCCGTAGCAACGTCACGGAGAGAGCAACCGTGAACGGTTTAGAAGGCGCGAGGTACCGACATAGAAGTCCACGAAGGGTGAGAAGCTTCATTTGACGTTATAAAGTTTAAAAAGGGCGGCATATTTTGACATTAAAAATGTCTTTTTCGATCACTTCAGTATAGTCCCCGATTTCCAGTGAGAGTACGAATTCGCTCTGGTGTCGTGAGTTTTACAAGACGAAGGCTACAAGTAGTTGAAAAAAAAATTTAAAAGTTTGGCCGTTTTAGGGGGTTAAAAAAGGGCACATTTAAACATATTTATAAATATATATTTCAAACTTTTATATTTTTATATTGTAGTTTGACTCAATGTCTGGGGATGTATTATTTTAATTTTTTGAAAAAAGTGAAAAATTTGGGAGTTATGACTTTTTTTTTATTTTCCTTTACGTCTCGGTCACAGTCAGTACGCTCACAGTCGGCGACTCACTATACGCTTATATTTGAATACGCCTTTAAAGTCATTTTCAATGTACCCGAAGATCATGTACCTAATGCATGAGATCTATGAATTTTTTAATCTGACATTATAAAAAGTGTAATTGTATTTAATACTGATTAGTAGGTCTTAGGTAGTTAGACTTTTTTTGATAAGACGAAAAAAAAATCGGCCATGCGCGATTTCTACGCAAGCAAGAGGGTTCCGTAGATACGTTATACCTACCTGTAAAAAAAAATATCCGTGTATCTTTTGTCTGTCTGCGATGCAAAGTACCTGTGGCGCCATCTCTTATATAGTAGCGTAAATATATATACTAATCCATTCCTTACACTTTTCTTGTATGTGGGGATCTTTAATTTTTAAATTTTTGCATGTTTATTATTTGTTGGCATATCTGCCATAATGATACATATTCTGCGAAAATTTCAACCGGCTACCTATTATAGTTCAAAAGATACAGCACTCGGACGGACGGACGGACAGACAGACAGACGACGTATGCTTAGTAATAGGCTTTCGTATGTATACGAAACCCTGAAAATTTACGCTGAAAAGCATGATATCGTTACGTTAGAATTGGAATAGCCGTTACCGTGCAGTCAGCTCCAATATGTTGCTTGGTTGCAGCTACACATCATGTTGTCGGTTGCGCAAAGAACTATTTGAATTATTTTTAGATTTTTTTAAATATTTTATTATTATTATTGACCCCCACCCACCCGTCCTATTTCCGCAGCAATCGTCGCAGAGAGACTCAGTACAGTACCCTTTTGCTGTTGACATTGGGCTTTTGGAAACCCATCGGTTCTTTAAACAATTTTTTGGTTAGGGTGTGGAACTGTCTTCCGGCGAGTGTATTTCCTGAATCCTTTAACCTGGGTATCTTCAAGCGTCGTATTAACGGGCTAGACAGCCTAGCAACAGGCCGAAATGCTGGCATGGCACCTAACTAAGCGTGGTTTCGCGAGGAGAGGTGATTTTGGCTCTGTCGACTGCACCATTGGTCTCTCGGCACAGCCACCCAAGCTGGTTTACATAAAAAAAAGTAATCGGTGTTCAGTTCCTTAGAGATTTAATGAAGTGAATTAATTGTAATATACAGTTATTATTTCAGCGTTAGCCATCTCCATACAACTGCATTACTCCTCCTATATGAACGACTCCTTCGTGGCGTTTTCTCCACGAGAACTGCCGCCATGTTAGCGTACTGTTGGCGCCAAATTGGCGTCGTGTAAGATTTGGCGTACACCGTCGGCGCCAACTATCTGCAGCGGCAAACTTATGAAGAAACATCTTCATCAAGTTTTCTAACGCCGCCCGCACGGGCACGCGCTGTATTGAGCGCTGGGGAGCAATCTGGAGAGTTGGTCTTTAATTGAGAGAAGCAATTTTTAGGCTTAAAAACATAGTGAAAGACACTGCCGTAACCTTGGAGAGACCTATGTCAAGCAGGACGCAACGGTTGAAGAAGAGTAAATTTTGCAGAAAAGGACTTTTCAAGTCCGTTCCGACCTCTTTAAACAGGCTTTTTTTATAAACTGCCGGCACAGGTGGCTTTGCTCAAAACTCCAAATATTGCTTCCCTTCCCTGTATAAATTATACGATGCAACGTCTGCCGTCCGTGTGTACGTATGTATGCATATTCGCTTATAACTCAAGAACGGCTTAACCTTTTCGCTTGCAGGTTTTTTCTATGTATTAAGACATATCTCCGCCAGGCTATAGGCTGTCACGCCATTATTCATATGCCGAGCAGTGGGGTCGGAAGTGAACGCAGTCGGAGAAAAATCGACAAATTGTTTTAACGTGAGCAGAGCCGCGTGCACAGCTAGTCATAGATGATTACGATATTTTGTGGAGCACTTTTCTAGCCTCGATGCAACAATGGTAATTTTCTGAAATATAGCTTGCAGCAAATAATGGCGGACTGGATTATTTCAGAATTCCAAATCGAAAATCCGAAAGTGTTTTTTAGAATTTGTTCAAATCTCGCATACCTAATTCGCGTTTAAATAGTTTCGCCAATAAAAAAGGTACTCTCATAGAGTATCATAGGTTTACCTCGAGCCCGAGTGCGGAGGACGCCGCGCTGGCTCAGCAGTTAGGCTCAATCCACACTGGGACGGCAGCGGCGCGGCGCGGCCGGCAGCGGCCGGCAGCGGCCCGCCGCCGGCGCGGCAGGCTCGCGTCGCCACGCGCTGCCGCGCGTCGCCGAGAGTAATCTGCATCTGTAAAAAAGGTATTAGTCATACAACTTTTACACCGTTACCGGTCTTTTTGCGCGGTTTCCGCGCGAGGCCTGCCGTCACTTTGTCCGCTCTATGTAAAATAGCTCGGCGCCGCGCGCGGCCGCTCGATCTTTTCGAACTTTTCAACCGATATTGGTCTTTTTAAGTATGTAGATAAAGTTTAAAATTATTTCACACCGAAAGTGCGCGCCGCGCCGCGTCGCGCCGCTGCCGTCCCAGTGTGGATTGAGCCTTAGGCGTGTATAGGGGGCTCGCTCGTCACCTGTACACGCGGGAGGCGCGGGAGGCACCGGCTCCTTACTAATTCACGAGAGCCAATCAAAGTAATGAGTCCCGACGCCTTCGACCTCCCTCAGCCACTGCCTTACCCTTTCCTTACCTGCCGCCCTCATGACAGTTGACGGCCCGATTAATATTGCATTTCGTGATTCAACTCTTGCCTTCGGTTCTATGAAACTATACAGATATTACTATTTATATATATATTATTTGCTATAAACCGCCAAAAACTATCAATATAACATATATTGATAGTTTTTAAAAAATATTTCAGTTAAAAACTAAGTACCCTTCAGCTCTGAAATTTTCTATTTAATTTACGTAGCGGTTTTTTTATTTGTAATTTAAAACTTTTATTTGAAGCTTTAAAAAAAAACTGCATGCAAATCGTTCCATTTTTTAAGATAATTTTTTTTTATTACTTAATTACCTGATTAATTGATTACAAACATAAAGCTAAGAACCATCCCGATTAAACAAGCTTTCTAATAAAAAAAACCGTGATCTTGTCCGAATACTTTGATAAACGTGGTGGTCGGTGTTGTGTTCTAATTTAACCAAGTTCTTGCGGCACAACGCCGATTACTCTGCTTACCCAGATTGTCGGAATACGGCGTGTGGTGTTTATGTGTGTAAAATATAAATATCAGTGACACCTAAATATAATAGGTTTGGAAATTTTAAAGTCTACGCAGTTCCAAGAACTGAGCTGTCCTTTCTATCTAGGTATAGATAGTGGCAGTTCACACTTGCTGGGGGTGAGGGTGAGATGTCCTCACGTAACGACGTCCCGCGGGACACTCCCCTCCGTCGCCCGCGCTTGTTTCTTTTACACCCCCGCACCCGCAGCGCCGCGCGCCGCGCCGCTCACCTCCCCGCCGCCGCTGCTGACGACACCGCGGTGTCTTGCTATGTTAGCGCGCTCCCGAGGGGGGCGCCGGAGATTAGAACAAGGAACAGGTGGGGTGGTTGGGGCGGGGGCGGATGGTCCTGAACCTGAAGCAACTACTGGCTGTAAAATTATGGCAAAACTCAAAAGGGAGTGATTTTGTGGCGTAACTAACTTAATAATCTTTTGAAACTTTCCGATCTCTACATAAAGTGATAATTATAAATTGTCTGTTGTCGGCCTGGATGATGATAGGAGTTTATAATATGTGTAAAAAATAGGTTACCACATACATAACCATATGCTCCTTTTTAGTGCACGTATAGCGAGTAGGTATACGTGCACTACAGTCTACATGTACTCTTGTCGCACTTTCAGCACAGCTTATTTTGATAAGTCACTCCCTCACGCCATCTATTGGTGACTTTTGACGTTCGTAGTTAAATTATTAGTAGTAGTAGATAAATTACATTCTGTAGATGGCGCTGCTCTACCGAATCCGGCATTACTAACTTAATTTTGTACTTTTAGCTTTTTTAATTATTCGTTAGCATATCCGCCATTATAACAAATATTCTGTAAACATTTCAACCGCCTACCTATTACGGCTCAACAGCCCTAGGACGGACGGACGGACGCACAGACAGACAGACGAAAAGACAGATAGTCAGACGGCGGCGTAGGCTTAGTTTTAGGGAACCCTATAAAACGGTAGCTTATGGTGATCCGTGATTTGTTTTAATATGAAGCACGACATGTGGCATCTTTACACCTACCTACTCCGCGCAAGTGGCCATCGATGTCTAAGTTCATTCGGTGACGCACATGTGGATTGCGAATGCTATGCTAGCCAGGATGCTGCGAGAGACAGGATCTAATTGCAATTGCTTATAGGTACTTATATTGTTTAGAATTTTATTGAATTATATTCAAAATGGAATTATTGACTTTTAACTCTTTGGAAATTCCATTAGCTATTAATTTAAGAAAGTTTTCTTTTCAGTACAAGTCGGTAGGTACCAAATATTCTGTAAATTAAGTCTAGTTTATATAGTAAACAGTGATCATGTCTCAGATGCACCGGAAAAGAGCGCGACAAAAACGGGCGAAACTAATTTTGGTGGAGTACTTTAAATTTTGAACGCTGATAACTTTTTTCCTGTAAGTATATCGTAGATTTTAACTTTATTTAGACAGTACTATAAATAGTAAATCCTGACGAGTTAAACGACCCAGGTTCAATTGCTGTAGGATAATTATATATATATAACGCGAGATTAGTTAGAGCGCTTGAAAAAAAAAATAATCCGAGATGGCGGTGGCATTTTGCAATTTGAGCATTACGCAAGTTCAGAGTAAGGTCTCCGCCGAAGACTCTTTCGAATGAGCAACAACATAAAAATATACTTGAAATTTTTGGGTCAGTTACTTAATGCACCAGCGTATAAGGCCTCATTAGAAAACACAATATTATATGTTATGGTATGGCATCGTGCATGTACGAGTACCTACGCTGAGTGAAGGCACATAGCACACACAGTCTCCCGTAGTCGAGTCCACATTGCACACGTAGTTTATCTCCAATGGGTACGTGCAGACAATTAGTTTGTACGTTTTCTATGCTCCCCATATTTCGCGCCATAAGTTGTGCCTCGCGGCAACTTAGCGACGAGATAGCGCGCCGCACCTCGATACTTCCGAGTTTTGTAGAGTTTATTGGTAATTAGCGAATTCAAACTTACCGTAACAGTTTTGTCGACTTCTGCACGTGTACTTATGTATGCATGTAGGTACTGGTCTAGATATTTCATGGTGTAGGCACTGAAGTCGATCGTAGTAGGTATTTAAACATGCTTGGATGGAAGATAACCGTTGCCTTAATGCTGTTTCCGTATTTACTTTTGCGCCCCGCTGCGCCACGATCCCGCTCCGCCGCCTCCACAACCCGTCGGGAGGTCGAGCTAACAACTCTCGCGGCACGCTGAGCGTCGTAACCGTAAAAGTAGCGACCTCTATCGGCCGGCGGCTGCAGCCGCCAGTGTAGTTTATTGCCATAGTTGCGCTATCCGCCGCTAGGGGCGCTGTTGCCGCCTCACACTCGTAAAGGCGCGAAACCAATAAAGTGTCGAGGTTGATGCATGTTGTGTAGCGCCAACGTAAATGATGCACCACTAGAATGCGAACTCTGGGGCTGAAGATTTATAACGCTTTTTTACTTTATTTTTTTTACTATACGCTTGTATTGGCGATGGTGATTTAGATTTAGGAGTGATTTAGACGATGCGGCGAGAAGAAAATCAGCTTACATAATATGAGAAAAATAATAATAAGGAAAAAGATAAACAAATAAAGGAAATTCGCAAAAATGCCGTACACATCCGAAATGAGGTCGATTCCTTATCTGATTGAGACCTAAACACTTTTGCTGTACAATTTTTAATTTGGAAATAAAAATTGTAGTTAGGTAGGTTAGGTACCTACCTGACTACAATTTGGTAATCCTATTTGTATATATAGGTATGGTCCAAATATATATTTTTTGTTGTCCGTAGGTAATTATAAAAAAATGTATTCGCCAAAGAAAGCCAACACGGGCTATCTTGCACAAGAAGTGCTGGTCGTCTCTTCCGCCACACAGGCTTGAACCACATCCTAAAGAGAGCGCTGGCTTCGGCAGACTTACCTAGTTTACTGGAGCCACAAGGGATCAGCCGGTCTGACGGTAAAAAACCTGACGGCTTGACCTTGGTTCCACGAGTGCCTCTCCAGGGAGAGGCACTCGTGTGGGAGTCAACATATGCGTCGGCTCGCTAGCACCGATCCACATTAAACTTTCCTCCAGCTCGGCCGCGGCTGCAGCGCCTACAGCCGCCGCCAACAAGCGACTAACGGCTGAGTTGCCGATATCTATACTATATGTTTTCGGGGCGTTCGCCGTCGAGAACCTCGGTGCGTGGGCACCAGAGTCAAAAGAGTTCGTCCACAAGCTGGGCGATATGCTAGTCGACACGATAAGTCTGGTGACCCTCGTGCCGAGGCTCAGCTGGTTACCGCTAGAGCGACCGACGCTCGAACTGCACGACATTTTCTTCCTGTAGGCGTATTTTTAACCCCCGACGCAAAAAGATGGGTGTTATAAGTTTAACGTGTGTGAATATATTGTGTTTATGTGTGTATGTGTGTATGGGTGTGTCTGGCATCGTAGCTCCCAAACGTATGGACCAATTTGGGTGCGTTCTTTTTTATTAGAAAGCTATTTTAATCGGGATGGTTCTTAGCTGTTTTTAATCAAGTAGTTAAGTAATAAAAAATAATTATCTTAAAAAGTGGACCGATTTGCATGCGGTTTAAAAAAAAAAGTTTGAATAAAAGTAAAATTACAATTTCAAAAAACCCCCGACCCTTAAAATGTCAAAAATAATTTCCATTTACTTAGCTAAAGGAGTCAGGGGACCGCTAAGTAAATAAAATATAAAAACTCAGAGCTGCGCGCGTATTTACTTAGCGGTCCTCCGACTCTTGTAAGTAAACTGAAATTATATTTGAAGTTTTAAGGGTCGGGGCTTTTTCAAATTTCTAATTTAACCTTTTTAATGAATCTTACTTCAGTTTAAAATTTTATTAGTTTAGGTTGTATTTTCATTAACTGTGTAAATATATTATTTCGGCTGTTACGTTCAGTAATAAAAAAGGCGTAAAGCGAACGGAATCACCTTATTTATAAATAGTCTAGTTACCAATTTTACACTGCGTATTATCGGTATATTATGAGCTATAACAATTCAGATATACATATAGAAACTCGGTATGGACATAGACAGAAGAATATAAATCGAACGGAAAGTTGCTTGAGGCGTGGCGTAAAGTTATAATAATGTGGGTGGGGTTTTACCGAAATCGCATAATTCTCGAGAAAGTTGCGAGGAAGTTGGCAAATCGTGTTTAGTGGAGAGACAGGTTGGTGTCAGTATCGGCTTCCGTATAGGTACGTACACCATGCACTACTAGGGCGTCGTTATGCGATTTTAATATAACAAAAAAATAAATAATAAAATTACACAAAAAGTCGTATACATTTCCTAACTATATTCCAGGTTTTATAGATTTTTTTTAAAGCGCGACATGTGGCGCCGAACCACCCATAAGGTGTCTAATGACGACCATGGACATTCGGACGTATGCGGGAGTTGCGAATGCCATGCCGGCTTGAAAGGTGCCTATTCACGCCTCTCTTGAAGGACCCGAGACTGTGCTACGAGATACCCTATTGCTATTCGTAGATAGTCCCATGGTACAGTCAGGTTAGAATACCTACTTATCTATCAACGAATGTCGCCAAGCCGCACTCCCACACTAGATTGATCAGTATATTATTTCTCTATGAGATTGATTAAGCCGCACTGCGATCAATTACCTGCTAAAAAAAAAGATAACCCTAAACGAATAAAGATAAATAAAACATAATTTATATTCTTTTTATTCACTTAATGTTTATCTAGTTCATTGCAGTTGCGATGACATGCACGCATCAGTTTAACGATTAACGAAAATGTATATCAACGTATTAGCAGGTGTCGGTACCGACCCTACCCTTGCCAAAATGTCGAATATACTGGGATCTGCGTACGTTAAAATATAGTAACTTGTGTATACCTAACCCTCGCCCGAAATGCGGCCAGAAGTTTCAGAAGCGTGCGGTGTCGGCTCCTAATCCACTTGTCTGAGGACGGCCGGCGGCGGCGGCGCGGCGGCGCGGCAGGGGGAGGGGCTGGTCACCCCTCGCCTTTCTCTTCGGTCGGGTTGGGACAACTCGTAGACTGAGAGTTTTCGAAAATATGTAGTTTAATAATTATTTATTGCTAGCGGGTTGTATGCCGAAATCGAACACAAAATCTGATATGGTCTACGTGCCTTACGAAATCAGAAATAAAAGTTATATAAAACTTTACCTTACCAAGTTTGATTGATAGAAATCAAATCAAATCAAATCAAAAAACTTTTATTGCACATATAGTCGTACAGAAGGTAGCACTTAATGCCTATGGCATTTTCCACCAGACTACCCTTATTTACATATAGAATCGGGGTAGGTGCAACAAAACAAAGTCTTAGATAATAGAAAATAGAAGAACAAAAATATATACATATATACATATGATACATACATATAATACACATATAGTATTCATAATAAATAGTAAACATATATAAATCAGGGTTAGTGATTGCGCGCGGGAGCGTGCAAATACTTGGTATTTGCCAGTATATAATATTTACATATTTTTCAGGTGCTTTCCTTTCTATTCTAAAGCAAATGAAATTGTCTTGGATGTATTTTTTTGCATAATGTTCACAAAGTGTAAATAATAATTCATAATTATTGTTCCTTTTTTCAGATTTGCCAGATGTTAAAACTGAAACTATGGACAGCTTCGACTCCGGTGAGTAAATTTTTTTTTCTCGAAAATTTGGCTGAATTATTTTATACACTTCTGGTAGGTACACTACTCTTTCCTTCTTACCTTTCTAGGTAGGGGGTAGGGTTTAACCCACCCGTGTTGATACCACCGCACTGAGTGAAAGGTCCATCCAGTTCAGTATAGGCGGCACGACCGAGGGAAGCACTGACATGGCACTTAGTTCACCAAGGTGTTATTGACTGACACCGAGCATATAAACTGTATCCTCTGTATCCTCCTTGTTGACTGACATCGCGGATGTTTTAGGTAATGTAGCTAAATGTAAATAGTGAGAAGATGTAGATGAAAAAGGTGCTATTTCAGTTTGTATATTGGAAGCACAGAACAGCGATCAGCAGTCGTCTTCCCCCGGCCGCCGGTAGAGCGCGGTACGTCTTTCTTCATAGGTGAGATTGGGGGAGACAAATATTTTATTTTTGCAAACAATCGCCATATAAAATAAACGAAAAAAACCTAAAAAATCTATCCAAGGTAAACCGAATCATTATTGGTTATTAGTTCCTTCATTTCACATTTTTTTTTTATTTTTATATTAATTTTACATAGTTATATCACCTATATTGGTTATTATTATTAGCTATTGTATAATTTCATCCACAGGTAAGTAACATACGCTTAGACATGTCGAAAATTCCGCCAGGTCTAATTTAATGCGAAGAAGATCTGACAAACAAACTTCAGACTCTTCGACTCTGTAATAATATTGATTTTCCATTTACCTAGTGACACACCTATGAAGAAGAAGAGAAACCTTAGCAATGCACATTAGTATTTAAAATGCATGAAAGTGAATAAATAATACAATAGCTGAGTAAGGTTTAGTAGGGGGGTGCGGGGGGGCGGGGACGAGGGCGGGAGGCTCGGTTCATCGCGGCTAAGGGCCGGCGAGCGCCGCGCGGGCCGTTAACGCAGCCCTGGAGGGCCCTTCTAGCTCTCTGCCACCTCGCGAGGCTGCTCCTACCCGCTGTACCCGCTGTACCCGCACCGACATTATATAGTCAAAAATATAAAATGAATATAAACGCGAGCACAGGATGCTCGCGCCTCCGCCGCCGCGGCGCCGCGTCGAAGGAATCCTAGTTCGTCTCCAGACGAAGATAAACTTACTATTGCCGCCCCACACGCCTCGACCGCCGCGCCGCGCCGCCGCCGCGCCCCCGAGCCTTCGCAAATATGAGTGTCCCATGCACAACCTAAATGGCCTTTCGTCGAGTTCTCGTGTAATTTTGATTTACCTACCTCTAAATCAACCGGATACAGAAAGTGTGTTTGTAAATTATTTGACACGAAATGTGTAGTATTAAGGTTATAAGTTATTCTAATCTAATGCAAATCTAACATCATATTCCCGAAATTTCTGAAGCTATGTAAGTTTTAGTGCGCGTTGAAGTCTTTTCTATAGCGTTACACCAATCAGTCGTCATTCTTTTTTTAGGTCTATAACTTTGTTTGTCGTTTTCGATCTTTCAAAGTCTGTAGTGGTAAGTAGTGTACCTAGGTACATTTTTCATCCAGGAGCAATAATTTTGGAATTTTAATTTTAAATGTTTACAGGCTTTAGTCAAGATAAAAATGCCATTGTAAAGCATTGCGATGAGGCAGACGGGAGGCTCCATCCAGCCTCCATCTAGCTGCTAGCGGGAGGCTAGGGCGACCTAGGGCGGGAAGCGCCGAGCTGGGTGGGTGGTCGCTGTAACTCATCGCAGAACTTACAATTAAAATGGACGCGACCAAATTGTTTACACAGTTACCCACTTAGCGTCTCTCGCGCCGGACAAAAAGTCAGCGTTCCGCTTAAAGCGTTAGAGCTTTTTAATTGGAAGTTTGCATGACGCCAGCGCTGCATAAAGCGGTGTCCGAACTGGAAATAGTCCGCTCCGTTTTAGATATTACCTGCGCCGGAGGTGGAGCCGCAAATCAAGCTTGATTAATTTGCGGGTCGCTCTTGCAAAAGTTATTTCCGTTCAAGAGGGTTCGATCGATGAATAAGTCTATGTTAGATCATTGAAAAGGCGGACGAAGAAACTGCTGGCGCTAGAGTGGACTCCGGAAACGAGTGAAGATTAAAGCCTTTTTAAGGTTCCGTACCAAAATGATAAGAAATAATGGTATGTCACAGGGTCTTTACTCCTAAACGGTAAATTGTACAAAATTTAAATTCTGTATGCAGGTAGATTACTTGTGTTTTGTAACACACAATGTTCACGGGCAAATTACGAATAAAATATATTATAAATTGTTTTATTGATAACCACGTATTAAATCACATTTTAAGACAGATGTTTCTAGTTTGTAAATTCTTGGGCTTAGAAATGTGATTTTGCGTTTATTTAAAATTCAGTGAGATTGCTATCGCAAACGAATGCCCTGATAACAGCGAATGCTGCAAGTGTTATGAGCGGTCGTGTCCCTGAAAGCTTTATTATTGAACCTAGTAGATGGCTCTAATACAACTTTGAATTTTGACGAGAGAATAAATTACTCATGACGATTCGTGAATGGACATTGGACCTGCCAGGGCAATGCAGCCTCTAGCGGATCTCCAGAAAGTCGTATATTATATGATATTGTTTGATAAATTTTGGCTTGAAATTGACAATTTCACGAATTTATAATTCCGCGCTTTTCAATTACCACCGATATTAAATTTACTGGGGCCGCTAAATGTCTACGTGCCGGAATGACTCAGCGCTTTGTTGAGTGTTAATATTCTATGAGCTCCAATTTACCAACGCGTACTGGAAGTCGTCGAAGTGTGGAAGTGTGGTTCGTACTAGGAGTGGTGCTCAAATATCCGGGCAAACCTGGAAGGGTAACGTTAAGACAGAAACCTTACGACAACTTTTCCGACACACGTGTAATATAATATTATCATTAGATATACATGGTGTAAACTTTTGAGTTGGTCCTTTTTTTATTTCAACGAAAACTGATTGTGTAGTGAAACTCTACGAATCTTCAAATCCCAGCCACATTAGTCTGCCTTCTAACCATGTGGCATGAGGCTTCGACATCGGGCACAGCCACCCAATCCGGAAATTATAAAAAATTACCAATAACTTCTTTGGTCACATGTTAATTTTTTTGCCAATAAAAAACTTTTGTATGAAAAAAGGGATTTTTTTTTCTAACAAAAGTTTGGTTTCACACCCATTCGGGTACTACCATCGCTCTACGTGTACACAGTGATAAGTAGGTACTAGATTATTTTTAGTGAGATCCAGTGAGTCTAAGCTTATGGAAATGTCTTTGAAATTGATGGATTTTCTTTCTTTCTAGCTTCGGTAAAGCAAAAGTATTGAGACAGATAAACTAAGAAACAAATTAACATTTTCTCTAAACATGCATACACGAGTACCTACATAATATAATAAAATAATATCAGTGTATCTCCACGCCGTAAAATGTTATAAAAATAATTGGAAACAGCAGACAGGTAGATATTTGGGAAGAACAGATAACAGAAATAACGAATTTCTGTGGTTGCTAATACTGAGAGTTTGATTTATTTGTTTGTAATCCACGCACTTGAGCGCACTGTGATGTAAGCGGGTTGTGTTCAGCATATATCTCAGGTTAAACAGAGTCTTTCTAGGCATTTTCAATGTCATTCATTCAACAGTTTGTTTTCTTACCTAAAAATAAATAAATAGTCGCCAATACAACACAAGACAATATTAGATTTAACAATTGCACTTGATGATTAATCCGTTGATTCCGAATACGGTCAGAAAAAAAAAATCTTACTGGTGAATTTGGTTCGGTATCCTATACAGTCAGTAAATTAAACACAAGCACACACAATATCTGTTGACATTCAGGCATTAAATATAAATAATTATTAATATTTTTTATTTATAAACTTATAAACATTTTGCAAATACCTATCTAGTTGAGAGCATTAAAGTAAACGGACATTAATGCAAGAACCCTGACGCGGACGTTCCAAATAGTGAAGGGACTAGTGAGTAACGCGCGCGGAGAGCGGCTCGTCGCCCGCTCCGCGCCGCCGCCGCCGGCGCCGCCGGTGAGCCCGCCCGCCCGCCCATGCATATTGTAGGGCGGCGAAGCGCGACGAGGGTATTTTTGAGTAAGTATGTGCGATTGTTCGGCTGTCGGAATGATTTTTGCATGTACTTAACATACTTATTGTACTAAATACGAACATGCATTATGGACTTTTGATTCTAGATCGGATGTAGTGTTATATTTGCTTGCACGTATTTTTCTCTATATCTTTAAGCATGATCTATACAACATCTATACAATCAAATTAGTAAATAATGATTTCAGCATTAGTGACGTCACAACATACACAGGAACGGTTGTGGGTGGAGGGCGGCGGCGACGCGGGCACATCACTCCCACTCATAATACATTCAGTGCGGATAAAACTATCGCGACTGAAGCCGGATAAAACTAACGGGCGGGTCGCACCAAACGAAGCGGCCGGAAAATGTAAGTGTCACGCGATACACGACTTTGCAATCAGGCGCAGTTTAAAATGTGCATTTGCGATGCGGCGATGACTAACGAAACTCCGTGAAATGCATTTCAATAATTGAGGGTCAGACGGGAGGTGGGGCGGTCGGGGTGGGGACGCGGTGCTTCGGTGCGGCGGCACTCGACTGACGTGCGGTCCCGCGCCGCGCGGCGGGCGTCCAGTACAATACAGTTCAGCGCTGCCTCGTGGAGGTTTTGTCGTCATCACTTTTCCTCTCCCCTTATTAGTGTTCCGTTTTAACATGCGTTGAAACGGAACGTGAAAACCGTGCCTGGTGAAAAGTAATTTTTCATGATAGCCTTTATTTTTTATAGACCGAGACGATCGGTAATTCGGTTCGTCTGTCGGACGTAATGCGATATTATTTTGCATAGGAACAAACTCCAAAAAATTAATTTAGTTTTGCTTGTTTTTTGAAAAATTTTCAGATAAAAGAAGATAAGTCATCATGTGAAACTATCGGATATAACATACTATAAACGTTCGAAAGACTCGTGAACTGAACAAAATTAAAACTGTTTTGCGACGAAAACACAATAGGAAAAAATCTAGTTGTATGTACTTAACCCTTAGACCCCTATGGGGTAATTTTATATCCCAAAAAGTTTAAAAAAATTCCACTGTATGCATTTTATACCCAATCTCTATTAAATTTAAGCCATTCCGTAGTTTATGAACAATGCTATCATATTTGAGTGTTGGTAGCATGATCTGCACCTAACTTTACACATATTCGGCCATCAAAGTGACCAAGGACGCACGCGTTGTTACTTTTTCGTGAAGTTTTTCGTAAATTTAATTAATTTAATTTAATTTAATTTTACTTCTGTGTGTCATTTTGCCTTTTATTTATAGATTATCCAACACAAAAAAATTATAATCATAGTGATAAAATAATTATTTTATTCATAAACTACTTCTGGCATATAAAAATCCAACCCATAAACCACTACTGGGATCTATGTCATCCCACCTGAAAAACCTGAAATCTATGAAAATAGAAGACTGAAAAAATCAAGTACATCTTTTTTTTTTTTTATTGAAACTGACACGGTTGGCTACATCACCTACAACATCCGTGATGTCAGCCCATAACACCGGGTGAACTTGGTGCCACGTCAGTGCTTCCCTTCGGTCGTGCCGGCTACACTGAACTGGACGGAAAACACAAACTATTTACATAGCCGTTTCGACCGACCTTTCATTCAGTGCGGTGGTACCACATCTATTTTTATGTCTACAAAAGTGTACAAATTTTCATAAAGGTTGCTCTGCTAGTTCCCGAGATCAAATGCAGGGGTCTAAGGGAATAATTATTTTATTCATAAACTACTGCTGACATATAAAAATCCAACCCATAAACCACTACTGGGATCTATGTCATCCCACCTGAAAAACCTGAAATCTATGAAAATAGAAGACTGAAAAAAACCAAGTACATCTATTTTTATGTCTACAAAAAGTGTACAAATTTTCATAAAGGTTGCTCTGATAGTTCCTGAGATCAAATGCAGGGGTCTAAGGGTTAACCAAAGGTTGATAAATGCACTATATGTGCACTTACTGCACCGTGTCAGTACAGATAATTCATTCTACCAAGGAAAGGAAGGACTAAGGAGCGCGTGTTTGAAGATTCTAGATTAGTTAGCTCCTTGTTTGCGTCTTCAGGTAGTCTTCCCCTTCAGTCCGCTCGAGGAGCATCCGGCACACGTAATTTGGATTTCGTCTATCCTTTAATTAGATGTGTCGAGGTTCGCTTCGTGCCGCTGTTGCGACGCTAATGGGTTTCCTGTAGGCCCCGCCCGCGTTCGTTCACTACCACAACTTTCCTGGCGCACGGCTCCATATTCCGGAGAAGAACTATAGGTACCTCTTTTTATTACTCACCGTTGAAATATCGACTATAATATGAGGAGAATTTGTCTAAAAAGAACTATTTCCTTAAATATTTTATATATTAACTATTTTAGAACCAGTGGCGCGTTTTTTAACGGAACCTCATTCTCTGTAATCAGATACAACTTCTTGTAAAATTTGAATGGTCAAAACGAAATATTTCCTATAGAAAATAGCGATTGAAAATTTTGATCAAAAATGCCTATTTCCAATTATTTTTAGTATATTATACTCGTATGTATGTGCCCTCTAGAAATTCGGAAAATGTTTCTGAGAAAACTGAAAAATGTCGGTTTTACGGCATTTCATATTTGAAGGTACGCAAAGAGCGAACCTTAGCTAAACTTGCAGGAATATTCATGTAAATTGGAAACGCTAGATTAGACCAACTTCATAGAAAATGCAAAAACAATGTGTACGCCACAACACGAGGTCTCTGCGGCGGAGTAGCGGACCCAGGTGTCTCCAGCCAGCGAGGGGACCGAGTAGCAGAGACAATAGAGGGGCCAATCTCGTTAAGTGAGAGCCGCGACAGAGGAAACTATGCGCCGTGTATCTACGGAGGTTGGGGAGAAAAGAAACAGGGTTGGAAATAAAATTATGCTAAAGAAGGCAAGTGTGGTGCGGGTTACGAAAACTTTCGTGCGAAGAATATGGTTTAGAATTGGAATATGTTGAGAGTAACTAAGCTTCTTACTCGTATTGACGCCCGTGGTGTTTTGTTATACTTATCTCATAGGTGTATGATAATTTTCATAAGAAGTAACATTCAAAACGCGAGACAATGTGTTTCGAGATGACAGATGCAGCTTGAGAGATATAAATATCTAAAGTCACTAAGATAGAATTCGAATTTGCTTAACAATTGCAACATCTACACTAAACATAATAATTATTTTCAACGTATTTCCAAAATATTAAAATTATTGTTTAAATTTTTAAATAATGTATTCTTAATGTGGAACTATACGGTACTTTTATTATATTATAATGTATCTACCTATGGCTGTTCCCGCAGCTTCGCTTCTCTGAAAATGGTCCTATAGTCATTCTTAGATTAAACGTAAACGTTGCACTTCAGTGCAAACCCCATGTAATTGATTGAGTATTTATTGACTTACAAGCGAACAACAATCAAGGACGGCGGCGTGCGCATAGGTCTTTACACATTTTGTGTTTATTAGTTAGGATTGAAATAAGATTGAAATGTTGTAAGTATGTCTTTCATCAGGGTCTGTCTCTGTTTTGTCTGTGGCCAGAACCGCGGAGCGGAGGCACAATACAGCCGCTCAACCAAATCCTGAATTTGCAAATGCTACCTGCATTTAATTCTGCATTCGTCACCTGCATATAAATAGTTCGAAAACCTAAAAATATCGAAAAGTTGTGCACCAGTCCAGGCCAGACCAGGAGGGAGAGTAGCGGAGCTTGAGTTAAGATTCGGCAGGCGCGCGCGGGAGCGGTGGCGGTGTGGAGCGGTGCGGCGACGCGCACCTCATCTCGCCGAGCTCCCGCCGAGGCGATAAAATTTAAAATTCAAGGCCGCGTTAACGAACGGCTCGCGGAAAGAAACAGATATTCAAATGTGAGGAGATCCCGTATTAACATTTATGGCGAGTTTGCGGAGACGAAACAAAGCCGGGAGACGCGGCCCCCGAGGACCTCCCGAACGACTCTTCCCTCCCACCCGTCGCCCCACCCCGCCCCCGCCCGCGCAGAGCACACACAAGCGGACACTCTGGTATGCATGCGATAACACTTCGACGGTGTGTTGAATATTCAAAATAGTTTACACGAAATTATTTTGGAATGTTCTCATTGTTGCACAATGGAATATTATTGGGAGAATTGCTAACATTTTTTCATCTAGGTGTATTTGGGTATTTTTTACCATTTTGTCTTTACCTAGAATAAATAGAAGACTACAGAAGTAGTTCTACAGAAGTAGAAGCGAACGGAAGTAAATTCATACAATAAATTTACCAAACGAGTTGTCTCAGAAATAACCACAAAACTTTGCACCTCGATCTGCTCCTAACAATACGGCTCTCTTACGGCAAACGGAAAGTTTAACAGAGAAAACAAATCAGAGGTGAAAGTTCAATTCCGCCGACTGCATTATTTATGCGGCTCCCTCTCGCGAGAGGCCGAAATCAAAACCTAGTTTCTTTATAAAAAGCGTAACGGGAGGGGAGAGAGGCGTAACTCACAACTTTTCCTATCAATATTCAAAAAATGACGCGCCCATCTTTTGTTTCGCGCCAGAAACTGAGACTCCCACTGTGCGGCGGCTGGCCTCTTCCGTGTTAGGCGAATCGAGTTGGGTTCGGAAAGCTACGAGTAGGCTCTTTGGAGAGGCAGTCGTGTCTTAGAATAAAAAAAATCTGAAAATAAAAGTTATTTGACATTTCTTGAAGGTCCGGCGTGATTTCAATGCCTGCATTTTGTATGATGCGTTGGTGGTACACATCGTGATTCGTGATCAACAGTAGTTAATAACAAAAGTTAAATAACAAATTTAAAAAACCCCGACCCTTAAAAAGTAAAAAATAATTTCCGTTTACTTACCGAAAGGAGTCGGGGGACCGCTAAGTAAATACCCGCGCAGCTAAGAGTTTTTTTATATTTTTAGCGGTCCCCCGACTCCTTTAAGTAAGTAAACTGAAATTATTTTAAAATTTTTAAGGGTCTCGGTTTTTAAGATTTGTAATTTAACTTTTATTTCAAGCGTTAAAAAAAACCGATTGCAAATCGGTCCACTTTTTAAAATAATTAAATTTTTGATTACTTAATTACTTTAATACTTGATTATAAACATAGCTAAAAACCATCCCGATTAAACCCGTTTTCTAATAAAAAAACTGCATCCAAATTGATCCATCCGTTTGGGAGCTACGAGACACATACACACATACACACACTCACACGTTAAACCTATAACATCCCTCTTTTTTCGTCGACGGTTAAAATATAATAAAATTAAGTATTTACGGCCTAATGTTAAAATTCTCGAACAAGTAATAGTAGCTAAGTAGAGAGGTTGGGCGGAGACACCGCAGGGAACCTTCGCAGTAACGCTCTCGCCCAAATTGCTCCTCCAAAGAGTTGTAAGAGGTGAGGTCAACTCGGATGGCGCTGTTAGGCGCGCCGCACACGTTCCTTATTAATATCGGTGGTGTGGGGCAGCGCGGGGCGCGGAGCGGCGCGGGGCGCGCGCGGGGAGTCAAGACGATCGGGGGTGCCACCGCGCCCGCCCGCCCGGACCCAAATAAAATTGCCGCTATCTAAACAAAGAGCCCTAATTATTCGGCCGTGGCGGGCGGGGTCGCTCTCTTATGGGTGTTCGGGGGCCCATTTCGCCTCTCGTATAGGACCCTCGGGAGCACCGGGCGCCGCCTAGCCAATCGCCGGATGGAGGAAACGAGCGATCCGCAACATTTTTATTCGCCGTCTGCGTCTGGTGCGCGGCGGACCGATATCTGCGACCCCCTCGCACCTCAACCCCTCGTCGCCGCCCCCGCCCGCCCGCAGGCCGCACGACCGGGAATTAAAAGTTCTGAGGGCCGGGATCTGATTACCCGCAACACACATTACACCGGATCACCAATCTCGATAAGCTCAACCTACGCCGCAGCCCCCTCCGCCGCGCGGGCCGCCGCGCTGCCGCGCCGCCGCCCCCGATCGCTGGACGCTATTTATTAGGGAATCTCCATCGGTATGTGAGCATACCTTATTATGTATCTTTTAACCTTCTTTTATGAAATAAAGTAATTGTCACAGGTCAATATAGATCACAAAATAACTGACGAGTATTTAGTAGAGGCGTGTTCTGAGTTTGCCAATGTATAAATGGCTTAGCACTTAATTACTTCTGGAGTTTTCGCACTAATCTAATCGTCAACAAAAAATAAAGAGAAACATGACAAAAGAGCAGTAAATAAACATATCTAAATATATAATGAGTAATAGCGGCCAGTAGGAAGCACAAAAAGTGCTGTACTAGTAGTACTGGTTCGTGGCCTTCGGCGTCGGGACGTTCGGTACGTGGTCGGAGGAGGCCAAGGCGTTCATCCTCGAAGTGGGTTCCAGGTACGAGAGGCTGGAGATACAGAGAGGCAAATCGCTCTGCGTCCTTGGAACCATTCCGGGGACGAGGTCCCTGGAGGAAATCCATATAGCGCATAATTTAATTTAGTTATTTTTCTCATTTAGGTAGTTGTTATATTTTGTAGGTTAAAATTAACCTAAATTTCTTAGGAAGTTTAATTTTTTTTTGGTAACAATTGAAAGAAAACATGAAATTTAAAGAAATCAACGTATTATCTTATAATAATATATAAAAAAAAAAAATTATAATACGAATATTAAATATGATTTGCATCTACAAAGATACTTAACTTACGCATACTTACAAACATACGAGGTGACGATAACCCGTACGTAAGTAATGAGAGTAATGATCGATGATGAAGATCGTCGAACCGAAATCGACGCTCTTCAAAACAAACAAATTGATTAATGATGTTGAAGTAGTAAGATATATCGTACCGCATACTTACTCCTACCTAGTAAGTTCCATTCTCAATTGGAAGCTATGCGAGTAACGAACCGCTCGATTGGTCAGACGAACAATGACAGCATCCGGCTTCTGTACTGTTACTCGATATGGAGACACAACTTTGTCATACCCCTGGCACGTAGTAACAAGTATATATCTCATCTGTGCTCCTGGCTCTATTCTTGTAGTGTTTATTAACCGACGTCAAAAAGGAGGTTATCACTTCGCGCCGTATGTATGTAATATCGTTGGAATTGCATATTCGTATATTATGTTAGTCGATGTGGACTTCTAAACAGGTGTGCCAAATTTCATAAGTGTATGTATGTATTTATGTTTGTATGTATGTCTGTATGTACGTATGCATGTTTGTCCACACATTTCTCCGAAACTGTTATCGGATTGTGACCATTATTTTTATTGGCTTACATTTACTTCATAGGGAACATATTCATACTACTTAAGGAATAATCCAAGTTTTATCAAAACCGGTTCAGTAGTTTTCAAGATATGGGCTGATAGGTGTGTCAAACGGGTGAATAATGTTATACCACTACAACCGATTTCTGTGATTCTTTTACATGTGATATTGCTAAAAAGATTCAAATAAAAAAACTGTTAAAAACAAATTGAACCGTCTTCTAACAACAACTACTCAGAACAGAAAAATATTAAATAATTGAGTTGAAGGCGGTACAAAAGCACACCAGAAATTTGATAGATGTAGCCCTTTTGTGCTTTTTTTTGTAGTTTTTTTTAGCACTTGGATAACGTCTGACTTTGACAAGGTTCTTCGAGGTATAACATAATTACCTGAATTAATTTCTTTATCCGCGTCATGGACCCGCTACCGCGAGAGGAATGTGTTTATTGTTCGGCAAGCTCCTCCTAGAGATACTGTTGTAATACGCCTGCAGGACCTTGTCGCGTGGCGAGCGATGATGCGTATGACGTATGACAGAGTTCTATATACAGGTTGTTTCAGTATAGGCTTGAGAAACTTCAGGAATATAATCATCATCAGCCTGTATCGGTCCACTGCTGGACATAGGCCTCTCCCAAGGCACGCCACCACACGCGTTCTTCCGCTCTTCTCATCCATCCACTCCCGGCTACCTTTTTTAGGTCATCTGTCCACCTAGCCGGGGGGCGTCCCACGCTACGTTTGCTTGTACGTGGCCTCCATTCGAGCACCCGTCTACCCCATCGGTTGTCGGGTCTACGACAGATGTGCCCAGCCCACTGCCACTTCAGCTTGCTTATTTTCTTAGCAATGTCGACTACCTTAGTTCTTTGACGTACCAAGTCGTTACGGATTTTATCGGTCAAAGAAATGCCGAGCATTGCTCTTTCCATAGCTCGCTGAGCGACTTTAAATTTGTGGACCAGGCCCATCGTCAGGGTCCACGTTTCCGCTCCGTACGTCATTACTGGCAGAACGCACTGATTGAAAACCTTCGTCTTCAATGACTGTGGGATGGAGGATGAAAAGATGTGGCGGAGTTTCCCAAATGCCGCCCAGCCTAGCTGAATCCCTCTGTTGGCCTCCTTATCAAAGTTGTGCTTCCCTAGTTGGATGGTTTGTCCAAGATAGACATAATTCTGCACAACTTCGAGGGTCGCCTATCTAACTGTTACGTGCCCCGGGACGACGTGTTCGTTGAACATGACTTTCGTCTTGTCCAAATTCATCCCGAGGCCGACTCGGCGGGAGGCGACATTGAGGCCGTTCAGCATGTGATTCAGCTCCTCCAGCGATTCGCCCATCACGACTATGTCATCTGCGAAACGTAGGTGTGAAATGTACTCGCCGTTAATATTAATGCCGTGCTTTTCCCAATCCAGCAGCTTGAATATATCTTCCAATGCATTCGTAAACAGTTTCGGAGATATAACATCTCCCTGTCTGACTCCACGATGCAATTGGATAGGTTTTGTCTGCTGGTCCTGTATTTGTACGGTCATTGTCGCGGCACTATAGAGACATTTCAGCACCTCAATGTATCGCCAATCGGTTTGGCATCGCTGTAAGGATTCCATAACAGCCCAGGTTTCGATAGAGTCAAAGGCTTTCTCGTAGTCCACAAAAGCGAGACACAGTGGCCGATTATACTCTTCGGACTTTTGTATAATCTGCCGTAAGGTGTGGATGTGGTCTACGGTACTGTAACCCCTCCGAAACCCGGCCTGCTCTGGCAGCTGGTGGTCGTCAAACCTTCGGGCGAGACGATTGGTGAGGACTCTCGAGAACAGCTTATATACGTGGCTCAGGAGCGAGATGGGCCTATAGTTCTTCAACAAGGCTTTGTCTCCTTTCTTGAAGAACAATACGACCATACTCCTGTTCCACGACTCTGGCGTAAGGCCACCGTGTATGACAGAGTTAAAGAGCCTCTGTAGTTCCTTGAGGACCGTTGTCCCCCCGAAAGTCGAAACTTTCGAGTGAGACACCGGAAGCGATGAGACAGAGACGCGAGGCAATAGTTGATTCGTCAGGGCTTCGGGCTCAAAATGCCAAAATAAAGAAGCTGATACCTGCACAATACACGCCGTGTGTATGAGGCGATAGAGCAGAATAAGGGCTCCAAAGTGTGAAGGAATATAAAGTACTCATTATTAGAAGAAAAAAATACTTATTACTCAAATCGAAACGGCTATGTAAATAGTTTGTGTTTTCCGTCCAGTTCAATGTAGCCGGCACGACCGAAGGGAAGCACTGACGTGGCACCAAGTTCACCCGGTGTTATGGGCTGACATAACGGATGTTGTAGGTGATGTAGCCAACCGTGTCAGTTTCCATAAAAAAAAAAATCCATAATTTTTTTCATACAAAAATTTAAAATTGTAATAAAAATTCGATGGGCAGTATATGATTTGCCAACAGTGCTGTCTAGGTCTAGGGAGTGCTATGACCTAGTCCATCCTCCTTTTTCTTTTGAGGTCATTCAAATTTGAGTGTTTGGAATTTATCTACATGCAGTTCAATTCTACTAGTTAAGCATGTAAGTTAGTCATTTTATTTTTAATTAATAAAGGTGGACGTTGACCGTCCACCAAAGCTAGATAAAACGATTTTCATGAAAAAATACTGTAAAATTACCGAATTTGGGAAAACGTTTCAGAGCTTTTCGTCTTCAAATGTGGACTTTCGAATCCTGAAGTTACGCTATCCTGAAAGATCCTGTATATCTATAACTATACGTAGAGTTGACCGTACAGGACGCGGCAATAAATAATGTACATCGGGCTTTAGAAAGAGACACTCCGGTTGCAGAGCGTCGTCCGAGTTCGTGCGACAGCGACGATGCTCTACCTACAACCGGATAGGCTCTTTCTAAAGCTCAATGTCTTACCTTACGCCCGGGTTGATATCATCGCACTGAATGAAACGTCGGTCGAAACGGCTATGTAAATAGTTTGTCTTTTCCGTCCAGTTCAGTGTAGCCGGCACCACCAAAGGCGGAAGCACTGACATGGCACCTAGCTCACCCGGTGTTATGGGCTGACATCACGGGTGTTGTAGGCGAAGTAGCCAAACGTGTTAGTTTCCATAAAAAAAATAAAAATAAAATGTACTGCCGCGTACTGTACGTCGCTATTGTCACCTCCCGCGCCGCGCCGCGCCGTGCGGCCACGCATAAAGGTTATCTTTATTACTTGATTCATTTATCTATAATCTTTATGCAGCACTACTCGTAATGTGTGTTGTGTACATCTGTATATAATATAATTACATCAACTATTTTGAACTTACGACGAAGGCTTTGTTGTGAAAGAAAGACACGAGACGGTTTGAAACATGCCGGCGCAAAAAAGATGAAAGCTCGTCTCGAGTAACCCAAATCAAATAGTGGAATAGAAATTTTAATTTGCACCCGACTTATTTCTAGAGAATGGGGCGACCTGAAAGGGTTCTTCCGCGACCCGCGGCGCGGGCGAGCAGGGGCGGTGCGGAGCGCGGGGGACGAAACGTGGCGGCGGCGCGGGCGCATTATCCCGTCTCCCGACGCCTTTCAACACGAGTTTACTGTAAAGAAATTACAAAATGAGAACGCAATATCATATGACGAGGCTGCCGAGCCGGTGGGAGTACGTGCAAGGCGGTCGAGATCCTCCGGCGCTGATACCCGATACCCGACCGGCGCGGCGCGCGGCGGGGCGGGGGCGCGGGGCGGCGAACCGCGCCACAAAGTACACAATGCACATTCATCCATCGGTTTTGTTCTTCTCCCATTCGCCCCCGCGAGATATTCGATTGCAATGTTTTAAGCCATTCGATTGCCTTCGGCATAATGAAGGGTACCCGGGGAATAATGTGAGACGTTTTATATTTTGCTTCAATCGCACAGCTCCCGCTTGTTCGGCGAAGGGTCCGCATTGTGTGCGTCCATTGAGTGCGTCGGCGCACAGTGAATGCCGCGCCGCCATTGACCGGGGTGAGATTGAAAGCAGATAAAACAATGTTCTGTTAATCGAGGGCGCGCGAGGGATCGGCGCGGGGGCGGGGAGGGGCGGCGCTGGGCGGGATGCGGGGACAACAATCCTCCCAACTGATTTCTTTATTGCTCGCTTCCGTTCCGATGAATACGCATACTTACAACAAAACGAACTAGCGGGTAGGCGTAACACAATTTTTTATTGCAATTTCTTCTTTTAGAAATATCGCTTTAGATTTTTTATTTAGAAGCATGATTGTTTTACAGTGTTGCATTTCAAAATTTCACATGACTACAACGGAAAATATTAAATGAAATAATAAAAATTATCGCATAAGACGATCGTCGGAAACTATTCCCGTCGCGGAGGAACTAGTTCCCGGACGATCATCTCATCCGCTACAAGTGCGGTCTTCATCTAATATTTGGTACGTGATAATTTTTCGCGGGCGCGTTGTCGGGAGGGATGGGGGGGGGGGGGGGTGGAGTGTGGTGCGGTGGTCCCCGGGGGCGCGGGGGCGCGCTCCCGGAGCAATCTGCGCGAGGGGATGTCTGCCACCGCCGCCGCCGCCTCCGCGGTCCTGGCTCCACTCCTCTGCAGACTCAATTAAACTTTAAGATGATATGCGTCGCTCCTCACTCGCACCGTTATACCTACCCTTGGGCCCGGTGTCTTCGGAGACACGCTTTGAGATCTACACCCGCTGGTTTCTGACGAAATTTGCATACTGCAATTTGCTTAATTTTATTATATATTGAAATTGCATATTTATTAAATCGTTCCATTTTTTCACACGACTTCCAAGCTCTAATAACATTAACCGTTCTTTAAAAATTAATTTTAAAGAGAACCTGCATGGTTTTTACAAGTTAGGCCCTACCTATAACAGATGAACGGACGGACTGAGAGTGAACTCTGTCCGAGAGGATTATTATTTAATATTTAATTATTTAATGTATTAGCTTGACCTGTATGTATGTATGTATGTGTGTAACTGAAACTTTCAAATAAATGTTCACCCACTTCCAGACTTCTGAATAATTAGAAAATATCATAACTTTAACTGAATGTATGCTCAATGCAGTGCCAATTCGAATTTCCCGCTAGTTCACATTGCAACTAAAAGCGTGTGTTTTTATTCGTTTTTTTACCTATAGTTTTTATTCATATTATTCTGCAAATCTTGCTCCTCCTGGTAAACATTCAGTGATTCGCCCGGAATGTGCAACCGCATGTGGTCCGAAAACTTGCGACTGTGCAGCGTCTTCGTCGCCACTTGTTTCTCACGGGACGCTTATTATATTGCGTGTGGGACACCGCAGACCTCCACACACCCCTCCGCGCCCGTGTCGCTAGAGCCCCGGCCTCCGCAGCCGCCGCCGCCCCGCAGCCGTGCACCGCTGCGGAGCGCCACGACCGCTCTTTACCAATGCATGAGTGTCGCCGTCTTCCGCGCAAACTCACAGCCACCGGTGTCGGCGCACCGAGGCAGGGAAGGTGCGGGCTCCGCGAGCCGCGCGCCGGGCATAGAGGTAGCAATGACAATAGGACGCACCTAGTATGGATACGAGCGTGAGGAAGGTGTATTTAGTAACTACATAAGTAATCTTTTCCTGCTCATAATATCCTACAAGCGACGCATCTTCGAATCGCAGATAAATGACCTCTCCCCGGATACATTCACTTACACTTTACTGTTTAGTACCTCCCATGGAGTGAGCTTGGCTGTACTGTACGTTAGTCTTCAACCTCAAGCGCCACCTGTCGATTCGGCTGATAAGAATTAAAGGGGAAAACTTAAAAAAATTGAGAAAAGTTTGAGAGAGCTTCATAGTGACATGTTGACGACGCATTCGCCACTTCTTGTCATCGTTACCTATGTTTATGGTCAGGTCAGAAGGGACTTGAAGAAAACTGGAACGTGGACATCTTGATTCGGGGGTGAACACGAAAAACAGGTACCGATCTATTTATATAACTTTTGTATAATATGCGGCCTTGCTTCGCGGCCTCCAGAACAACTAGTTTAGTACCTAATTCTATAACCATCCTTACATTTGCGGGAAAATGTCAGTGAAAACGCCATGTTAATTGATTGAGCAGTTCTCGACTTAGAGGTGAACATAAGATCGACGACGGCGGCGCGCGCATAGGTCGTTGCAGGCTTTGCGCTTTATTAGTTAGTATTTGCTTTAACAATTGTGTTCAGACACCTGAACACTCCAGCGTGTCACTACCGTGAGCAAGGTGAACCATCGTGAGGAGACTGGCATACATACAATACAAACATAGGTAGAGTCGCGCCTGTTCCCCAGTGAGGTAGGCACAGACAACTGATCTCCACGTGCTCCGATCCTGACACACCTTTGCCATAGTAAAATGAGAACTATCTGTTTGAACTATGCCTTTGCCGACTCTTCCACTCTCATAATGATCCTCCTACATGCTCGTCGGTTACTGGTACTACGCACTTGACCCTTTTTGAGCACATGCCCAATCTGGTATTAGAAAGTGGAAATATGTACTAATTAGAGTACCTGAGAAATAATAGTATAGCTTCTGTTAATATAAAAGGCCTGTCTATATGTAACAGGTAAACTCGAAAAAGGCTCAACCGATTTACACGCAGTTTTAATAATGGAATAATGAATAAGTCGTAGCGGTTACAAGATATGCATGTTCCTTCCATATAATCATGTATGTATTTGGTTGGCGTAATTTATCGTTGACAGTGTAATAAACTAGATGAATTTAAATCTGTGCATTATTGCGATATTTCTGCAAAAGCCTTAACACTGAACGAGAAGCGCACCTATATCTACAACCACGAAGGTAAGCAAGGCTAGATTCCAGTAATTACCTCAGTCAGTCAGTCAGTCAGCGTGTAAGCGTTCACTCCTGGACATACGCCTCTCCAATTTTCCTCCAGTCCTCCCGGCCTTCAGCGGTACGGAACCACTGATTTCCGCCGACGTACTTGATGTCGTCGTCCCACCTGGCGGGTGGTCTTCCCACACTCCGTTTTCCTGTCCACGGCCGCCAGTATAGGACGGTTACTCCAAAGAGTTTGTATTACGTCGCTGCGCTGCTTTGGGTTACTCCAACGGTACTTACCACCTACAATCGTATATTAACGATCGTATAGTAAATATTGTTTTGTACAGGGTTGAGTGGAATAAATTGCACATTGTAAAAAGTTCGCCTTCTAAATCGACGAAAACTAATAAAATACCATGCCGATAGTAAAATCTGCAAACGAAATGTATCAATTCTTCCATCCGAGATATCGAAACACGCTCGCGTTTTGCATAGAAAAGCGATCCACCCGAGCGTTGAAATCGGCGTAACCCTAACAATTCAAATATGTAGAGCTGGCATTGTTGCACATTGCGGACATTTTACTCTCCTCATACTTGCCAACATAAATAATTTAATATACATAATTGAAACGCCTTGGGTGATTTTATATAACTACGTTTGGCCCGAGACGCCGAGCAACACAGCTCCAAAACGACTGCGAGTATAAGCCGAAATAACGAAAAAATGTAAACTATAAATGCACACAATTTACACCAGACGGAGCGCGTTTATAAAGAAGCGTTCACAAGTGTGAGAGATAAGCAGTTCTTTATTATTCAAAAATTTAGTATACATCTTATAAGAGTAATAAATTAAAATTATTAAATAAACTTAAACTACCTATCAAATAAAATAAAAAACTATAACTAAAAACTACTAAAAACTAAAAAACTTAACTACAAAATAAAATATAAACCTATAACCAATACAAAACTTAATAACCCTCCTCCAGGTGTGACGATGTGGGCACTGTACCGAGGACGCTAGCGGCGTTGCCTCGCTGGATGGCCACACTGATACGCTGCCTCAGGAACTCGAGCGAACGTTGTTCTCCTGAAGCAGCGTACAGGGACATCCCGATGTCTTTCGCGAGCCGCTTTGCCTCCTCAGACCATGCCCCCATCGTCTCCACCGAAAATGCGGCGAAGATGTGCTGGTGTGCCACCGAACTGTATTTGGTGTGCTTGTGGCGGGCTGCAGTTTCAGCGGCTGCGCCGGCGCGCTTCGAGCATGCCTTAACGTGACTGCTGCACAGAGTATCGGCGCAGGTAGCATCCCACACCAGTGACTTTCCCTCACGCCACGGGATGATGGTCATGCCATCTGGACGCTTACCATCGTCCCGGAATAGGCCCACTGGCTCCAGAGTTGAGGGAAAGCCGGCTGATACGAGTGATCTTTTTAATATGTCGTTGAGCATATGGTGACGTGGGATTCTACCCGCGCTCTTCTGGCAGCATAACCCGTGGTGCCCGAATTCGTCAGCAGTATCGCCACATACACACCTGTGGAGAGCATTTGTTTTAGCGCCAAGACGCAGGGAGATGGCTATGCGGATGGAGTGCGGATCCAGGAGCATGCCCGTTGTTGGCGAGGGTATAGCATGCAACCAGGACCCGGACTCTCTCTCACGCAACGCCAAAAGGCGCGCCTCGTCTGCGGGTGTTTTTTTTTCCAGTGAATCAAATATTTTTTCAATGATGGGTTTATCCCATATTTTCTGACTATTAGGTTCGCTGGGGGCATCGGTGCAGGAGGATAAATTCTTCCAGATCTCAAAAGCCTCTGTTTCACCGATCATTGGCTCCTCGGTGTTCTGTTTGGTTTTAGCGAGAATGTCTGTACAGAGAGTGCGGGTGCTGTGAACGGATGATAAGTATGCCGGTGTGCAAATAACCAATTTTCTAATGCCCAAACCACCGTAACTTATTGGAAGCGATGCTTGTGTGAAATTAGTTAAATGTATATTTAAAATGTTATTTAATGAATGTTGAATGATGTGGTCAAAATCGTGAAGAAGTGCATATGTCCAGGTAGGCGTGGTGCGCAACAAGTATGTGATCCTAGGGACTGAAAGGCAGTTCCTTAACAAAAAATATGCAATATGCGGATGAATTGTTTGCAATCTTTCAGTCATAGTTTTAAGAACAGTAAATTTTTTTTCCAACTCTGATTCAGTGGCTTCTTTAAAAATAGGTGCACCAAGAATGGTGAAATCGTTTCTGTTGATAATTTTAATGTCAGGTGCCAGATTACGAAATGAATTTACTATTGTGTGATTAGTGGAGTGATGAAAAAATAATTCACATTTAGAGGGATTGATTTCAAGACCAAGATTCTTTGATTCCCGTAAAAGTTTTTCAAAGTCGGAGAGTACTGATTCCGGGTCACCTCCTAATGTACCATCGTCGAGGTACCAGACGTTCAACTCACTTGTTAATGTTTCGATGAGAGGATGAATGACCATACTAAATCCAGCGGGACCCAAAGGGTCGCCTTGTTGACAACCAACCTCTGACGAAATAACGTTATCACCGTAAAATAACGCAGATGGTGTGGCATAACATTGCCACATGTATGCATATATAAGTGGTGCTAATGTAATGTAGTGGTATATAATGTATTTGTCATTTCGTCTTCGTTGTCTTTTGTTGTTCCATTTATAACTAGCTTTTGCCCGCGGCTTCGCTCGCGTGAAAATCATATTTAAAAATAATAAAGTAAGTAAGCCCGCTACCGTACCTTTATTTCGGCGCGCGGAACAATTCGGTTTGTATGAGAGCCAAATCTTAGCGTAACCGGAACTGAATTTTATTTAGCCTATCCTGTGTCCCGTATAATCAAATATGCTTGTACTAAGTTTCATCGAATTCGGTGGTACCGATACCGGTTTAAGAGTTATGGAGGTACATACATACATACATACAGAAATGATTTCTAAAAATCATAAATTTAGTTTTAGTATCATGCATAGAGTCTACAAACGCAATATCTCATAAAACAAAGTAACTTACTCCATGACCATCCCTTACAGATATATTATTAGTATTGGTGATTGATGATTGATGACTCGATGAGTTGATGCCACTTCTATGCTCTTTTGAATTATTCGGCGTAACCTCACGACCGAAGTTTCACCGGGTGTCGGCGACGCGACTGTAGCGTAACGTTCCTTTTTATCGGGCCAACAATGAAAACGACGACTAAGGCACGCCTCGCCCGCCGCGCCGCGCCGCCGCGTCGCGCCGCCGCCGGGGTCAGCGGCGACGTTTCTCAGGAATTGGAAAGTGTGTGGGGCGTGGGAACGCGCCAGTGACTGGCGGGGCGGCCGGCGGCGGCGGCGCGGGGGAGGTCGAGGTATGGCAAAACAAAATAGTATGCCAAACAAATATACGCGTGTTAGGTTAGGGTATCGTCGTCTCATCGATAGTTTGTCGACATGGCGACGACATATTGCATGTTTTTCGAAGATTTTGCGTTAAAAGTGTTATATAAATAATATTTTAAAATAATATTAAGCAGTGGAAATCTGTTACATAGGCTGTTCCGAAAATTGTTAGTGAAATGAAAAATAGTTAGAATATGAAAAAAAATTATTTACAGCTTTTCAAAATATTTCCCTCCAATCCCTATGCACTTATGCATTCGGGTGAACCAGGTTTCAAAACATTTAAAAAACGTATCTTGCGGGAGGTCGAAAAATAACAGCCGAAATTCTTCGACGGCCTCGTCTGCAGTGTTAAATTTTCGCCCGCGAAGCATTTTTTTTACCGTGGGAAATAAAAAAAAATCGCATGGAGCTAAATCTGGGCTGTACGGAGGATGGGATAACCTTTTTACCCCCGAAGTTGTCAAATAGTCCATGTTTTTACCGGTGTGTGAGCGGGCGCGATATCTTGGTGAAAAAGAATGCCACGGACGCCGCTCCTTGGGCGCTCGCTATTCAACTCCCCGAAAGCTTGAGGCAGACAAACTTCGCAATACCAATCTTCAGTTCAGCCTGAATCTCCCGATGTGTAATGTGTCTATTCTCCCGCAATAGCCACTCTACCCTGATGACGTTTTAATGAGTGACTGCGGTTGATGGTCGGCCGGGTCTGGGGTCATCGTTTAGGTTCTCTCGACCACGTTTAAATTCACGAAACCAATAAGTAACTGTTGCTAACGCAAGAGCAGACTCCCCAAAAGCAGCTTGCAAATTTTCGTGAGATTCCTTGAAGGTTAACCCTAGTTTATAAGCATAGAAAATCATAACACGAAAAGCTTCTCGTGAGACGTCCATTGTTGCAAATAAAATATGAGTGACGGATAACCGTTAAAAATATTTAAAAAAAGAACTACACGTAGGTGGCTAATAATTTTCATCAAGGAGATTTGTATTTAAATTAGCCGTCAAATCAAAATAGTTTCAGGAAAAAAAAAATTTTATTTATTCTGTGGCTAACAATTTTCGGAACAGCCCACGTATTGGCTTTTATGGTATAACCTATACATAATCATCATCTATTGTAAAACTGCTCTTGATTTCCCAAATAAACGAAAATAAAATTTTTATGGAATCTACAATCTTACCCATTTTCACCTGTTTGGGGTATGGAACCTAAAAATTAATATTTGTAAATTTTTTTTGTCATTATTATTATCGAGAATTTTTATGTCTTAAAAAGTTCATTCACGCTGATTATGTTAAGGCAGCCGCAGTAATATGAACGCTCCGGTACATCCAGCCATAGTAACAGTATCCACTTGCAACTCAAAATCCAACGTAACAGAATCCACTTGCAGTGAACATACAATCGTGATTGACATCTAACTGTACCTGTGACCCAGTGTAGTTAGGTACCTTAATTGGAGGAACTTGAGTCTGTCTAAATAAACGCAAATTAGATAAGTCTCATTAAAAATGTTACTTTGAATTATGAAGATTTGCAATAAAACCATTTTCAACAACAAACCACAGTAAATATTTTAATTTTCATATGTTAAAACGTACTATAAGCATGTAGCTACCCGCTTTATGTCTTATTTTATTAAATAGACGCCTATTTCTTTATTTTCGGCTTTGCATTCTAATGAATAAATTACAGATACATCTTTCTACATCTTTAATTTGAAAATTTTATTATAATATGTAACTTGTTGTTCCCAGCTAAAACTTAGAGCATATAAAATGAGCACTTGGGTACCTCCCTACCTACATAAAAATAACTTAAAAATTTAAAATATTCTTTATCATGCATTATTTGACCATTTGCAATGTGGAACAAGCAACTCGTACATGTGGACGGACAATGTCAGCAAATGAAACAAATATTATCTAAAAACAAATAATATCTGGTCAAAAGCGATTGAACGCATACCAAAAACGAAATAATTTTTCAATACTTTTGGAAGTTGCTAAATCCTCTATCAGTGAAAGCACTCCACACAACTTTTTCCGGAAAATGTTCCTCTAACAAGCGCCTCCTGTCGGTGAGTTGAGTAGCTGGAAGGGACACGCGGTATGTCCGGCCGCTACACCTTCAGACGGGCTGTGCTGTGAGTAGAATGAAGAGCGCCATCTAGCGGGGGGATAAAGCAACTGTTTGCATGTGAGCAAGCAAGCTAACGTAGGAGAAAGATAAAATACTGGCTTACGGCCACGGCTGAACTTTCAGTTGAGGTGAGGAGGTAACAACTATAAACATTTATGAAAGGATTTTTTTAACCACCGCACTGAATGAAACGTCGGTCGAAACGGCTATGTAAATAGTTCGCGTTTTCCGTCCAGTTCAGTGCAGCGGACATGAAATGAAGGAAAGCACTGACATGGCACCTAGTTCACCCTGTGTTATGGGCTGACATCCCGGATGATGTAGGCAATGTAGCCAATCGTGTCTGTTCCCATAAAAAAACAGGACAATCTTAATTAGGATGGACTTCCCATATCAACTTTTGTAAAAATAAATCAACAAAAAAAAATCTACACAGAAGAAATGTATTTACATACATACTTACATTATTAAGTATGTTCCTTGCAGTGCTTAGTGTATAAACTCGCCTTTGTTCATAGTTTATAACGGTGTTCAATAAAGAATAATTTTATTTGAATGAAAATGAAAAGAAAATATTTATTATCAACTTTTGTAAAAACAAATCAACAAAATAAAATCTACACAGAAGAAATGTGTTTACATACATACTATGTATGTTCCTTGCAGTGCTTAGTGTATAAACTCGCCTTTGTTCATAGTTTATAACGGTGTTCAATAGATAATAATTTTATTTGAATAAAACAATTGTACCGTGTGAGGTCGGCACTTTAAAAGAATAGCCCCACTGCATCTCTCTCCGTGTATGTCGAAAGTATTTTTTTAGTAAACATAAATTAATTGCATTTTATTCTGCGCTCTAAATGCTACTATGAAATTTATCTTCGTCGACATTTCCAACATTGTTAGGTAAATTATAATTTGATCAGTAGAATTCTTGTTATTTGTTGGTGAAACTGTTGGTTGAAAAGTAGGCGGACGCCTGTGCGTTGGGTGCACGGTATTAGGGTCGGAGGCGGTGTGGGTGAGTCGTGTGGGCGGAGCGTTGGGCGCGCACTGGTCCCGCCCAGCGCGGCGGCCCGCCCACCGCACCCACGTGTCCAGCCGCCGCCGCCGCCGCCGCCGCCGCCGACCCTGCCAACTTTCCGGTGCAAGCTTACGAACTTTATGCAGTTTTTTTCATACATAATTTTACGAACAGTAGTCTACCAACAGGGACCTTGGCTAAGTGTGACACAGATATACAGACTAAATATGGAATTTGTGTAGGTAGGTATATTATAATTATCTACAGAATGAATTAAATTCCGTTACATTTAGATATTTCTAAATTTATTGCGATAATTTTAGAAAGATAGATAGAAAATTCTTTATTGTTCCACAAATATTTTACATGAATAACAATGAATACAGGTACATGAGGTGCAAAGGCGGACTTGAAGATATTTCTTACAGCCAACCTTTAGGTGTGTGAAATGTGTAAATAAAGGAATAAGGTACACACCACACGCCGTATCCCGGCAATTAGAGTAAGCAGAGTAATCGGTGTTGTGCTGCAAGTACTCTGGTAAATTACAGCACAACACCAACCACCACGTTTAGCAAAGTATTCAAACAAGATAACTGTCAGCCAGCAAGTAAGGCACAAAGGCCCACCAGCGGCATGACTCGGTGGAAAGACCGCGCCAAGGTGAGAGGTGGCTATCCTGTCGCCCTTATGCACGGCATCTTGTCCTTATCCCTTAGTCGCCTTTTACGACATGCCCGGGGAGAGATGCAGTGGGACTATTCCTATTAAGGATTTATGAAAACCTGAAAATGTAATTACATTTATATAAGTAACTAGCTTTTGCCCGCGGTTTCGCTCGCGTGAAATTCGTATTTAAAAAGAAGAAAGTAAGTAAGCCCGCTACCGTACCTTTATTTCGGCGCGCGGAACAATTCGGTTTGTATGAGAGCCACATATTAGCGTAACCGGACCTGCATTTTATTTAGCCTATCCTGTGTCCCGTATAGTAAAATGTGCTCGTACTAAGTTTCATAGAATTCGGATGATCGGTTTAAGAGTTACGGAGGAACATACATGCATACATACCTATATACAGAAAAGTTTTCTAAAAATCGTCAGTTTACTCATAGTTTTAGCATCATACATAGAGTCTACAGACGCAGTATCTCATAAAATAAAGTAACTTACTCCATGACAATCCCTTACAGATTTATTATTAGTACTAGCTGAGCCCGCGGCTCCGCTCGCGTGAAATTCGTATTCCAAAGAAGAATGTAAGTAACTAAGGGCGAGGCCGAAGGCCGAGCTGCGTTCAGGTAATCGATAAACCTTCTTAAAGAAAGTAACTAACTAAGGGCGAGGCCGAAGGCCGAGCTGCTTTCAGGTAAACGATAAACCTTTCTCAAATAAAGGAAGTAAGTAAGGGCGAGGCCGAAGGCCGAGCTGCGTTCAGGAAGACGACAAACCTTCTGGAAGAAAGGAAGGAACTAAGTGCGAGGCCGAAGGCCGAGCTGCGTTCAGGTAAACCAAAAACCCTCTTCCGCCTTCGGGCCTCGCCCTTAAAGACTTCCTTTCTTCGATAGAATATAATATCGTTTACTCAATCTATTTATTTCATATAAATAAAAAAGTAATATTAATAACTAAAGAATTAAACCTACCTAACAAACATTAAAATAACTATCAAAACGGGCATTTTCAAATGTTCTTAGAGCACTTGCGGCATTACCCCGCTGGATGGCAAGGCTTACCCTTTGAATGAAGTACATAAGCCCTTGATGACGGGACACCAGTTGCGTCAACCAGCTCAAGCCTCTTTTGGCTTCACTGCTCCACGGACCGAGGGTTTCAACCGCAAACGCAACAAATTCGAAATCTTAAATTATATTTCTATATTTGCTGCGTTGGAGGCTCTCCGCCCCAGCCTCGGCCGCGCCAGCCGCTCTTGAAGATGTCCTAACGTGACTTGGAGCCAATGTGAGAACAAAAGTGGCGTCCCACATCAAAGAACTACCCTTAGTCCATGGCACTAAGGTCTCTAGCATCGGGCCTCTTGCCATCCAGCCGGGAATAACCGCGAGGTTCTAGGATGCACGGTATATTTGCCGTTAGAAGCTGAGGTTAGAAGCGTGGACTTTATAATAAAATTTAAATTAAATTAACTCAATCTTAATATTAATTAACTTTATTCGAGATGGTTTAGCTTCTTCCTGAACGCAGCTCGGCCTTCGGCCTCGCCCTTAGTTACTTGCTTTCTTCGAGATGGTTTATCATTTGTCAGAACGTAGCTCGGCCTTCGGCCTCGCCTTAGTTGCTTACTTTCTTCAAGATGGTTTAGCTTCTTCCTGAACGCAGCTCGGCCTTCGGCCTCGCCCTTAGTTACTTGCTTTCTTCGAGATGGTTTTTCAATTATCCGAACGTAGCTCGGCCTTCGGCCTCGCCTTAGTTACTTACTTTCTTCAAGATGGTTTAGCTTCTTCCTGAACGCAGCTCGGCCTTCGGCCTCGCCCTTAGTTACTTGCTTTCTTCGAGATGGTTTTTCAATCATCATAACGTAGCTCGGCCTTCGGCCTCGCCTTAGTTACTTACTTTCTTCAAGATGGTTTAGCTTCTTCCTGAACGCAGCTCGGCCTGCGGCCTCGCCCATAGTTACTTACTTTCTTCGAGAAGGTTTATGGTTTTCCAGAATAGAGCTCGGCCTTCGGCCTCGCCCTTAGTTACTTATTTTCTTCAAGAATGTTTTTCTTCTTCCTGAAATCAGCTCCGCCTTTCGCCTCGCCCTTAGTTACTTTCATCGAGAAAGAATATCGTTTACGTGAGCGCAGATCCGCCTTCGGGCCCGCCTTTAGTTACTTACTTTCTTTTTTTTAAATACGAATTTCACGCGAGCGAAGCCGCGGGCAACAGATATATAAATTTTATTGCACCAATGACAGCGACATAACTTCGACTTTCAATTATTATTTTTATTTATCAAACAATTTGTCACCGGCCAGCTCACGTCGAAGTGACAGTTCTCCGTTGTCAACATGACATTTAAAATTGTTTTTACCTTTACTTTGGACTACGTGATTTTAAACGCGCAATAATGTTTATAATTGTTAATTTTTTTTTATTTTTGTTAATTTTTTTTACGTATTATGTTAACCCGGCATATAAACTGCCACTATACAAAGTTTCGTCTAATTCCGTTCAGTGGTTTTTGCGTGATGCGCGTACAGACAAACAAACAAACAAACAAACAAACAAAAATTTTAAAAACTGTTCTAACATGTTCAGTATCTCATTTTAAGCCACCCTGGTTAGTTTTTTTCCGAATACATTCAATGTACAGACTTTCTTACCTCTACGATTTTATTATATGTATAGAGTATAGATTGATACTACGTAAGAATTAAATATATACATTTTACATCCATACAAAATGTATTCTTTATGGTTTTAGAACTGAAAAATTTTGTTTCCTAGAAATATATCTATTTATCTATATATAAAGTACACAAGTTGACATATTAGGTTTCTCGAACCTACTTAACACAATGTCACTATTTTGTGACAGGGCAGGTTGGCTCAGGTCATACCTATTACTTCACAGTGTTATAACCCGCGAGAACGTGAACCAGCAAGTTTAACCCGCCTCAAATCTTCACGAAAAGAGTATAGCACTCGGTTCACGGCCTCTTAACATCGCGTAGAGCCTGCTCTACTATTGCTGATGTGCGTGAAATTAGTATGTATTGAGTGTAGATTGAGTTGTGGAGGACGGCGGAGCTTGTCGGACCACCCGGCGCGGGAGGTAAGCTATAAGCGGAGAGGGTACATAAGTTTGTATAAGCAGATGTAAGTATAAACTTCGATATCTCGGGAGCTACGTACGGATCGAAATTTTAAACAGTCATTAAATAAAAAATAAAAATTTAAAAGATTTAATTAAACATATAATATATATTAACATTATTATGATATTAACATTAAAGAACGCGGCTGAGAAATATATATATTATCAGAATATATATTAATGACATCACGGATGTTGTAGGTGATGTAGCCAACCGTGTCAGTTTCCATAAAAAAAAATATATATTCAAACATATTATGTACTAATATTTGTGTTAAAAATTACTCTAAAATTACAGTGAACGTTAAAAAATTATAATTATAAGTTAAAATATGCAGGGATAAAATTACATGAAAAATAAATAAATTCATACTTACATTAAATTATTTATTTTTTTTATTTAAAAGGAAAGTTACGTATAGGTGGGAGAGGGTGTGTGTGATTTGTGAGGGTGTAAGTGAGTACCTATGTGTACGTGTAAGCGCATGTGTAGGTAGAGTCATGTTTGTGTGAGTGTTGCGTCGTGTAAGTGCCGTGCTCATGTGTTTCTGATACCTATTAAAATACACAAAAGAGAGAAATATTCTCACTATCATAATAACGCTAGCAATAGTTCGTCAGTAATATAATAAATTGCTTGCATAGATTTCAGTTTCAAGGTATCAAATATACCTTTACATATTACATTTTATTTTATTTTCAGTTTGCTACTACCTAATCACAATAGGGTTAAGTAACTATCTGGGTACATACAGTAGTCACAACGTACAAATGTGGGTCCAAAGGTCGAGAGAGTGCAGGTACAGTGAACCGAATTACGATGGAATTACGCGACGCGCGACCTTTGGACCCACATTTGTACGTTGTGACTACTGTACCTATGTAAATATTTACGCAAAAAATTATGAAACTGAATAAAAATATTTTATTTTGAAACAGCGTTTTTCAAACTTACCACGCAAAATCACGTCCAAAACATACACATATCATAAATACCCATGTAAGCTTTCTGTAGGTACCTAAGTCCTATTCCAGCCAGTTGACATCATCGTAACCCAGCTTCGGAAGCATAAATCGATAAAACGTTGAAATTTATTACAAAATGATTAAGCTATAATAAATAGAGTTAGTCTTAGAGCTTCTAAAATATCGCAATCAAAATAAACGCACGTCTAGTAGGTACATGCGACGCCGCCGCTACGATTGGCTTTTTTTAACGAAATTAATCGCACCTTCTAATGTAATATAAACCGCAATAATAACTTTGATGACTCCGAAAAAATGAAACGATCAAGGTGTGCGCGGCCTCCACTTCCGAACGAACGTGACGTGACGACCGCGAGGCCACGATAACGGAGGCAACAGTTCAGCCGCAGAATGTGATTCGTAATGTCGTTTCCCATAAAATTGGGCCTTAATTTGTAAGAGCCGCCTAAACGCAAACATGAACCTAATGCGTAATTTTGTATGGAATGGAACGTCTAAAAGCCACCTCGGTCACCCGCCGCCCCCCTCCGCACCGGTCCGCTCACAAATAACAAACATTCTCAGCCGCGTTCTTTATTTGAAACGTGATGCAGGCACGTCGCGTCGGCGGGCAACTCTCTACTGTCGCCCGATACTTAGCCAACAAGCGACGGCAAAGGACTTGATATTTTATTTATACGTCCTACTAATTTCTATTTTAAAAGGCACCTACCAATTTTAATATGTACTTAGATCTGCAGTCAAGTTGTTTGTGTGATAATCTGGCGCGGTTAAAAAATATAACTAATTTATTCATGTTTTGATGTCTTATTTTAGCACGTAGTAATAATAAGTCAGTAGCTACTCATCTTACAACCTATCGATCATACAACCCTTTGATTTATCCCACTTCATTGCACAGACTTTCACGAAATTATGTGATACAAAATGCTTACCTATATCACAGATAACTAGATAAGATATTAGTTACTACGTTGACATGATGTGTCTCGAGGGTCAATCTAGCCCGCACTAAATAAAAATGTGGTGGCAGGTGATAAAGAGCCTGCGCTGATGACTCTATCCGCGCGTGCGCGACCAATCAACGCCCACCACCGACCCCCTCCCCCGCCCGTTCCTCCCCCCATCACCGTTCCCGCGCCGCGTTCCTTTTTCAAATTATACGGAATCGAAAAATATTTTTTGTTTCATTGTCCTCACTAATATGCGGTAAATAGCCGGTTCTGGTCACTAGATGTGTGGCAATTTAGAAAATCTGTATTTTTTTTTTCAGATTTCAAATTGAGCATGAATTTCGTCAGCTTTTAAGTGTACACAGTAAACAAATTAGGTTCTTGGTCGGTTTATACTAATACTAGCTGTGCCCGCAGCTCCGTTCGCGGTAAAGTCGGTTTAACAATATAAACATTTTAAGAAAATCTCAACGCATCATAAGTTCTTAGTTCACATTACACACGCAACTACTGCAATTATTGTAGGAGTTTGGAATTTAAAGAAACCGATAAAATCTGTAGGGACCGACTGCGTAATTTAAACCCCTCCTTTTGGCTCGTAGTCGGACAATACAACAATCTACCACCATCCACTACTGTTTTGTCAACAGGTGCTAAAAACATTATAGCCTTATTGTTCCCCTCCGTGTGCGGTGGTTGAAGGCTTAATCGATTTGTCTCTTCCCCCGCCCCGCCCCGCCGCGGCAGGTGGCTGTGGCTTACGGTTTCCACGCTCTGCTGGTTTAGCTAGGTACTTGTTAAATCAACCTGCGCCTTCAAACCCAACACCTGTCTAAGCATTACAAATTACTTGAAATAGGCTTCGAATAAAAACAATTGTAATAAATAAGTTTTTAGTGAGTAAATGAGATTAGTCTGATCCGCGATCCGGTTGGAGCGGTGCTCTTCTTCCAACATTTGTTCATCCACTCTCTGGGCTTGCTATTTGTATCTCCCATATCTTGGTAAGTATGTAGTTGTCAAAAAATTGAAATGATGGACTATGTAGAATTTATTATAAATACTTATATGTGGATATAAAGTGTATGCAGATATATACATACACCCTGTATAAATTAATTGAAAGAGTTGGTAAAACGCGGAAAGATAAATAAGACTATTTCGTCATTAGATAGAGGCAAAACTGAAAATGAAGAGAAAATATGCGTCCCGCCCGACCAGGATTCGAACCTGGAACTATAATATTCTATATAATATGTCAGTCTATATAATATAGCTCAGTGGTGCGCCCGGTCGACTGTCGGTCGTGATCATAAGCACACCTGGTCGCGGTCAGTACTTGGATGGGTAACCGCTCGACCGTTGGAAGCTGACCGTGGTTTGGATTCCACGTAAAACTGTAGGTCCCTTCCCTTCTTACATTAGCAAACCGAGTCAGATTCCATAAAAAAAATACCCCCACGATGACGTACTTATTTGAAATTCACTCCTCAAAGTTTTATTAATTTACATAAGCTATTAATTATATTTACTGAAATTTCTGGAACAACAGGGCAACCCACGTTTCGGATATCTCATAAAATCTTATTACATAATAAATAACTGTTTGAGATTTATATCATACTCATACACACACTCTACTACTGTACTTAGTCTGTATTTTAGTAAACTCAGACAAGCAAACTCGTAGAAGGGCCCAACGTATCGCATTCCTTTGTTATTTATCGCAAGACATTATTATATTGTCACGAAGTGAACCAAACTATTTTGCATATGAACGGCGGTTCTCAGCGCCACCTCCGGCCGCTACAGGAACTCTCCCGCCGCCGCCGCCGGCCGGAAGCCGAGGAATAGTTTCCGGGAAGTTCCGGTCAGCTTCCGGCGGCGCTGCGAGTCTTAGATGGACTTCCGGTTGGTTGCGAGGAGGAAGACATTCTAGTTAAGGAATGTTATTTACTTGAGTAGGAGCAGGGTGTTCTGTTTTGACATTTTGGAGTCTGCAAAAGATCTACTTGGAATCTTGCCAGGACATGCGAGAGGTACAGCAAACACAAAATAATACTACAATAATTATTCACTGCTGAATTTCATTATAATATTTCCATGTCCATAGCTGTTGGTAGGTACTTAGTTATTGTTTATTTATTATTAGGTATTGTTTTATTTACACTATTAAACTTGTCCATATGAATGAGTCAGAAAGCGTACGCCTCCGAACTCCGGGCGAGTAATCGGTGCTCCGGCTATCTGATTTATTGACATTTATTTATTTAGTTTTCCTTCTGATAAAACATTAAAAAACATATGGCAGATGTTGTTTTAACAAATGATAATGTATTTTTGTCTTGGTTATGAAATATTTTCATGTGGCCAGAACAAAATATACCCTAGACGTATAATAGACGTATACCCCCAGTATCTGTTGGTGTCCTTGGATTCAATACAGCGCCGAGCCGTCCGTCTGGTGGGAGACCCGAAACTGACTGATGATCTGGAGTCTCTCAGTCACAGACGATTTGTAGGGTAACTTAGTCTGTTCTACAGGTACTATCATGGACGCTGCTCGGAGGAACTTGCTTCCCTTATTCCTTGCCATTCAACCTATCTTCGCAGGACTTGCCGCAGAGAAACTGAGCACCCTTTTGTTGTTGACATTGGGCTTCGTCCAATGAAAATCGTTTCTTTGTCGCACCGCTAGGGTGTGGAACTGTCTCCCGGCGAGTGTGTATCCCGAATCCTTTAACCTGGGTGTCCTCAAACGTCGTATCAACGGGCTAGACAGCCTAGCAACAGTCCGCAAATCTGCTGGCATGGCGCCTCACTGAGCGTGGTCTCGCGAGGGGAGGGGTTTTTGGCTCTGTCGACTGTACCATTGGTTCCTCGACACAGAAAAAAATAAGAGTAGTTACACAATAGTTCTTTACACCTAACGATTTAAATGTTGCCCTGATTCATTCATTAGTTTACAAAGTTTCATGTAACAATTTTCTACAATGAATTTTTTTCTGCAGTCATTTAAAGCGTTCAAGGTCAAAGTCACTATAGGCGAAATGTGGTTTTAGAAATGCTTATAGAGATAATTGCATTATTGTGTACTGCGGCGCGGCGCGAGGCAAGGGCTGCGAAGCGAAACCCTCTGTGCGCGAAAACGTTCGCATTTAGAACATATAATATATTTTTTCTCAGTAAATATATTTGTAAATGGTTAGTATTTGAGAAAACTTTTTCAGCAGCCTGCATCTGAAAATTCAACCGCTAGCGAACTTCGAGCCGAGTCTCTTGCGCGAGACGAAGCACTGCCGTGCGTACACCTACAATGAAAGCACCTACACCAACACGTAGAGTAACATAAGTACTCATACAAACACGAACTGCCTTGTACTACAATGTATGCTCCTAACATCAATACCTATGTATATGTATACCTATTTTTATTTTTTAGTTTAATTGTACCGTGTGGGGCCGGTACTTAAAAAGAATAGCCCCACTGTATCTCTACCCATGCATGTCGTAAAAGGCGACTAAGGGATAAGGACAAGATGCCGTGCTAAAGGGCGACAGGTTCGCCACCTCTTACCTTGGCACGGTACTTCCACCGAGTCAAGCAGCTTTACTTGCCGCTTGATCGATTGAATCTTGTCCGAATACTTTGCGAAACGTGGTGGTCGGTGCTGTAATTTACCAGAGTTCTTGCAGCACGACACCGATTACTCTGCTTACCCCGATTGTCGGGATTCAGCGTGTGTGATATGTATGTATGTATGTATGCATGTAATAATTTAATGTTTGCAGCGCCGTCACTAGATACTGACTGGCAGTAATAAGCGAAGCTGGTTCGCTTGGTTGCCAACATAAACAAATAATGTTCAATAAATAACAACACAACATGCAGAGTAAAATGCAACACACAAAAATATACTAAGAAGAAAACAAATTTTTAGACCGCGTAAATATGTATGGTTATATATTAATGTCAAGGGTAGCAATTAAGAAACCAAATGCTGCAGTACATAATGCATAAGCATCAAATATGTAATGTACACAAAGCGGTAAGATCTACCTACACTGTCCTGGCCGGGTGATCTTAGTAGTTGTACCACCAAGTTCACAAACTTCATAAAAACGACAAAGACGAAGCATTTTCTGAATCATTGCCTTTCGGTACGGACGCAGCCAGCTATCACAGGAGACTCACAGTATCGTTTAGGCGTAGTTCACCCTAACGAATTCAAAAGTATAGAACTGCTGTTGCAATACATTCTATACGATTTATTTCATCCCTAATATAAATCATAAACGCACACAATTTAACAAGAGACGTGTTGCGTTGATAAAATAAAAAATACTTGAGTCCACTATTAGTTGTACCAGAGATCAAGAACATAGCCAGGTATGTTTGGGGGGCAGCCCCAGCTGCAGGTAACACCAGCAGCGTAGGGATGATTATTCGAATACATTCGATATGTCAAAATAATCGAATAATATGTATATACTATAGCCAGTAATAAATATCGGTTTTAAAGCATGCACATTATTAGTTTTTCCTTGCCTGGGACCCCACAGCACGCAAACTCGACTTCCGCCCGGCTCTTCATTCCGTGCCACCCCGCTTCCTTCCCTCATACCTCAGTAATTGTTGCGACTTATTTCTTTGAAAATTTCCTTCATAATATCTCGATGATTGTAATTACGTTTTTAGGCTCAGCATTTTGTAATGAACTCTTCACCTGCTCGACGAGATGAAGTGCCTATCCCCTTCTATAGTTTCGAATTGTTTGCTGACCCCATCAGCACCTGCCGGTCACGGTCTCGCCGCTGTAATCGCTTCGATTTCCTCTCGGATTGGATCCTCCTGCGATTGCGTCCGTTCCTACGATTACGAGTCCGTCCGTACCGCAGAGGGCCGGCCGCCCCACCTGGCGGACGCATCTTGCGAAAACTTGGACAAATAGTTTTTTTTTTGGCTTGATATACCTCCTATAGTCACACATAGAGTGAATAAATAAAACGAATGTTGTTCGCATAAAATTATTGTCAGGTATTAGTAAAGCCTATAGCGTCGTTCTATGTCAAACTGAATGAAACGTCGTCGGTCGAAACGGTATGTAAATAGTTCGTGTTTTCCGTCCAGTTCAGTGTAGTTGACATGAAATAAAGGGAAGCACTGACATGGCACCTAGTTCACACGGTATTATGGGCTGACATCACGGATGTTGTAGGTGATGTAGCCAACAACGGTGTCAGTTTCGACCGTCAAGAGTTTATATGACTTCGAAATCTATATAAATGTTGTGCAATATTTATATCTATCATAGAACAGTATTTCGAATTGACGACCATGTAATGTAAGAGTGCATGTGCGTGGCTAGCGCTGCTGGTTACGGAACCCAAGCCCCAAGTCACCTCGATGGCTGCAAAAATCGTGATCTTAAAACGAACCATAAGTACCATAACTCACAAACGGGTCTAAAAACTATTTGGAACTGTGAAAATTGAACATCACGAGGGCGCGTCCACGAGGTGAACACGCGGTAGGTGCGTGCGGCGCTGCGGCGGCGGGGCGGCGCGGCGGGGCGGCGCGCATCGCGCGGCGTGTCGCTGTATTTGCTGCGCATTTGCGTCGGGTCACAGCTCCGGCCACGGTTCGGCTATCAACTATGAGTTTGGCTCTCATGGATAAAACCGGCCAAGTGCGAGTCGGATATGCGCACCGAGGTTTCCACACGACAAAAAAAAATTAAAAAAAAAGTTTCTTGTGTGGGGAGCCCCCTTAATTTTTCACTTTTTAATTTTGTTATTTATTTTTTCTCATATCCGCCAAAATAAGACATATTTTGTGAACGGTTCCAAAGATACAGCCATATCGGACGGACGGACGGACTGACAGACAGACAGTTGTTGAAGGCTTAGTAAAAGGCTATCGCGAAGATTGGCTACAAAAAATGTTTTATTCACACGGGGATGGTAAAAAATGTCCTTTAATTTTTATTACAGCAGTTTGACTAAGTTTATGTAGGTCTGGGGGCGCGGCAGTGCACGAACAAAATGTTAGCATAGAATATAATTTATTTTATTTTGTTATATTTTATTATTATTTTTTAAATGTATTTACATTTTAAGCTATTGAAAATTATCCAGTGGCATATATATAAATGTAAGCATGCCAATTTAGGATTACATAATCCGTTAATATAAAACTAATTGTAATTATACAAAAACAATTTTAATTCTCGACTACTGGCTGGCACATAACTAATTTATCTCTGCCTCTTCTATAAATCCATCGGCTGTCACAGCTATTAGCATATCATGGTGATGTGTAAAGCAATCTCCAGCGTGTAATCGCTTCGTGAGAACCACCCACATTCACCTAAAGCGTCTTCATTACAATCACAAGATAATGTTGAACCGTGAGACGTAAGAACCAAATCCGCGGATAAATAAATAATTTCATACAATGTTCATATATAAGGTCTTTTTTAGTAGGTAACGATACGCTAAGGGGTGTATGTATATCAGATACTGATCACGTTCCCATACAATTTTTTTTTACGATATAAAAAACCTACTCACTCCTCAAATTTAATACGTGAAGTGCGCGTATTTCACCTTAATAAGTACGTTTTTTACATCGTAAGAAAAAAATGGTATGGGAACGTGATCAGTATCTGATACACATACACTTCTTAGCGTATCGTTACCTACTAAAAAAGACCTTATATAGGTGATGGAGCGCATTATAAATGCACAGCTCATGAAGTACCTTGAGACGAATTAACTCATCAGCCATCGGCAATACGGCTTCCGGCCAAAACGATCTGCTGGTGATCTCCTTGCGTACGTTACTCACCTTTTCGTACGTCCTGCTTGGAGTCAGGGACGTATTTATAGCTTCCACATGGGGGGTGTTCTGACGAAATAGGGATCGGCTCAACTCAATAAGATTCTAGTGTTCCTGTTGAGGCGTTCTATATTTCGGCCTAGAGGGGTACCGATACTGAAAGTTCTATAATTGTGTGGCAGGCAGGTTGAATTCGACAAAAAAAATTGTATATATAGGCCAGTCATATCGAACATTAAAATCGCAAACTAACGGCTAGTTCTGATTTTTTTATATGTTGTTGAGACCACTACCAGTAGTGTATTTATCTAAGTTTGCAGCTTCGAAATACCTGTGCTATCTTTGCAGCACTAGAAAAACCGCGAAATTTTCGCACTTTTGTTGGTATTTTCTATATAAGTACTAAACTATGCGTTTTTTTCTATACGTTTTTAAAGTAGACTAAAATTGCTACAATTTGAGATCAGAACCAGCTCTGTAGGTTCAACACCTACCGAAATACAGCTCTCCAAAAATTGCCAATTTTTTCCAAAAAAGTGAAATTTTAAGATTTTCTTTACGCACACACTAATTTTAAACTCGAACTATTTTATACAAACTCACTTCCAAAATTTAACTTAAAATTATATTACATCAGTCGGATAAACATTGTTTAGTAAACAAACAACATGTCCTAACCTGTATTTCTCAATTCTCACTCGAGCGGAGCGAGCCAGTGTAGTGTCGAAAAGCCACACCGCAAAATTATTAAAATCAATAGGGAACCTTGTGAAAACCACGCAATAAAGTGCATTCAAGTCAACCATAATAAAAATGGCCCAGGAGAAGTTATTGGCCAACGACAGCAACAAAATTGCTCTAATATGCTCCGCCTTCCAAAGCCAGGGAATTGAAACAAAGCAGGCATTCGAGGATGCTGACTGCGACATCATCAAGGTGGCACTTGACAAGAGAGCACCTCTTTTCAATCAGTTCTAATCATTGGACAGGATGTGGACCTCCTTGTCCTTCTCAATGGTTTGGGATCGGCTGTGAAGAATGTTTATTTCCAGAAAAGTGGCAGAGGTGACTCTGGCCCCTTACAATATTCCTCAACCTCATTTAATCGTGGAGATTTGGAAGTCCCCTAGGATTCGATTTGTTTCTCCACGCCTTCACTGGGTACGACACCACCTCTGCCCTTTTCTGGCATGGGAAGAACGAACTTTGGAGCGTAATTCAGAAAAACGTTGAACTCATCACCAGACCACTGCTGAAGTGTGCCTCCAACCTAATTCAGCCTACCAAGCCATCGTAGATGCCGGAGCGAAGTGCCTAGTAGATCTGTATGGAGGAGACTATACTAAAGATACCCTCCACAGTCTGCACTACAAAAAAACTGCAAAAACAGCCGCCTTTGCTAAGGTTGACCTCGCCCGTTTGCCTTCAACGGAAGATGGTGCAACACGAACTTACCACCAAGTTCAGAAGTGGTTGGGGGTGGAAAAAGATGCCACTCAATGGGGATGGCAAAAGACCGAACAGGGACTCATTCCAACAGCAATGATGAGAGAAGTGGCACGCCCCTCCCTTCTGAAATTTTTATCATGCGGGTAAAAGAATACTGTGGCGGAGGCGGACCTGCGTAAAATCAGGCCTCTGCTCGGCACTCTGCAAATTTTGCTCCGTTGTCTCTTGCCATAACGTCACTGAGTTTCAAATTGCCGAAGAAAGAGAAGACGACGCGACGTCGACAATCATGTGCCGATTTTTCAGGCTGAATCAGACAATTTTTATGAACCACGCTTCGTGCGTTCAAAATGAGCAATTCTAACCAAAAATAATGTCCTTGTTAATGCCCTGTAAATATTTACAATATTAATAGTTTAAATATATATTTCTTGTGGATGTAAATATGGGTTTTCCTTTCAAACCATTGTGAGAAATAAAAAAGAGCAAATTTGCGAAAAAGTCAGTTTTCCCATTTTTTGGATTTTTAAGATTTGTGAGTAAACTATATGACCTACAGACGTCGTTCTTTACTTAAATTAAAGCTAATTACATTTGCTCCAACATCTTTCCCTGTAATTTTACCCGTAAAATGAGTGTTTTCCCCGACATCAGGGTCGAAAATTGACCAAATCTTAAAATTTCACTTATTAAAAAAAAATTAAATTTTTGGAGAGCTGTATCTCGGTAAGAGTTGAATCTACAGAGGTGGTTCTCAACTCAAATTGTAGCAATTTTAGTCTACTTTAAAAATGTATAGAAAAAATTTATTAAAAAAATTAGTTTAGGACTTATATTGAAAATACAAAAAAAAGTGCGAAAATTTCGCGGTTTTTCGAGTGCTGCGAAGTTAGCACAGGTCTTTCGAAGCTGCAAACTTGGATTTACACTACTGGTAGTGGTCCTAACAACATATAAAAAAAATCTGAAATAGCCATTAGTTTGCGATTTTAGCGATTTATAGTGTTAGATGAAGTTTGAATCCGGACCCCCTAAACCCCCCCCTTATATACGTCGGTGCTTGGAGTACTGTTCGCACCTGTGGGATGGCTCTGCCAAATACCAGCTTGCGCCTCTGGACTCGATCTAGCGTCGAGCCGTGCGACTAGTGGGTCGCACGGCCCGAAGTGTGCCGCGATCTATAACTACTGCAAATTCGCAGGGATGTCGGCTCCCTGAGTGTGTTCTATCGCTTATTCCATGGGGAGTGCTCGGAGGAGCTATTTAACGCGATCCCGCCGTCCCCTTTCCACCTCCGCACCACGCGCACTGGGCAGGGTATGCATCCCTACACGCTGGACTTACCGCGGTCGCGTACTAACCGGTTCTGCAGATCTTTCCTTTACAGAATCGGAAAACCCTGGAACGCTCTCCCTGCCCATATATTTCCCCCCAAGTACAGTCTCGGGTCCTTCAAGAGGGGCGTGAATAGGCAACTGTCAGGCCGGCATGGCATTCGCAACCCCCATACGACCGAAAGTCCTTGGGCGTCGTTAGACCCCTTATGGGTGGCTCGGCGCCAAATATCGCGCTTACTATATAAAAAAAAAATAGCTTTGTGCTAAGTTATTATGCCATTACCATAAGATATTGGAGTATGAGAGAGATCGTAGAGTGTAATGTGTTGCTGCTGTAGGTACTACCACATTACTATACATTATATTATAATTAATATACATATTATGTATAATATACAATCGATAAAAGGAGTTAGAATAGTTAGAGATACCTAAAATAGTTACAAAAGTTCTTCTCGTGAGAATATGTTTTTTTTATAAAACCGCCTTTTCGTTCAATATTTGGTAAATTTTCCTCACTCTTTCGAGTCCCTTGTAAAACTTCGTAAAACTTGTGAACCTTTCCTTCCAACTTCGGCGCTGTGTTGGTGGATTTGGTTCGCACGTCTGACTTGGCTTTCCGACGCAACGACGCGCCTTCAAATCACATCGCATTCGCAACACGTAAGCGAACGCATCCGTCGATCCTATCCGACCAGCCGACAGGCGGGCTTCGTGCGTGCAGTAATCTTTCATCGGGTGTTAAAACGTCTTTGAGAAGTAGATCTATTAAGATGTGGGAGGGTAGGAGCGCGTGACTGTAACACCAACATCTCTCTCTCTATATCTAGACGTGCGGTATTATCATGTAGGTAGGTAATATGCTCGAGAGAATGAAGCGCGGTTGAAACTATGTTACCTACCTAATAGTAATGTCCTCGGAAGACTCTGCTCCATCCCCCCTATAAATTTTAGGTGTGTGACTCGTAGACCCTGACTTTGTACCACCATGACTCATGGTTCCATAGTGACATTTTTATATAAGTTTTTATTTTCTACAATAACGATTTAAATACCTTATTTTTATAATATTAATCAATTTAAATAAATTAGTCTACAGTAATATTAAAAACATCTATTATTATCTATGTATGGGTTAATTAGACACCCCACTCGATGGAGTTGAATAATTAATTGTGTTTTTTCATTACCGGTTCTGTTTGTTTTGAGTCCTCATAACCATAATAAATAATTCATAACAATAATTATTTATAGATATCGAAACCACAGAATTGGGGCATAAAGCTTTATAAAAATCGATGTTATAAACTACTTATGTCAAATTTCAACCTCGAGTTTGCCAAAAGTTTGAGCTTGTAACGGACGGACAAACAGTGAAGTGAAGCCATAAGTGTTCCGTTTTTTTATCTACGGAACACAGTCGTTCAGTTAGGAGAAAATGTACTAAGTAGGGCTAGGGCAATTTTGTATAGCTCTGGCAATTATTATTTTTCCCATTTTCATTATTATTGAATTTAAATATTATATTACCTAGTTGTTTTATTTTGGGAGTAGACATGAGCTTTTACAATAATGGCCTATTTTATTTATGATTAATTTTTAGCAACATCAAAAGCTCCGTCATTAAAACAAACGTATTTCCGTATGGTAGGAAGCAAAACTATCAAAACGTGCATACCACCAGCATACCTACTTGTGAAGATGTCCATTGCCATTGCTCTCGACCACCCGTCGTCCCTTCGCAGCGGGCGGTAGGTGCCTGGTGCAAGTAGGTACTTCATTGTTGACAATAGAACGTATCCCCAGGATTGGCACACAACACAACACACGGCGCGGCGCACAAGTTAAGGACATTGCGTAGCCCTTTGTCGTTAGATGGAGGGCATTTCCGAAGTAGGCCCGATATTGTAATGTATCCGCAATGCACGATGGGGGAGGTGGTAGTGTTTTCGCCCATTTGGTTTAGTGTTTTGATCGAACCACAGTTAGTTATTAGATAGGGTGCTGTAGATGGGGAATAGATGAAAGCTACTAAATTTTAATTCTTAAAGCCTAAAGTTTTGTACAGTAGGAAATTGTATTCGAGCACTGACTTATATATTTCAATCATTCATCAATCATCAATCATTCATCATATCATATATCAATGCATTCAAGTAGTTGTAGGACCCTTCCTTACATACTAGGTGGTAGTAGTAGCAACCTGACCGGATTGATACCACTGCACTCAATGAAAGATCCGTTGAAGCGGCTATGTAAAATTCTTGTTTTCCGCCAAGTTCAGTATAACCGATAAGATCAAAAGGAAGCACTGACACGGCACCTATTTCACCAAGGTGTTATTGGTTGACATCCCGGGTAAAATAAATAAACAGTGTGCTATATGGTTGAGATCCACTGTGCTGGGTCCAGCCCGGTCAAACGGTAACACGCAGGGTGGTCGCGGCGGCTGCGCGGGCGCGGCGGATTCACCATGAGACTGCAGTCCCTCAGCCTCCCGCGGCGACCGCGCCCTCTGTTACGCCTCATCTAACCAGTGTGACCGAGAGAATAACTTAGGAGTGTCTCTAAATGTAACTAAATTATCTATCTATACCCATGTAGGTAGCCTATAGACCAACGAAACTAACACCTAATAATAATTGATATTTAAACTAATTTAGTTTCGTTGGTTTTCAATATTAGACAGATAATTTTCTACGACTCACATTATACGGGGGTGGGTAGGTATAGGTCTAGTCTACCTATGAAATTGCCGTTTTATTTAGAAAAAATGAAACAATTTTTTTATGAAAAATATATATTTAATTAATCGAAGTATTGGCCATTGTTTATCAATGCACTTTTGCCATTTTACTGTAAGTTCATTGATGCCTCTGCAATAGAAATCCTAGGGACGGGAATTTGAAATTTTTGTCACTGCTGGACATAAGCCTCTCCAATTTTCCTCCATTCCTCTATTCCTCCTGGAATTTAGCTGGTTAAGGTTTTAAGGTATTCACGCATAATTTATGATTTGTATTTTTAAAAAGCCAGGGATATGTGAACGTAGCAAGTAGAGCTTGCCAGGTAAATATTTTTCTTTATCTTGTCTCTATAATAATAATAAAATAAAGAACGCCAATCTCTAGGCCATGTTTTCCCAACACAACCATTCACTTAAGCCGATAACATCATCGTCCCGGGCGTTCTCGCACCCAGGTAGTTCTCGCAAAAAAATATATGTGGGTGTTTTGTTGACTTACGGGCATTCGATATGGGTGGCGAGTCGAGGGATCCACACCCGCCGGGGAATATTTATCAATCACACTGACACCGCACACCAAACAGACAAATTTCACAATACTGCGCAAAATTTATAGGCTAACTGATAAAGATTTTGTTTGTTTGTTTTAGAATTTTTTGTTATGAAAATGTGGACAGGTAAAAGAGCAACAAAGTATTTTGTACTAACGACATCATACGATCGTAGTTCGCAATATTCTATTTTGTTTGTAGTGCAGAGTGCAGTACAGTAATTGTCATGTCATGACTCCGACTCGTACAAATATTACCAACTGGACCCATAGCGAGAGTGAAACTGGTTACCTAGTAAAAGTATCAGCCAACGAAAATGTTTCTAGTAAAACAAGTGCCAGTAAAAAGTAATAATACCTACGTAATTTTTCACTAATTTATTTTCCAAAATGTTTATTACCTGTTCCTAAGCCGTTAATTGACCATAATTGCGCGACAAATCCAATGACAAAGGGCGCCTCGAGGACTAAACGGATGCGTTTTTGTCTGTCGTTATTTTTGTCAGTTAGCTGTTGGGGTGCTGGAGTGTGACGCTCTTGTGTTGTTGTTTTGGCTTCAGCGACTAACTGATGGGTCTATACTTGAAAAAATAATTTGGCGTAGGTATACCTATCTCGAAAAAGGTTGAACCGTATAAGTAGTTACATACAATGTAGTCACCGACTAGGAAAGGGATATGTAGTTCAAATGAATAAAATATATGTATCATCACAATATTTCTCAATGGAGCTGGGCGGGCAGTGAACAACTCCTAAGCATAGTTAGGAACACTTGGCTTAAGACACGACCACGCCGCAAGCTGTTCACTATTTTCATCAGAACATTGAACTACCGGTTAAGAAGGAAGATACCTATGTGCCGAGGTTTCCGTAAATTCACAATGTCTCAGAAAGTATTGAAATCTGACTTATGGGAATCATTATAATATAATATGCATATTATGCTTGATCTTTTTCAGAATTTTTCATTCATGAGTTTCGGAGATAATCATACTTTTTTACTCTTTTTTGTAGAAAGACCGATTAAAAACGCATAAAAAATGATAAACAATATTTTTGAAATCCTTGAGAAAGCAGCTCTTAAAGGATATTCCAATAGATATGCATCAGCCGTAGATATACATACAAATAAATTTGTATATATATCTTCGCCATCTCAGTACGCACCTTATGAATGGCCGGGCGCCAAAAAGCGAACTTTCAATAAAAAAAAAAAGATGTACGCACTGTTCCCACATGCCTTATTTATTAGTCAGGTTAGTTTGTAAATAATCCCCCATGGCGTTGAACTCGCCTTTTGTGTCCCATTTATCTGTTGTCCAATAAATAATATGTACCTTATGCATCATATACTTATGTTAGGTAGAGTAAAAAACAAATGTTTTTTCGTGTTTTACAAAATAATCTACATACGGACGAACGAACAATGAAGTATACAGCACCCTAAAAGTACTATTTTTTTCTAATATGATTAACTTATATTTACTGTAACATTTTAAACTAAAATCTCCTCTATTTCCTGAGGAGCTACTAAAAGGAGGAGAACCAAATAGAATGGTGAGCAGATGACGAGACATCCAATGGACATTTAACGCTGGTCATTCAAGTTCATGGAAGTCGTTAAGTATAGCATCGCTCGACCGACGCTCACTGTGGGACGCGGTGTGGGAACTCTGGTGGGGCGCGGCGGGCGCCCAGCGTGACTTTACGGGCCAGCACCGCACGCTGTGTCGCCTCAGACACGACGACGGAAGAATGAAGACCAAAACAACCTCGGTGGGAATCGAGACGGTGAGGTTTCTGCGGAGGTACCAGCATTCTATAGCTTAGTTTACCGACCAGATTATGATAGCTTCACGGCAAATGCGCAATAAGCGCGTCCATCTTAATTGCTATCTATATTGTGACAACTTCGACAGAATTCGCCCAGCTAATGCCTACTTCACTCAAATACTTCTTCATCGAATACAGATACAGTTACGATGGCATAATATTAATTCACTGGGTAAGTAAATGAACAGTTAGGTAAGTACTTAACAAGAACATAGGGATTATATACTACAGGAGACCACGGCCGTGTAACGTAACTCAATTTATATAAATATTTTTTTAAGGCGCAACATGTAGCGCCTAGCCGCCCATAAGGTCCCTAAAGATGCCCATGGACATTCGGTCGTATGCAGAGGTTGCGAATGCCATGCCGGCCTGACAGGTGTCTATTCACGTCCCTCTTGAAGGACCCGAGACTGTACTTGGGGAGGAATTATATGGGCAGGGAGAGTATTCCAGGATTTACCGGTTCTGTTGAGGAAATATCTGCAGAACAGATTGGTACGCATCCGCGTTAAGTTCAGCGTATAGGGATGCAATCCCTGCCCCGTGGCCGGTGCGCACGTTGCGGTCAATAATTGTATATCCTTATAACTTGAGAACCACTTTATCGATTTAGGTACAAATCATAACGCTACGTCATCGGTGGCCTGAGCTCTGAGCGAAAATTCACGCGAAGCGAAGCCGCGGGCACAAAATAACGAAGAGGCTTGGACTTAATGAACAGTGTGTACCTAATGATGATCGATCAGCCTAACGTACCTAATATTTATTCCCGTCTACTAGTGACCTGACCGCCGTCGTCACCGCAGTTTCGACCAACTTTCATTCACCCCGTTCAACCCCGTTCGAGCCCCACGTCGTCGGCACGTCGCGTCGCGTCGCGACAAAAATCTCCGACTTGAATAAATAAAACGGCCTGAAACTTTTATCGCAAGTGGAAGGGTATCCAAATTTAACGCTCAAATGAAGGCTGAGCCATTAGACTGTGGGCCCTCGTCAGCGTCGCGTCGCCCATCAAATATTAAGCTGTGCTGAGGTCGGGAGGCCCTCTTCGAGTCGACATGGCGGGGGCGGGGTGGGGCGGGTCCAGGGACAGCCTCGCCGCAGAGCATTTAGCATTATTGTTTATTTTAAGGCTGTAAACATTGATTACTAATTTAACTAGATGCAACACCTCTTCACCGCTCGTAGCGCGCGCACCACCACGCGCGTTTGCACCACGCCCTCTACTTTGGATAAACTACTAGCAATATACAAAGTTAATAATTATACTGAACTCAACAGCAATTCATAGCGAATAGAGAAAACAAGGAGTGCTTGAGTGTTTTTAGGGTTCCGTAGTCAACAAGGAACCCTTATAGTTTCGCCATGTCCGTCCGTCTGTCTGTCTGTCCGTCTGTCTTTCCGCGGCTTAGATTAGAGACCCTTAATACTAGAAAGTTGTAAGTTGGTATGGGTATACATATTAATAACGCCGACAAAGTGTTAAAATAAAAAAATTTTAATTATTTTTTTAGGTTAACGTCATCCCCTACACGTAAAGTGGGGATAATTTTTTTTTCACGTCTACCCCTACTTGTGGGATGTCGTTGGATAGGTCTTTGGAAAATATTGCGGGTTTGTGAAAATCATTTTTCGATTTAGGGATCCGTTTGCGAATTATTAGGCTTTTAAGTGCTAATCTTTGTTAGAGTCAAGTGTCCCCACCCCCCGCCAGCTAACGGTTATTAGATATGTGAAAAAATTCACAGCAGTAGTATGTATATCGAAATTAATTTTGTTTAAGTTAAGTTAAGTTAATTTGAAAAAAAAAACTATCACAGCTAAGTAGGCTGTACAGGTTGACGAGTAACAGTCGACCAACTTATAAAATGTACGGACGACAGCCATCATTTCACAGTTGAAGAACTTTTTCAAATTAACATTAATTTATTTCCCCTACAAAATTATGCAAATAATCAAATAATTTATTTTGATAGGGTTCCGCAACTACGGAACCCTACACTGCGCGTGGCCCGACACGCACTTGGCCGGTTTTTTATTTATTTTAAAAGTATAAAATATAGTGTATGTTTAGGTATGCAGCATATTTTGCAGTACTAAACGTTCCGAAAGGTTCTTTCATTTATTTATATAGAACCTGCATCTTCCACGTATACCTTTAATTTAAGGATCAATAATTATTTCGATTAAGTTCAAACAGATTTGTTTGTTAGGCTAACGCGAGCATGACAAATAATAAGTTCGTTAATGTATTTTTCAATATTAATATCATCTAACTGCCAGCCATGGGTGGTGAATGCCAAGGGTCAGAGGAAGGGCTGAAATATTTATAAAGCACTCAGTCCCTTGTATCGCGACTGTCAGTCGCCGCGATTACCCTGTCGCGCCCGGCGCCGCGGCCTCCCGCGCCCCGACCGCCCGATGTCGCAGGCAAAAAACCACACCTTTCTTCTTTAGTTAATTAAAGTAAATATAAGTACCGCGTACGCCAGCCAGTGCTATATATCTTCGTCGCTGTAAAGCTAAGTATAAGTAATTTAATTCTAAAATTGTATTGCAAGAGTAATGTGTCACGCATAAATGTTTATTCCATCTATGATGTCCCGCCACCCAACGCTTTGTCACAAGGAAAATTTGCCGATATAAAGTTAGCTACGTATTAAATTGGTATTTTTATATTGGAAAAAGAGTTTTTATAGAGAAAAATAGTTTTTATAGTGGAAAAATAGTATCGCTCGCGACGTGACACGACCATCATAAACATTTTTCATTGTGATTTCTTTATTATAATACAAGAAGAAATTAAGCCTGAAATGAAATGAGTGTTTATTTGTCGCCAGTTTAACAAATAATATTATACACGGTGTTGCAACCCCAACCGTAAAACCCGAAAGGGGGTGATTCTGTACGTGAAATAGAACAACTTTTGTTCTACGACTTTTTAATTTGAAGAAAAACAATTTTTTTGAGTATAGGTTTTTCAAAATATGGAAAAAAGATTTTTATTTTGTTTAAAGAATTTTCTTTTCGCCACAGAATTTGTTTAGTTTCACATATAGAATTGTTGAAGTGCTATGTGTATATATACACGGTGTTGCAGTTGCCCCAGTAATATTTTTATTACGGGGGCAACTGCAACACCGTATATACAGATAGCACGTCAACAAGATGGCGACAAATTGGGCCCAACTCAGCAGCAATCGCATATGCGATCGAAGACTCGCAACGACGCGCGACGTTGCGAGTCTTCAAACATTGGAGGACCCTGCTCACCTTCTTATGTAAATTTTTTGTCTTATAAATTGATGAACACCATCTGCACGCACGAAAAAGTGTCACGTTCCATCTGAGCCTGTGTGTGCAAGCGAGTGCGCATAACAAGCGATAGAGAGGCACAATCGGCCCAAGCGTCGGCTTGTACACATTTATCTCTCTGGTTCTAAAGTACCAGGGCAGCACAAATTGAAAGGAGGTTACTCGTACCATAATATATTAAGCGCATCTGGCCGGTCGAAAAAGATTTCAAATTTAGAATATTCATGAAACAAGGGTCCGAATATGTATCACAATATCGATTCATGTACTTTATGACGTTATCACGTAAAACTATCGTCCGTAAACCGACTTTACAGACAAGCAATTTTTTTTTTAACTTTTATGTATTTATATCGAATATCGGAAAGAGAAAATATAGGCTCCTGCCAAAGGCTTCAGCTACGTTACCGTCGTATTAAAAGCTGGGTAGCACTTCTGTAGTCCAAAAAATCTCGAATGTGGACTTACATTTTTACACCGGTCCCGAACGGTGAAGCAGCAGGTGTAGGTATAATATGCACGTAAATTTTTCCGTAAGAAAAAACGCACTGGTGCATGTTAGCCGGAATCGAGCCTAGGACCTTGAGATCAAGAGTTCAAGCCAAGAACGCGAACCACCCGGCGCTTGCTTACCACCACGCCGCCGCCAGCTTTAATTAGGTAGGTGCCTTAGCTAGAATGTAGGATGTGAGAGGTAGAAACCGATAGAACTCTAGGTGTTAGGGCACATAGCCACAGATTAATTAATAGTTACTTCACATAGCACAGTTGAGATATTCGTTTGGTTAGGGTTTTGTAAACTACTATATTTAGTTATATCTTTTGCCCGCGGCTTCGCTCGCGTGAAATTCGCATTTAATAAGAAACAAGTAAATAAGCCTGCTACCGTACCTTTATTTCGGCGCGCGGAACAATTTGGTTTGTATGAGAGCCATATCTTAGCGTAACCGAAACTGAATTTTATTTAGACCTTTCCTGTGTCGCGTATAGTTAAATGTGCGTGTACTAAGTTGTATCGAATTCGGATGATCGGTTTAAGAGTTATGGAGAAACATACATACATACATAAAGAAAATATTTCTAAAAATCCTCAATTTTAGTATCCTACATAGAGTCTACAAACGAAATATCTCATAAAACAAAGCAACTTAGTCCATGACCATCCCTTACAGATAGTGTTGATTATTAGTATAGATATCCTCTAGCAAGGATGATTGTGTAAATTCTATTTTAAAACATTTTTCAATTGTTTCGATTAAAAATTGAAAATTATCGAGATGAAAAAAACATCCAGAGCATTGGTAATAAATAACTGATTCCTACAGAGGTACTTTCAGAATATTGTGGGATTAGGGCATTCAGTGTCAAAATTTAGTATAAATCTTTCACAGGTAGTTTTCGAGATATTTTCTGTGCAAAAGTTAATAGTTTTAAGTTCATCAATGTGTTACTCACGGGCAATAGAACGCAAGTGCACAGCCGCCGCTCCGCCGCCAGCGCCGCTGTGCGGACCGGAAGCGCGGGGAGGCGCACGCCCAGCACGCTCCTGTTTCCGTTTCCGTCCTCGCGTGTGCACGTGTGCAGTGCAACTTCTACACTAAAGCTGGGCATGGACGATCGCGCCGATTCACTTCATTACGCGATCGTCCATGGTGAGCTTTAAGCTCACCATGGAGTAGATCGGAGCGGTACGATTGCACGTGCGTGCATCTAGGGGCGAGCGTGTAATAAGTAGACGACTGACCACAACATGGAGCGATCGTTCATGGTCTAATATTTCGGCTCCTTTCGTCGTCACGCCAATTATAATGAAGTAAATCGGCGCGATCGTCCTTGCCCAGCTTTAGATACCTATTGTCGATGTAGGTAAGCCATAGTCGTAAGTACCAACTACCAACATAACTTTTGCGTGTGAGCATATTGTACTTACTTATTGTTGTAGCTACACCTTTCGACCCATCCAATGAAAGGTTACTTACGTTACGTTAGTAGGTAAAATATCTACTTGAAGAGATTTTGATTTTTTTTTGACAAATTACTTAAATACTCTATTATTTACTAAAAAAAATATCCTTAAAAACCTTTAGACCTATAGTACCTACCGTACTATAGGTCTAAACATGCGTTTTAGAATTAATTAAATATTCCTCAATACTTAAGTTGAAATATTAACAGATAGGTATGTTTATATCTGAATATTTAAACTAATATAGATCGAAGAAGGCAGGTACCTACTCACTGCGTATGTCCTACCTAGGTATATTATCTTCGTGCCTGGATTTAATATGTGTAACGTTTGAAAACTTTTCAATACTTAGTAAGTATTAACAAAATATTGCAACATAATCTTTGACGTTGAAATAAAAAAATAATTTCATATTTTAACATATTATGAAGTTGTATGTTTAATATAAATATAAAGTTCACCTGGATGCGATTTTACACAAGATAGGTACGTAAGTGGTTACTTACTTACTTACCTACCTATCCTATATCCATGACTTCTCGAACCCAACCCGAAACATTATAAAATATCGGCTCACAGCAACGGCCCCTTCGTGTGTTATCCGCGCGTAATCCTTCTAAATTTATTCCAGATACTCTAAATCCGGCCAAGCAGTTAAAACTAGATTAAATAAAGTTGCGTCGCCCGCCCGCCCAGGCTGGTCGCAGGGCGGGCGGCGCGGCGGCGGCGGCGCGGCGCGGCCGAATCTGTCCCCGAGGTGTTGTAGCAATGGCCGCGGACACCGAGGCTGTGGTCTAGATACCTCCTAGCGTAACACCCTATCAGTTATGATGTGTTCTTACTATTCTGATGAAATAAATTTGTTTTAAATTATGGACTTCATTCAATAGTTAATAAATAATTTATCATACATATTTTAAGATGATTAAAAATGACTTACACATTACATTACGTGCTGCTTCTCTAAACACAGACTTTCGATATTTTAATCAAAATAATATTGTTATCCTATCATCTGGATATCGATATAAAGCAATTTTCGTGGTTGCGGGAGATAGAAATATATTGTACTTATACTTAGATAAGTACTACCTACCTTAGAGAAATACACAAATAGGTGCGTACCTAAGGACCTACTAATAATTTAAGATCACATTCTATGAGGCAAAGTGCCTGTGTCAGCTGATACTTGTATACTGTACGGGTTCCTCCCTCGCCCGTGAGTGCTGGCTGGCTGGTATAGGATTACATTATTAGATTTATTGATCTGCAGGTGCGACATTGATAAGAGCCAATATTCTCTTTGTTCCATTAGAATCGAACGAAATGAGAATTTGAAATAAGAATGTTACGTAGCCTCGGCGAGCGGGCGGCGCCGGCCTCGGCCGCCGTCCAATGAGCACCCAGCCTGTCTCCCATCGCCGCCGTCTTGCTCTGTCGCGTGCCGGCCGCCGCTAGCGGTCTCGCTCGCACAGCACCCGCGCTCGCTGGAGTCCCGCTGTGGGTGGGGTTTGCTGTATCCTCATTCTACTTTTCCCTGCAAGCAGTGAGAAGAAAATATCACACTCGCGACATGAATAATCGCAGAAACTCTACATGAACATGCATTACACTACTTGCTTTTTTCAGGCTAAAAATAGCCTATTAGATTTCTCTGTAGTGTATTTTCAGGCTAGGTATAAGAAAAAAGCATAGGTGCAATTAAAGATCTACTAGATCAGCGCAGCGAGGAAATACATATTTAATATATAGTAGTACCAAGTACCTATTGAACATTCAGGTCCTGTGTCAAACTTTATATTAATTTTGTTCAGCTTTCGGTAGAGTCAAGATTCCTACAGGTGAGCGCGAGCTTCCCGCTTTCTCCTCGGTGTCCCCCCGCGCTGCCCCGCTCCGGCAGACAGCCTGCGGCTTTGCTCGTGCGACAGCTGCCAGTGGGAAAACTAAACTATAAATAGCAGCGCGAGGGGGCGTTCTGCCGCGCGGCGGAGGTGTCGGAGGCGTGGGCGGCGCCGCTGGAGCCGGGCGGGGCGGCAGGGTGCAGCGCGGGGAGCGTTCGCGGGCGCGGGGAGAGCCGACACCTCCGGTCCGGTGGCGGCAGTCTGCCGTCACTCGCCGGACGTCGCGCGCGTCCTTGTGCCGCCTCCACACGCGCACACGAAGGCGCGTCGCGATACTTCGAAAATAAAATTAATGTCGCCAACTGTGGAGACTGAGGCGCCCGGCCCGCTCTCATTGCTTATTCTGTCGGCACCTGCGAGACAGACGCGCGAACGCGAAGCGAAAGGTGCGTCCGCTCGATTACGGCTAATTAAAGCTCACCGCAGCCACCCAAATAATTGGCGTGAAGGAAGCGTACGAAATTCGGGTGCTTCCTCCAATTAGCGGGCACCTGCCGCCGGCCGCACGCCTTAATTTGCGCTTTGCTGATAAAAGCGCACGCAAAAAACGAGCGCCAAAAGCTAACCGCGATGCACCTGCGCCGCCGCCGGTGCACGGACTGCAGCCGCGACAACAACAACGCCCGCGCCGCGCGGTCACTCGATCTCTATCTGTCGCCGGACGAGTGATGGACTGACACGCCGAGAACACTATCCAACATTGTAATATTTCAATCACTTTATTTCAATTAATTTTTCGAACTTCGAATGTTCTTATTTTAAAATAACCGTTTCTTGAGATTGAATATTTGACCGGGAAGTGATAGAGTTTGAAGTGCCTGTAAGCTGGACTCGAAGTGAAGACGTGGTCGCGTCGCGGTCGGAGAGTAGGGGCGGGGCGGGGGGAGGCGCGGGCGGGCGCGGCGGCAGACATGATCATGCTGTTCAAGGGCAACAGCAGCAGACTAGAGCACCTCATAGAGAAGATCCAGGCCAACAAGGAGAACCACGACGTCATTGCTGAAGATATTAAGGGTTAGTACTTGCTTCAGTTGCTTAGCAGCCTAAACAGATACCTACGACCTACAAGCTACTACGGAGACCTGCCAGTGGAGGAGAACATGCGAAAATAGCACTGCTGTAAATGCAGAAGCAGAAATATTAAATGTAGGTACCTACCTACATTACAAATCTTCATGCCTACAAATGTCATGCCTTACTTTACTTGGTGCTTGATAGGTATCCTTGTGCGAATAGGTACTTTGCGAATTGTGGTGGTGTTGTGCTGTAATTTACTAGCAGCACAACATCGATCACTCTGCTGACCTCTGTTGTCGGGATACAGCGTGTGGTATGTTATGGGCTAAGTGTAATGTAACGTTACAAAATATTATTTATTTTTCTTAGACATCATTAATTTAATGTGCCAAAGTAAAAAATAAAAAATATTAAATAAAAAAAATAAATTTAAACGTTAAAAATCAACCAGGTGCAGACGAGCCGGGGTTGCAGCTGTGCTGGAAGCTACCGACGTCGTCGTCGGCGCCCATTCAACGAGATAGACAATCTCATCTATGGGCGTCGACGACGAAAACGCTCGCTGCGTTCCCCTCAAAGTAATATAAGAACATAATATAGGAAATGTATCAATGCTGAAGAAGAGGACATTCACGAAGGCCGTACGTAATCATGTTCGCCACACACAACACAACACGCTGTAAGACATTTTCGTTTTTCTAATGTTCTTGTCATTGCACGGTGCAGCATGTAGTGTAGGTAGTCCCTCCAGCTGGCGGTTGGATAACTTCGACTGTCCTTTAGACACAGGCCATACTACCAAGCTTTGATTTCATGAAAATTTATGATAAATTCTGTTTATGAAACAATTGAGCAAAAAAATAGCATTGGTAGTTAGAAAATCAACGTGCAAACAAAAACCCTAGAAGACCCGAAGGTCAACTTTCGGGAAGAAATGGCCAACATACCCGTCGCTATGCTGGAAAGAGTATGAGAAACGCCAGAAATCAGTTTAAACAGTCTATTGACAATGGAGGGCGTCACCTACCGGATATGGTTTTCAAAGCCATGTAAAATGAAAGTTCAAATGAACCTACATTATAAACATAAAATTTAAAACATATGTGCTCCATTATTACATTAAAAAAAATAATTTTGCTGCCGCACCCGTTACAATAACGTATTAATTATAATTATAAGTAAGTAAGTAAGTATTTCTACAATGGTTATTTATAATTTTAGTTAAAAAAATTGGTTGTCTGTAAAGTCGGTTTACGGACGATAGTTTTACGTGATAACGTCATAGAGAAACACAGCTATAAGAATTACCGTATTTTTTCGTACGGCACCCCTATCGCTGCCGTACGCCGTACATTTGTCGATTTCTAGCCTCGATTACCGTACGATACGGCAATTACCGTACATTTGGCACTCTGCCGCTTGGGCCGATTGTGCCTCTCTATCGCTTGTTACGCGCTCTCGCTTGCACACGGGGGCTCAGATGGAACGTGACACTTTTTCGTGCGTGCAGCCGGTGTTCATCAATTTATAAGACGTTATCACGTCAAAATTCTGCGCAAAGAAAATAAGGTAAATAATCCTTATATAATTTTTGTTTTTTTTTTTTTTTTTAGACTACCGGCACGGGTGGCTGTGCCCAAAAGTTCAAAGAACGATTAACACACAGCCAATAACCCCACTCCTCGCGAAACCACGCTCAGAGAGGCGCCATGCCAGCTACAAGGCGGACAAAGAGGTTGTTGTCTAATTTATTAACACGCCTTTTGAAGATTCCCAGGTTATAGGTGGTGGGGAACACACTCGCCGGAAGACCGTTCCATATTTTCGCCGTACGACATAGGAACGATTTCGAAAAGCGATGCGTTCTCAGAAGTTGTGTGTCAACAACATATGGATGTTCCGAGCGAGTCCGGCGGGTGTGACGAATACGGATCGGGGCAGGAGGGATGAGGGAAGCCAGTTCTTCGGAACATCGGCAATGGTAGTACCTATAAAACAGGCTAAGGGAACCAATTGTTCGCCTGTGTTGCAATGATTCAAGTCCCTCCGTGAGCTTGGGATCACCAATTAGGCGGATGGCGCGGCGCTGGATAGAGTCCAAGGAGGCCAACAGGTAAAGGGGGGATCCTTCCCACAGATGACTGCAATACTCCATCACCGGGCGAACTTGCGCTTTGTATAGCATAAGGAGTTGCGCCGGTGAGAAGAATCGCCTGCTGCGGTAGAGGACGCCCAATTTCCTGGAGGCAAGGGTAGCTTTGGACTCTATAAAGCTCCTAAATCCTACATCTTTGGTCAGTTCCACGCCCAGGAGGTCCAATTTGTCATTGTTGGGTACAGCCGTACCCTGAAATGTGGCTTGGGAGGGAAACCGGTCGGCCTTGGTAGAGAAGGCACAAGCTTGTGTTTTTCTGACGTTGAAATCTACAAGGTTCTCGCGGCCCCAGTAGGCTACCTTAAATAGAGCACCGTCTACTCTTTCAACCGTCAGACGTCGAGCTTCGTTAATGCGCACGTCTCTAGCAGTCCAGTCCTTGATGTAACCCTCGTGTGCGGTGCTGTCGCCTGCATAACTGTGAATGTTACCTAGGCACAGCAAATCGTTAATAAATAACAAGAATAGTGTAGGCGACAGCACCGAGCCCTGAGGAACGCCAGCGTTTATTGGGAAGTCAGCTGATCTTGCACCGTCGACAGTTACAAAAATTGATCGGCCTCCCAAGAAGCTGGCGACCCAATTACAAAGGGACGAAGGGACACCGTAGGCCGGAAGCTTGCTAAGGAGACCTCGGTGCCAAACGCGATCGAACGCCTTAGATATATCTAAAGCGACCGCCAGCGACTCTCCAAAGTTGTCCAATCTCTCAGCCCATATGTGCGTGACATAAGCTAGAAGATCTCCTGACGATCGCTGTTTACGGAAACCGTACTGCTTATCGTCAAGGAGTTTATGAGCTAAGGTAATATCCATTTTCTAACCAAAGAGTTGAAAATGCATATAAGGCATATATTAGGTTCATTTTAAAGTATAGGTATTAACTTAATAGCGACTCGACTATGATATAACTTTACATCCAAATCCGATAGACGTTCAAATACATAATAGATAATAACAAGATGTGGCTGTAATAGTGGATATTATAATAGATGTGGTTGCATGTTAGATGTCGATCTGTTCAGCGAACAGAACAGGTATCCAGCAGCGGGCAGCTTCATCAAAATTGCAGCGAAATTCCGCAACACGCACCCTCGTCGACGTGATTACAATCATCACATACGAATGCACCTTGTATACGAGTAGTATAGCCGGCCCTGCTGCGCCGCCGCCGCGTAGGTACTTGCATTTTAACGTGAATACGGGCAATGACCACGTGAGACAATATCCCCAGATGGGAGTAGTGTAGTTACGTATGCCATAGTATGCACTTTGCGTAGTGTGACAATTATCTCTACATTTATAAAAGGAAATTGTAAATTTGGAAAATACTAGCTTTTCTTTAATGTAATCCGGTATGGGTGGCTGAGTCGGAGGGGCCAAAGCGCATGCTCCGACCAGCCAATATCACCTTCGAGAAGGTAGGTGCCATATCGGAGACTTCCCTGGATTGCTGGGTTTACTGGACTAGAGGAGAACACAACCGAGGCTGCTATGCGGCCATATTACATCCGGTACGGTGGTACCAACCCAGTCGGCTACAATTTGAGCCTACCACCTAGAAAGGGGGAAAAGCTTGGCAAAAAAAGGGGCTTTCGTAAAAGCCTTTCGGCTTATGAGCTAAAACATTTCAATGTTCTGCGATCGAGCTTATTAATCGATATCTAAATTGCACGTACTTTTTGCGTATATAACAATATTAAATAATCGCGAAATTAAAACCCATAACAAAGAAGTTAAAAAAAAACAGAATATCTGCGTAAATACCTACATATACAGATACCCGCGTGTGTGCAAACTGTTTTTGATCTAGACAGTCAAATTAATCCTTTTCGTAGACCCTGAAATAGCCCAGCGGAAGTGGACGCAGGCGACAGCAAAATCGCATTAACAAATCAACAGTCGCCGGCGACACCCCCGCCTGCAGGGCGCGCGGAGATAGCTCAACTCTCCTACGAGCTCGACCTCACCACCGCAGCAGCGCGCGGTAAAAAGCAAAGTTAGTAGAGAAACTTGTTTGCCCGCCGGCGCCCGCTGGCAGGTAGGGGTTCACTTTTAACTAAATTTTGAATTTGGTTTCGCAAATCTGACTAGTTAGTGGAAGTCTGGACATGCTTCACTGTAAGGAGTTTCCTCGAAGGCCGCGAAGTATTAAATACTCAAAGTATTGTGAAGTATCTACCCAAATTAGTAATAACAAATACTCAAACTCAAACTTGATTATTTTTGCATCTAAGCACTGAAACTTCACATAATTTCAGTTAAATGACTAACGCAACGCACGAAAATCCGAACCATGAGTTCCGTAAAAAATTAACCGTAATAAATTTTATAGTGTATCTAAATAGGTAATACAAAGCTGTTTCTTCCATCATCAATAGGTGTTGAAGAGAATATTTTTGGATTAATCCAAAAATATTGAACTGGTTACGTAGTTAAAATTAACGACTTTCTGGGAAAATAAAAAAAAAAATTAACTAGTCGATTTTAGGATCCATTAAAAACGGGCATGATCATAAACTCTACCTAAATATAGTTCATGGTGCTTTTTGATTCGTAAATATTATATATATTTTTTTTTGCATTTCAAATTTAAAATATCCCTTACATTTGGGAGTAACACACTCGTCTGTACTACACAATACACCTCCACTACCTCTAGACAGCTCCCGCCCCGCTGCGGAGTTGGGGAGTGTTTGGGGTGAAAGGGTTGATCTGGATCAGTTACACCCGCGAGCGAGGCGCCAGAGGTGGGGTAGGTGACGAACTTGTAACACGTAGCTAATAATTGTCTGCGATAAGCGAACACGTGCTTTGTCTTGGACAGTCAGCAAGGAAAATTTGTATACGGTTGTTATAGTAATTTTTTTTTAGTTTAAATGGGTATGGAAGAGCTATTATAATAATACATGTATATTATCTTTTGTATCTTACACGTTCTCTTATTTACTGAAATATTTTGAACGGAAACAATCAAAATAAATTCTAAAATATTTCCGGGGGTCTACCTGTCGATTTTTTTTTATGTAAACCAACATGGATGGCTGTGCCGAGAGATCAATGGTGAACTTGACAGAGTCAAAATCGCCTCTCCTCGCAAAACCATGTTCAGTTAGGCGCCATGCCAGCAGATTTGGGAACTATTATTGGGCTGTCTAGCCTGTTAATACGGCGTTTGAAGACACACAGGTTAAAGGATTCGGGAAAAACGATCGCCGGAAGACAGCTAACAAAGAAACGGTTTAAAGAACCGATGGGTTTTCAAAAGCCCAATGTCAACAGCAAAAGGGTACTGTACTGAGTCTCTCTGCGACAGTTGCTGCGGAAATAGGACGGGTGGGTGGCAGGCAGGGAAATAGGGAATAAGGGATGCTAGTTCCACAGAGCAGTGTCCGTGATAGTACCTCTAAAATCTGTTCGCCTGTAACTCAGAGACTCCAGATAAGATATGGATAAGAAGACATTACCTCATTTATAACATCGAGCTGTGGTTATCTTGTCTCTACTGGTTTTTTTGGCTTTTAGAAATCACTATATGCAATTGTGTACAAAGTCGACCCTGGACCTTCAACAGCCTATTTCGGAAAATGTAAATGAAATGTTTTTATAAGCTCAACACTTATCGAGATATTTATAATTATTCTGATTTATTTAGTTTTGTCCGAAGAAATGATTTTTTTTATGAATTTTTGACGTTTGTCTGAAAAAAAGTCTCCTGAGAGAAAATAATTGTTTAATGCAAAAGCTAAAGGTCCTTGGTACGTCTTTATACGCCCTCGATAAAAGTAGAGCATAAGGACAAATTTAGTAGTAAAGAAATAATACAAAGTCTCACGAGTTATCTCATGGTATAATATTGTCAAGTCATTTTTACCAGTAGATAACTAAAAGAGAACAATCTTTTAATATGTATAAAATTATGGCGTTATGTATAATTTTTTTTCCTTTGGCCGTGCCGGAGCAGTAATTAATTTGCAGGCGGTATTTGACGAATGAGGAACATTTATTTCTAACAGCGATAAATTTTTAAACCATAATTAATAAGATACCATGATTATAAATAGAGGCAGGGTTGGCAAACAAGTTTGTTTTTTCTTTCAATTTTATAAATAAATAAAAACGTTCCTTGCCAGCCCTGCATAGTGATCCTTTTGAGTTATAAAATTCGTTCTATATATACCAACTTCACTGCCGAATTCGGCGACTTTTTGACGTCATGCTTGTTGTGTTGTGTCTACTTACAGTACTAAGTAACTACGTCTTCAATAACTTAGTATGGAGAAAGTATCACTTATTCACGTAGGCGCGGGCGTGTTCCTGCTACTTGCTCGCACCCGCCGCCCTTCACGTCACTTCTCCAATGTACTGTGCTCTTCGACTCCTGGCCTGATTGAGAAGTTCGGGTTGTGAAATCAAAACATCAAACTAATTGGCGATAGACTTAGTGCAGCCGTGCATTCTGGTCTCTCGTCAATTCTATTAGTCGATAGTTCTGTCGCGTTGCCACACCTTCCCTGGAACGTTCTGATGGTTCACTCGCTGCCCTCACGAAGGAAAATACGATTATTTTTACTCGTCTTTTTGCGTCTAACTCAAGTTGAAATACCAGGGTCCAACACCTCCCACGATACCACCCTTTGGGATTTCGATGATGGAGCTGAGGATGCACCCTAGGCCCTAGACAGTCGATAGGTCTTCATATGATCGAGGACGTTAGAGACACTCAAACACAAATAATCATCGTACCTTCTTGCTGGAAGAGAGCCTTGCATGGTCCGACCGGTTCCGATAAAGAAACCCGGTTGTGTTAGTAACACGACCGAAAATTTTACGTACAATACGTCGAGCTATCCGATTACTTGTGTATTACAAGGGCACACATTTCGGGCAGACATACAGATACATAGAGTACGGTACGCTACCGCGTCGACTTCCAGTATTGCTTCCTTATTGCGGCGCAATAGCGCCAAAACTAAATTTCAACTAAAGCAGACGTCATTACTCTTTCTCCAATTTACCCGTGTGCCAACTGCCAAGCGAGCTGCCAACTTGCCAAGCCTTAGCCATTTATTCTATCCGACATATAATATAAAACGTATTCTACGTCAGAAGATCGACTCGGCGAATCCCTTCAACTATTGTTGGCCCACTACGGTAACATAATTTTTATCTAAAGTTATGGACCGCCTCATCAAATTTCAGTTCCTTCCTAACGTAATTAGAAGTGAATAAACTCCTGGATGGCAAGTAATTCGGTTTCTGTAAAGCAACTTTCCCATTATTGTTTGAGTACTGCAGGTCTATGTGCTGTCACCAACGCTACTTTTAATCTTATTCCTGATTTACTATGTATCTCTGGGCATGATTCAGAGTTGGCACGAGATTGATGCCAAGGTCTGAAAGAGCAGAGACACACAGTCTAGCGAGTCGCAATGTTCTGTCGTTGATAGAGTAGACAGGTTCTCGAAAAAAAAAACCACTTGAAATTGCATCCTTTTTTCCTTGCCATCCAACCTATCTCCGCAGCACTCATAGAACATAATTTGGACACCCTTTTATTATTTACGTGGGCCGTTATGGACCCATATCGTTTCTGAAATTTGTTTCTCTGTCGTACCTCTCTGGGTATATTCAAACGTCGTATCAACACGCTGCTGGACCGTCCTACAATACTATTCGCATGTCTGCTAATATGGAATTGGGACAGCTAATCATGCTGCTTTTCTAAAAAACATTATGAGTTGGTGCAGTACGCATTCTATGGTATCGAAATCAGTAATCAATAAATGTATTTTTTTTCTCTTTCTACATACCTACTTGAAATGTATTTTTATTATTGTTTCTTCTTTGTTCTTCTTCGGTGTTCAATTTCATTGTAAATTTGTAATCATTTACATTGTTTTAAGTTAAAAATTGATTTGGTAATTTTTATTTGTACATTTTTAAGTTTTAACATTTTATAACTTTAGCTGTAGTTATAATTAGTAGAATGTTAAAGGGACCAACTGAAAATCAGCGCTGCACGGCACGTTCCTGTATCAAAATGCTGAATTTTTCGCCTGTCATGTTTTTGTCGTTATCTTAATATGTTTATACGAGGAAATAAATGTCAGGAAATTTCATTTAATTTCTGTCTTTCTCTAACTTTGTAAAAAAATTCCATTGTAATTCCTTCCAAGGTCCGTTAATCAATATTATAAGAAATGTAAAAATTGGAGTCGGAGGATACAGCGGCGGCGTCTTGTCACGCGCGATGCGGGCACACACAAATTCCATACTACCGAAATGTTGTTGCCAAGCATTGCCCACATTTTAATAACTTTGTACCTTGGAGGAAACCAATGACGCGCGTTGGATTTATAGCGCGATGCTTTTTAGGTTCCGTACCGTACGGATAGTGAAGCCTTATTACTCTAAGCCTACGCCGTATGCCCGTCTGCGTCTGTCCGTCTATCCGTCCTATACCTTTAATGGGCTGTATACTTTGATTGACCGTAATAACGTGACCGGTGGCCACGTTATTACGTGTTGTGCCACGTTATTATTGCGTGTGTATTTTCACAGAATATGTGTTATTATGCCGGATATGCCAACAAATAATTGAAAAACCGAAATGTAAAACATGAAAAGGTTCCCATACATGGAACGTGTTTTTTTCGCGAGGCTTGTGGGGTGCGACCGCGACGGGGGCACGACGGACAGCGGTGATGCACAAGTAGGAAATGAATACGGAACCCTCTGTGTGCGAGCATCGTACTCACTTAACAGGCTTTTAATTCTTTGATGCGCGCTAATCAGTGTTGCACGCAGTAATTGGTGGCGCCGCGCCCGCGTCCGCGACGCGCCCCCACCGCGCCGCCGCCGCTGAGCGGTGAGTGGTCTCGGTGTCGCGGTGCCGGTGGGCGGCGGAAGTGCACTTCCTAATTAGGTCCGTGGCGCTCTCAGACGCCGCCACACAATTGGAATGACTGCTCTACTTAGAAGTAATCTTGTTATTTACTTACTTCTTGGGAGAAACAAACATTCTTTGGACTATTTTAGAATAAGTTTCTTAGATATTTTGCCTTTTAAAATACCTAAATTTTAGAATAATATAATTTTAAATATTTTGTGAAACAGATATGAGACTCGGCTTCACAGAAAAAAAATTCCACTGATTGATGAATCATGCCTTTGCCATACCTAACTTGCACTTATTGCACGAGTAATCGCTAGGTCGTTTTTCACAATTATATATTGCCACAGAATATCTGACATTGTTCCGTAAATATAACCTAGAAACGATAAACCTATATTCGTCTACGGTGCCGGAATCAAAATAACACATTATCAAATGAATTTCAAAGCGACACTGTGCAGTGAGAACAATGAAAATATATCTAGCTAGACTGCAACTGTACCGGTGTCGAGCCGGTCGCGGTGCCGCGACGGCCGACGAGCCGTCACTGAAGGCAATTTTCATCGTTCTTGTCTCTATTAGGGAATTTCCACCATTTTTGTGGCCCTCGAAGCTCCGTCCAGATTGATATAAATAGTGCGGCGGGCAAATTCTCCCTACAGCCTCTTTCCTCCCCCCCCCGCCGCCGCCGCCGTCTCGGAAATCTCGTTTCTCTCCCGCTCCAGAGTACTAGGGTCCCTCCGCTCTGGAACGCCTCTCGCGCCATTTCGTGGGGATTTGTCATCATTTGACCCCCGAGCCTCGTCATTGCCCGGATATTCAATTTGTTTATATTTCACGCTGCTTCAGACGAGAGGTGTTACTGAAGAAATATTGGATGTAATTTTATTATCGCGAGGCTCCTTACAGATATTTATGACGGCTTCATTCGAGGACAAATGGGATCGTATACTGATGGCGAAATTTGCGGGCCCTACGCTATTATTTTGGAGAGCTATTTAAAAAATGCACCTTCTGTAAAGATCAAGACACGGACTTTATATTTGAGGACATTTTGTGTGATAATAATGCTTTTTCGTATCTTTTCAGATTTCACATGAAGCAGTAAATTCAAATTCAAATTCTGTACGGTGGAGACGTCATTTACTTGAAAAATGTAAACATAGTAAATTTTAGGTGACACACAACACAACGACAACCCCCATGTTAATAATGTTGCAACAGACGCATGCAAGTGTAAAGGTGTTGTCGGTTGTTTCAGACGCCCTGGGAACGACGCCTGGGTCGTCGTGGCGGTCGTCGACGCCGGACGCGTCGCCGTCTCCGGCCTCGACGCCCACGTCGGGCGACGCGGGCGCCGAGCGCGAACTGGAGCCGCCCTACACGCTGGGCGCCACCGAGCACACACCCTACCAGTGCCAGTTCTGCGACAAGGCCTTCCCCAGGCTCTCCTATCTCAAGAAACATGAACAGGTACACAATATTACTTCAGTTTCTTGTAACGATAGTTATTTCGAAGGTTGGCTACGGCGTTCGCACGATATCAGCCTTCGAGACTGCTTCCCGGTAAAGAGACCTCGTGCTATGGATATAGATCCAATTATTAGCGCTGGTTCTCCAGCCAACGTAATACAGATTCAGATACGGCGTATTCACATGTATCTTCCCCTGGATGATAACCATCTAAATTAATTTACCTCTTCGTAAATCTTGTTGTACCAAAGCACAGGACAGCCATCGGCGGCCGTGCTCCCCCAAATTGGCCGCCACCACCACCGTGGCGTTTCTTGCTCTGCGCTTCAGTCATTCTCCTTTGGAATTTTTTTTTTTGATTTGTCTTCCGTAAATGTCAGCAAGAAATTGTTTTGGTCGAGAAGATCGAACTATTTTTTTTATAAAATGTTTGTTAGTAAGTAAATAAGTACCTATCTAATAATGTTGTGTCTGCTAGATGTTTTACTTGAATTGTTTGTTGATAATTGATCAGTCGCTGGTCTCGTGCTCGATTGAAACCTTCTCCTACATGAAACTACATGGCCGGCATGGCATTCGTAGCCCCGCATACGACCGAATGTCCATGGGCGTCGCTAGACAACTTATGGGTGGATCGGAGCCACATGTCGCGCTTACTAAAAAAAAACTAGGCTGGATGTTTTCGGTGAAGCCACACAGTGCTGTGTTCGTCACCTGCTTTGGAATGTAAGTATAGTTTCGTCAAGATGTAAAGTTTGTTGTAAAACGGTTAATGTCGGCGGCGTTTGTTGTACACATCTGCGCGGCTCATCTCGCACCTCGTACGCGGCTGAAGGCTTATCGTCGCCATGCCTCGCCTATCAACTCCTGAACGTGGGCAGGCATTTCAATAAAAATGCAAACATTCAGCAGGTGAAACAATTACACAGATGAATCGGTGTGATGCCGGCCGGCGCGGCGGCGGCGGCGGCGGCAAAGAGGAGAACTGGCGTAGTTTGATAGCGGGTGTAATCGTGCGTCGGATCGCTTCCACAGACGCGGCAAAGCCTTTGAAGAGACCGCCGCCCCGCCGCACCGCCGCGGTCGGACCGCTCCCACATCTCCGCCGCGCCACCACCGCCGCGCCGCCGCCTCCGCCCCGTCGCGAGCAATAGAGATGTCATCCTACAACGTTCTCCTATAGCAGGCTATCTGCGCGCATCTCGGACGCGCCGGATCGCCCTAAACTCCGCTCATTCGTTCTAATCTCTCATGAAATTCGTAGATCGTGAACGCTTGACACGTGAAAACTTCACGCCTAAGCATACGTGGTGACTGCCCTTCCTCGAAGGGCTGTCCAAAGATTATCATTAACGTATTAAAACACTTCTTATAGCTTGGAATGCACAAAAGGGTTTATAGAGGAAGGCAGTAGGTAGGCACATAAAGTAGAGTTATTTAAAGTTAGCAGGAAGCGACACATAATATATTTTCATCATCCGCTTTCAGCACCATCTTGGTGTTGGTGTACCTACCTATGTCCAAAATCTTGGGTTATAATATCAATGTCTAAAATTCATCGTTTAAAAATGCATTAAAATGTTCATATTTATAAAAACTAACAGTTGCCATTTGAATTGTTTGATTTTCTTTGTAAATTTGTACAGATATCTAGATTGTAATAATATTATTATTAATCTAGGTAGTACTGAAATAAATGATGATAATGATGTAAGAAATTTGCAAAATGTGAAAATTGATAAATTGGCCTTAATATTTTTTGTTTCTAACTTATGCGTAGGTAGTGTTATAAGTTGGCTGTCAAGTTTTCTAGTCTACTGTAGACTATGTATATTAGCTCCACTATCCACTCACCAATATTATAAACAGGTAAAGTTTGTATGTGTGGATGTAGGAGGAAATCTCTGAAAATAATCATTCGATTTTAAAAATTCTATGACCGACATTTAGAATAGACCTTCAGGATGGACATAGGCTATGCGAGCGGAGCCGCGGGCAAACGCTAGTAAATAAATAAAAATGAAAGAAGATACGTAAACATTTACCGACAAACAAACCACAACGACAACTAGAGCATTCCGTCCCAGCCCAGCACAGTCGGCAGCGTATCGGTATATCGTCCTATGCGCTCGCTCCCCAGGCTATGCCGTTTACAGGCATATTTAGAAGATACAAATCTCTCACGTGGCCCACCGGTTTACGGCTGTTTTGCCACGTTACTAGGACAACGTGACGCTAACGCCCCTCCTAGCCGCAGATCAAATCAGTCGGCGCGTCTTTGTGTTGCGCGAGCACTGATTCGCATCTTGCGCGCACCACACGCGTTATGAAACTCGAGCAGGCGCGCGGGGGATGGACGCCGCGCCGGCGATAGAGTCAGATAGAAACGTCACGTGTGATGCTGCACCAGTTTGTGAACGCGACCACATTCCAAGAGAGGCGAGAGAAGAAATAAATAAGCATCACAATACATTTTAATGAAAAAAATAAGCAGTCGTGAATACATTGCAGTTATTTTGTGCTATTTCATTGAACAAGTTTTCTATACAGGAGCAAATATCTATGTAGGTACGTAGCACATAATATGTAAGTAAAGTAGGTCTAGGTACGGCCCGCCGCCGCCGCGCCGCGGCAAGACGCTCGCACTGGGCACTCGTCTGGGCGCAAGACCGAGGAGTAACCGTTGGGAGTAACGAGGTAATCGTATCCTGCTCACAGAGCAAAAAAAAAGGCGTTGATCCGGTGTCGGTGCACGGCGAGAGAGTTAAATGGCAGATATTTATCTGCGCCGCGAGCGCGGGCTGCCGAGGAAGTCTCGCCGCACCCGACGCACCGACAAATGTATCGGCACCGAGATCGGATGCCGCGGATTGTGCCCACTCATCGGGTGAGCGAAGCCTCCGCACCGCTAAACGATCTCGCCGATAGATCTTGTTACACTGGCCTTCGTCCACGGCTCGTTGCGTGACTTCTAGTCGATCTTCATTTATCGCCTGCCGTTTCTTATTCGATGTTATTAAAGTTTACCGCCCTAAATGTGACCGTCTTCTCCACATAGCAAAGAAGGCGCGCTGGGCGGCTGGAGGTAGACGGCCGCCGATCCCTGTTCTGTGGCCCTTCCTTAAGTTTAATTGAGTTTTATTGAAGTACTGACGGAAAACTAGCAGCTAGATAGATCCTGCGCGAGGATGTAAGTCATGATAATAATCGCCACTACTCACCTCGCGGGCCCATTCAATTACTATGCAAGTCGCGTCCCCGCGCGCCTGCGCTGCACCGCCCGCGCCGCCGCCGCCGCGCCGCCCCGCGACGCGCCGCCTCCTATCTCAACAAATTGCCATTCGTTTCAGCACTATCGCATTTATCTATCAATCAAGCGTTTTCTCTCCTCTAACTCAGGAGATTCTATAGTAGGTAATTAAGGCTCTTATCTTGCTCCCGCATCTGATGCGATCCATAAACTGTGTCTATATGTCAGAAGGCTGGCCTCTCTTCAACGGATCAGTGGCAATCAATTGCATGCAAATAAATCTGTCTGCTCCGGCGCACGTGCGTGTCCCGGACCGGAGTGAGGCCGGACACAGCAGTGCCGGCAACTTATTACCCATTTGGCGAATCCTACACTTAATTGGAGCAAAGTCACGTCGCTCGCGGAAAACCTCTCGAGATAGGCATCTTCGCTTCAATATGCTATTTATTTGATTATAGCTGTGCCCGCGGCTCCGCCCGCTCTCATATTTGACTTCTCTGCTAACCTCATAAGCCATTTAGCGTGATAGTAAGTAGCCTATAGTTGATGGGAAGAATCAAGCTATCCGTAGAATTTTTTTTTATTAAAATCGGTTCAGTGGTTCTCGAGTTATAAGCGGACAGACAGACAGACAGACAGAAAGCAGATGTTGAATATTATTAAAGGTAAGGATGTAAAATTAAATCATCGGTGTTAGCCGTCTGTTAGCTCTAGTAAGTATACTAGTACGTTCTATTTTTCCAAGGAAGGCAATACCATGGTGAAGCGGATGAAGGCGGGTTTGAACATAGGTAATACTTAGGTAATTACTTTTGGTACATACATACGTACATACCACACCGAGTACCACACGCAGTATCCCGACAATCGGAGTAAGCAGAGTAATCGACGTTGTTGCCTCAAAGACCCTGGCAATTTACAGCACATCACTGACCGCCACTTCATCCTCGATAAAATAATTATGTTAGAAGAAGAAATGAATTGGTAATATTCCCATGAAGCACGGCTCTTAGGTCCATTCGGCCTGCACCTCAGGAGCAGTCATCTTTTATTTACATTTCGCCATCTTGTGTTATTGTAAAATGCGGAAACAAAAAAGAAACCAAAAACAATGGAAACTAACATAACATCGTACCTTTATTTCAATCAAATATTTTAAATGAAGTTTAAACATTGTAGACAGGCCAGAGAGAACAGGAAACAACCGTCCCATTAAAATCGCACCACAACTAGCCACCACCAACGTTTCTAAACCCGCAATGGTGCATTTTAAATTATAATCGCCACTGCAAAGGAGGCGCTTACACTCGGTTCGCTCCTTACGCACTAACAGCGGACAGTGCCTATGATTGGCGGTGCCATGTAGGTGTTATCGCACCGGGCCTGGAATCCTAACAGCTTCCGCAGATCACCCCGATAGCCTGGAGCAGCTCGTCGCGGCCGAGATATCAGCCGGATAGCCGGAGCAGATAAACAATAATGGAGCTGGATGAAGCCACTTTGAATGCTCCGGGACCACGAAGATTGGCTTCGTTGTTGGATATATTCGCGACGATGATGATGTACATATGATGTACATATACGTACGACTAGGTAGAGTGAGTTTTAATTATCAGGCTATGCAGTTTACAGGCAATTCTTTTAATGATTTAATGTTGGTGTATTTTTGAAGCGAAGCTTTGTAACGCGCGTTTGGAATGAGGACCTAACTCAGAAAAAGTGAAACGTCGCGAAACACTCGCGAAAGTACGAACGGAGGTTGGAACGTTCCTCATTGGCGCGGCACCATTTATGAGAGTCTTTTGAAGTCGAACGATTGTAGGTATAAGTTGAAAAGAATATCGCATTGACGGCGCTATCCCGATCGAAATTAAATTAATAATTGGATTAAAAACAAAGCTTTGCGACACCTGACCTTTTTTTAATAGTGAAACTGGCAAGATTGCTGTGCCCAGGAGTCTATCGGACAATTTAGACACATCCAATAATAAATATCTAACGAAATTGCTTCCCTTATCCCTCCTCCTCCTGTTCGCCTTCGCCAAACCCGCCATACTCTCGCGGACCACCCCTTTGTAGTGGACAGAAGAGTTCTTCGAACTGCACGATTCTCTAAATTGTTCTTGTGTCGCACTGCAAAGGTGTGGAACAGGCTTCCGGGGAATATCTTTCCCCACTCCTACAATCCACGGATCTCCAAATCGCGGGTTAATAACTTTTCCCCAGCGACATTAGTCCACCTCCAAGGCAGGACTGGCACCTCCTCGGGGGTGTAATTGGCTGAGCCTGAGGCTTCGACCTCGGGCAAAGCCACCTAGTTCGGAAGCAATAAAAAAATCTACATTAAGAACGTTTATTATGTGAGCATGAATTTTATATCTGAGTTAGTCACTATAGATAGATACTACGCAAAATTTTCAAGATCTGATATAAGAATCTTTCTTCCTACTTAACGTATAGGTACATACGTTATTACCCAGAATACATGGTATTCTTTTGCTAAGCTTTATGTTTTCTCATAAACAGAAATGTTCACAAAAAGATACACGTGACACCACTAAATGACAATGAGCTTCTGTGAGGTGTAGAGTTAATTTGTAATATGTAATGCTCATACCGGAGCCGAGGCGCAATAAAGGCACTGCCAACAACATTTCTAAGAGGACCATTACCACGTAAACCGGGTGCCATTTCCGCGTAACGATTTCTTCATTAGACCTCTTGGCGAGTGTGACCTGCTGCTCGGCTGCTCGCCTCCACTTGACCGCGCGTCATTTGTTTAACGCGAGTGCTCCAGTAATACAGGTCTCGTTCGCTGGGAAAGTCCGGTTTGTGTTGTTTATTGTCCTGTTGCTAGAAATGCCGATCGCGACCCGTGAGATCTTGGGGCTGTCCAGAGCCAACTGTCATGACAGTCGGCTCTGGGCTGTCACATGGTGACAGAAAAATAAGCTTAAATATTTGAAAAAATTAACTCAATAAATTATATAGTATGTAGTAGTTTTTAGAAATAATGTGATTTTATTATCAAAGGTTACTTAGATTCAGATTCAGATATTTATTTCGCCATAAAGAACACACAACATAACAATAATACATTGAGACATATGCATATTCAGTATGGTTCGTCATAGTTTTTGTTTTATCCCGTTCAGCAATGCAATCTATAAGGAAGAATCGGGCAAGAAACCTTACAGTTTTTTTTTAAATGCTTAAATATAACTTACATGCTAATTTTTAATTATTATGTTAACTATAACATACTACATCTAATAAAAAAAAATAAAAAATAATAAGTAAAAGATTATCTTTAAAAAAGAGAATAAAGTACAAAGAACATAGGGTTCAGTCAAATTTATACAGCTTAGCCTCAACGGTAGGAGGCAAATTCGTCGCCAGTGTTTTTAAATGTATCTATACAGAGACATAGAACATAGACTTTCCGCTCAAGCGCCAGGTACCTCCAAATGGTTACATACTTTTCGTTGTCACTTCTGCCAGCGACCTGCAAATGGTCGGTTGCATATGTTCCTAGTAAATGATTTTTTAAAATTCGACCATCGTGCCAATCTCTTCTAACTTATGTGTCATTATTCATGAAAGAACAGGCTAGCTCTACAAATCCACACTTCTATGACGTCTCTATGCCTGTCCTTGGAAATAATTCTCGAAAACAAACTCCGTCAGTCACGCCACTTGAGTCGGCGGAGTGGGTCGCTTGTTTTCGATTAAAATTGATTAATGTGACGTTTATTGTGGTGTTTCTGTGTCACGAACGATGGACTGGTATGTAATCTTCACTTTACAATAGTTCTAACAGTTGAGGAACGACTTATTTGCGAAGAACCGTGTTTTCGAAACGAGTCGAAAAAAAATTCGACTTCTCTCGATTTTTTTTTTTCGTTTGATGTTTTGATTGAAACCGGTAGAATTCCTAGACGTGTTACTAATGCAATGACTAGTAAATTTAACGTACATTTCGAAAATATAGGCTTTTCACATAGGTTTTTTAGAAAAAAGTCTAGAAATATGGTCTAGAACGCGCGGCGGCGGAGAGTGCGCGGGCGCACGCCCTCTAACGAAAAGTGCCTGGCAATTTAGGGTTTTTTTCGACCTATAACTCTGGCACTTGAAGGGAATATAAAAGATTCATTTGAATCGTCCAAGTCAGCAATATTGTTTATTTACAATATGAAAAAAAATCATTTCATTTATAAAATGGATTATCTAAAAGAAATATTTTCAGCTGACTCTTGACCACATTGTCACTGTTTATAGATTTAATTTTTTCGGGAACATTTTCGTACAATTTGGGTCCGATCACGTCAGGGTCTTTTTCAGCCATCGCTGATTTATGCGCTTATATTCTGACGTTGCATCATGTAGGTGTTATTATCGCGAGGGCTTCTTACATCGAGGGTGTAACGTTACGTGAACTGCGTGCTTGATTTATTTATGCAATGTCTATTTTATTTATTGTAATGTCATTAGTTTAGCGTGCCCGCTGAGTGTGACGTGGTGGTGCGTGCGTTGCCCCGTGCCGGCGGCGCGGCGGCGGCGGCGGCAGTGCTTGCGCGGCGAGGTATAGCTCTGCAGCGCGCGAACGCACCCAGGGGCGCGCCGAGCCCCACCATGCTGGCGGGGGTCCGCCACTCATCTTTACGAACTTCATAAAATTGACAAGTGTTCACTGCGCCTCCGCCAGGCGCTAGCGGAGCTCCGCGCCGGCGGCGGACTGTGGCCGTGCGTGCAGTCCCCCGCCGGTCACCGGGCGCCTTATTGAATCCCAGCACGGAAAATACTCGAGTTCGTGATGACAAGAATCGATATTTCATGATTTATCGCGGTCATAACTCAATTGTAAGGGAAATATTCTCGCAAATCGTAAGTCCAAGTTCGATTACCGTCGTGGAGGCCTGCGAGCCCGCTCCGCGCCGCCGCGCGCCGCATACACTCAGTAGGGAACCGCAAGTCGCAACACAACTCCACCGCCCGTCAGTCGCGGACTGAGTTATCAATCTTGCCTTTTTAAAATTGCGCTGTTTTGTGCCGCGCGCTCCTTGCGACTTGTTTCCTCTGGAGTGACAATGTTGTAAATAATGTTTACTTACTTGTGTGCCTTCTATCGATCGAGTAGTCGAATGTGTATTGAATCTTACTGACGACTCACCTACTCCATAACAAAGAGTTTTCCATTAAACTAACAATAAAAAAATTCAGCTCAATCGGTTGCGTGGAACTGATTTCAAATGGAGTTGCAAGATTTGACGACATGCTTGATATAAAGCTTGTAAAATATTACCAACGTCAAATGATTGAACCAAGTTCAACGTGAGTTAATGATCATAATTATTTATGTATGCTATGCATTTATGTTATGTGGTATGTGTGCATTCATATATGTATGGAGATAATAGAAACTTTAAAAATAAACCTGTTATTTTGGTGTTTTTAAAAATAATGTAAAAGCAAGGCTTCTTCACATGTTCGTCGTGCATCACACTTACTAGAGACTATTATGACAAGTCAGCAGGCGCAGGCGCAGGAGCAGGCAGCGAGTTGTCTCTCATTTCCGGTGCACTGCATCAGATAGATTGCTTCCTCCACAAGCAGGTTCTCAACTCGTGCTAATGTGAGTGTACACACACGCTAGCTAGCTACCTACACTGAATTATTAAAATACCACTATTTTGTCTTCAGCTTCCTATTCTTGCTTAAATACTTCATTTTTGTTCTTCTGTCAAAGACAGGCTTTCTTTATATATTCAAGATAGAAAGAAAGAAAGGTATTTTTATTTTTCCATAAATATACACAACAAAATAAATACAAGGAAGTGAAAGAGAAAAATAGACATTTAAAAAACCTGACTACCTAACAAAAAAAAAAAAAGAAATAACAAGGATAGTTGATCGAAAATGGTGTAGTCGAGCTATCTGTCATTCGAATCCTTCTACACGCCTGACTACAGCATTTTCGGTAAGTTTTCCTTGTTATTTTCTTGGTTTTTCGTTGTTAGTTTATAAAAACTTTATTTTATGTTTTATTTAATACTTTTTAGATCTAAACCATTAAGCGTGGTATATTATTATTAATTATATTGTGGTTGAATTTAAATTGCCTTTTCAAGCTCCTTGATGGGATTTGAAGAAAAACTGTTTTCAAATTTGATTTTTTATTTACCTAGTGCAGTTTAGTATATGGCGATGGGCAGGCAGTGTGGAGCAGTCAGGATCGACGAGCAAAATGTTCCAAGGGCCACGCCCCGGCGGCGCCGCCGCCTCCTCCGCCCCGCCGCCGCCGCTATAGACTAACTAATTAATGGTACAACTGTTGACGCTTCCGTTTTCCAGCAAAGTGCTTCCACACTATGTCAGAACCAGTTATAGTCGGCAATTCAAACTTTTTAAAAGCTTCATTACTACATGTACGAAAAGGACTGTTATGTACACAGATAATTTGCTGTATTATCTTGCATTTTTATGCAGTTTTTAATAATAAGAAATTCTATTTTATTTCTTTCTTTACCTTGAATTTTTATTTCTCTCCATGTTCGAGTAAAGTAACTTTTATAAAACTATAAAGAATACAAATTAGCCGTAGACAATAACATCGATATACATTGGATTTCAACTCTTTTAGTTAACGTCTGTTAGACAGCAAGTACCTTGACCTTTGTCAATTGACTTTGTACGTGCAAAGGCGATCTCTATACGCCGCATAAGCCTGGAAATTAAAACAGGCAATGCTATAAGCCGACTAGGAACCGTGGAAGCATCGGCAGAAATTGAGGGTTTTTAAACGGCATTTTTTATTATAGAATTATTCGTTTATTTACACATTTTTTCTTTTTTTATATTAATTTTACAAATAAAACCTAAATCTAAAATTAATACAAAATAACAAAATGGAATTTCCACCACCGGCGGCGGGGCGAACCCAGGCTACCGATGGTCGGACCCGAGAGAGAGAAACCTCCGGACAATTCGGGCGGTGTCGAGCAAGACCGCCTTCTGCATCTGACCCTTGATCCAAGCAAGTGGCTCTAGCGAGAGCCTCTTGAGATGATGGTCGAGGCTCTTCGCTATCAGCCCATGCGCAGACACGACTATGGGCACAACGATCGTCGAGTCCACGGGCCACATGTCGGTAACCTCGTGAGACAGATCGATGTATTTTAACATCTTGTCTTTTTCTGCCTTCACAAGGTTCTCGTCATGCGGCACCGTGATGTCGACGAGCGCTGCGCGCCGCCCCTCCCGGTCGATTATCACAATATCAGGTCTGTTCGCGAGAATAGTCCTGTCTGTGATAATGGACCGGTCCCAGTAGAGTGTGACATGACCGTTCTCGAGAACTGGCGGCGGATTGTACTTATAGTAAGGCACTTCGGTACCTACAAGGTTGAACTTATCCATTTATCATTATCATATTATTAACCTACTGTAAAGTATTGGATTATATTATCTGTATTATTATTATTAACCTAACCTAAGAATTGGATATTATCTGTAAATAGGAGGTTTTTGATTAAATAAATAAATAAATAAATAAATAAGGGAACTCCTGAAACAAATCCAGGTGAAACTACTCAGGTCTATTAACCATAATAGTCCTATTAGTGATAATAATCGACCGGTCCCAGTAGAGCGTGATGTGAGCATTTTCGAGAACTGGCTGTGGGTTATACTTGTAGTAAGGCACCTCCGAGCCGACAAGGTTGAACTTGAAAGCAAGTTGCTGATGGATGATCCTGGCTACTAGGTTGTGCCTGTGCAAATACTCGGAGTTGGCAATTATTTATTATTATAATTTTTTTCGGTTATGCGGTATAATTAAAGCGATTCACTTTTGTTTGTCGACGTTTCGTCCCACACTTTTTTATATTTTTTAAGTTAGGAAACATTTTGGTTTGCTTTTCAAATTATTATTAATTTTAATACAAATTGTATGTGAAATAAAATTTGTGAGTGAATAAAAATCGCTAAAGCGCGAGTTTTACTCACGCACGGAGAGTTCCGTAGATCCTCTATATCTGTAAAAACCATGTCTTTATCTATTTTATCCTCCTATAATGCAATATATAAATAGCTGTGGCGCCATCTATTATTCGGGAGCGTGAATATATACTAATCGATTCTTAGCACATTTACACATTTTTTCTGGTACGGGCCCACCTTAATTTTTGACGTTTTGCTTCCTATATTATTTGTTGGCATATCCGCCATAATAACACATAAATATTCTGTTAAATTTACCTATGACGGTTCAAAAGATACAGCCCTCGGACGGACGGACGGACGGACGGACAGACACAGACGGCGACGGCGTCGGCTTAGTAATGGGCTTCCGTATTGATACGGAACCCTAAAAATATATCTATAAGTTCAGTTAAAATTATTTCATTTAATTTCATTCATTTTCATTTCAGATCTTTATGACCTCACAGTCGAGTAAAAATACCGCTATGACAGACATAGCGGCCGTAATTCACACAATATACCTTTCTTTTATTTATAGGAGAAGATGCCGTCCCATAAACACCTTTTACATGGTCCAACACCGCGCGTGCGCGGCCACCACCGCACACGCGGCCCTTATGAGGGTATTATGAAACAAATTGACTTGTAACGGGCGCCCACTCGCTAACAGATTATGTTTGAACGACGGCGCCGGGCGCGGGGAGCGGGCCCCCTGTCCGCGGTCCTCGGGGCTGATGGGGCTAATGGACTGACCGGGGGTGGCAATTGGACGGGCACGAACGCGACTTGTCTTCATGCCTCCCTTCATTTGTTTATTGACAAAGGTGCAATGATAATTGGCCGCGTTGGTCAAGTGAACGGCGCGGCGGCGGCAACTTGCTCGAGAATTATGTTATGTACGTATATTATAGGTAGCTATTTCGACGGTGGGTGAAAATAAAGGTGAAACATAGAACGCTGGCGCCTTATAAAGATACAATTTATTTGTTTTGTTTATCAAACTTTCTCAAGCCATTTTTCCAATCACACAACTTCAAGTTTTCAGTTTCACACTCTCAAAAATTGCGTCAGTCACTGCGAGTAGAGACAAGGCGCATTCAGTTCGCCTAAAAAATGTTCCATTTTCAAATTAAACTTGCAAATTCGGCTGAGTGGTTCGTTTCGCTCTGTAAAATCGATTAGTGACAGACGCGCGCTGTCAATCGCCTTGACTTGCAGACTTGCAGCCAGCAGCGGTTAGCAGTCAGTAGTCAGAAGCCACCACCGCCGCGCCGCGCCGCCGCATACATTATCTAATGTCTTCGAGTGTGAGCCGCCTCTGAGCAAACACACGAGTGCCTCGAGTGCTCTTCTACGATAGATTGACAGCTCTACTCAACCGCTCGAGTTGCTTGCACTGTCGAAAGTCTATTCTTGCTTAATTAATATTTTATGGCAATAATATAATTTATATATGTATATGCAATGTATTTTTATATAACTTTGCACTTATTGCTGTTTTATGAAGTTGTTAATTATTTCAAAAGCTGAAACTGGTTATTGGATGGGAAGTTTGTGATAGTGTTTATTTTTTGTAATGTCTATATATAGCTGTTAAGTTTCAATAAATAAATAAAATAAAATCTAGACATACAAAAACACTATAATATTAGCGAGAATCATTTGATTAATGGCTTAGAACAATTTTTACCTCACACACACAGTGGGACAAAGAAAGATGGTATAAATATAAATATTTTGTATCAGTATTTCTTTGTGTTTGCTCCTTTTGTTTAATCCCCGACTCAAAAAGAGGGGTGTTATAAGTTCTTTTTTTTTTTTTTTTTTTTTTAATGGAACCTGACACGGTTGGCTACATCACCTACAACATCCGTGATGTCAGCCCATAACACAGGGTAAACTAGGTGCCATGTCAGTGCTTCCCTTCATTTCATGTCGGCTACACTAAACTGGACGGAAAACACGAACTATTTACATAGCCGTTTCGACCGACGTTTCGTTCAGTGCGGTGGTACCAACCCGGCCGGGATAAACCCTACCACCTAGTAAGGTAAGGCAAGGGACCTACAGTTTAACGTGGACCGATTTGCATCCGGTTTTTTAAAAAAAGCTGGCAATAAAAGTTAAATTACAAATTTAAAAAACCACCGACCTTTAAAACGTCAAAAATAATTTTTGACTTTTAAGGTCGGAGATTTTTTAATTTGTAATTTAACTTTTTATTTCAATAGGTTATTTAATATTGAATTAGATTAGATTCCGACCTGATGCCAGAATTTACAGAAATTAAAACATAATATACCTATATTTACGATTATACAACATTTCAATAATTAATACAAATAAATAAAATTAATACAATACATTTTAAATTGAGTTACATAACTCTTTATTTTAAGTTCACATGCAATTATTGTATCCAATGTCTTATTCTTTCTTTACCGCGACGGTCGGCGCCGTCTATCCGACAGTCGGTAGTCGATCGTCGATCTACACAGCTACAACTACCAGGAGACGGCAGAGTCTAGTTCAATACCGGCCATTCTTTTTAGAAGATGATTCATTTGGATAATTTGCATTTCTTTTGTTCCAAATGAGTTAATTTAGAAAATATGCTTTTCCAACTTCCACGCATATACATAGCTGGTGAAAACAAAAGCTGCGGCTAGTTCAAAGTGCTGAGGCCCTGGGAACAGGCTGTGGTTGGATAGGGAGCGGACCCCAGTGGCAGTGAAGGCTGCACCCCCGGCTCTCGGCTTCGGTCGGGGGTTCCTTCGGGTGGACGGGTGGTGGCTCGGATCGGCTGGGGAAAGGTCACAGTCTGTGTTTCCCATGGGATTTTTTCGGAAGACGGTACAGCTATGGGGCCTCGATCTGGCATACATACATGATCACTGTACTCGCAAGAGTGCAGGTGTAGACGTCTGGATTTTGTAACCGCAAAGTTGATATCTCCGGACGTCTATAAACAAAACGTAATAAGAGAACTAAAATGATGGCATCGACTTGTTGCGTTTACTTCTCTTGAAGAATATGTAGTTACTGCAGAGTGAACGCGTCGAACAACCACTTTTTGTGAGTGCAATGTACGCACATGTCATTTAAACAAATGATCGTATCGAGTATTATTTATTCCTATAAACATCCGAAGATAAGGATGGGAGACGCGGGTGAAAATGAAGCGTTGCGATAGTTGAAAAACATACATATGTACGTTGCAGCTTTTGCGGAAGGGTTCTACGAAACCGTTTTCTCGGCCATTGGTGATCAAAATAAAAACCGGCCAAGTCGATGAAAAAAAAAACACGTTTCTTGTATGGAAACTCCCCTTAAGTTTAAACTTTTTCAATTTTTTATGATTTGTTGTTATAACCATAATAACATACCGCCATAATAACACATATTCTGTGAAAATTTCAACGGGCTGCCTATTAAGGTTCTAGAGATACAGCCCTCGGACAGACGGACGGACGGACGACAGACAGGCAGACAAACGGCGTAGGCTTAGTAATAGGCTTCTGTACGGGATACGGAAACCTAAAAAACCTATTTCAGCGCTTTGATTGACCAAAGTAATAGATACTTATTTATTACACTCGGATTTCACAGGACCATGTGCAAAAATATTTTTTATTTTTTATATAATAGTCAGTCATTCAGTCAACGTGTATGCCTCCACTGCTGGACATACGCCTCTCCAATTTTCCTCCAGTCCTCCCGGCCTTCAGCGGTACAGAACCGCTGCTTTCCGCCGACAACGTTCTTGATGTCGTCGCCCCACCTGGCGGGTGGTCTTCCCACACTCCGTTTTCCTGTCCCCGGCCGCCAGTGCTTAGGACACGGCTAAAGTGCCCATCCCAGTGCCATTTGAGCTTAGCCCCCCGGCGTCCAATATCTACTACTTTGGTGCGCCGGCGGATTGCCTCGTCTCGTCACGCACCATAGCACGTAGAGATAATAAGGTGTTATGTCAATTCAATACGTTTAAGTAACAATGATAACAAATTGTTATGCGATACGAAAATTTTAGGAGAAAAGGAAAATTTTCAAAAATGTATTTCTGAGAAACCAGGCCACACAGAAAAAATATAAAAATTGGTCACGAAAGCCAAGAATAAAGAGAACCCCAAGCCAAGCCAAGAATAAAGGTGACCCCGAAGTGTCCTGCGATCTTGAACCACTGCAACACCGTAGGGATGTCGGCTCCCTAAGTGTGTTGTATCGCTTATTCCATGGGGAGTGCTCGGAAGAGCTGTTTAATGCGATCCCGGCGTCCCCTTTCCACCTTCGCACCACGCGCACTGGGCAGGGATTGCATCCATACACGCTGGACTTACCGGGGATGCGTACCAATCGATTCTGCAGATCATTCCTCTACAGAACCGGTAAACTCCTGAACGCTCTCCCTGCCCATATATTTCCCCCCGAGTACAGTCTCGGGTCCTTCAAGAGGGGCGTGAATAGGCACCTGTCAGGCCGGCATGGCATTCGCAACCCCCGCATACGACCGAATGTCCATGGGCGTCGTTAGACACTTTATGGGTGGCTCGGCGCCATATGTTGCGCTGTCAATAAAAAAAAAACTTTATAAAAAAAATTGTACTCAAAATGTGGCTTATTTACTTAACAAACCCCCTTCAAACGCCACCTTGTCGTAAACAATTGCTAACATGGTGTTTTTTCAAGCTGTTTCCTGTGTCAACCTATACAAAAACTAAAAAAACAAGCAGGATACGGAAAAGATGAGTCAAAGAAAAAGATGAGAACGATTATTTAATCGTTCTCATCTTTTTCTTGTATTTCTCCAGAATACTTTCTGTATAGATGTCTTGATTTTCTTAACAATTTCTTCGAAAGAAACGTAATTTATGGTCTTCCGTCGTATTTTTTGTGGCAAAAGTTACATGTTATAAGAAATAAATCACTAAGCATGTTATAATTCATATATTTTTATTGAAAAGAAAAAAAAATCCGATTGAAAAATATGAGTATTTGGTTTCGAAAATTATTCTAACAAATGGCACATAATATAAGCCAAAACGCTCATTGTTCGCAAGTTTTGCATCGGCGGAATAGGGCCTTAAGGATTTCTACTTTTCCACACTAACTAAAACATTTGAGTTCTCTCACTAACGCGTTCAGAGTTAATGACAGTTAACGAGAAAGTTCCGTATCCTTACAGTAGTGTTGCCTCCTAATGAAGCCTTGATTTAGTGTTGTGTGACGCGACGCGCGCTCCGCGCCACCGTCCGCCCCGCCGGTTATTGTTCGCATCGCACCGACGCGGACGACGCGACGCCCTCTCCTTCCTCATACTCGTATATTAAACGTATATTAAAATATCATTAGGAGACTAAAGTACTGACACCTTGCGCTAACTGACACTTGTTCACATCGAGCACATGAGATCTTTTAAGTAGGTACGTACTGTAATATACGACAATAATAGCCAGGAAATTGTTGGAAACAAGAGGTGTACTTGTTTTACTTCAAAGTGTAGTAATGGTGGCACACAAAATATGTTCTATCGTCGGCAATATTGAAGTGTCCCGCGATCTAGAGCCACTGCAACTCCGTAGGGATGTCGGCTCCCTAATGTGTTCTATCGCTTAATCCATGGGGAGGGCTCGGAGGAGCTGTTTATCGCAACCCCCTCTTCATATTCCACCTCCGCACCACGCGCACCTGGCACCCTACACGCTAGACTTACCGCGGATCCGTACCAACCGGTTATGCAGATCTTTCCTCTACAAAACCGGTAAGCCCTGGAACGCTCTCCCTGCCCTGCCCATATATTTCCCCCAAGTACAGTCTCGGGTCCTTCATGGGGGCGTGAATAGGCACCTGTCAGGCCGGTATGGCAATCGCGACCCCCGCGCCCAAGCGGCCGTATCGCTTTAAATAAAAAAATAGTAGAAACAGTATTTTGCTAAAAAGTTAAATTGTTTCCAGTCATCAATAAAAATGACATTTGCAATAGAGAAACAAGTCTGTTAATGCGATTACAAAATTCTTTCAAAAATTTATGAAGTTATTACAATACGATAAAAAAAAACACTAAAGGCCTCTTTAATTATGTCAACCGGTTACACAAAAAAAGAAAATAAGCGAATTACCTTGACATGGTACCTTTTTTCAGTCAGTCAAAGAATCTAGACGGTGAAGTAGCCATCCATGTCGCTAAAAAACTTAAGCTCGCTCATCATCAGACGGAGGTGTGAAATAGGTAGGTGGTACCTATGGAGAGGAGGTGCAACATAAAAATTGTCAACTGTCTTTTAATGAGGCTGTCGTTTCCTGATTCATTTGTCCAGGTGTAGTGTAAGCGGTGGTTAGTTGTGACAACATTATTACACTTACCCACAACACATATGTACGTACACTCAAATTGCACAACTTGTGTTGTGTGAATGCTGTTCAGAAATGGAGGGCGACGAAGTACTCTGCAATCTTGAAATGAGATGGTTTAATCTTAATAATTATCTAGTAAACGTAAGAAAACGTAAGTAGTAAGTAGTTTAATACTTAGTGTAGCTTAATTTTTTTTTAGCTACAGAAGACAAAATTAAACGTATGTACTATCTACCCAAAATAACATAACATAATAACATAACCTAACCAATATTATTATTGCAATACATTACTTTGTTTATAACTTTCAATACAAAAGTAAAACCATGTAACCTACGTAAACCTTAATAGTTATTAATATCTATTGATAAATATTTAATAGGGTAACTCTTTAATTGGCAAAGCAAATGAAAGAATAAAAACTAATACGTATTGTAGAGTTTTTGAAGAGAAAGCTTTAGTCAATACTTGCAGACGTACACAATACACATGCGTACTTTGCAGTTGTTCAAGTTTCATTTTTTTCACTCAGCGCTAAAACTTGCCCAACAACATGAGCTGCACAGTAGGAGGAGATAGCTTCGTGCATTCCTAAATGTTTCCACGTCGGGTGTTATCGCGGCGATCGCGATCGCTGCGGTACCTTATCGATTTTTCTATCGATTCGTTACGCGCAATGACGTGTACAATTAGACAATCGATCACTTAATCAGCTCTCGGTCTATAAATAGGGATGGGCGTTGGCGGCTTATCGATGAAATGCTTTTGTCATTCTTTATTGATAAATTACGCAAGATACGTTTTCACTAACGAATTTAAACATCGACGACGCTAGGAAAATATACTTACTTATAAAATTTAACAAAACTTCTCAACTCTCGACTTTCAACACATTCAAAATAAAATGTACCTACTTCTTTTATGTTTTTCAGTTGTATTTACTTGTTCTTAAATTATTGTCAGCCGTCACACACTAGAAACACTTTCTCAAATGTATCGACCAAATTAATATCCGCAGCGTCCGCAACACGTCGTACTGCCACCCGCGTGAATTTCCTACGTAGATTGGTGTTAGATACTATTTCAATAATGATACAATTATTTGCCGAGAACATGAAGTCACGAATTAGAAAATAGAACATTATCGATAAAAATATTTACGGCAGGACGGTGGCGGGCGGCGGCGGGGCGACGGCGCGGTGCGGCGCGGCGTGCGGAGCGATTTGGTGGCGGAGAACTTACCGATGGTCCGGCTTATTGGAACGTCACGAGCTCGCCTACCGAGAGTGATTTTGCTTTTTTGTCTTCTATTGACAGTCGATAAGTGAGCTTTATGGGTGAGCAATAGTGAGCACTTCTCAGGGAAAGAATGACCAGCGGTAGTCCGAAGGGCTCTTTGTTTGCTGGCCGTTCTCACGCTTTTTTTCCCGAGCGTAGGCATTCGAAACTTTTTATAATCAAACTGGAATGGGATCCGCCTTGTCGTGGATTATGGGTGACGAGACACGGTGGTGGGTGAGAAAGTTGGGCGGCTCACTGAAGAATGTCTAGTAAAGAAGATGTAGCTCGAGTACCTACGTAGGTACATCTCTACTGCCAGCCGCTGCTCTACGTATTACGATGACTAACCGTCTGTATTGATACCTAAATTTATTTTTGAAGAACTGTCTCTATCGGTACCTACCTTATTGGGGTACTTTTATTAGGACGATGGAATTTACATACATACATAACCATGAGACCTTTTTCTCAGACGGGTAGGCAGAGACAACGGATCTCCACGTACTACGATCCTGACACACCTCTGCCGCCTTTTTTTTATAGAAACTGACACGGTTGGCTACATCACCTACAACATCCGTGATGTTAGCCCATAAAACCGGATGAATTAGGTGCCATGTCAGCGTTTCCCTTCATTTGCCATGCCATGCCATGTCGGCTACACTGAACAGGACGAAAAAGACGAACTATTTACATAGCCGTTTCGACCGACGTTTCATTCTGTGCTGTGGTACCAAGCTGGACGGAATAAACCCTACGGTAGGGTTTATAGGGTCCCTACCATCTAGTAAGGTAAGAAGGGAAGGGACCTACAGTTTTACAGCCTCCAACGGTCGACCGGACTGATCGCGCTCAGGGTTGCTTAACAACAGTCGACCGGACCGCGCCGCTGAGCTAATGAGGCTGACAAAGGTCCTTCCACTCTCTTAATTAGTAGTTACGGATACTACGCACTGAACCCATATTAAGTTAATATATATGTATATGTATATGCATCGACAGTGTGATTGAGTTAAAAGCACGCAGACTGAAATCGATTTGAAGATGTTTTCAGTGGGAATGCAACAGAGGTAGAGATACATGAGGTATTGATGTCGTTTGTTGTAGACGCACTCGGATCAGATGCCGTTCCGCTGCGAGTTCTGCGCGCGGCTGTTCAAGCACAAGCGCTCGCGAGACAGGCACGTGAAGCTGCACACGGGCGACCGCAAGTATCGCTGCGCGCACTGCGAGGCCGCCTTCTCAAGGAGGTAACACTTCTGCGCACGAGTCCCACTCTATCAATATTATACGAATATATTCGCTTACGACAATACGCAGTTGAAGGAAAATAGACAGGATTGTAATAAGTCCGTCTGTGCGTGTGTCTCTATGTATTCGCTTCTTGTGTTATTAGTTTTTTATGGGTGCGCAATTAATGATTTAAATAAAATAAGCAAGTGTAGGTATGGTACGCATTGACGTCACCATTAATAAAAAATCAAACATTCGAAAGTTTATTATTTGGAAAAAAAAATACAGATTTTGACGTGTTACTGTTACTGCGCTGCATACTGACGTGTAACCATACGGAATACGGAAGACTACGCAAAGCCCGAGCCCGACTGGCCTCGACAGCTGTTTCAGTTTTGAGTGGAGAGAGCGGAGACCAAAAGTTTGGCCAGTGACATTGTACTATCAATTTAATGACCTCTATTTAGTAATAAAACTTGTATGTAAATCGTATGACACCGCTCCACGTACGTCGAGATAAAGAAGACGCATTTCGCCCATCGCGCGCAGCACAAAGCGGTGCGCGCACGCAGCCGGGCCACAATGCGCAGACGAAGATTGATCGTCACCTTCTAAGCGGCACCTCCATAAGTCACGCTCCGCGGACAAAGCTCAGCCATCTTGAATAGTCAAGTCCTCGGCGCTCGCCGAGACGAGCGTCACCTTTTTCGGAAATCCGTCACCTCGTGACACGCCACGTGACTAATTCTCGGCAATTTGTCGACCCCGACGAGTGAAAAGCGGTGACAGGGTGACAAATGACGAAGCGGACTCTTACAAAAATGAAATAATGACCCATACCTAACCCGGCGCGGCGCAGAGCCGCGGCCATTAGCGGACATGTTTTGGGAGAACAGCTCAATTGAGCCGGCGCGCGGTGAATAGGCGCATTGTAGTCCCTACTTAGTCGGCCCCGCACAATGCTCCTTCAATGTCTGATTTCCTTTCAAGGTTCAGCATACTTAGTCCAAGTGTCATTTAAAGATTTCGAACTTAGAATTTCAAATGAACTAGCATTCCTGCGAGTATGAATACCTAAGGTTGAACAGACAGGCTGTTGGGAAAGCTGAGGGATTAACGATGCGATTGCATTGCAGCGACCACCTGAAGATCCACATGAAGACGCACGACAACCAGAAGCCGTTCCAGTGTACGGTGTGCAACCGCGGCTACAACACGGCCGCCGCCCTCACCTCGCACATGCAGGGCCACAAGCGCGAGCCCGACCGCCGGCGCGCCCTGCGCTGCCTGCGCTGCGGCGACTCCTTCCGCCGCGCCGACCAGCTCCAGGTCACTATATGTACTCTGGCTCGAAACTGTAAGAACTTTGTAGCTCTGTTCGCACGTCTGTGTGCAACCGCGGCTACAACACGGCCGCCGCCCTCACCTCGCACGTGCAGGGCATTCACAAGTTGCCGACGTTCAATAAAATAAATAAATAAAAATAAAGAGTGCTGAAATCTAAAATAGTGTGAAAGTACTTATTTATTTAACATTTGAAATATGTAGGGTCACATGTCGGCAGCCCACGGTGTGGAAGCGGCGGCGGGGACGGGCGGGAGTCCCTCGCGCCGCTCCGTGCCGCGTCCGCCGGCAGCGCTGCTTGCCTGCATCTACTGTACGCGGGACACCTTCACCTCCATGGATCAGCTGCAGCTGCACGTGCGCACCGCCCACTCGGCCCTGCTCAACGGCGACTCGGCTCCGGCGCGCTCGCCGCCGCCCCCGCCGCCCCCGCCGGCGACGCGCGACACACCCGCGCCGCTCGAGCAGTGCGCTCCCACCGACCTCAGCAGGCGCTCGGCCGCCGACGATCCTCCGCCGCCGGTCAAGCGACCCAAGTCATCCGGGTCGGCCACGCCGGCGCACACGCCCCGTCCCTCACTCTCACCGGGCACGCTGCTGTGCAACCAGTGCGACGCCGCACTGCCGGATTTCGAGGCGTTCCGCGCCCATTTGAAGGCACACCTCGAGGAAAGCGGCGCGGGCGGCGGGGAGGTGGGCGGCGGCGGCGCGGGCGCGGGCGGCACTCCCCCGCCGGGCTGCCCGCACTGCGGCGCGGCGTTCGCGGACCCGTCCGCGTGCGAGCGGCACGTCGCCTCGCACTTCCTGGCCGCCTCCTCCGAGTACTCGTGCCGGAGCTGCGCGCGCTCCTTCCCCTCGCCCGACGAGCTGCAGAAGCACCTGCTCGACCTGCACGCGCACCACCTCTACCGCTGCTCCCTCTGCAAGGAGATCTTCGACTCCAAGGTGGCGATACAGGTGACACTTTCTTCGTCGTCTCTTCGTGATCATTTTATTTGTGATTTTAATTTCTCATCTTCCTCGGAATGCACAATTTCCAACTAACATTTACTCATATTTCATTTAATACACATAGCTACCCAAACCTATCACTAAATGATGTCAATATCATGTCATACTTAGTATGTTTCAAATTAGAATTTCAAGCGAGCGAAGCCGAGCGGTTACACGCGATGCGATCCGGACACGAGCTAAGTTATGTACCTACATATCAGAGCCAACAGTTAAATATCATCGATGTGAACAAGCGATGTGTCATCAAAGTAGTCTATATTGGAACCGGGTGGCTAAGCTCAAATGCCAGTGGGCTGGGCATGTCAGGCAGGATACTGTTGGAGTATGCAGACGTGTCCAGGGAACAGGAAGGGAAACGGGTGTGGGAAGGTAGGCCAGCAGATAGTACTAAGACATGTCGGAGGCAATCGGTGCTACCGTACCGCTTCATCGGTCGGGAGAACAGGGGAAAAATTTTAGATGTATGTGTCCAGCAGTGGCCACACACACGCTGACTGACTATGTGGCCGTGGCGCGTTATGGGCTCGTTCGTTGCCTGTCGCCCGCGTATTGGTTGACACGCATCAAGCGCATTTACTTACTCTACAAGGCATTCGTAGTATATTAGATTTGAACGCGTCGTATACACGAAACTCATACGAAATTATTGTACATATTATGTAAACGTACATTGGACAATAATTATACATAGTATAATGTGTTTGTTGATCAGGTGCACTTTGCGGTGGCGCACAGCGGGGAGAGTAAGGTGTGGCGGTGCCGGGGCGGGGCGTGCGGGGGAGCGGCGCTGCGCTCGGAGGCGGAGTGGGCGGCGCACGTGCGCGCGCGGCACGCGGCGCGCCGCTGCGTGCTGTGCCGCGCGGTGTGCGCCGGCGAGCACGAGCTGCGGCTGCACGCCGCCACCCACGCCCACCACTACCGCTGCCCCGTCTGCACCGACACCTTCGCCGTGCAGTTCCTGCTCGAGCGGCACATGCAGGCCCACCACGCCTCCGTCGCACATCTACACCAGGTGACCATCTCATAATATCTCAATATTATCTTTATATTTTTATATGTTAGTACTAAGCATGTACTCGCTTTTTATATTTCTCTTATTGTCATCTACCGAAACACTGCACACTAACGAAAGGCAACCGTTGACATCTGTTTCGTGTTTACAGGCTACCAATGGCGAAATCGGTCGCGCCAAGTCTCGCCTGGAGAACAATAATGGCAGCGTGGAGGGCAGCGCGGCTTGCGAGCCCTGCGCGGGTGGCGAGGAGCGTCGCGCGCGCTCTAAGAACGGCGCCGTGTCCCTCCGCTGCGCCTACTGCGGCGAGCCTTGCCGCTCCCGCGCCGAGCTGGAGGCGCACACCAAGACGCACTCGAGCGGCGCCGGCGGCGCGCGCCACAAGTGCCTCATCTGCGACGAGCTGCTGCCTTCCGCCGCCGTGCTGGCCGAGCACAAGCTGACGCACTGCAAGGTGGTCGCCGGCGACGCCTGCGCGCGCTGTCGGGCGCACCTGCCCTCCGAGGACGCATTCCTCGCGCACCTCGCCCGCCACCATCCGGCACTGCCGGCTCCCTGCGTCGTTTGTCGCCAGACCCTCGCCACCGACGTCGAGGCGCGTCTGCACGCGCGCTTCCATCTCAAGGGCGGCGCCGGCGGGGACGAGCGACAGTGCGCGCTGTGCTTGCGCAGCCTGCCCGCGCGCGAAACCATCGAGACGGTCGAGGGAGGGGCGCGCGTGTGCGTCGGTTGCTACCGGCGACACGCGACCGCGCCGCCCGCTCCGCCGGCCCCTCCCGTCGCCGACGGCGAGGCGCACGACTGTCGGCTGTGTCGGCGCGCGCTCGGCTCCCCGATGCGGCTGCAGGCTCACCTCATCGAGCACACGTTCGCGGGCTGCGGTGCGTTCACCTGCTACCTGTGCTCGTGCGTATTCACGAGCGCCGCCGGCCTGCAGCGGCACCTGCCGGAGCACGGCGCGGCCGCGCGCCCCTACGACTGCGCGCGCTGCGGGCTCAAGTTCTTCTTCCGCGCCGAGCTCGACAATCACGGCTTCGTTCACCTCGAGGAGGCGGCGCGCGTCGACGCCGAGCTCGCGCAACGAGCCTTCTACGAGGCGTATGCGCGCGGGGCCGCCGCCGCGTGGGGCGCGCACCAGCCTGCCGCCGCCGCGGCACAAGTCACCTCTCCGTCCACAACCGCTGTTGGCTTGCCCACTCTCAAGCAGGAGGTGAAGGTGAAAGAGGAGCGCGCTAACGATGAGTACATCGAGGTGGGCTCCCCTCCCCCGCCGCCGCCGCCGCCCGCGCCCGCCCCGCTCCCCGGCGACGCGACGTCGCCGCACAGTCCGCCGGTGGCGGTCGTGAAGCAGGAACAGCCGGAGGATTAATGACGTTACACGCGATGCAGAGAGATAATTTTATCATATTCGTCCGTTAGGGGCCGACGAAGTTGTCGTCGACTTGCAATATTAATAGGAAGGGCTCGAGCGGCTATCGCCTCGGCCTCCGGGCCCCCGGCGCGGCGGCGGCCCGGCCTCCGCCCCCCTGGGCGCCCGGCCTCGTTGTGAACTTGCGTTGAGAACACGAGTCGCCAAGTTATGTTGATATTATTATTAATTAATATTAAGTAAATAATTAGAGTTTTATAATGTTTAGATACTTATTTGTACCTATAAAGTTGTTAAGTTAATAAATTATTTGTCATTAGTAGTAACTTGAAATATATTTTTATTTTATTTTATGAGTAATTATTTATACCTTGAACACACAGGATTCATACTCACAAATAACGAACTGTTTGTCACCATATAATACGCAACAGCGGGGCCTGTTTGTCGTTACAGAAACGTATAAAGTATGTAAGTATGTACATAGATGTAGTGAGGTTAGTTAGGGTTGGCTAGTTGGTGGCGATCTGCTGTTGGATCCAGGGCGAGAGTGCTGCGAGGTTGACGTACGCGCCGGGCACGCCGCTCATAGCGCAGCCCAGCCCCCACGACACCAGCCCCACCACTGTCCACTGGCCATTCGCCTGGCACACCAGTCCGGAGCCGCCGTCACCCTGCAATCATTATTGAAATACTTACCATTCGATAATACTTAGCAGTCTGGATGGAACTACGGGCTATAAATGTAGTTCATTAACAATGACGTGATGTTATAGCCTATATGAGTACCTATGTTACTTCAAGTTAAGCGTTATATTTTTCCTGAAAATTCCATCCGAATTGGGCCAGTACAGTTTTTACGCTATGAGCGGCCAAACAGACAAACCGACAATCATATTCAATACAAAATTATAAAAATTATTATTTATTATTTGTCCATTGTTTATGAACCGAACTTGTCCCATTCATCCCACATAATATTTATTCCAATATTTTCAATGTACCGGCACGCAAAGTTTTCTCTTTAGGCCCTACATGGTTGTTTACATGACCTACACTCGTGATGTCAGTCCATCAAATCTTGGTGAACTAGTTACCATGTCAATCAGTACTTCCCCTTGGTCGTGCGGCTGCACTGAACTGGATGGAACACATTAATTAATTTCACAGTCGTTTTAGATTAAATCCAAACAACGGCCGTTTTTATGTACAATTTTATTAGATAAAAGTGTTATTTATGTGTTGATTTGATTAGTTTTATCCGTGTTGTGTTTGCTGTACACGCATGTTATTGGGATGAATGATTCCCCACTGCTGGCCGTATATAAAATATGTCCTCATTTTTCTTAGGTCAACCAAATAGTAATAGAGATCACACTTTAGTCACTACACTACCTCGTTAACCAAGCGGTTGGCGGCATCCGTGAGAACATTTCGAATTCCTATTGATAGGTTCCCCGTGCGTAAGGTTCCCTTCACTGAAGCAGCAGATACCGGACCTGCGCACCTATTCTTCTAAGAACACAGTTACTCACCGTGCAGGAGTCCTTGTTTACTTCACCCCCCGCACATATGAAGGAGGTAGTGTCCAGGACGTAGCTGGCGCCGAGACGCGCGGTGCGCAGCGAGTTCTGACACGTCGCCGGGTCCACGATGGGTACGTCCACTTCCTTCAGAATTTGCTGGTACACGCCGGCCGTGCCGAACGCGTTCTTACCCCATCCGGACACCCAGCATCTGTAAATAGATAGAAATACCTTTATTGCTCCATTTTTAACCCCCGACGAAAAAAACGGAGGGGTGTTATAAGTTTGACGTGTGTGTGTGTGTCTGTGGCATCGTAGCGTAAATTAAAAAAAACCCCGACCCTTAAAAAACCCCGACCCTTAAAAAGCCAAAAATAATTTCCGTTTAATTACTTAAAGGAGTCGGGGGCCCCTAAGTAAAATAAAATATAAAAACTCAAAGCTGCGCGGGAATTTCCTTAGCGGTCTCCCGACTGCTTTAAGTAAGTAAACGGAAAGTCGGGGTTTTTTAAGGGTCGGGGGTTTTACATACAAGCACGACATAAATAGCTTACACGAGTGGCAAAGGCGGACTTATTCCTTACAGAGAGTCAACTTTTGGGTGTTTGAGAGACGCATGTGTGAAATATAAGAAGTGGGCAGTGTCAAAATACTCGAGTGTGAGAATTGGAGACAAAAACAATTTAATAGTTTTCGTTAAAAATAAATACTCATTTTTGACGTGAAAAATTAAGACTTTTTTGTACTTTGCGACGCTTAGTACTAAGCCACCAGACTACGTACAAAAATTCTAAATATGTCGGATGAAAGATCCATCTGATGACTTCAAATACGTAATACATTTTTATTTTGTCATTCCATCCCTTCTGGCCCAAATCAGCCCTTCAATTTGGAATGTTTTGAAAAATGCGAAAACACGCAAACTTCAAACACCTCTCGCGCTTTAGTCGTTAACGCTGCATAATCGAGGCAAACTCTAACGAACAAAGGTTTTAACTTTATTCCATACTTCAAACAAAACCTTGTATGAAGCCTAGGTGGGGCGATATAGGCTACCAAAGTTGAAAATTTTTCTTGTTTCAAACTGCGCAAACATCAAATTCACGAACTAAGTTTAACGGCTGTATGTGTACATGCAGAATCCCACGATTTTTTTAATAATGCGTATAAGTTCATATATTTATTAGTAAATATACATTTATAAGTTAATTTCAATTACTGATGAATACCTATAACATAACATACCTACCTACCATACTTGCCATGACTTGAATGCAGTCCTGGGTTTGAGAGACTTTCCTTGGGAAATACCTACTTAATCTAAGACGAATAGAAGTTTCCCTCACCTCTGGCCGGTGTAGACGAGGACGGAGCTGGAGGGCAAGCAGGCCCTGTTGATGGTGACAGCGGCGCCCGCCTGCGGCGTGATCGGCACCGGGGTGCTCAGGCGGATGACGGCGATGTCGTACTGCAGGGTGGCAGAGTTGAACGACGGGTGGGTGAACACGCGAAGTATGTTGTACTCCTGGAAGGGTACTGGTTCGTAGGTGCCCGCTGCGTCCCACTCACCAAGGCGGACTTTCACGTTGGGTGCTGTTCCAGATACTCTGGAAATACAGGAATATAATGTTTTTGGGAATTTGCTTATGGGAAATATCTGGAAAAGTAGGCTGCTAAAGTAGGGGCGAGCGGGGGCGCCCCGGGCGCCCTGGGAGCCCTGCGTTAGAGGAGCGCCGCAGGCGCCCCGATTGTTTGATTGCAGGCTTTCCGCCGCCTCCGCCGCCTAAGTTTTCTCTAAAATTACACGACGCAAAAAAGACACAGGATCACGCGGTGCAAGAGTGGGTTCTTCAGTATTGACCATAAGTATATTGCGCGGTCTGGTCTCAATTTGGGCGACTTCGACAAATGTTAGTGGGATTTTGGGCTACTTCAATAAGAAATTGATTTGCGCGACCTTGGGCTACCTGAGAGTCGATTTTCTGCGACACACCAGTCTGACCATCTGGCAACCCTGCAACTGCACCTGCAACTGGCTGTCAGTCACTGGCGGCAATGCCATGGTGCAAGCGAATCGCTCGAGTGGCGAGCTAGGCGGCGAACGGTTTAAACAAACATATCGGAATGTATCGAGAAGGCCTAAGGGCACTAAGCTTGTGTTTGCCCCGGGCACCTATTACTCCAGAGACGGGCCTGGGCTGACATCACGGATGTTGTAGGTGATGTTGCCAACCGTGTCAGTTTCCACAAAAAAAGTACCTACCTAACTATATTATTTTGAATATGACAATAATACAAAAATTATGCTGTAATGATATGTAGGTGTTTATTAAGGAACTATAAAGTAAGTGACAAACTGTTTACACTTACAAGTAAGGTGTTAGGCGATGCACCACAGTTATAACATTCAACTGATCCACCAACACTCCTCCCGCGACGTAGTCGTTCTGCCTGGTCAAAATTAATGCCTGAAAAGTACAAAGTAAATAATTAATGAAATGGTTGGCTATATCACCTCACCTACTACACCCGTGATGTCAGCCCATCACATCTTGGTGAATTGGATACCATGTCCATGCTTACCATTCGTCGTGCCGGCAACAACGAACTGGCTGGACGGAAAACACGAAAAATTTACATTGCCGAATATACGGGCCTTTCATTCAGTCAGTATCAAATCCGGATGGGTTAAAGTGAGTTTGTAAAGATGGAAAGGAACCTAAGGAAATAGAACCAGGGCCAGCCTAAACGCTCGAACGGTCACCGATACATGTTCGGACCACAGCTAGATGTGGTTAATTCCTCGATCGAATGTCGATCCATCGCACTGCCAAGCTACCGAGGATGAGTATTCGAATTTATATAGGTACTTACTGAGAACATAGTTTCAAAGCTTTATTTAAAGTCTGTACATTACCCGGGTTTCAGATTTGGTCAAAGGAAATTCGAATTCTGGAACGAGCCTAGCAATTTTTCTAGATACCATTACATCAGTAGTTAGTGTCCAAAAAAATTGGTTTCGGGCCGAGTTGGTGTTTTGCACTCCCAAACACCACCACTCCCCTCTAGGCACACCTATGGTATATTACCTGCCAAGGGTATTCGCCAAAGGTAGCTTGTCCTGCAGCAGGCTGAACCGCCGTGGCAGGAGCTTGCTGCCTCACTCCACATGCGATTGTTGTCTGCGGGCCGCCGCCCCCGTTAGTTCCGCAGCACAGCTCCAGACCGGCGCCACACGTGCCAGCTCCGCCGCCCTACCAGGCCAAATACACAATTTGTGACATTTTCAACCGACTTCCAAAAAGGTTCTCAATTCGTCTGTATGTTTTTTGTGTGATTCATTCCCAAAGAATACTTTATTTATTAAGTACTAAGTCGATATCTTTCTACATAAAAAGATAAAAGGTCTCGTTTTCAGGTTACTTCAAGCTTCTTCATCAGCCAACCTAGCCGGTAATGTGACATAGTTAGTAATGCGTGGCCCTCTGCCCCCGATCTGATTAGAGACAGATAGGTTAATAACTAACGGTTTACTAAACAGTACTTACGGGAGTAACAATCCTGAAATCGATGAGTCCTGCTCCGAAATTAGCGCCACCAGCGGGGCACGTTCCAGCCGGCACGCACGCACAGTTGCTTTGACGTTTCGTTATTCTGTGCTCGAGCAGTTCATAAGTCTTGGAACTGGATGCATTGGTGTTCAGTGCGAGCGGAGCTCTTTCGATTTCAACATTCCGCTTGTTTCTCGGAAAATTTACATTGGAGCTGGGGATCTGCCCACTATAAGCTGTGATCGGAGGATTCCCTTGATTAAACTGCTGGTAAGGTGCGGCGTAAGCCGGCGTGGTGCCTAGGCGAGGGTCGATGGACGGCGGCGGTCCCGGCAGCGTGCCCGGCGGCGGGGTTCGACCTGAAACTCCCGAGTAAACTTGATTGGGGTTTGCGACCCCCACGCTGACTTGATTGGGGTTAGTAACACACACGGCGAATGGATTTTGACATATTATCGGGACAGTTACCACTGTGTTAGTTCCCGGGTACAGCGGGTATGGTGTCGAGATGAGATTGCCGGACGTCGGTGGCTGCGTCGGGTTCTGCGTTGGCATGCTAGGATTCGCCGTTGGCATGTTAGGGTTCGGCGTCGGCATGTTAGGGTTTGGCGTCGGCATGTTAGGATTTTGCGTCGGCATGTTAGGATTCTGCGTTGGCATGTTAGGATTCTGCGTTGGCATGTTAGGATTCTGCGTTGGCATGTTAGGATTCTGCGTCGGCATGTTAGGATTCTGCGTTGGCATGTTAGGATTCTGCGTCGGGTTAGTCGGCGGTGTGGGCATTGTTATAGGCCTGCCTGTTGTAGTGGTCGTGGTGGTGGCGGCGGTCGTGGTCGGCGTGATGATCGGCGATGGCACGCCGGGGTTGACGATCACCTGCGTGGTCGGCAGGATGCCCAGACATGCAGTGATCAGCCAGAAGCACATGGCGACGTGTTTCGCGGCGGACGAGCTCGTACAGAGTGATGGTGGAGCCGTGCAGCGCGGTATAAAGGCAGTTCGAACTATTAGCGGACATTAGCCGAATGGTCTGTTGGCTGACCGCGTACGCCAGCCATAACCCGGTATTTCCGCAGCAATCACTCTACTAGCCTTCATGCAGCGATGCGCATTGACAGAAACTCACAATAATTATGATAATCGGCGGCAAATATGTCGACGGTTCATGTTTACTGCTGCCGCTTTTGCTACATATAAATCTGGAAGAACAGGTAGGTATACCTATTAAATTGTTTGATCTTCCTGATACTTTGAACTTCACTTACACTAAAACCGAAATAAATAAACTATAATAATATATGTACTTACTAAAACAAAACCTCAATATAATAAACGTCATGCAATCATAATGGGGACTGTTGTCACTGTCCTACATGATGGGGACTGTTGTCACTGTCCTACATGATGTATGTCGCATTCATTGTTCAATTGTTTCGTACATATATAAAATTTATAGATCATACATTTTTAAACTTTACATTTACTAGATACATCAGTGTTCATAGATTGTTTTTGTCGCAAAATAATCGAGTGAGTGTGATATTTATACTTACAGGCATTAATTATTATATTTTATTCGCCTCAACGTGAGCGAAGCGGTTAGTTGTACTCAAAACCTGTACTTACCCGAAACACGTCATATAATTTATTAGGACGAATCCAAGAATAAGTGGTTTGTTGATATTGTGAAATACTGTGTAAATACTCGCAGTTTTAAAGGATATCAAATACCAAAAAACGATTTAAAAAAATATAAAAACCGCCTTCAAAAATGTATGAAATAAAAAAAATCGAACCCTAGCGTTGAAAGCGGTGCTAAAGAAGGCTACACAAATCGCAAAGGATATCATCCACTCATGTTTTCATTCATTTTTTTTATGGTAACTGACACGGATGGCTACATCACCTACAACATCTGTGATGTCAGCCCATAACACCGGGTGAACTTGGTGATAACTTGGAATCATGCATAATTTTTGCTTGCTTTAGCACCGCCTTTCGACTCTAGGGTTAGATTTTTATTATTTCGTTCATTTTAGAAGGCGGTTTTTATATTTTTTGAAATAGTTTTTTATTTCACAGTTTTTTTTTTAGTTTTTTTTTGTTAATGTACTCGGCGTAATCTTCGGCCTCGCGATTCCGCCTCGCTTTCCAATCCAATCTTGACCAAATTAAAATTGGACAACCTCAGGGTTATCCCATTTCAAACAAAAAAATAATTTTCAAAATCGGCCCACAATTAACGGAGTAATCGCGAGTAAAAACGGAGTAATTAATAATACAAAATAAAAAAAAAAACATACCGTTGAATTGAGAATCTCCTAGGTCTAAACTCTAAAGTAAATTGCTCGTGATGAAAAATGCAACGAGCCCAAATACGATGGGTTTATCATGTGTAGTTTAGGAGTTCCTATGGCCACCTTCCGTCTCCATCATCAGACCAGCTCGATGGTACTCGTACCATAATATATTAATTTTCTTCATATTGTTCATTGATAATACTCATGAAACAAGGGTCCGAATATGTATCACAATATCGATTCATGTATCTATTTCAATACAATGACAGAGAAAATTTCAAAAAGAAAATTTAGAACTGAAAAGTATTTTATACTTTTCAGTTCTAGTTTTTTTTTAAGTCGGTTTTATATTTTTTAAAACAGTTTTTATCTCATTCTTGTTAGTAATATTATATAAAAAAAAAGAGAAATCTGTTGAAGTGGTACAGTATTATTCGCCATGTGTCAAACTGCAAATTGCTGAAAAAGTCCACATCACAAAAGTGTTGCTGAAGGTAACCACACACCATAGTAAATTATCAAACTGAAATTTGCTGAAAAAGTCCACATCACAAAAGTTTTGCTGAAGGTAACCACACACCATAGTAAATTATCAAACTGAAATTTGCTGAAAAAGACCACATCATGAGCTTTGCTGAACGTAACCACACATCATAGTATTTAGTTGATTTTTCAAAAACCGCTAAATCAATTTCGATAAAATTTAAATGAGGCCACCTCGGAAGTATGACCTACCAAACAAAAAAAGAATTTTCAAAATCAGCCCGCAATTGACGGAGTAATCGCATAACAAACATACAAAAAAAAAACATACACTCGAATTGAGAACCTCCTCCTTTTGGGAAGTCGTTTAAAAATTTGATCTAATTTATATAGAAGGTTTGTATGCACATAACCATAACTAACTCATAGCGTAATCCTGATATTGCCGCGTGTCGAGCCGCGAGATGCTAATAAAGTGTTCTGTTTCTATATGTTTCAACATACATGATACCATCGAGCAATGCTAGGAATATCGCGAGGCAATCCGCCGTCGCACCAAAGTAGTCGATATTGGACACAAGGTGGCTAAGCTCAAGTGCCAGTGGGCTGGGCACGTTAGCCGAAGAAACGACAACCGTTTGAGTTACCGTGTCTGTCCTACACTGGCGGTCGTGGACAGCAAAACGGATTGTGGGAAGACCACCTGCCAGGTGGGAACACGACATCAACAACGTCGGCGGAAAGCAGTGGTTTCGTACCGCTGAAAACCGGGAGAACTTTAGGAAACGCCGACTGACGGACATAATGTTACGTATTACCTACAAATTATGTAATATTTTGCTCTGTGGTAATATCTAACATTGACACGATTATTGTCACCTAGTTTAGCGGTTGAATCAGCGCTGAATGACGCAATGAGCACATCCGGAGCACTAGACTAGACACATCAAACATTACATTAGCGTCAATAAAGCGTTTTTAAAGCGATTATATACGCATCGTCGAAAATTATTAAATGTTACCTACGTGTAGGCAGGTAGGTACGTACGCAGACAACGAGGAGGTAGTCTGCCATAAAACACCACTGGAAAAACTAGATAAATATGGTTTTCGTGGAAACGTACGACAGTGGCTAGATTCATATCTATCCGATAGGAAACAATGTACAGAAATAAATAGGGAATGGAAGCACTGACGTGGCACCAAGTTCACCCGGTGTTATGGGCTGACATCACGGATGTTGTAGGTGATGTAGCCAACCGTGTCAGTTTCCATAAAAAAAAAAAAATTATTATGTGTGTAAAGTTAATGTCGGAATTTAAACTAGTAAAATTCTGAGTGCCAAGAGAAATAATAGTGGACCCAAAATACTACCTGTATTTTGGGTCCACTATTATTTCTCTTATACATTAATGTTCTCCCACTAAGCATTAGTCACAATATGGTGTAATTTACTAATGATAGCACAGTTATAATAAAAGGTGGAAAAGAAGATAAAAAAGCATATGAAAATGTCATAAACTCAACAATCCATAAAATAATAACATGGCTCAAAAACAATAATTTAATAATAAATATTGAGAAAACTAAATACCTACATACAGTTTTGTAGCTGGGTGGATCAACTTTTTCTTGTAACGTAAAAACCAGCTGCAACGTCAAATAAAAAAAAAATTTATTGCAATTCATTACTTAGTTGAAAATCAATAAGTATAAATTACTTAGGTTTATTAGGCAATTGAAAAATAAGTAGAGAACTATTTAAAATTAAAAGTTAACAACTGGGGACAATTTTGTCCCCAGTTTTGTATGGAAAAAAGGGGTTGTCCTCAGAGTTTGGTTACCCTGAGGACAACACCTTTTTACGCAAAATTCTTACTCAAAAAATTACTCAAAATTCTTTGTGCAGGTTATTTCCTATTGATCAATTACTTATCTGAGAGTTGCTGTAACTATTAAAATAAGGTGAATTTATCAATAAAATATCCTTTTTTCAGACAAATACCAAAAACAAAAAAAGTTGATCCACCCAGCTCACAAGCTGAACATAGAATACATATAATGGTTAATATATAGAGGAAGTCAAGAATACTAGATTATTGCATATAATGTTGGATCGGCACTGTAATTGGAAGGAACACAACAGATTATAAGTGGTAAACTAAGCCGGTTTGCTTTCGCCTTGAGAAAAATAACCCAGGTGTATAGGTCGTTCGTTCTAACCTGAGGCGTACAAATACATTCACGCATGACGATGAGCATAAAATTCTGCAAGTGTAGTAGTGCTCAGGCCATGTTTATGCGCATGTCAAGCATTTGTATTAGAGAAATGCATGTGTGTGCGGCCTCAGGTTAGGTCGTCCATGCTATACCATCGATAGGTTTCGAATATTTTGGGGAAATTCAACAGATGTAGACATAATATTTAAATTACAAAAAAAGTGTATTAGAACAATTTGTCATGTTCAAACGACGGACAGCTGCAGACCACTTTTTAAGAAACTTAATAGGTATATTAACGTTTGCCTTTATACATATTTGAAGCCTGCATTTTTGTTAAAAACAACCCAGAATATTTTAGAACAATAGGTAGTTAGTACACATAAACATAACACTAGAGGAAAATAAAATGTATGTACTTAACAACCGCATGCGACATTATTTCTCAAAGTGTGTATTATATGGCAATAAAAATATTTAATGAAATACCAAATAACATTAGAGAGTTGGTATTTAATAATTTTAAAGTATAATTATATAAACGGTTAGTTGACAAATATTTTTATAAAATCAATGACTTTCTATCAATCTATCAATTGTAACACAAAATGATTTCAAACAAAAAAATAATTTTCAAAATCGCCCCACAGTTGACGGTAATCGCGTAAGAAACATAAAAAAAGTTGTCAAGTGAACCATGTTCACGTTCATCTAATCGTCATCTAATTATAATTATATTTTCTACCAGGGTGCGGTCAGGCTTTTGATGGGTAACCGTACGACCGTGGTTCGGCTGGCTGTGGTTCGGATTCCACTTGAAACTGTAGTTTCATTTTAGCTTGTAGGGATCAACCCGTTTGGATTGGTACACCAACACTGAACGAATGTCGGTCGAAGAAAATTGCTATAAAAATTACACGTTTTCCATCCAGTTCAATGTAGCCGGCACGACCAAAGGAAAGACTGACATGGCACCTCTCTGACTAACTAACAATTACTCGGGCATACACTTTACATGATAATAGCATCAAGTCGAAGTTTATTTGCATGTTTGTGCAGTCATCACGTAAACTACTAAACCAATTTGAATGCAGTTTCACAAAAATGTGGAATATGCCACTTTGTTTAATAAAAAAGTCCTTCTACGAGACAGGAACGGTTCAGTGCAGGAGACTCGTTTATTGCACTGTATGATTTTACGTGTTAATAGTTCAGTCATTTTAGATTTTGACCCGTGAATAATTAGTTCTTGGATTTTTTTTTCGTATTTCCCTCGGGGACTCACTGGGAGTGTAAATTCAAAAAGTAAACTGAATCAGGCTCCTGCGTATATTCGAAAAACGGTTTAAAAAAAAAACGGGTTTCTTGAATAACTCGGCCATTTTTGATTTTACAGTAAAACCGTAAGGACAAAAATTGTAGGAAATTTGATTCTCTTCAAGTTTGGTCCTCACAATTTTTCTTCTAGGATCGATATTTTGGAAATAAAATTTTAAAAAAAAGCGACCAATTCAAAATATTATCATTATCTCCTATGTTCCACGTTTTACGGCATGAATGAAGAGAAACAAAGTTGTAGAGAATCAAATTCTGAACAATTTTGGTTCCCACCTTTTTTCCCCCAAAATCGATATTTTGGAAATTAAACTTAATTAATTAATTACCCATTAATTAATTACAACTTAATTAATTACCCATTTCAGGTAGTGGGACTTATTTCACCAGTGTGCCCCAGACGCTGGCGGCACTGGGTATAGGCAGCTGTGCGAACAAAAGGAGTGACGGTCATAGCGTCCTTTATATACCTAACTTGAAACGGGCAATCCTTTATATACCTAACCTGAAGCGTCCTTTATATACCTAACCTGAAACGAGTTTACGCTCTGTCTCCAAGGTTGGAACCAAAATTCTTCAGAATTTGATTCTCTACAAGTTTGTTTCTCTTCATTTATGCCGTTAAACGTGGAACATAGGAAATAATGATAATATTTTGAATTTGTCGCGTTTTTCAGGTTTAATTTCCAAAATATCGATTTTGGGGGAAAAAAGGTGGGAACCAAAATTGTTCAGAATTTGATTCTCTACAAGTTTAGTCCTCTTCATTTATGCCGTAAAGTTGAAAATAAACGAGATGATGAAAATATTTTGAATTTGTCGCTTTTTTCAAATTTAATTTCCAAAATATCGATCCTCTGAAGAAAAATTGTGAGGACCAAACTTGTAGAGAATCAAATTTCCCACAATTTTTGTCCTCACGGTTTTACTGTAAAATAAAAAATGGCCGAGTTTTTTTTTTTTTTATGGAACCTGAAACGGTTGGCTACATCACCTACAACATCCGTGATGTCAGCCCATAACACAGGCTTCCGTTCATTTCATGTCGGCTACACTAAACTGGACGGAAAACACGAACTATTTACATAGCCGTTTCGACCGACGTTTCGTTCAGTGCGGTGGTACCAACCCGGCCGGGATAAACCCTACCACCTAGTAAGGTAAGAAGGGAAGGGACCTACAGTTTAACGTGGAATCTGAACCACGGTCAGCCTCCAACGGTCGAGCGGTCACCCATCCAATCACTGACCGCGCTCAGCGTTGCTTAATAACAGTTGACTAACCAACCGCGCCACTGAGCTACCGAGGCTGACGAATTTTCTTATCCCTTAGTCAACTTTTACGACATGCGACGGGGAGAGATGCAGTAGGGCTATTCTTTTTAAGTACCGACCCCACACGGTACGACTTATTCAAGAAAAACGGTTTTTCGAATATACACTGGAGCCTGATTCAGTCTACTTTTTGAATTTACACTCCCAGTGACCCCCCCCGAGGGACCTACGAAAAAAAATCCAAGAACTGATTATTCACGGGTAGGGTCGGTTTTTTGGATATAATGACTGGGCTATAATAAATATTTTCATTTCATTTATTTCCATTTCCTTTCATCCATATCTCCTACTTCCATCTTAATTATTATTTTACTATATAAATAAATAAAGCGAAGTTTCTACGGGCGACCGGTGTGGCGTGGCGGCCGTGTAACGTATGTCAATTTATTTTAATTTTTAGATTTTATTGAAAGCGCAACATGAGGCGCCGTGCTACCCATAAAGTGTCTTAACGACGCCCGTGATTTCGCTTGGGATGGCTCTGCCAAATACCAGCTTGCGCCTCTGGACTTGTGTCGAGCCGTGCGACTAGTGGGTGACCTCGAAGTGTCCCGCGATCTAGAACCACTGCAACTCCGTGGGATGTCGGCTCTCTAAGTGTGTTCTATCGCGAATTTCATCTTTCCTCTACAGAACCGGTAGTCTCTGGAACGCTCTCCCTGCCCATATATTTCCCCTTTATACTGTACATTCTCCAAGGGCGTAGGTAAATAGGCGCCTGTAAGGCCGGCATGACATTCGCAACTCTCGTATACGACCGAATATCCATGGGCATATATACGAATGTCCTTATAACTCGAGAACCACTTTATCGATTTACATATTTATGGTTTCCATTCTGGTATATAAATCGTTCTCTTTTTCCGCCCAGTTCAGTGTAGCCGGCACAACCAAAGCATATTTTTTTCTGTCGTACCTAGGTCACATGTAAATTACTTCGTTTGGTAGATAATCTTAATAAATAAAGCGAAATTTCTACGGGCGACTCTGTAACGTACGAATATATAATATATTATGAAATATTCTAATAACTCGAGAACCATTTTATAGATTAACATTAGTACGGTTTTCACTGTTACATTACGTTACTTCTCAGGATCAATCACAACGCTACGTTATCGGTGGCTTGAGCTGCGACGTCACGCGAAAAATTGAAATTTTGGCTGTTCAGAAATTTAACTTTATCTCCAAATGTATGACATTTTGAGGAAAATGAATAGTTTTGTGCACAACTACATAAGAGTATTGTATTGTATTGTTGTATTGTTTATTGATCATTCATATGGCAGTTAGACTGCTCTCGAACTTGTCACAATTTGTTGTATCCGGTTCGATTACACCCACGAAGAAGAACCGACAAGAAACTTCGCAGGGGAATTTTTTTTAAACATATTTTTACAAGTACTTAGTGACTAGCCACATAATAACACCGCCCATAGTCTATCTAAAACACAGCTTGAGAGCAAGATTAACAATTTTGCTGAGAGTTCTGACTACAAAGACTTCTTAATTAAGTGAATCAGGTGTAAAGAGCCTTTGTCAAACTTTGATACGTAATTTGTATCAACATAATTATATTCGTATATTAAACTACAAGGTAGTATAATTTTATTGTCAAAAATTAAAAATTAAAATATATGAATATTTAAGATACTTGAAGTATCAAGTTGTGGGTTAATAAAGTTGAGGTACTAATGGTACCTAGTCAAGGGTTAACTAATTATGCAGTCAGGTTATATTTAGGTATATATATATATATGTTTATATATAATAAAATGTCAAACTTGAAGTATCAAGTTGTCAATATGGGTTAATATAGTTATTGAGGTACAAATCGAGGTACAAATGGTACCTAGTCAAGTATTAACTAATTATGCAGTCAGAACCTCAACATATGATTTTATCAGCTAAGGTCTCCTTTACAGTGTAGTAGGCTTTCCTTGCAAGGGTAGATTTTAAGTGTTTCTTAACCCTTCATCACTGGAGCGGGCAATATTGCCCGCCGAGCATTTATACCGTCATCTATGGAGCGGTCAATATTAACCCGCCACCGCTCCAAACCGCTGCATGGGCCGAAAAATAATTTTTCCCTACACAATCTACTATTATAGTATTAGTACAAAGAGACATACTATAAAGTTGACAAAATTGATCTACCAACACTATCATTACCGAAGACAACAACGAGCCGACAGAGTAGGAAAAAAATATCATATCTGTCGTCATTGTTGTGGGTGTTGTGTATCATTAAGATTTTTTACCTCTTCGGGTATTTTATTATATAATCTAATACTATTACAAACAAAACTTTTCGACATTTTAGATGAGCTGTGCTTCGTAATTTGAATATTATTTTTACTCCTAGTGTCATGCTGGTGAATATCGGAATGAAGAGTAGCGTTCTGCATATACTTCCTAGCATAGCAGATATTTTGATAAATATTAACACTGGGTAATGTCATGATTCCTACTTTATGAAATACATTTCTACAAGAGTCCCTGGCTTTCATACTGAGTACACAACGCAATGCTCTTTTTTGAAGAACAAATATTCTGCTAGATTCCGCTGCATTTCCCCAAAATAATAGTCCGTAAGACATAAGACTATCGAAGTAGGCATAATAGACAGTTTTAGCAGCTTGCATACCACATAGTTCTTTGATTTTTTTAATGGCATAACAAGCTGCACTTAGCTTACCAGCAAGCGCATCTATGTGAGGTTTCCAAGTTAAGGTGCGGTCAAATATTACACCTAAAAAGGTTATTTATTTGGATATGTTCAATGTGAGTTCTTCTGCAGTTTTGGCAATTTCTTGGTTAACAATACGTCTGTGAGTTCCAAGTGCAAAGTGCATAACATTAGTTTTATTTACATTGAGCAAAAGATTATTAGAGTAAAAAAAAAGTACCTATATAGTTTATTTTTTTCAGAATTTTCAAACAATCCTTAATAGGTCAAAGTTCGGCGTCAAAAGTGCAGTTTTTGGTCAACTTTTAAACGAAATATTTATTAAAGTATACTAATTGATTATAGCAAAGTTATATATTTTTGAAATTGCCTTAACAATACCTATAGAATGACGTGACATTTTATTTATTAAAAAAATAAAAAAATAATTTTGGTTTACATTTTGGGGTACCCCGTACTTTTCACAGGACTATTAGACAAACTTATCTATAATATATCTAGCGGCAAAAAATATACGTAATTTGGAGTCAGTTTCATCGAAATCGGTTCAGTAGGTCCGGAGATATCTGCGTGTGACCGACAGACAGACAGACAGACAGACAGACACCAGAGCGATCCCAGAAGGGTCCCTTTTTTCGCATTTTGCGACGGGACCCTACAAAGAAAACATACCGTCGAATTGAGAATCTCCTAGGTCTAAAGTAAACTGCTCGTGAAGACAAATGCAACGAGCCCAAACACGATGGGTTTATCATGTGTAGTTTCGGAGTTCCTATGGCCATCTTCCGTCTCCATCATCAGCTCAATGGTACTCGTACCATAATATATTAAGCGCATCTGGCCGGTCGGAAAAGATTTCAAATTTAGAATATTCATGAAACAAGGGTCCGAATATGTATCACAATATCGATTCATGTATTTCAATACAATGACAGAGATAATTTCAAATTATTAGGTATTTACTTTTTAGTTCTAGTTTTTTTCTGGAAGTCGCTTTCAAATTTTTTAAAACAGTTTTTATTTGATTTTTTTTAGTACCTAATATTACATAAAAAAGAATAATCGAAATCGGTTGAAGTGGTACAGAATTATTCGCCATGTGTCAAACTGCAAATTGCTGAAAAAGTCCACATCACAAAAGTTTTGCTGAAGGTAACCACACACCATAGTAATTAATTATCAAACTGAAAATTGCTGAAAAAGGCCACATTACAAGTTTTACTGAAGGTAACCATAGTATTTGTATGGTCTAAATGTGATGGTCGGTGTTGTAGTGTAATTTACAAGAGTACTTGCAGCACAAAACCGACTACTCTGCTTAGCCCGATGAACGGGCAACGGGAACCGGGAACGGGACGGGATACAGCGTTTGTTATGTATTTAGAATACTCGCCATTTATCTTTTAGCGCCATCTACCTCGAACTTGCAAGACTTAGCTACAAGCGAGCGAGCAAAGAAAGGCATCATGCATCATTCATTCATACATTCATAAATTCATAATACACCAACACTGGTATGAGAGGAGGGCGGGCCTCCTCTCATACCAGTTCGGTTAAGCGCGGATAGATGGCGTCCTCGTCCACTCCGTGACGCCAAACTTGACGTCTGCGAGGTGGCGTCCGGTGGAAGTCTGCTCTACGCAAATTCAAAACATACGTCAATATAAACACACTGTACTGTGCTGTGTTCATGCCGCGCGCTGGGCGGGCCGTGCGTCGTCGTCGTCGTTCGTCGGGCCACTCAAGTCAGTCCGCTGTTCGCTGCAGCCCGAGGCCGCTCGTACCGCAGCAAGCCGCACTAACGCGCGCGGCGGAATTGCATTCATTTTTATGTAACTACACTTTTATCACGAGTTCAAGGGACTTAATCCATCCTTATGTTTCGAATTTGGATATTATTGTGCTAGTTCTATAAATAAAGTGTTCATGAATTATGTATTATCTAGAACACTTTATCTTAGTTTATATCAACGAACGACATGTGTGATGTGATGATCGAAACCTATGGTCGTCGGAGTCACACACCGAGCGAAGTTCTTCCTAGACCCTGCCCGCAGGCATCTCGTGAACCTACGACAATTGTGATATATTGACGACCTGTCCCTCAACCCCCGGCGACAACGACCCAGCCTATTAGTTCAGTTCATCTACCTGCTCGTCGTAGGCAGGCGGCGCAGCGGCGGTCATTTTCGGCGAGCTCGGAAATTTTTCGAGCGATTTGGCTAAAGCTCTACCTACCACCTGAGGACCAACGAAATCAATGCGAGCGTACGCAGCGAAAGTTTCGTGACATCGAAGACGGCACTCGGCGCGGCGAGCGAGCGGTCGAACCGAGCAGGAGAGGCCCGCGTGCGACCGGCATGACGTCCGAGTGCACCGTCTCCGCCGCCGCCGGCCCTCCGGCTCCTCCGCCGCCAAGTCTCAGCGAGGAGAAGCGTCGGGCGTTCGCCATGCGGGATTTTCTCACACCCAACGGTGCCGCCGACATCGAGTCCGATACGCCGACGTCGTCGTGCGCCAACGTCGATCTAAAAGACATCGAGTACATCGACGGCGTCGGAAGCACCGATGAGCCCGGAGAGGAGAAGGCGCCGGCGGTGGATCCGGAGGCGGAGGCGTCGAGGTCCGGAGGCGAGGAGCTGAACAACGCGGCGTGCCGACTGCGGCGCTGGCGAGCGGTCTCGCGCCGTGTGCGCTGCCCGCGCCTCGTCGACCACCTGTGCGGGTCGAGCGCCGCGGACGGTACGGCGTGCACGGAGCTGGAGGAGCGGATGCGTAGCCTGGCGCTGGCGGGGCCGGGCGGGATGTCGGCATCCGCCGGCGAGCTGCTGTCGCTGGCGCCGCCGCCGGCACCGCCCCCCGCCGGCACAGTGCCCTCCTCGCCCTCCTCGCCGAGCTGCCTACCGGTGCCATCCTTGGCTCAGCAGAGCTCCGCCGATTACTTCGTAAGTCTCCATCATGTTCGAGAAGGAATGAATATGCCACGTGTGAACTGTGCCCGTGTGTCGAGAGTTTCTTCGACGGCCACTAACATCATGTTCTTGGAACACATGAAGTTGTACCTACAAGTAGATATCCGCGGCTTGGCTGGGGACATATTCCCACGTTTCTAACTTGGGGTGAGGTTTAGTTAATGGCAGGTTTGATAGCAAATTGCCGGTAGTTATATCCTGTAGTTTAGGATGTTAGAAGAATATTAGTGAAAGAATTAGCCCGAGGAGATCAATACATTTGGAGAAATTTTGTTTTTTAATTTTAACAGGTCACTTGTCAGACATGGCTATTTTGCGGAAAAAACTAAATTCACCGCCCCGACATAACCTGTTAGTATGGCTATTCTCTAGAGCGTTTTTATAAACGGGAGGCGCGGAGGGAGTGCAGCCCCCGTCCGCTGTAACAAAGCGCAGGCGCCCGTGTGAGCCGTAGCGGCTGAGGCTGGACCAAAAAGCCGTAGCTGCGGAGGCGAGCTTCAGCTATCGACTTGTGTTTGGGGGGGGGGGGGGGGGGGGGGGGGACAAATAACTGTTTCTGCTCCCTTCATTGTTTTATTCTTCATTTCTCATTTTCGCTCCCTTTTTGGAGGTACTTTATATGCCCCCCCCCCCTTTAAAGGGCCCCTCCTCGGGGGAGGGGGGGGGTTCATAAATCGATACACCATGCCCCCCCTCCCCCCTCCGCCACCTGCCATTTACTAAACCCACACCCTAACTTGGAATAAGGAGCTGAAAATATGAAATAAAGTACAAGTAAGTAAGTAGTTAAATTATAGCATTGGTGGGCGTAGAGGCGGGATGACATTTTCGATTTTTAAAGGTGACATATACGAAAATCGAGCACGCCCCCTTATCTCCGAAACTACTGAGTTCAATTTAAAAAAAAATAGGGAATATAGGGCCTCTATTATAGTTTACAGGAAAACCTAAACAAAAATTCCAAGTCTTAAAGTTCTCACGTAAAACGGAATAGTGCCTACGGAACCCTCTCCACTTGAGTTCGGTTTCCGTAACCCGTACGTAAACCTATTGCTAAGCCTACGCCGTCTGCCTGTCTGTTTGTCTGTCCGTCCGTCCTTCTACTGTATCTTTGAAACTGTAATAGCTAGCCGGTTGAAATTGCCACTGAATATGTGTTATTATGGCGGATAAAACAACAAATAAAAAATAGAAAAAGTAAAAAATTAAGGTATCCCCATACCCTGTTTTTTCAACGTTTTATTTTGTGACGCGGAACCCTCTGTGCGCGAGTCCGACTCTCACTGGCTGGTTGTTTTTAAACTTGGCAATTGGCCTCTCAGACCAAATTGGTCTGAGATTGGCCTCGTAGTCATAAGCTCATTGGTTCCAGCGTCGAGTCTTGATAGATCCTCAGTAAAAAAGATCTGCTACCTACCTCCATAATCAAAGTTATTTTTTAAGATAAAATTATTTCATTTTAATTTTAAGTAATAGGCTATAAAAGTAGAATAAGTAATTTGGATATAATAAAATAAGGTAATTAATGCAAATATAATTATTAAGAAAGTTATAAAATATAATTTTCTATTAATTAGGGTATTAATAATAATTCATTTTGGGAGGAATCCTAAAAATGGAGGAAGTCCCCCTAAAGATAATAGGTTGGACGAAGTTTTTTACTTACAGTAATTTTGAATGTTAGTATTTAGTTTTTCTTTATTTATTTATTAGGTTAATTTTATCATTGTTATACATTTGTTAGTTAGGTTTTAATTATTTAGTTATTATTATTAATATTATTAATTAATTACAGTCTTACGTCATAGGTTTAATATAATAAAAAAATTATTTAAATAATTTATTTTAAAATAAAATAATTGATTACAAGCTAACAAGCTATAATGTATAAAATATAATAAATAATAAATATAAAAAAAAAAAATATAAAATAACAAGGTATTTTGAGTATGTAAATACCTATTTAGATTCTCAGCAATGATCAAAAGAAGAAAACATAAAAAATAAGAAAGATAAAAAATAAGAAAAGAAAACATAGAAAACCCAACGTCAAAAATCTGCTTTTCAAAAGTGTTACATAATTACGGCACCCTCAATGGATTGAAGCTTCGGGGACAGCAGATGATTAACAAAATCCATCCCCAGAACCACGTGCATGTATTGGAATAGTAAGAAAGTATGTAGGAGGCATTGAATTGGAATTAGATGGTAGGAGGTACCTACCTAGGTATCTTTCAATTTTACAGCATTCTTGCGTCTGTTTTCTTTCATGTGAGGAATTCACACATAATCCAATGGTTGACTAGAATAGATCACCACTAGTTGATAAGTCCGCATTTTTACGCTACCTACTCTAAGTGTATGTATTTATTTTCTTATTTTTGTATGTCTTGTTATTTGGTGTGCAATAAAGTATGTAAGTATGTATCTTTTATATTTGAAACTTTATTTTTTTAAATATAATTTATACTTTTATAATTTTTATAACATTTATAATTTTTAAACTTATTTATCATCGAGAAAATAGAGATGTGGATATGAAATCTTCACATGCTGCTAAATATTGAAGCCCAAATTCGATATACCTACCTATCTGTAACTGTTACTATTGAGCTGGTCATCATCAGATCCTGAAGATTGTGGATATGGCTCTCAACATGCTGCTAAATTTTGAAACCAAAATTCGATGCATCTAAGCGTGATATTTACTGAGATCCCTTCGAAAGTGTTGATATTGAGCTGGCCATCATCAGACCCTGAAGATTGTGGATATAGCTCTCCACATGCAGCTAAATTTTGAAACCAAAATTTGATGCATCTAAGCGTGATATTTACTGAGATCTCTTCGAAAGTGTTGATATTGAGCTGGCCATCATCAGACCCTGAAGATTGTGGATATGGCTCTCCACATGCAGATAAATTTTGAAACCAAAATTTGATGCATCTAAGCGTGATATTTACTGAGATCTCTTCGAAAGTGTTGATATTGAGCTGGCCATCATCAGACCCTGAAGATTGTGGATATAGCTCTCCACATGCAGATAAATTTTGAAACCAAAATTTGATGCATCTAAGCGTGATATTTACTGAGATCTCTTCGAAAGTGTTGATATTGAGCTGGCCATCATCAGACCCTGAAGATTGTGGATATGGCTCTCCACATGCAGATAAATTTTGAAACCAAAATTTGATGCATCTAAGCGTGATATTTACTGAGATCTCTTCGAAAGTGTTGATATTGAGCTGGCCATCATCAGACCCTGAAGATTGTGGATATAGCTCTCCACATGCAGCTAAATTTTGAAACCAAAATTTGATGCATCTAAGCGTGATATTTACTGAGATCTCTTCGAAAGTGTTGATATTGAGCTGGCCATCATCAGACCCTGAAGATTGTGGATATGGCTCTCCACATGCAGATAAATTTTGAAACCAAAATTCGATGCATCTAAGCGATATATTTACTGAGATCTCTTAGAAAGTGTTGATATTGAGCTGGCCATCATCAGACCCTGAAGATTGTGGATATGGCTCTCCACATGCAGCTAAATTTTGAAACCAAAATTCGATGCATCTAAGCGATATATTTACTGAGATCTCTTAGAAAGTGTTGATATTGAGCTGGCCATCATCAGACCCTGAAGATTGTGGACTAAAAAACCGCCGTGGATTAAAAAACCGCATCAAAATCGTGTCAGACAGACACACACGCACACACACCCTCATTCACCCACAGAAACAAAGGTTTGAAACATATTTCCCCTCTTTTTGTGTCGGGGGTTAAAAAAAAGCGGCGCGGATGACCGACACGCAGACATAAATGTTAGTGGTCCTTGTGGATTCATTTTTAGAGTTCCATCTATAGGCAGCGATCCTTATAAAATCGTCCAGGTGTTCGCTATGCGTGGAAATGGCTACGGAACCCTCTGGGTGTGAACAACGTTTGTACTTAGTAGGTTTTTTTATCACTAAATATTAATTGCGGGGCCGGCCGGTACTTAAAAAGAATATCCCCACTGCATCTCTCCCCATGCATGTCGTAAAAGGCGACTAAGGGATAAGGACAAGATGTCGTGCTAAAGGACGACAGGCCCGCCCCCTCTCACCTTGGCACGGTACTTCCACGAGTCATGCAGCAGGTGGGTCTTCGTGCCTTACTTGCTGCTTGATCGATTTAATCTTGTTCGAATACTTTGCGAAACGTGTTTGCTGCAAAACACCGATTACTCTGCTTACCCCGATTGTCGGGATTCAGCGTGTGTGATATGATATGTATGTATGTAATAAATTATATAAGATATTTGGTTAGCTTGACAAATAAATAAAAATGCTCGCAATAGCGCTATCAACTAACTATTTATAACTACCAAATATATAAGAAGGAAGTGATTATTTTCCAAATATCTATAGTAAATATCCACCAATCAATCACTTTTGTACACTTAACGTAGATTATGTAATATTCTATCTAATAATCAGTCATAATTTATACGCTGATGCGCCTACTTTGGCTGCTCCATCAATATCATTGGCTCCATCGATGTGTAATGTCTTCGGTACGTATAAATGCCCGTTCTTCGTATTACAATAATTAATTACTGCTTCTAGAAATTGTAAGAAGGGCCTCCATTAGGAGCAGCTTGTAGCAGTCGCAGCCAGCTGGCAGCTGCAAGCTGCCGCGGCTCATTCTGTCGGCCGGGCGTGGGCGGCAAGGGAGTACGATACACAGAGAGAGGAAGCAGCGGCGAGTAGTCGGGGTGGGCGGGCTGCTTGAAGCGGTGCGGCGGCGGGTCAGGCATCCGGCAGCCCGCAGCTCTTGCTGCCGGCGGGCGGCAGTATGGTGGAACTCGTATGCAATTCTGCACGTCGACTTCAGGTTCCAACAGCAAGCGGACTGCTTTGAGAAGTCCGCGTATTATTTTTTTATTGAAAGCGCGACATATTATGGCGCCGAGCCACCCATAAGGTTTCTAACGACGCCCATGGATAGTCGGTCGTATGCGCGGGTTGCGAATGCCATGCCGGCCTCACAGATGCCCATTCACGCCCCTCTTGAGGCATCCGAGACTGTACTTGGGGGGGAATATATGAGCAGGTCGATATTGGATACCGGGTGGCTAAGCTCAAGTGGCAGTGGGCTGGGCACGTCAGCCGAAGAGACGACGACCGTTGGAGTAACCGTGTCCTACACTGGCGGCCGTGGACAGGACAACAGAGTCTGGGAAGACCACCCGCCAGGCCCACCTGGCGGGTGTAATCACGACATCAAGTACGTCGGCGGAAAGCAGTGGTTCCGTACCGCTCAAGGCCGGGAGGACTGGAGGAAAATTGGAGAGGCGTATGTCCAGCAGTGGACGCTTACACGCTGACTGACTGACTGACTGACATATGAGCAGGGAGAGCGTTCCAGAGTTTACCGGTTCTGTAGAGGAAAGATCTGCAGAATCGATTGGTACGCATCCGCGGTAAGTCCAGCGTGTAGGGATGTGCGTGTGGTGCGGAGGTGGAAAGGGGACGGCGGGATCGCGTTAAACATCTCCTCCAAGTACCTACTCCCCATGGAATAAGCGATAGAACACGCGTATTGCTAACGAACATTTTGTATTATATAATTTTGCAAATAACCCAACCTGCGAGCTGTCGGCCCGGACAGTTTGCTCGTATATGGAGGCCACAGTGACAATGACAGACGAGATTATTAGAATAAGGGAAAATAAATATTTATATAAAATATAAAAAAAGGTATACTAATAACTAAGGAAAATTAATATGTATATTCATTCAGGTAGGTATTTTTCTTCGAATTTATTGTTTTTGTTTTCGTTGTTTTGGTTTTCATTCCCGAGAGGAATTATGAAGAAAGTCTGAAGGTTATTTTCCAATCATAGTTTTACTTGAAACGATTGAGATATTTCGGGCCTTTGCTCAGGCTGGACAGCCTTATAAACTGCTGCTTGTAAATAGTCCACCAGTCTGCGGGCATGGCACTTCGCTGAGCTCGGTGTCGCGAATCGAGGTGGATTTAGCTGTGTTGGCCGCACTCCGCAATATTGGTCCTCGGCAGTCGGCACACGCAGGCCCCCATGGTATAATCTTTTTTTTGCACCGAATCCTAAAACGAGCCACAGCTGCTGTCGCCGACAACCGTATCCGACGGTGACGATAAATTATCACGATTCAAATAGTTGGTTGTCTTGTCACATGTGTCGGACTGGGCAGTGACTCACACCACTGCGCTGCGCTGGCAGAAAAATAGCTGTTCGCATGTGTGCAAGCGGACTTCATTCAATACGATGATAATGAAAAAAGTTTAATGAGCAAACACAATATTTACGCAACGCTAGTGACGCACGTCGCATCGTGTGGACATAAATACACACGTTTCGTGTTTTTATTATGCTAATGAAGAAGGTAAATGTTTGGTGGACAACGAACATCTTCGTCCATGCAGGGTGGATGTAGGTACTTTATCAGTGGATACAAATCGGCGTGATCAGTTTCCAATTCAATCTGATCCCGGGATCCGTGGAGACAACCCCAGCAATTTAGCTATGCAATAAGGAACTTGAATAAACTAAAATGCTTGATGTCGCCCAAACATAGTTTAATCGACCGAGGCATTTTTAATTGTTGAAAATTACATAGACCTAACCCTTATACCGAAATCACAGTTAATATTTTAATCTACCTATAATTAAAAAGAAAAACACCACACCTCTGTTCCATTACATACCATTAATTGAATAGTTGAGAAATGAAAACAAACATGTGAAACAATAAGAAATACATAATTTTAATTTTTCTTTTCAAAACACAAACCATAGGTAAAGTACCTATAGCTACCTAGTATATGTATAGATAATGTACCTACTTATTTAAATTCACGCCCGAAGCCAGTGACGACGAAGATCGTGAACCTGCGCGCGTATGCCGCTTATCATACTATCTCGGTAGAAGAAACAGAATAAAATCTTAAGTTTAAATAAGAAAATGCAGCCCAAAATATTTCATGTCAGTATCGCACAAAAAAAAAAAGAAGCAAAACCAACTACGAATAAAAATAAAGAAAGCAACGAAAGAACCGTTGAAAACTGCTATAATTTTGCAAATTTTAAATTCGTAATCTTTATTTAAGCACAGATGAATTAATAGTTACTTCGTGATTTTTAATTTTAATGTTTATTTTATTTTATTTTTGTTTGGTATAAGCCCAACTACAGCATTTTCTACTCATCCTTGTTTCCTTAATTAGTAGGGTCCGTAGCCACCGATGCTGGGAGGGACCCTTATAAAATCGGCCAGGCATGTGTCCGTCCATCTGTCTGTCACACGCGCTTTCCGAGGTGATTAAGCCGGAACGTGAAGCTCAATAAATCTAAAAAAAATTATGAAGTAGCCCTTAGGGCAAGAAAACCATTTTGAAGTTTTATCTTTTGAGAAAATATCACTCTATAGCAATATAAATTTACTCTTTGCTCTATAGTCTGCGGAGCGGCGACGCGGGCGGCACGCTGCTACCGCGTGATCCCCTGCACACACTCGCTACGCGTGGGATGGGAAGGGTGCCTGAACAACATTTCGTAGTTGTATTCTCAAACATTTTATTTTGACATTGAAAATTTCTTTTTGATCGCTTCAGTCAAGGCTTCAGTATAGTCCCCGATTTCCAGCGAGAGTGCGCATTCGCCCTGGTGTCTGTCAGTTTTAAGGCTACATGAATATTTAGGGTATCAAAAGACGCGTGTCAACTAGGTACTTAAATTTTTTTTAAAAAGTTTGAGAGTTTTGAGAAAATCGCAAAAAAAAACCGTTTAAATTAGCCGTAGCCGTTTTAAATATATATATTTAAACTTTTATTTGTAGATTGACTGAATCATCGGGGGATGCTTTTTTGACGTTTTGAAAAAAAAGTGAAAAATTGGGAGTTATGATTTTTTTTTATTTTCCGTCACACGAGTTACAAGTCGTATTTATCTTGCAGTGTTAGTTAAAATGTTTTTCATGTATGCATATACCTACTTGAAAATTAACAACGTTTATTTTTTATTTTTGAAAATTTTGTTCAGTGGTCGGTGACTTACGTAAATTATCCACTTTACGTTGGCAGTCTGGTAAAACTGAAAAGAAGATTCTGTCTGACTGTTCACAAAGATATAAGAATCGTTACAATGCTAAAATATAGATAGAATCCATTCTATTTATATAAAAGTAGCAATTTAATATGCGTGGGTTGCATAGATAATTTCGGTTTATTTATGTAGATCAGTTCTCGTTAAATGTTTTGCGAACATTTTACGGAGAAAAGTTGAATTTCCCGCATAGCACGCAAATAAAAAGTGAATTGGTATTTGAGTGATATATTCTCCTTTATTTAATATTTTTGTGGGGTGACGTTTTGTTGGTATGGTATCTTCATATCATACGTATCGCATTAAAATTAGTTATTTTGCCGTGAGTGATGTCGTCATTTTCAGTTCTCATTTCTTTTTTCTTTTATGTAATCCGGTATGGGTGGCTGAGTTGGAGGGGCTAAAGCGCATGCTCCGACCAGCCAATATCAGCTCCGAGAAGGTAGGTGCCATACCGGAGACTTCCCTGGATTGCTGGCTATATGTACTGAACTAGAAGAGAACACAACCGAGGCTGCTATGCGGCCATCTTACACCCAGTACGGTGGTACCAACCCAGTCGGCTACAATTTGAGCCTACCACCTACCTAGTAAGGGGCAAGGGAAGGGACCTACAGTTTTACACCGGTTCCGAACGGTGAAGCAGCAGGTTTAGGTATGCACGTAAATGTTTTCGTCAGAAAAAACTCATTGGTACACGCCGAGACGGGATTCGAACCGCGGACCTCTCGCATGAGAAGCCGATGCCCAAACCACTCGGCCACCGGCCATCCATGTGAGAGAAATTCACAATGATTTATCTCCTTGAAGGGGATAAAGGACTTGTGGGCCGCAATCATCAGGAAATGCTGCCTTTTTTATTTATGGGAACTGACACGGTTGGCTACATCACCTACAACATCCGTGATGTCAGCCCATAACATCGGGTGAACTAGGTGCCATGTCAGTGCTTCCCTTTATTTCATGTCGGCTACACTGAACTGGAAGGAAAACACGAACTATTTACATAGCCGTTTCGACCGACGTTCATTCAGTGCGGTGGTACCAATCTTAAAGGAAGAAAATGATTAACCGGTCAAGGAAGGAAATAGGTACGAAACGAACATTTTTCCTTCCTCGGAGGAGATACTCGTATAATTTAGTCGCAAACATCAGGAATTATCCACGTTGTGATCTGATCAAGGTTTTTGTAGTTAAAAGTCAAGGTTTGTGTAGCTAATAGAAAACGTTTGTAGTCTACGCTGCAGGTAGGGCGGACGGATATTTAAAAGGTCGCGTTGTGTTGTGACTTGTGACGCATGCAGTCTCGGTCTCGGGCGGAGTATGTATCTAGTCGCTGCTCGCTACCTGCCTCGCGACATCGTCCTCGTCGCTGGCATACAGTCTCGGTCTCGGGCGGAGTATGTATCTAGTCGCTGCTCGCTACCTGCCTCGCGACATCGTCCTCGTCGCTGGCATACAGTCTCGGTCTCGGGCGGAGTATGTATCTAGTCGCTGCTCGCTACCTGCCTCGCGACATCGTCCTCGTCGCTGGCATACAGTCTCGGTCTCGGGCGGAGTATGTATCTAGTCGCTGCTCGCTACCTGCCTCGCGACATCGTCCTCGTCGCTGGCATACAGTCTCGGTCTCGGGCGGAGTATGTATCTAGTCGCTGCTCGCTACCTGCCTCGCGACATCGTCCTCGTCGCTGGCATACAGTCTCGGTCTCGGGCGGAGTATGTATCTAGTCGCTGCTCGCTACCTGCCTCGCGACATCGTCCTCGTCGCTGGCATACAGTCTCGGTCTCGGGCGGAGTATGTATCTAGTCGCTGCTCGCTACCTGCCTCGCGACATCGTCCTCGTCGCTGGCATACAGTCTCGGTCTCGGGCGGAGTATGTATCTAGTCGCTGCTCGCTACCTGCCTCGCGACATCGTCCTCGTCGCTGGCATACAGTCTCGGTCTCGGGCGGAGTATGTATCTAGTCGCTGCTCGCTACCTGCCTCGCGACATCGTCCTCGTCGCTGGCATACAGTCTCGGTCTCGGGCGGAGTATGTATCTAGTCGCTGCTCGCTACCTGCCTCGCGACATCGTCCTCGTCGCTGGCATACGTCAACGTGATTATCTTGAGTTTTATCGTCGCAGACTGTTATGGAAGGCGGCATGAGAGTTTAAATTGTAAACAAATCGTTCTATTTTTAACCGACTTCAAAAAAAGGAGGAGGTTTCGAATGTATTTTTATTTTTTTTTATGTTTGTCCGCTCAGAACTTTCAACTGGGTCAACGGATTTTGATGATTCTTTTTTATTTGAAAGCTGGTGCTTCCCGTGTGGTCCCATTTCAATTTGGTCAAGATCGGATATGAAAGCGAGGCTGAATTCCGCCGAGTACATTAATAGCAAAAAATTACTAAAAAAAACTGTAAAAAAAAAACTATTAAAAAAAATATAAACACCGCCTTCACTTGCTTGCTTTGGCACCGCCTTCAACTCTAGGGTTCGATTTTTTTTATTTCATACATTTTTGAAGGCGGTTTTATATTTTTTTTAATACTTTTTTTTACCATATTTGCAAAATCTTGTACACATTTTGCAAAAAGTGGGCAAAATTTTACTTATTATCAGTTTTACTATTTTCTTATTTACTACCTACAACAATGTTATCCATAATATCCACTATTTGGGGGAGAGGGATAAATCTTCAAAAGATTATAGTTTCTACTAAAACATATTAGTTATTACCTTTTTTTTTTTTATTTCACTTCTACCATTTATAAAATAATTAAAAACAGTCAGTGAAGCAACTCCGAGAGCAACTCGCGAGGCGCTCGCGCGCACACAGGTCGCCTTAAAGAACTCGTAGTACTCGTACACGTATGAGTGCATAATTAAACGTTTGACCTCTGATAATTGACGTCACGGACTAATAATTCTTATATTCGAATGAAGCTACTTTTGCATCTAATGGCCTCAATTGTCGCGCATACAATTATGAATCGGAAGCGAAGTGCCATTTTCAGGGCTAGAATAACACTACTCGGACTCGCATATACCTTTTATTTGTACGAACCAATTATCAGTAAATTTTACCGTTTAATGTACATTTCCACATATCCTCAGATAAGCTACTTGCTCAAACCTCCTTCAGGAGCATTCACTCCATACCACCAACATGTTCTATGCAGTTTTTTAGGGTTCCATACGGCAGCGGCCACCAATAAAACAGGCTCAATGACCCAACGATATGTCTGTGCTTTAGAGGTTGAAGGTCCTTTGTACAGAGTCACCAATGAGGCGAATGGCTCGTCGCTGAATAGAATCAAAGGCTGAAAGAAGGTGGCACCGTTTCACTTACGAGTGGGGGCGTGTGACTTACGATGCCCATGGACATTCTGTGATGCACGGGGATTGCGAATGCCATGCCGGCCTGACAGGAGCCTTTTCACGCCCCTTTTTGAAAAACCCCAGGCTGTACTTGGGAGGAAATACATGAGCAAGGAGTGCGTTCCACATTTTCCCGGTTCTGTGAATAAAAGACCTACAGAACCGGTTGGTGCGCATCCTCGGAAGGCCGATTGTATAGGGGGGTGCATCCCCTGCCCAGTACGCGTACTGCGGAGGTGGAATGGGAACGACGGAATCGCGTTAATCAGCTCCTCCGAACACTCCCAGTGAAATAGACGATAGAACACACTTAGGGAGCCGACGTCCCTACGGAGTTGCAGCGGTTCTAAGTCGCGGGACACCACAGGGTCATCCACAAGTTGTACGGAATAGGAGCGTTTGAATAGGCGGATGAGGACTGGCGCCAATTCCAGAGCACAATTTTTCAAGACGATCGCTGGGACGCCGTCAGGCCCGCTACTCTTCGAAATAACCAACTCACGTAGCGTTTTACAGACGACTCAGGAGTGGAACCTAATATTTGCCATCATTCGCCCGCAATGGGGCAATGAAGGGGGGTTCGCGCCCAGGTCGTCCATGTTTACTTACTTTCTTCTTTTTAAATGTGAATTTCACGCGAGCGAAGTCGCGGGCAAAAGCCGCGAGATACGTGCGAGTGCGACAGTGTGATTGCTGCGCACATTCGCTATACGTGCAAGAAGGGATATATGGCTACGGAACCCTCTGTGTGGACAACGTTCTTACGGGTTTTTTCAGTCGTGCGTGCGTGATTCTTCTGTCACAATTTCTGTACCTAAAGCATTTTACTTTTGGGCCGATCACTCCCTACAATGGAAATTAAAATTATTGTATTATCCGCCTCAAATCAGAATAGGACTATACTTTCTCGAATAGGACTATACTTCTCGAACTGCTGTACGCGTGACGTGTGTTGTAGCCTGCCTGGCGGTTGAAGCTTGAAAAAAAGGGTCAAGCTTGCATTAATTCATAATAAAGTTTTTATTTTTTCGTTCGCCAGTGTATCCTTATATGAATTAGATTTTCACAGATAATGAAATTTTCAGTACATTTTTATTAAATCAGGTTTTAAGTGCTCCTCAACGGAAGAATATTAAAGAAATATGTTTGTTTCAAAATGTTGGTAATATTTGTATCGATGCTGTAAAAAAAATCCGATAAAAATAACATTAGGTAGGTACTACTGGGCTATTCGTACATAACCAGTAACCAGTTAAGTTTTCACTAGGCAATTGGTTACGAATCGTGTTGGGAAGAGGGGACCTTCAATGATAAAGTTTAGAAATGTCAACATACGTACATCTCGACATACATGTTTGTATTTATGAGTTTTCTGTGTCGTCAATAATTTGTTATTGGTTTTTCAGCAATTGTATATTCTGTTAGGAACGTCATTTAAGTTATCGGTGCTCATATTATGTAATACATATTAGTTGCCGAACTATGCCCCATTTTAAAGTGCGTAGTCATCCATCATCTTACACACGTACACGAGTACATAGTACATACGTATGACACATTCATTAGCCACATTATATTAGTTGGAAAAGGCTTATTAGGTTCACGCGACCGTCTCTAGTATTTATAATATACTAGCTTTTGCCCGCGGCTTCGCTCGCGTGAAATTCGTATTTAAAAAAAGAAGTAAATAAGCCCGCTACGGTACATTTCGGCGCGCAGAAAAATTCGGTTTGTATGAGAGCCACATCTTAGCGTAACCACAACTGAATTTTATTAGCCTATCGCGTATAGTAAAATGTGCATGTACTAAGTTTCAGCGAATTCGGATGATCGGTTTAAAAGTTATGGAGGAACATACACACAGAACTAAATTCTAAAAATCGTTAATTTAGTTTTACTGTCATATACATATAGAGTCTACAAACTCAGTATCTCATAAAACAATGTAACTTACTCCATAACCATCCCTTACAGATTTATTATTAGTATTGATGATTACATTCGGTGACCGCTAGGGTGACCGTGCTGCTGCTGGGCTCTGCTTGTGTCTGTCTACATACATGGAAATAATAAATTGGTTGGGCTGCCTTCGGAAAGTTAAAATTCGCCCTGAAACCTGGATTATGTATGACGGTCGCTATGTCCAACGGTTGAAAGTTGCCCCAGCGAGCAATGGAGCGAGCCATGCTGGGGGGAACATCGCTACGTGATATGGTGCGTAACGAGGCAATTTGCTGATGTACTTAAATAGTCGATATTGGACACCAGGTGGTTAAGCTCAAGTGGCAGTGGGCTGGGCACGTCGGCCGAAACCTACACTGGCAGCCGTGGACAGGAAAACATGGTACGACGACATCAAATCCCTCTATCTATGGAAGGAAGCGGAGGGGGAAAAGAACATAACATATTTTTTTACTATTGAAACGAGTATACAAACACTCCTAATTCGTTTCTTATGACGTGGGGCCTTCGCATCTCAATTTAGTAGAAAGTATCGCTTTGTCAATAAATATAGATTTTTCTGGTATAAAATATTTCGCAGTGATTTTTTTTTCAGTATGATGGAGTGGTTTTCTACAATAAAAGTGACACGTATGTGTTCCTCAAGAGTCGAACTATTTATTACACGAGTATTATCACTATCAGCGTACCTACATACAACAGCGAGCGTGCCAGTTAGTTGCCAGCCCTGCTGATAGTAATGGAAATCGCACCTTTAAATTGAATGCTAATAATTTTCTTTTTCAGTCATATGTAATTTATAAATTTTCCCGAGATCTTGTCTCTGCCTACCCCGTTGTGAAACTTGCTGTGACGTTATGTATATGTTTATTCAATGTTTAAATACATTTTCTTTTTCTTATTTAATTTTCCATCTTTCATCATCTGTACAGGTTCAAGATTTTCCTGAAAACAGCGTTACATGAAGTCTATCGTGAATTCCCTCCATTTTCTATAGAAGCGTTCTCGTTTTCATTATAAATTGTCTCGGTGATTCGGGTTAGCAGTTAGTCTAGTTACCACGCTGCGGTCAACGTTGCCGCTAGCTAACCGCATTCGAATGTAAAGCGACCCGACTTCCTTGTTGTTACAGCTATTATGCGTTGCAACGCGCGCGTGACAGCACGTATGTACCTACCTACAAATATCTGCACAGATTAAAAAATCAATTCCAAAATGTACTCCGATATTGTAATTTGTTAGCAATGTGCAAGTGAAAATGGGATATTAGTGTAAATTAAGAAGAGTGAATTTCATTGCGAGAAAAACGAGAAAAATATGGGAGAAGGAAAAGAAGCTGGACGCACCGCCCGGCCGGTGGTTATGTTTGATTTTAAACCTATCATAGACGTGGTGAGCACTTCTATACAATATTTATTAAATGTTTAATTTAAGTAGGTATAAGGTTTCTCTGTTATGTACATACAGTTAAATAAAACAGTCGCAAACACTTTCCATAGTTACTTTCATCAAGGGCTTACTAAATGTAATTTTCAAGAAATTTTGAGTACATAATAATCAAGAATAAAACAGGAAATGTTACTCAAGTACGTACTACTACACGGACTCCTTCACAGTCACAGTACAAACCTGGAACTCTGGAATAATTTGCCCATGCATTTACGCTCCTCAGCGTCTATGAGTGTAATTAAAAAAAAACATTGAAATATTTTTCTATCCTCACTCAAGTAAATATATTTAATTGTATGCAGTTCATTCCAGTTGTACCATTTGTACACCAGTCCCACTGATTAATGTGCCAAGAGTACATTGTAAATACTTGCAGTATACAACACCAATTATTCTGCTTAGATACCGCGATTGTCGGGATACAGCGTGTGGTATACATACATGTATGTATGTGTATATTATTAAATATTGTATAATATATATTTTTATATATTTTAAGTATTTAATTTTATGTAGTACTCGCTTGTAGTCTGTCATATTTATTTACAGTTTAATATATTTTGCTACAAAATATTCTTGTTCGTGTGTATAAGAGTAAGTATACGAGTATGCATATTTTAAAAAGCGGCAAATGCGAGTCAGAGTGTTCCGTTTCCATTTCGTTTTCCGTGAGAACTTTAAGATTTTCGTTTAGGTTTTCTTGTAAACTATAAGAGAGGCAGTAAGTAAATATATGTATGAAGAAAAGGGTAAGTTGGTACTAAAATTAACATTGAGCATGTTACTTGTACCTACGCAAGGAAATGCCAAAAAATTTGAGGGCCTCTTTATTTCCCAATATAAGAGCGACAAAGTCACCCATTCAGGAGGTCAAAATAAATAACCTGACGGACGAAAACCTAAATATATGTTTACACATAGAAATCAGCCTTCTAAAAAAATTACGTTTCACAATAGGTACTTCGGTTAAACAAATTAGGAAAATATCCTTGTAAATGATGCGCAATATTGTATCTTATATAAACACATTACAATTACTAATTACGTTATCAAGTCGCTCAAGTAGGTACTTAGGTCATACTGAGTTTTCTGAATTCTCATTAATAGGACCACATATTATTATGTTTATGATATATTGATTGTTTTTCAAAGTATCTTCCCTCACTATTTTCACACATTTGCATTCTTTGGAACCATTTAAAAATCAGTTGCCCAGTCTTCCGTGGACGTCTTCAATGGCTTCTTGGAACGCATTCACCGTCGCTTCGGGCTTTTAAATCGTACGTATACCTCTGTCTGTAATTTCGAAAATGTAATTTCGTCTCTCCATCTGTAATTTCGAAAATAAATAAAAAATGACAAGGTCCAAGGTTTGGGCTGTATGGCGGATGAGTCATTAGTTCTACATTTGAGGTCTTCAAAAACCCATTCGTTACCCTCGTCGTTACCTTACTTAGCGCAATGTGAGGGCGCGTTGTCGTGGTGAAGGACGACTTTGAAGCGTGCGAGGAGCGTCCTCGCACGCTTTTCGCGAGGGCCACAGCGAATATAATTAAAAATCATGGAGTGAATATTTTTTCGAATGAAATACATTGTCTACGATGTGTCTACGATTGTAACGTCGACACACAATTTTCAAAACGATGCCACAATGAGAAAACTAATGAAAACCACACAAACAAACTAAAATGTAACGTACTCCCAGAGTTCCATTTTCAAAAATCGTAATTGTTTTTTATATATTTTTATTACAAATGGCCAGTTTCAGAAACTTTCATGTCCCACGTATGCATACTCGCAAGTAGGCAATAAATAATGGGTTACAGAGATTCGTAAGTACATGAGCATTTAATGATATAGGCATCACACGCCGGACTACAGTATTTTCGATCAGTATTCCTCGTTAATTTAATAGTTTTTCGTAGTCGGGGTATAAACACTGTTAATTTTATTTTCTTCATGAGTATTAGTGTTGTATATGTTTAAATCGCCACACGATGGGGTTTAAAGAGGGAACAAACGAACACATCCGCACATACATACATACATATAAGGATTTGTGATACATATTTTTAACCGACTTCAAAAAAGGAGGAGGTTCTATGTTCGGCTGTATGTATTTTTTTATTTTTATTAATGTTCAGCATTATCTTCCCCAATTGTGAACCGATTTCGATGATTCTTTTTGTGCTCGGTTCAGTCTAGCTCCAAGGTGGTCCCATTTTTTTTTGGTCAAGATCGGATTGGAAAGCGAGGCGGAATCGCGAGGCCGAAGGCCGAGCGATTCCGCCGAGTACATTAATAGCAAATAAAAATTACTAAAAAAAACTGTGAAATAAAAAACTATTTAAAAAAATATAAAAACCGCCTTCAAAAATGTATGAAATAAAAAAATTAAAATCGAACCCTAGAGTTGAAGGCGGTGGTGCTAAAGCAAGCAAAAATAACTGACCGCCTTCAACTCTAGGGTTCGATTTTTATTTCATACATTTTTGAAGGCGGTTTTTTTAGTATGAAATTTTATTACCATCTCGATTGTGACATTTTGCTCAAATATGCATTTTGAACTTTCCGTATGGTCGGGCCGGCTAACACGAATGTGTTCCTATACGCGGTTGCATTTGTCAGTTTCGTCAAGGTTCTGTAGCTGCTGTACATACACGGCAGCTAAGTATGACGCTTTCTCGCTTACCGGGCGGGTCTCGCTCGCGTACGTCCCAGAGGTGCCGTGACCTACATTGTGGATCGACGTCACTGCACTATGTAGGTCAGCGATATCTCCCCTGACTATACAGCCGAGAGCCTTAATCGACTGTCCAATGTTTGACTGGAAGAAATTGCTGCAAGGGATAAGTCCACCTTTGCACCGCATGAAATGTTTATTGATTGATTTATTTATTTATTTATATAAGAAAAATGTGCTTGTATCTGTAAAACGTTTTTGCAGCAATAACTGCAGTATCTCCAACTTAGGGAATAGTGCAAGTTTAATCAAAATCGGTTCACAAGTTTTCAGGATATGGACTGTTAATGTACCAATCACTGGAAAAACACGCCAATTCTACGCAGATTGTTATGTGAAATAACTAAAAAGAGTGAAATAAAAAACTGTTTTAATTAAAAATTCACAGATCCTGTGCAACCACGACTTAAAGGGATATTGAAAATGAACCTAGCTATTATTGATTATCCGCTACGAATAAATGATTAAAAAAAATGTTTGTAATATAAAAAAAAAAATTTAATATTTTTACGGCATCTTGTAGCCCTTCGAATTCCACCGTCTTTTGAGCCCTGGTGGGCCCTCGTACCATAGGTTGTAGAGGTACCTAGGCGGCGCATGTGCGCCGCCTAGGTACCTCTACAACCTAAGGCGTCGTACCATCTTAAAGCCCTTAGAATTCCGCGTCTTTTGAGTCCTAATAGATCCTCGTATCTCAAACCTGCGAAGTTACACGGGGCTGTAACACTTTCAGCGAAAATAGGGCCCTACTGAAGCGATCGAAAAAATTGTAACATTAAATTAGTGAAATCTAACAGTGTGTCAACGCGCACAGTTCTGACATTTCCTTGATTCAACTGAACGCGTAATTTTTCGGTCGAAAATTTTAGATTTTTTTCGATATAAAAAAAATTTTTTTTTCAGAACCATTTTTTTTTTTCAAAACCATCTTTTCCAAAATATTTTTACATCATCTTAAATCCCTTCGAATTCCGCGTCTTTTGAGCTCTCATACGTCCTCGTGGCCGCACGCGAGCCGCCCGCCGCGTGATATCGCACTTTCGCGCCGCGCAAAACTCGCGGCTAAGGGCACCTCTACAGCCTCAACCGTCACCAATATCGAAAAAAGTGTAATGACATAAAATGTTCCCCGTCTCAATATCTCTAGACATGTCTCTCAGTTTTTCGATTTTCGACCTCGTTCAGGAGATATCGAAGATATTCCGAGGGAAGGTGTTAAAAAATCAAGGTTTTTTTTTGTTTTTTTTAAATTTTCGAAAAAGTTTTCGACTTTTCCATTTTTTTCACCATCTGAAAGCCATTGAAATTCTGCGTCTTTTGAGCCCTCATACATCCTCGTGGCCCTAAACCACTATATACCACGGGGCAAACACACTTTCAGCGAAAATGGGGCCCTACCGGAGCGATCGAAAAAACATTTTCAATGTTAAAAACTCCTGTAAGTTGCCCGTCGTAGCGCGCATCCATAATTCACTCACCCGCGGCCGCGCCCGCGCAGAAAACAAAACGTTATTTATGGAATAAATATAATGTGAGTTGAATCTGTTTTTTTTATTTAGCATTGACGCAATAATTAAAGGTCAACTTTTACACAAATAATAATCGTATGTGGACCTAAATTTGTGGAGGTTAATGAAGTTCAAGGTAAAGTCGGTCGTTGTTAAAAAAAACCACCAAGTGCGAGTTGACTCGCGCACCGAGTGTTCCGTACCATCACACAATATGTTTGCATTATGTATGTATAAAAATAATTATGTTTTATATTTATATACCACGGGGCAAACACACTTTCAGCGAAAATGGGGCCCTACCGGAGCGATCGAAAAAACATTTTCAATGTTAAAAACATTGCACCGACTTCAAAAAGCAAAACTAGAACTTAAAAAGTGTTAAGATTCATATTCGGACCCTTGAGTTGAAGGCGGTACAAAAACACATCTGAAAACAATGTCTGAAAATTGATAGTTGGACCCCTTTTGTGCTTTTATACCGCCTTCAACTCAAGGGTCCGAATATGAATCAAATTATTATTTAACACTTTTAAATTCTAGCTTTTTTTGAAGTCGGTGCAATGTTTTTTTAGAAAGTTTTTTGTTTACCTTTTATATAATTGGATGGGGATTTCCTGTACTTATAAACTTATACTATAAAATATGTACTTCCCCCACGCACCTTCCACCATTACGTGGAGCCGTGAGATAGATCTCTTCACTAGTGTTTCGTTCTTCAATATTTACGCTGGGATTTTCCTAACTTATATTTGATTACGATCTTCAAATATTAGGCTTTCGACTCGTCAGTAAGAAAATAATTTTGTGTTTAGTTTTTTTTACTGGACTAAAGTTAACCGGGCGCTGTCTACATAGCGACGAGTAACTAAACTAACATGTTCGTAATCTATTAGCACAAGACAAACAACGGTCGATCAAGAGTCCGGTTGAGTGAGGTGGAGGCGGTGCGAGACGGACGCGCGGCACGGGGCGCGCGCTTAATGTCAAACCAACCTGCAACGCAATCCAATGTAACAAACAACTAAAACCGACAGCGGAACCCAGTTCCCGCGCCGCCGCGCTGCGCCGCATCCAACGAATTAAAATTATCATTAAAGTAGAATGTCGTTGACCGCATCCACTTTTTTATTTTCGAATTCTTTTTGATGCTAAAGATTAGAATAAATTTAATTTTAAAATGCTTTTTTTATTTAATAACTGAAGGTATTTCGTTTTAGATTCGTATTAAGCACATCATTGTCTTATTGTTATTACATATATTATGTAGGTACTAGACCGATATATGCAAACCCGTCTCCTGTAAGTTGCCCGTCGTAGCGCGCATCCATAATTCACTCACCCGCGGCCGCGCCCGCGCAGAAAACAAAACGTTATTTATGGAATAAATATAATGTGAGTTGAATCTGTTTTTTTTATTTAGCATTGACGCAATAATTAAAGGTCAACTTTTACACAAATAATAATCGTATGTGGACCTAAATTTGTGGAGGTTAATGAAGTTCAAGGTAAAGTCGGTCGTTGTTAAAAAAAACCACCAAGTGCGAGTTGACTCGCGCACCGAGTGTTCCGTACCATCACACAATATGTTTGCATTATGTATGTATAAAAATAATTATGTTTTGGAAAATCACGAAACGCCTAAATAAAAACTACACCAATGGTTTCACTGTCAGGCTTTCGTATAGTTCAACTAAATACAAGCATATTTTTTTATATAAAATGACTACATATTTACAATTTTCGGATATTTCCTTTGTGCTGTGAGACCTTACTTCTTGCCAAATTTCATTACTCTAGTTATCGGTAAGTACCCTATAGGTTTTGATTTCATTAGAGTGAGTTTGCAAGTTTGCGAGAACATTAGCCGTATCTTTTGATTGTCTTGATTTAGAAGCTTGCATTTTATATAACTCGAAGGGATCACAGACCTTAGTATTTCATATTAATTTCAATTTGATATTATATTAACTCGTTCCTGAGAAAAAGGGTCCTTGACATAAAAAACAACAATTTTTTAATGACATATAAGTACCTACAGATTTACAATTTTCGGATTTTTCCCTTTACTTGTGCTGTGAGAACTTGCTTCTTGCCAAATTTCATGATTCTAGGTTAACGGGAAGTAGATTTTGATTTGATTTGCCAGCAGCAAAATATGTGACTAAAATGGCCGTATCTATTGATTGCGTTGACTAAGAAGCTTAAATTTTTTACACCTCCGAGGAAACGCAGACCTTAGTATTTGATATTAATTTTAACTTTATACCTCTACGCGTTCCCGACAAAAAAGGTCTTGACAGACAGACAGGGGGACAGACAGACAGGGAGACAGACAGACAGCCTTTTAGTCTTCCGGAGTCTATCAGTTAAATAGTGTTGCTGATTTTCTACGATAATATTTTTTTTTTTAAATTGTAAATATAAATCATAGGATAGTGAAAAGTTAAATATTATGCATACATTGATCCTGTAAACAATTTCCGGCGCGAGTGAGTTGTTTTTCAGTGTGTTTATCATATCAGCAGGGTACCGCTTCGCGGAATAGCGCCTGGCCTGCCCGTGCGCGGAAGTAAATACTAGAGAGGCATCGACATGTCGAGAACGCGAAAGAAAAGTGCACAAAGATAAAAAAACATTGTTTTTATAAACAGCTGGTACGGGAGGTTATGTCCAAAAGTCCGCCGGAAGATCAGGCACAGCCAATAACTCCACACTTCGCGAAACTACGATCAGAGAGGCGACATGCCAGCTATAAGGCGGCCAAAAAGGTCGTCGTCTACTTTATTGACTCGCCTTTTGAAGACCCCTAGATTATAGGTAACACCACCCACCACCCTATTTTTTCCACCATTGACTATTCCATATTTTCGCCGTATACGCGGGAGACATTATTAAAAGCGATGCGTTCTCAGAAGTCCGTTATCTCTGTAACATTGTTTATAGCAACCGCTACATGTATGGCACCCATAAGGTGTCTAACGAAGCCTATGGACATTCGGTCGTATGCGTCAATAAAGTATCTTCTGTGTCATGCAAATGGACTGCATGCTGACCAAATGTTGGTAACAATCTAAAATGTATGCAATGTATGAGAATGTCGCTTCGCGGTATTTTTGTTCACCTGGCGTCTCATGCCGTTTATCGCGCTCGACATTCGATCCAATTCACACTCTGATTGTGTTTGGAGAACAGCACGCAAGCAGATCCTTGTGAGGTCCGCTCTAATATTGCAGATACATTATGTATATCTATCTAGCACATCTCGTCTTGTCGAACGAAGTTGTCTTGTCGGGTGGTTCCTCATAGATTGCGTCCTCCTGAAAGTGATAAAAAACCCCTAAATGTATTACATTTGATTGATGAACGGAACCAGCAAAATTAAATGTCGAAACCTCTACGTCAGACAAGAATAGCATTGAAGTAGAAATTCCAACTAGCTCTGACCGGAAATGGCTGCAAATGGAAGTAGACACATTATTATTTTAGACCAAAGATAGTACGTACTAGATCAATCACTCGGCTAGCTCACATGTTCCACCTAGTTGCGGTTCACGATCATCAAGTCTCTTAGTCGAGCGCGAGAGGCCGCAGCGCGCAGTCGTCGCCTGCCTGCTGCGATCGCGCCTTGCCTACTTTAAACTAATACATTTACACATCTTCGTAGATGCGAAGGTGCGATGGCGAATCTGGAGATGAAGTGTTAGAATGAAAAGACGATATGCACACGCACACCGACGACGCACCAGTGCGATCGTTCTCCCTACCCCTTGCCTCTCTCCCGCAAGCTTCCCGCCCCGCGCGAGCCCACAATACCGGCCGTCAGCCCGTCTCCCACACGCTTCCCGCTCCGCGCGTGGTCCCCTCTTCCGCTCGGCTCTGCGCTCCGCCTCCCCGCTACCTCACCCCAAACCTCAGCCGCGCGAACATATTTAGCAGCTATATTTCTTCGGAGCGCTGGCTCTATATAATATTTCCTCAAAGTTTTAGACACTATCCAGTCGCTTACCAGTCCATAAAATGATAGAAATATTAAACATAACAAAATAAATACAATCTTATCAATAATTATGAAAATTTTGTTTTCAGTGTCCACGTGTAGAGTTCCTTATCGTTACTTTTATCTCGATAATCGCTTCTGATAGTGAGTTGGAGTGAAACTGCAGCGCGCTTATTATTTGAAGAATGATTGCAACATTCAACATATAAAATATGTAAGTCTAGGACAGTAGGACATATTCGGATACACAAGGAAATCGAAACAAACTTGAGTGCCAACATTTTATTTACAAAATCTTCAATATATATTATAACATTTATGTATAACTAGCTTTTGCCCGCGGCTTTGCTCGCGGTAGACTCGGTTTAATAGCAAATCGGACGGACAGTTATTTTAAATAAATAAATAAAACCATGAATACTTACCTGCACATTTGAGGATTTTCCTTTCCTGTCGATTTACTTCCTTGTACCGTTCACACCACACTTAGATCTCAAATATTGATTAAATAGTCCAACATAGCCATTTCTTTATAAAGTAATCGCTATTTTATAGTATTTAAAATACTACGTGAAAATGGGGGAGGGGTGGGGGTCTGAGCACAAACCACGGTAGGTCACAGGGGGGGGGGGGGGGGTTTCTACTTAATTTATTTATTATCTACTTATTTTTAGGTTTCTACTTAATTTATTTATTATCGAACTTACGTCCTTTTCGAAACGTTGTTGGCTACAATAGGCATCATACTACAATCTACTAATAGCGGCTGGCATCGTATCCTCTTCAAATGAGTCATTCTAAGTACCTGAAGCGAGAATCCTCGAACCTATAATTTTATGTGTCCTGATTTCTACGAACTAAATGACGTTCGTTCGATCGATAAACAGGTTGAGTACTTCGAACGTCGCTACGTGCAAAAGGTCTGGTTTCGCACGAAGCGAGTTGACGCCGCTCCCACGCGCCGCCGCCGACGACGTACGCCATTTCTGTCTGATAGTCAAGCTAGCTGCAACACTGCGTTCCGGTGTTGCCCTCGCCAGTTTATTTACGCGGAATTAATTATTTTCGCGCGTGCGCGTCACATACGTCGCAACACTCGGAAGAACGGACCGTGTCGGCCGGCACGTAGAGAGCATTAGGAACGCTGTCGTACTCTCAACGAACGCGGCCCGTCAACACGAACTCCCATTGCACCATTTAACATAACAGTCGCTTTTACAGGCGGGTTACTTACACCCTCCCTACCACCTAGTAACTAAGGTAAGACGCCAAGAAGGGAATGGACCTACAGTTTTCCGTGAAATCCAAACCACACGGTCAGCCTACAACGGTCGCGAGCCGTCACTCTTCCAAGTAGGTACTCATCCATCACCATCAGCATCACACATGGTTGAGGGAGGCGATGACTGATCCTGGCGTGATGCTCGTGAACGGGTGCTGTTTGTGGAGACTGGCCTGCTCCAGTTGGCTCCAACATGTTATATGAGAAAATGTTGTATTATTGTGATAAGTTTTTAGAAATAGTGATTACTCGCACCGTACTTACTATGTAGGCAGTGGCAAACATTTTTGTAAATGTAGACTAAGTGGACGTAAAAAAAAGTATCCAGCGAAGATCCATCTTTGTAAGATGAAGGAGAAAGGAAGTATTGTCATCGTCCAAAATTTCGAAGTTGAGATTTCGACTGATTTGGGCTGTATATTATGATACGAGTATGATATACAGACAGGCATACAGCCCAAATCATTCGAAATCTGGATGTTTTCTCTTATTCAAATCTATCCAATTGAACTAGTTCTTTCTCAATGAAATGCTTGACTAAATTGTTCTCAAACTCAAATATTAAAGTAGGTGGATAAAAACTTGCCAAGACGCACTAACTATTGAGTAGCAAAGAACATAAAAAAAAATCTTATAGAGCAACTGAAGAACGTTACACATAATAGGAGCTATGATTTAAGGAACTTCGAAAGAACTTGGTATCCAGTTAGATCTCACTTCTTTTATTAGCGAAGCCGTTATCTGAGTGCATATCTTACAAGTATTTTTTTTGTTGCGAATTTAACTTTTTTTTTTTACATTTATGTTTTTGGTGGGATATCTGTTACACGAAGACAGGACCACTCGTGGATATTTATTAGTTTTATTTAATATTATTTGTATAGATATAGGTATGTATTTTTGTTTATCATATTGCTTTAAAGAGAATCGAGGTTATCAATGTGTAGTCAAAATGGTTTTACTACACATTGTTATCTTCGATTCTGTAGGTATTAGGTGACAAAATAAGTACCTATACACATGTTTATACAAGATGGGCCAAAAGTAATCACCTGATGTTCTTTGGCTGTAATTTTTTTAAAAAAGGAAAACATTGGTTCTACTTATGGATTATGTTTATTTGATGAATTAGAATATTTTTCATTAAATCGAGAAAATGATATCGGTCAAGTGTCCGCCGTCAGAATTAATGACCACACGGGCTCGTTTTATGGCATTTTTCATCACTTGTGTCAGAACTTCCGGCGATAGGTTCTTTAAGTGCTTCAAGAGTCCGAGGATTGTTTACATAAACGTAAACGCTAACGTAACGTAACGCTTGAATTTGGTTAGATAGAACTGGCTTCCCTCATCCCTCCTGCCCCGATCCGTATTCGTCACACCCGCCGGACCCGCTCGCAACATCCATATATTGTTGACACACAACTTCTGAGAACGCATCGCTTTTCGAAATCGTTCCTATGTCGTACGGCGAAAATATGGAACGGTCTTCCGGCAAGTGTGTTCCCCACCACCTATAACCTGGGAATCTACAAAAGGCGTGTTAATAAATTAGACAACAACCTCTTTGTCCGCCTTGTAGCTGGCATGGCGGCGCCTCTCTGAGCGTGGTTTCGTGAGGAGTGGGGTTATTGGCTGTATCTTAATCGTTCTTTGAACTTTTGGGCACAGCCATCCGTGCTGGTAGTCTATAAAAAATAAAAAAGATAGCGGATTGAGCCAGTACCTACTGATCTAGTTTATAGTACATAACACGCATAAAGTAGCTCCGTCTGCATTGAACGCGAGCGAAGTCGAGAGCCACACAGCATTTTTAGGACAATCCATTTGTTTAGACCAAGGCATGTGTGTCAATGATAATATCACGTATCTACGTACCATTTTCGCGCTAAAACGTTGATGGGTCGATAACGTTTTGTGTACACAGATCGTTAAACACAAGGAACATATTTAATGTAAAATTTATTTACAGAATGAGTCGGTGTGGAAACACAAAATAACTGATGAATGAATCTATGATGAGGACAGACGTAGGTAGTAGAGTAGATGTTGAGCCGTGACGTCAATTTGACTTCTTTCATCCGAGGTGGTTCCGTTGGCTTTGGGATTACCGTTGATACCGTTATCTTTACCGTTTGTTCAGGAAAATACTCATGATCTGTTCTCAACCTCAATATGACTCATGTCGTGACGTGAATGGTCGACTTTGCTGTACTTATTTCTTTTCTCGAGCTTGCTTTGTTCTCTCACCTTGCGCTGTTTTAGGTACATGTTATTATTTTAACCCTAAACATATAGGTACCTGTTGTACACAAATTATGGTTTATATATTATACTAGCTTTTGCCCGCAGCTTCGCTCGCGTGAAATTCGTATTTAAAAAGAAGAAAGTAAGTAAGCCCGCTACTGTACCTTTATTTCGGCGCGCGGAACAATTCGGTTTGTAGGACAGCTACGTCTTAGCGTAACCTGAACAAAATTTTATTTAGCCTATCCTGTGTCCCGTGTAGTTAAATGTGCTTGTACTAAGTTTCATCGAAATCGGATGATCGGTTTAAGAGTTATGGAGGAACATACATACATACATACAGAAAATATTTCTAAAAATGGTCAATTTCGTTTTAGTATCATACAATGTATGACATACATAGAATCCACAAACTGAGTATCTCATAAAACAAAGTAACTTACTTCACAACCATCCCTTACATATTTATTATTAGTATATATTGATTGATGATATACGAATGCCTCAATCAATATATCAATACGAAATAAGCTGTTCCGAACGCGAGATACGTGCGAGTGCGACCGCTTGGTTGCTGCGCGCACTCGCTATACGTGCAAGAAGGGATATATGGCTACGGAACCCTCTGTGTGAACAACGTTCTTACTTAAGAAATTTTTTCTTCTTATGAGCAGCGTATAAGTAACTCATATCATAAGTATACTTCTTTCTATGTATTTTTCACTCATTCAACAGTCGCAGAGCAGCTTGGAAAAACCGAAAGTGTAAACGTCACTCGTAGTGTCTAACTAAACGCCAGAGATTCGTAATTGAACTTCAGTCAATATTTGTCACAATCCTCACTTTCGCCCCCATAATGGTGTCCGATGTATTTCTAACAATATTGAGTTTGTCCGCAGGGTTCGTCGCCAGAGTGCTTCCCGGAGAGCCCTGCGCCGCCGCCGGGGCCCCGCTACAAGCTGGCGGCGGAGGGCCCGCTTCAGGTGTGCTGCTTTCAGCACACGCGCACCGTCATCAGCAAGATCCTCTCCTCCAAGTTCCTGCGCCGCTGGGAGACCCACGTCCTCATATTGGGCGAGGAACACATCGCATCCAAGACGGTCAGTATTTCGGTCAGCTTGACTTTGGGCACCATTTCACCTGATGATCAGTGATAAAAATCTACCAAATATAATTAAAAATTATAGAATGAAAGTCCTGAATTCGCGCCTGAGCTAAACCCAAACGGTATGTTTTTAAGTGATGGTTAATCATCACTTAAAAACATAAACTACGGGTGAATTCACCCGTAGTTTTCAGGTTCACCCGTAGTTCAGTCAGACACCCGACTTCTGTATGCGGAGTCGTGAGTCCGCAGTCCGCACCAGATCGTTTCGAGCCCGCAACATTTAAATATGTCCGTCATCGAGATCTGTTTATCGCGAGCGGCTAGACTTTAGTTAGGGCCGTCTCTTGAATATTTGAACACCGAACTAGACGTATAGAAGTGGCATAGCGCGATGAAAGATGTTAACTGTCGGTAAACAAGTGTGCGTGCCTTCACATGCAATATTGTGATCACGAACGAGATCACGAATACATTAAACCGATCACATTAAAAACCATCTCATTCTATGAATGCGAAACGCTCCTCAGTCGCGTATTTACGGATACGAGACGATAGGTGAGTTACACGCACACACAGTTTACGAAGACGCGCGCGGCGCTCGGGGCGCGACTTTCGGTCGCTGCGGTCGCCAGTATTCGGCTGAACACGTTATAACTTTATAAGATGCAAAGGCGAAATAATCAACACCGTTTGTCATTATCACTCTTGCACAAAACACAACTTTATTCTTTCTCGTTTGCTCTCCACACTAACGTTCAGCACTGACGTGCGCTCAACACGTTTGTAAGACGCTTTGGGAAGTGGCTGTCATGTGAAAGGATCTTATAAGCTCCTTTGGTCGAGACCATACTTTTTCGGGAATGATGGGAAGGGCCAGTCTATAGATGTCGCCGTATTTGAAAAGCTCCGCGCACATCAAGTCTGTCTGAATTCTTATTATTCCATCGGCGATCGTTTGATCTTATCTGAAATATGCATATAGGTTATCGCGATCTAAATGTCATCTTGTATCGACTGTATAAATGTATTGTCACGCAACGATGTAATATCACGCTGTCAAGGGATCGAGGCGTACGTAGGTACCTACATACAATTACGGTGGCCGTTCATCGGTAAATGGATGCAGCATATGACGCACTTACTGAGCTTATGATGAAAACGAGGTCGTTAGACACACCCAGCTCATGTCTACTGTAATATTATGTGTAACTTTGTAATGTTAATAGCGGCTTATTTACCCGCCCACCTATACCTACACGCGTACCTAAACGACAAACGGACGGATGAAGTGAAGTAATTTTCACATAAGTAAATAATGTAAAACATAACCGTAATTTTTCAAATGAATGAAATGTATTGTGAACAGAATTAGCTATTTATACGCCGATTTTGTAAGTAGTTCTCTCGTCTTAGATTTTCTGTAGCGAGAAAGCTACTCGTAAAATATTGATTAAACCCCGACCCTTAAAAAGTCAAACATAATTTCCGTTTACTTACTTAAAGGAGTCGGTGGACCGCTAAGTAAATTCCCGCGCAGCTCTTGAGTTTTTATATTTTATTTACTTAGCGGTCCCCCGACTCCTTTAAGTAAGTAAACGGAAATTATTTTTGACTTTTTAAGGGTCGGAGTTTTTTAAATTTGGAGTTTAACTTTTATTTCAAGCTTTTAAAAAAAAGCCGCATGCAAATCGGTTTACATTTTAAGATAATATTTTTTTATTACTTGATTACTTGATTACAAACATAACTAAGAACCATCAACACCCCTCCGTTTTTTGCGTCGGGGGTAAAAATGAAAACGGAGGCTCGCCAATATTTATAACGTTTATACGAGCAAATTACTTATCTGTTTGGGAAAAATTAAACTTTATCATATAGGTACAATAATCTTATACTAAACTTAAACAAGAAGAAGAAGACATAATATACAGATGCCGATATTTTGATAAAAAAATTGTTTTTAGGGTTCCGTACCTCAAAGGAGGAAAAAACGGAACCCTTATTGGATTACTTAGTTGTCCGTCTGTCTGTCTGTCTGTCTGTCTGTCTATCTGTCTGTCTAATATCAAATACTAAGGTCTACGTTTCCTCGGAGGTGTAAACAATTTAAACTTCTAAGTCAATGCAGACACAAGGTACGGCCATTTATGTCACATATTTTGCTACTGGCAAATCAAATCAAAACCTATAGAGTACTTCCCGTAAACCTAGAATCATGAAATTTGGTAAGAAGCAAGGTCTCACAGCACAAGCGAAGGAAAAATTCCGAAAATTGTAAGCTTGTAGTTATATATAAAGACATAAAAAAAATGCTTGTTTTGTATGTCCATACCCTTTTTCTCAGGAACAGGTCAAGATATCAATTTGAAATTAACTAATATCTGCCATACCTTCGTTCGAGCTATAGAAAATGCAAGCTTCTAAATCAACGAAATCAAAAGATACGGCCATTTATGTCAAATTTGAATATTCGCAAACTTACTCAAATCAAATCAAATCAAAACGTATAGGGTACTTCCCGTTGACCTAGACAAGGAAGATCAAAATAAAAAGGCATAATTCCATTTGAGGCTGACCAAAACCACTCTCGGGTACGGAGAGATGGGCCGTTTCCGGAGCCCAAGAAAATCAAACCAGCTCGTATCAGACCAAGATGTTCAGCGCCGACTTCGACTCGAATGTGGTATTAATGGACGAGGACGATCATGAGGAGACAGAAAATATACAGTGCTAACACCGACATGACGTTGGAAGTAATATGCAACCGTCCATGTCGACGAGTTCGCAGCACGTCTAATTGTTCGAATTCACGAAATAACTAGCGGTAGTAACCCGAGCCCGACTTCTACCCACCCTGATTATTTTTAACATTCATTAAGTATATTCATTTATAAGTTTTCGGATTAAAAGTATGTGTGAAAGACTTACATAAGTTATGTACTACTTGAACTTATGGTAAGTCTGTCACTCCTACTGTTAATCCGAAAATTTAAAAATGAATAAATAGTAACAGAGTAAACTTAAAAATCCATTAAGTATCCAGTTAATCGGGGTAAGCAGAGGAATCGGTGTTGTGCCGCAGAGACTCTGATGAATTACAGTACAACATCGACCACCACGTTTGGCGAAGTATCCGAACAAGATAATAAAAAAAATAATATCAAGCAGTATGCAAGGCGCGAATGTTCCATGCAGCAGGTGGGTCACCTGCTGCATGGAAGGTTGCTGCGGTGGAAGGACCGTGCTAAGGTGAGAGGTGGCAGGCCTGTCGCTCTTTGGCAAGGAATCTTGTCCTTATCCCTTTGTTGCCTTTTACGACATGCAATGGGGGGAGAGAGAGATGCAGTGGGGCTATTCTTTTTATTTTAAATACCGGCCCCACCCACACGGTTATTTTTAAATTACATCTGAAATTAAAAATTGCATATTAGATGATTTCCGTGAATCGAATACGTGCTCAGGCGAAACAAAAGGGTTTTACCCAACGCCAGATTTGACCACGTATATACAACGCACATATTTTCCTGCCTTTCATGGCGATTGACACACTCAACCCGCCCGCCCGCACGTGTACGCGGCGCGGGCAGATGCAGAATCTTACCTGTGTTCTGGTTGGATTGGAGGCCCAAATTATTGCCGAGACTCTGATATGAGCGTTCATCCAAAGTTTGTCGCTGGCGTACGCATAAAGACTGCCTAAATGTGTTATTTTATAGAAGGAACAAGACTTTTACAACATAATCTACGCGCACAAAGTCCGATCGTCTGTTCGCTTTATAGATCGTTCGCGCGTTCTGATCGTAGTACTATGTATACATATACTATATTATATATTACAATCATGTATGTATGTTTATTCATACCTATTTATAATTACTTACTATTCTCTCACATTATCCGTGCGCCTACTTATAAACCCTTTACCACATCGCAAAGGTTTGCTCTAATACGAGTACATATAATGCAGATCTGCATTCAGCCGACCTTTTGTACCTTATTTACATACATACATAACACACGCTGTATCCCGACAATCAGGGTAAGCAGAGTAGTCGGTGTTGTGCTATAAGGACTCTGGCAAATTGCAGCAGAACACCGACCACCACGTTTAGCACAGTATACGGACAAGACAACTATCAAGCAGCAAGTAAGGCACGAAGAATCCACCTGCTGCATGACTAGGTGGAAGGACTGCGCCAAGGTGAGAAGTGGCTAGCCTGTCGCCCTTTAGCGCAGTATCTTGTCCTTATGCCTTAGTCGCCTCTTACGACATGCAAGGGGAGACATGCAGTGGAGCTATTATTTTTACGTACCGGCCCCACACGGTACCTTATTTAATTTATTGTAAAATGGTGTACAATAAAATATAAATACATACAAATACAAACTTCCCAACACGTTGCTCGATTCTTATCCGGTTTTCGTTACTGTACGTACAGGAAATTTTACCGAAGAGGCTATGACTTAATTTCATAATATTACAATGTTACGCCTTGCACTGGACGTATGCAGGAGGCCAAACAGTAAGACGAGAGTGCTTCAGGGTAGGAACAAGGAAATCCATTTCCCAACCAATGTTCACAAGTGTCGTCTGCATTATTGCGTATAGGTACATGTGATGTAGCCAAGCGTGACAGTGTGCATAAAAATATACATTTCCCTCGGCCGTGCTTTTATTTTAAAATTTTCAGCAAATTTTGTTCACATTGTACCACTGAATTGGGAATAGGCCCAGGGAATATTCCCAATTCAGTGGTCTGTACACTTAGTATCAGACTATAGTATAAGTACTCTATGCTCAAAGTATATTAATGTGAATAATTACGTCGCGATCGGGATTTCAGAATTAAACATTAAAATGACGCAAATAATTTAGTAACTGGGTATGTACCTATAGTGTGTTTATAGCCTGATAAAAATGGCGGAAAACCTTTTCGTTTTTGTGGTCAGTACGAATATCACGTGTTGGGATTGTAAATTTTAAATTTAGATTTTTTTTTGTTCTCATTGACGTAAGAGATGCGGTTGGTTACACTTCCGGTGAGGAGAGCATGATTTGCAACTTTTTGCGTTTACAACAAGTTCACAAACCATCATAACTGATGCATTTGCCTGGTGTGGTGTACTTGCCTGCCTGCAATGCTGTACGGGAGTGAATATTGAGCATGGAAGACGAATCATTATAGCAGGATAAATGCTGTGGAAATGCGCGCGTTGAGGAGTTGTGTGAAGTTACAATGAAATATGCCCTTGCAACTAGCTAGGTAGTAGGCTTAAATTGTTACCAACTGTGTTTGCTAGAACTATAATTGTGTTTGGTACCACCGTACTGGACAGCATAGCAGCCACGGCCCTATTCTCCTCTAGTCCAGTATAGCCAGCAATCCATGGTTTACCCGTGGTTATATTGGCTGGTCGAAGCTGGCATTCTGACTCGGCCACCCATACCGGATAACATAAAAAAAGATAGAAAGGTAGATTGTGAAACAGTGTAGTGTGAAAGTGTTGAGGCCTAAAGAAGATGAATGCTTCGGTGGTTCGCAGTCATGTAGGAAGGACGAATAATAGGAGAGAAAGACATTTTATGAAGAGAGTGTGAGTCAGGAAGGGTAGTAGAGTAGGGAACCCTAGCTATATGCAAGTATGTTCTAGTAGTTCTAGCTATATGTAAGTATATTAAGTTCAGGTATATTTCATGTTACAATCTTCGCCTTCATGATATGGCGATTTTGTGAATTCAGAAGATTTCGCAGAAAATCACATCAGACGTTACATACACAAACAATACGTTCCTACATACGGGCACAAACAAACATGGCAAGCGATTAAGTAGTTTTTGTTTGCAACATCATGTAGAAATACTCGAAGTAGCTACTTTATTTATAAATCTAGTGATAGTTACTCAACATACATGTGCGTAGGGAGACGGGTATACCGAAATAGTGGAGATCCCGAAATAGTAGTGTGTTTGTGTATTTAGGTATAATGAGGCAGTGTGTTAGTAGCAGCCACAATCTCGAACCACATAAACTCCAAAACCTCTATGGAACGTCATCGCTGCTCTGGCTATCTAGAATAAATTAGTCATGCACATTGCACCTGTACCTGAGCAAACCTGCATCACTCACACTCTAGTTTCATCTGACGGGAAATGGGGGGAGTTAGATGCGACCGGAGCGGTGCGGGTGCGGGCGGGGCGGTGGGATGCCAGGCGCTGACATATCGATCGGGTTTCATTGGGGGGACCTCGTCTACGTCATCTCCCACCCTGGAGGCTCGTTATCACCGCGCGCCGCCGCCGTGTGTCTCGAGTACTCTCGAGACTCTCGACCCGACTCGCGACCCGAGGGACTCGCGCCTCGCACTGCGGACACGGGACGTAATATCATGAACGGCGGGATGTGCATCGTGAAGAATAATCAAAGAGGATGCCTGTATCCTCTTTGATGATTCTTGACGTGTAACGTGTGATTGGGAACTTGTAACTTGGCGCCGTTACGATATTTTTGTTTACTCTGTCAAGTCAGACAATATTGTGTTTAGTAATTTTATTTGCCTGAGAAAAGAAAAACTCTTTCTGAGAGATGTATCACTCACGTAAAGATGTCAGTATTTACGTAAAATTGCATCTATCAGGTTAAGTATATCGAAAGCTTTTTGAAAACATGATTTGATTAACTTCGCTCCATAGAAAATAATAATGAAAATGCACTGATCTATAGTGTATGTAGGTGAGCCTTTCTCATACATCAGGACCTTTGCGGTACATTTTTTTTTATATCTTAAATATGATAACTAGATATACTTGTAGGACAGCGTTCAGAAAGATAGGAATCAAGACTTTAAAGTGCAGGTGACGTGACCAAGGCAAGGATTTAGAACAAAATCTATTTGATTCGCCACAATGTACTGTAAGGGTCGGGGGTTTTTAAAATTTGGAATTAAACTTTTTTCTTTAATAAAATATGTATGTCGGTAGATTTTTAATCTATTGTCTCAATTCGTAGTTTTGCATTACTTAATAAAATAAACACCGAATTTCCGCTTGCGCTACCAATTTCCGTGCGACACATCCTTCTCTAACCAGAAATAGCAAGTATGTCGCTATCGTGCTCGCACCTGCGGAATTCTCACCGTGCTTGACAATATAAACTATACGTACGTAAAATAGATACGCCAGCGTTACATACGCACTGTTTTTCGCCAACAAACAATGGTTAATCAATCACTTAATTGTGAATGCACGGTGGCAGAAGGCTAATACAATATGTTTCTTTTAATTCTTAGGGTTCCGTACTCGGTTCCGTATCCATACGGAAGCCTATTAACTAAGCTTACGTCGTCTGTCTGTTAGTCTGTCTGTCCGTGTGCTGTACGTGTTGAACCGTAACAGGTAGCCGGTTGAAATTTTCATTTAATATGTGTTATGTGGCGATGGCGAATATGCCAGTAAATAAATAAAAAAAACAAAAAGTAAAAAAAAAATATTTGGGTCCCCATATAAAAAACGTGCTAGAATAGATTATTTTACTTTACTTTAGATTACATATTCACGCTACTAAATAATAGATGGCGCCACAGATGCGTTGTTTGCATTTATATTGGGACGTAACTGAATCGGACATTCGTCTTATCGTGTAATATAGCCTCCGTTAGCCTAGCGGTGTTTGTATGGAGTTTTGATCCGATGGACGTGGGTTGGAATCCCACTTGTGCAAATGCTTTTGTTTTTCTTTTAAACTAGCCCGCTTACGCGGTGGTACCCTCGGTGCGCGAGTTCGCCTCGCACTTGGACGGTTTTTATGTATAACTTTATAACTCATACCTATGGTCATATAGCAATGCGAAATGAGGACACCCCCGCTAGCCGCCCCCGCGGGGCGATATAACCTTTACTGCCCTCGCAGTAGACCTTCGTAGCTTCATAGGGCGGGCGGGGTGGATCGGGTGAGCCCGAACTGAACACGGCACGCAATACTTAGGATCTCGAAGGATATGAATACACGATACCTGTAGAACCTTGTCTCCAATTTGTTCGCTCAACTCATTAAGTGTGCCGAGAGCTACGCAGCAACTAGTGATTCCGACAGAGTTCTATTGAGTGTACTCTATAAGCTTACGTCGTCGTCCAACTTGCGTGCTTTCTGTTCACTTCGGGAGTTCGTCCCAGTCCCAGCTGCATTGAATAGACCATCTAATAATGATTTGATGTTTGTTTGACCTTCTAAAAAGCAATACTATGTAGCTACCTATGTTGAACGTATGTAATCACAATCAGTATCGTCTATCTATAATCTATACGGTGTTACATTTTAGGTGGGTTTCACCGAGAACTATATAGTATATACCTATAGATAGAACCGGATAGAACAAATTGTGACAAGTTCGAACGCAGTCTAACTGCCATATGAATGATCAATAAACAATACAATACAGTATAACTTGAAAATATCAAAATTTTAATTTTTTCGCCACTCTTGAATGAAGAAAGTGAAAAAAGAATCTGAAAATAGAAAGTTGTAGAACTAGAGTTTCAGGTTTAGAATCACCCGCACTCGAGTACCATCTGATATGTAACACTGTGTTTTATTTCTGGAGACCCACACGGTTGGCTACATCATATACAACACCCGTGATGTCAGCCCATAACACATTGGTGACCTAGGTCTAGGTGCCAATGAGTGGTTTATTTTGGTTGTGCAGTCTACACCGAACTGGACGGAAAACACGACAATTATTTTGATTGATTGATGCTATTGTATTATTACCATGTTAAAATATTTCATTGTCAAGTCTATTGCGCCACTTAGTGACAGATCGACTGATGCTAAATTGAGTAGATAATTATTGTAGTAGTAGGTAGTAGGATCCACAGGCGTAGCCAGGTTTCGTCTTCGGGAGGGATTTTAGAAATAAAATCAACGCGAATTATTTTACAACATTCATTCCAAAAAAACAAGTAATCTCCTGTTTTGCCTCCCAAAACCCCCCCTGGCTACGCCCGTGGTAGGATCTATATGCATAATTGCATAAGACAGTTTCATTATTTTTGTCTTTTCTCTTAGTTTTGTACAACCCTTCTCATTGTTTGTTATGTCATATATGGTTGCTATTCGGAATGTAAGATGACGTATTCAAGAGCAAAATGTATTTGCCTACGAATAATAATTATTAAACGATAAACCATTTACATAGAGTTGTTTCGACCGACCTTTCATTCAGTGCGGTGGTAACAACCAGGCACTACCACCTAGTAAGGAAAGAAGGGAAGGGACACGTACAGTGTATACATATTTAATTGAAGACCTAGTTAAATATATACCTATGTATCAATTCTGGAGTAATTAAAGATTCTCCAACAAAGCTCATCTCGAAACTTTGATCGGGCTTCGTGAAATGTTTTCATCGACAATAGAAGTGCTCGGGGCGGCGGCGCAGTGCGGGCGGAGGGGGTAGTTAGTAGGTTGTATGTTTTCAAGAATTTCGCGAGTCTGGCATATTGAATGGCAGAGGTCGAAGCTATGACGACGCCACGCCTAGTAGGTATTATCTGCTACGAAAAGCTAGTACCTACGTAATTCAATATGGGTCGAGCGCGACAGGCCATCATCGGCTAAAATCGAAATACGAAAGGGGAAAACTGAAAAGGCGGCGGCGGCGTAGGCGCGGAGGAGGCGGCGGCGCGGGGCGGAGCGGAGGGGCGGCCACCACCTCCGACACATGTAAGCGGGACATGTGGAACCTTGTCAAAGTAACTTATTGCCACACGCCTCAAAATACACTCCAAATAGCAAGAGTGGGGCGTGTGACAAAGTCGTACCTGCATAGTACAGTGTTAAAGTCGACTGTAACATAAACGTACATATTGTTACGTACAGATCCAGCTAACTGTAGTAGGTAGGTTGACATTTAGTGAAGCTATCAAGATTGAACAATAAACGAACGTTCGTCACGCGAGCATGCGATAAAGATTCGATTAAATAATACAGCAACTATGCCATTAATAATTTATCGTTATGGTAATATAAACTGATCATGTGACTGCAAGTTAAGCATTATCGCGAATTGCGACGAGTTAGTTATAGCATATCTAATTATAGAAAAAAAAAATGGCGTAGATACAGTAGGATCGCAAAGCACTTTCGGAATGTGTAAATTATATTCGAAAGAAGTAAATTATAAATAAAATGTACCTTTAAACTTTTCGAGAGAATTGTAATGGTTTCCATATTAAAGTATCTTTCGTTTATGCCATCTGATTATAGTACGAAATAGTGTATTTTTCTTGCCAGTAACACAGATGAGATACTAGTCCAGTAGGTACGCTTACTTCACAGCGTCCATCGTTGTAAGGGGGCGGAGGCGGAGTACAAGTACATTGTACTGATTTGTGCGACCCAGTTTGGCTCCTCTTGCAAAGTTTGCCCGCTCCCTAGTAGGGTTGGTATGTTCTATTTCCGAATCACGAGGAATAGGGGCTTCCATCAGGGGACATCCAGGGCCGCCTTACAACAATAAGTAATACTCTTACACATAACATTATATCAATTTATCAAACAGGATTTAACTTGCAAAATAAACTCTTGCAATATAATTAAGTGCCTACCTATAGATGTTTTAGATTATGATAATAACAATTTAGATAACCCTGGACACAATGCTATCCTGCTGCGACTCTCCCTTCCAGTTTCAGGGCGCTATAAAGAAACTACTCTGGGAAAATGGGTCAGACAGATGGCAACCCTACCCAGCCCAGCCACTACTCATTGAACTGATGAAAAGAGGTCAGTTGAATTTTCAGACTTCCGCACAAGACGCCCACGGAAGGTCCCTGGATCTAGGAAGATAAATGATTCATGATTGCCTGCTCAACCACAAACTTGAAGGATCTTATCGTTGGAAGTAGAGTATGACGCTCTTGACAACAGAGATGTAATCGCTTCGTCGTTGATACCTAATTAAGTAATAATGATGTAAGCGAACAAACAAGAATATAATACAGTGTGTAAGTGCGAAAGAGAGGCAAATAGAACGTGTAATGCGTGCATCAGACGCCGCCGCATGGTCTGGGCTGGGTCGGCGGCATTACGACCTAGGACATTGCACCCGGGGCGGGGGCGACGGGCGGGCGGAGCGCGGTGTAGTGACGTCATAGCACTGAATAGGTAAGGGATGCGGGTGGAGGGAAGTACTTTGCAGACGACGGTACCTACTTCATTCTCGTGCCGTGCTATTGATATGTGCTCACTGACAATTTGAAAGTGACCAGAAGTGCACGGACTCGCTTAAAAACACTTTATTTACTCGGACGGAACGTATTTCTGGCGAGGTCGATCCACTTCACTAGGCTTGCCTACTCACATTGTTGTCTTGCTAACGACGTATGTACACGAAGTTTTATTAGTGTTTGCTCGCATCAGTAAGTACATGGGTAAGTAAGTATGTAGGTTGGTATAGATAACATTCAGTGTGATGTTAGATGTTTTGCTTTTGCGAACATGTTTATTTACCTCTGCATCGAGTTGTTAACATTGAGATGTAATGAGAACATAAATGAATTATTTTAAAAGTTTGGCACGTCTAGGTTAGGTAGCTAGGTCAAGGCGAATAGTGCATATGATATAATGCACGGGTATTATGAATAATGACAAGTCAAATCGGGCAAAGTGATTAATTATTACCTAAACTTCATTATTTATCATAGTGTCTGGTCATTATGAATACTGCTACGCTATCGTCGGGCAATTTGATAATTTAGGTACATTCGGCAAGGCGCGGGCGCGGGCGCAGGGATAGACCATGTCTATGTTTATCGGACCTAGTTCTTAGGTATGAGGTTGACAGGAAAGTGATATGGGTGAATGTTTCGTTGGTTTAAAAAAAAATAACCAGGGTTAATTTATAGAAGATGAGTCGCTACGCGACGCATCTTCTATAAATTCCTAACCTAATGTTGAGGCGGTGCAGGTTTTGACATGAGGGCTATTCGTAGGTTTCATTGTCGGACATTAAAAGAATCTTAAATAAAACACGTATTTTTATTATCCTGCCCAATACGAGATAGATATTATTCATAATGCCCGGGCAATTTAATTATTTCAACAGTAATCATCATATTGCCCTCTCATATTGGGCATTTTTCAAAATGCCCGGGCATTATGTATAATGCCATATTAATCACTTGGTCCATAACACATACACTGCATACCTATAATGCGACCGTAAATTCTTGGCACATTGAAAGTCCTCCACTATTTCGGACATGTACGTCAATTGTACGAGGTAAGTAAGGTAGATCTTCGTCGGAAGCCTACTCCACACCTTTGTGCAGTGCTTCACGAGGAACGAAGGTGTTGTAACAATGATTTGTATGTTGTTACAGCCGTGCGGTCTCCTAGAGCGTCCACTGTCGTATTCTAACATGCAAGAAGTGTATTGCATCTCGCGCTGGGACCCGGCGCGCAAGTTTTGTCTGCGGATCGTCATGCCCACCGGCTCTCTGCTTCTCCAGGTATGTGTGTACCTAAGAGTGCTGTGTATGTAAGTAATTATACCACGGATTGATGCCGATGTATATCTACAGTACAGGACCGGTAAGCTCCGGATTTCTCACCCTGCCCGTGTACGTGGAACGGAGAGCACATTAGGTATAGGTAGGTATAAAGGTCTTTCAAAATTTGTTTCAGAGTACGCTAAGGGGGGGTTCTGTATCATATAGGGAGTAAAACCTATATAATTTTTTTTGGACCTTGGGCTTTTTTTTATGTAAAATATTTTTTTATGTATTTAAATAAAAAAATAGGTGGTTGATTTTTATAGCCTAATCGATTCAGTTTCTTAACAGTAACAAAAAAATCTTCATCACTATTATGATCTAACACGTGTAAGTTGGTAAAAAAAAATCAAATTCTTTCTATTCCATACTAATAAAACTAAAATTGTGGTTTTTCACAATTTCTGAAAGAAAGAGATCTATGCGTTGGAAGACCTTTTTGTTCCTGGCATGAAACTGAAACGATTACTAAAAATTTTTTTTTTACATTTTAAATAATTTTTTTTTTTGTAAAAAAAAATTATTTGTTCTTCAAAAGTGATCTATTTCCGATACAGAACCCCCCCTTAGCGTAGGTACTCTGAACTAATTTTAAAAGTGAAAGACCTTATGTAGGTCTTACGATTTATCGGTGGTATGCGGAAATGTGGTTATCTCATTAACGCACCAGAAGCTGAATCGCTCATTGTTCATGTTGTTTGACGTCAAACTGCTAGTGTTCATATAACCAATAAGAGTTAATTATCCCGCGTCGACCGCCGCTGCAGGGTGAACCCTATCTAGTTGCTAATGCTTATTTTCCTGTTCAATAAAACTGTATGTACTTACATGCTTCCGGTTTATTTTTATGTCTCTTAGGCTCACTTGCACCAACACGAGTTTAAAGTTAAGTAGCGAGTTATGGATTTAAACGCGGTTCACACGTACAACGGGTGCTAGTTTAACGAGTTAAACTGGTTTATATATTAAATTTGTGTTGGTGCAAGTGGGCCTTATTGACGTCACAAATGAACTTCATTATTATGGAAAAGCGGTTTTACCTATGATAGGACGACTGAGCGATTTTTTTTGCACCTAAGGTTGATAGATGACATATTATCTAAGTAATGAATTCTGTATATAATGTTTGTACAAAATTCTAAAACAATCCGCTACATAAAACAATACAAACCTAACGGTCACACTTCACGTCCTAAGTCAGTTTAGAATTGAGTTTAAGTTTACACATATCACAAAATCACAACACAACTCTGTCCCAAGAATATTTCAGCTTATTGAATGAGCGAAGAAAGAAAAACTAGGAACATACTTAATATAATACAAAATTTTGTTTTTCAGGCCAGCAACGCTTACACTAGAGACCAATGGTTCCACTCAATAGTTTGGCGGGTAAGGTATTTTATTCGCATATTATAATCCCTACATATATATACATATAAAAATAATCATGCGTCGGCATACACATATAGACGCGTTAATAAGTATAGAGAGACAAATAGTTTGTCTCGAAAATTCAAAATTGTATTAAGTACTGTTAAAAAAAACTTTGATGTGTTCCTATCTAGTTGTTTAGTAAATTGTATTGGTTTTATTTCAGAAAAATATGATTAAGTACAAGCACATTCTTGCCAAGAGTACCAGAAAGGAGGTTGTGCTCAAAGAACTCAAGGTAAACATTTTACAAAATTCTGAACAATCTTTTAGCTGCCACAAGTGCATTACAAATTACCCGACTATGCGCGCAAAGGAGGGTAATTTACGCAATATGCTCTTATATTCCATAAATATGTTAAAGTGTGTTGGTGTCAGCGGAAGACCAGCGCGTTGTCATGGCGAGGGAGCTGTAGCGCACAAGCTGAGCTGGCTTCCTCTTCATCCTTGTTCTATTATATTATGTTCAGTATCATACTGTGTGAACGAGAAAATAAACGATATTACATTCTATTTTATTCTGAGAATCGCGAGCTTTTAACCCTAGATCACTAAGCTTAATTTCGAGTAACGTTATCATATCACTAACCATTCGTAAATTTTACGACATATTAATATTTATTTAATCAAATTGATTTATAACACAAAATTACCTTAATCAGCCTTGGTTTTCAAATAATCAAATAACATAATCTGTTTTAGAAATAACCAACACGCAACTTTGATTGTACATATAGAAACAATATAATCCCTGCAAATCGCCTTTTTTCAGTCCTGGCAGAATGTTGTGGTCATACGACGTTTTTTTGCGAGTTCTGGAAAAGTCTCGACTAGATGTTCCTTCTAGAAGATAAACAACCTTATTTGACTTTGGTTTCTATGACGATAGTAATTTTCTATGGAAAAAAAAGTTACATAGTTACTAACCATTCGTAAATGGTTTACGAATGGTTAGTAACTATGGTTCGTAACCATTACGATGATAACACGATATCTCCCGATCTAATAAACATGCATCCACAATGAGTGCTTCTGAGTCATTAATGATGCTAATTAGGAAGGTATTAGGAACGGGTGGGGTGAGGGGGTCGGGATCTTACCGAAACATTAAATGCACACAGTACGCGCCGTAATTTTTACGACTGGTTAGTGATCTAAGGTTAAAAAAAGAGATCCAGCTTGTCATGAAAATGCTCAATGAAACATCTCGTGCTCCTTCCTTCCAGAACATGGTGGACTATGTGATGACAACCCCCCTGCACGACGAGAGCGTGGCGAACACACCGCTGCGACTAGTCACTCATTTACTTATTGAGGTTAGTTTGTTTAACCACGTTTGGTTTTCCACGCATTATTTAAGGATAGTATAAATATAGATGGAAAGACCTGAAACTTGTACCTGACGCCTTGGGAAACTATAACAGCTAACAACATTTTGATGGATCTATTTATACCATAGAGAAATAATATACGGAGGTATATTATAATAATAAATAATAATAATCCATCAGCAAC